>JWIW01000105.1:467861-1067861 GCA_000966855.1 Fusarium sp. JS1030
ATACTATATAAAATAACCTTTACTATAATATAATACTTTATTTTCTCTTATTTTATAAAAGCTATTAGTAAGGTTTAAAATCTTAAAATAAAGTATAAATATAACTTATAGTCTCTTTAATCTTAGCTTTAAGCCACTAGATATAGTCTAAGAAAAATAGGGCTACTAATAGTATAGCAATAAGGCTATAAAGCTTAAATTAGTAAAATAAGCTATAAAATTAAGATTAAAGGCTACTTATATAAGGTAATAAGAGCTACTAAGATTATATTATTTATAATAATATATACCTAGCTTAGCTTAATACTCTTTAATACTTATACTAATAAGAGTATTATTAAGGCAGGCTAAGTATAAGACTTAGTATCTCTTAGCTTTACTATTTAATAAGTTAGAATAAAATATAAAACCTAAAGATAAAGTATAATATATATAATAGTAGCTATAATAATAGTAATAGCGACCTACTTAGCGCGCTTAATATAGTAATAAGTAATATAAGAAAGTAATATATCTTCTTACTTATAGCTAATTAATACCTTATTTTATCTATCTAAAGCTTAAATAACTTACTTAAAGGCTAAAAAGGGAGATAAAAAAGGGGTAAATAATTTATTACTTAAGTATTAGCTAATCTAAGCTTTAAAACTAATTTCTAAGCTATAAAACTATTTATAATATTTTAATAATAATAGTAAGAATAGAAAATTATATACTAATCTATATAATATAATTAGTAAATATATCTTAAAAGAGTTAAGCTAAAGCTTAAGAAAAAAAGCTATAATATAAATATAGAGTTAAATATTAAGATAGAGTAATAATAATAAAGAAAAAAAAAGAAAAAAAAGAATCTTAAAGTAAGAGGGAGTTTATACCTATAAGCTTTAAGAGTAAATTATAATTAATAATAAGGTAAATTCCTTATTATTTATTATAAGTAAATAAAATTCTCTCTATTTATAAATAGAAATAATAGGGCATAGTATAATAATTATAAATATACTATATAGCGTAATTAATAATAAGGAAACTAACTTCTATATTATAAAATATAGAGGCTAGTTAATTAGAGTATTAAAGCCTTTTACTTTAGGGGGGTATATTAAATTATAGTAGTTATATATATATAAAAAGAGGTATAGGGATCTATAAGGCGTTTTAACTATATAAGCCTTAGAAAAAGGAAAGGTAAAGTTACTTAATAAGGCAAGTCTTAGATAGGAATAGCATAAGGTATTAGCCTAAAAGAGGGGTAAAAGTTAGTTAGAATTACGTAATATAAGCAATAAGTATAATTCACATAATTTAACCATATCGCGGGTTTAATAGATGGCACCTCATGGCAACCGCATGCTGATGTGCCTGCCGCATCTCCGATTCCGAGTCCTCTCGCTCCTCTTCTTCCCTTATTAACCTCTCCCTCCCACATCCCTCTACTCCCTACTCTCCCATCCATACTCTATATCATTTTTGTGTCTATCTTACTCGAAAAAAAAAAAACTCCTCTCGGCATATCGTGACCACCCTTATCCTCCTCTTCGCACGTGCTGACGAGGTAGCCATCCACCCTGTCGCCCGCGGTCCGACAGAAGCGACGACACAGCGTCACACGTGAAGCCTGGCCGCCTCGTTCGGACGACTTACGACCCTCTCGATCTCTCATCAGCGAAAACTGACGCTGGACGCGGCGTAATCACCACCAGAACGCTCTCAAAGCCGCAGCTTGCACCGCCCCGTTACCTCTCAAGGCTCTCACAATGGCAGCTGCTCCGGTTCCTCCACCAGACCTTGCACAGCTCCTTGCACCGTTCCTGCCTGCGCTCCCGCCAGCTGCGATCTCGACTCAGCCAGCTATCGGCATTCTGCCTCTTCTCTCTCCCATCCTACGCCAGCGAGTCAACATCTTGTCCTCCGCAAGCACAGAACCATGGCTGCGCCTTCTATGCTACGACAAAGCCAAGGTGCCTGAACTAACTCAGATTGCACAAGGTGGCAGTCTTGAGCCACATCCTGTTTCCGGCGAGGTCGAAGTGGACTGGGATTATGATGCCGAGATCCGTTATCGGCGAGTCGATCAAGAGACTCTGCAGGCCCTGGTTGCTCTTTCCACCCTCGGTTTGGCCTTCCAGCTTGTCTACTGTGTGGGTGACCAGGAAGGTGGCGGTGACGGCTGGAGGGTCGGCGAGGTTACGGTCACCGACAAGCCCTCGCCATTCTCACAATTTGGTGGAGTTTCCAATATCGCAGAGGCCGAGCGTCAGTTTAGAGTAGCCAAGGCGAAAAAGGAGGTCAGCCAGACCAAGGATGTGAGCAGCCACAATTTACAGGTCCCAAGTGGCGGTCACGAGGACGATGGTGAAGATGACGACGACGATTACTGGGCACGGTACGATGCGACACCGGCTCGCACGCCGGCCCAGAAGCAATCTCCAGCTCCAGCATCAATGCCCACTTCGCAAGTTGGAGACCACCGGACTTCCTCAGCTGAAGACGCATACTTTGCGCAATACGACAATGTTCAGCCTGCTATGGATAATCATGATCCTGACGAGGAGGAGGCAGCTCAGCAGATTGCGCCGCCACTTGGTCTTGGAAGTGTAGCGACCCACGAGTCTGCTGAAGCCACAGAACTTAACGAGACGCAGGGTGCATGGACACTGGCTGAGCTTGATAAGACCGATTCCAGTCCAACCAGAAGTGGAGATGATGCTGAACGCCACTCCGAACTCCTTCACCCGCGTCCAGCCTCAAGCGCCAGCTCCAACGGCTCTGAGACGGTGGCCAAGCTTGAAGCCTCCGCCGGCAAGCAGGAGCAAAGCGAATTTGGGGTTAAGCAACACGTCTCTCGCAGTATTCGAAGCTTGTTTATGCTTTCGCGCGCCTCTGGCATTGATCGTCAGGAATTCGAGCGTATTGTTCGGACTGAGCTTGACATTCTCGGGATGGTTGAGGACCATGATTAAGTACATATGTGTTGGAAGGGTATGGTCTCATGTCAGCGATTTGTTTATTTGATTTGCGGAACAGCAAAGCGGAGAGCAATTTGGGGAGTATCATTACATGGTTCTAGGAATCCGATTATGCATCTTAGGCGTTATCATTGGGCATACGATTGACGGGGTTTATGTCATGTCATGGCGATTGGGTCTCGAGTCTTTGGACCTGGCATTGGCGAACTCTTGAGCATGATTTTCAGGTTGATGCATGCGTCATGAAAGAATGAAACATGTTTAAATGTGAATAAAATACGTCATCCATGATATCGGGCAAATATGAAGTGGAACTACCGGAATGTCAATATGGCAAAAAGCCAGGGGAATAGTAAAAGGGATGTAAGTGACAGGACTAACATCTAAGGATACTCGGATTTTGCGATAAACTACAGTGGGTAGACAATCAAAACTAACGCTTGACGCTTCTATCATTTTAGGTTACGTATTTAGCCATATTACTTTATTCTTTTCATCAGAAAAGCTAGGTATTTAAGTCTAAGAAGAGGATTATATTCCTAAAAGAGTGAAGATGCTGTTATTTTGTAGTATATTCTCGTAGAAAATTATGCAAGGATTATGATGAAATTTGTCAGGAACCTCACATCGAGTGTTGGCTTCTTTTGTCTCGCCACTATACAATGTGCCAAGAGGATATCAGTTTCCTTGCAGGAAGCTATGATGGGCTATTAGTTTTTTTCCTAATTCAGATTGTTGATTTACAAGTTCCTCACGCAAAGTCAAACTTGAGCCTTGAACGCCATGTTTTAAGTGGATATATCCCGAAATACTGCCATCCTATATGTTGCCTCGTTCAACGCGCACAGGTATCAAACCCATCAAATATATTCCATTATTTTTGTTCCGGCACAAGTCAACCTTCAAACAACCCTTTTTACCCCAAATCTTCCAGTCCTCACACCCTCGGGAATCTCACGCAATCACAAGATTTTCCAATGCGATGCGTGCCGTCTCGAGAACCTTAACGCAGGTACGTTGCTCCGGGGTGCATGGCTTTGCTGGATAGATGACACCAGAAACTGCCACATGCTGTTCATCGGCAGCGATGAGGGCATCGAGGATCTCGTGGCGCTTGCGGCTCCGTTCCTCGAGCGCGTCAACAACATCTTTCAGTCCCTGTTGAGTATATCGGTCGTTTTTGGACAGATCATCTACTTTCTCGTCCAAGCCGTATACGTCAAGGCGGAGGATTCCGCGGATAGTCAACCTCCACATGTCTGGGGCCATGTCCTTGTTGTTGTAGTTCTCGATGATAGGACAGCCATCTGAGTTAGTGCCAACACCTCCCCATAGGCCTCCGATGTCTTTGAAGGAGAACCAGAATGTGCGTCCTTCCTGCTTAGCTAGGGCTGTCTCCGCGTCGACCATCTCGAGGATGCTGGCGTAGGCGTTGCAGGCAGACGGCACCAGCGCACCGAGAAGCATGAGGTTCTGGAAGCACTGGATCGGGGGCGGTTTGGTCGGCTCCTCGAGGAGAGGCACGGAGCAGACGGGACAGTTGATGACGTCGTGGGCGACCTTGGATGCGTTCCGAGCGACGCGCATGGCCGGTACAACCTGGCTCGGGAGGCGGGTGAGGGAGTCGAGGGCGAGGTAGAGGGACGACAAGCAGCCGCAGCTCACCGTGGGGACGGAACGCAACGAAGGGGGCGGCGGGGATGCGGAGGTTGATTTATTAGGAGAACTCATCGCGGTTCCATTATCACTGTCAAGGGTGGAGTCAGCCGGTGTTGAGGCATCCGAGTCGTTGAGTGACCGAACGTGTGGGGGATGCAGCTGATCAGACATATAACGCTGAAGTGACTCGCTCAGATCCCTAGATACAGCAGCTTGCGACTGATCCGGGTCATCAAAATTGATGTTCCCAAGGAGGTCCACACCGCTGAGGTTATACGGGGGAACCCCATGGGCACCATCGGCCGTTGGGTCATGATGACCGAGCAGCTGGGGATCTGTGGGGAGCGTGTCGACGTAGCTGTTGGGCAACAAGTCCCAGAACTCGAGGTTTGCCGGAGCAGGCTCGTCTAAGAACCCGAGGCTCTGATCATAACCGTGCGAGGGGAACGATGAGTAATGATGATGCTGTCCCTGGAACCCGTGGACAGCCGTCATACCGGCAGCAGAACCAGCAGTAGTGCCAGCAGCCGCAGCTGAAGTCCCTGGCTGCTGTTCCTGAGCAGCCGGCATGGGGCCGTCACTCTCCACATGCCGCCTCTTGCGAGGACGCCCCATTGGCTTTTGCGGCGAGTAGTGGCACAGGATTCCCTCCTTCTTGCAACGGGAGCAGCCGTCAGGCTCCTTGGAGCAAGCGAGTTTTCGGGATCCTGATGACCAATAAGTCTCCGAAGCCGAACAGGCCACTCTACAGGAAGAATGGGAACACTTACGACATTCATCACACGCCCGGTGCTTCGGAGCAGCGTTCAAAGACTGTGAAGCTCCTCTAGATGCCATCTTGAACCGCGGGAAATCGTTTCGCTCGGGGGTAGGCTCAGAGCGTGTTGTCTCTGATATCGAAGCCGTCAAGGTGTTGTCGCCGTGTCCATCCGATAAAAGTCTCCGATGGTCTGCCAGAAACTCCCCGAGCGAGGTCGTCCCTCAGTTTTTATCAAGAGGCGCCGCGAAATAGACTCCGCGGGTTTTGCTAATTTGAGCGTGTCTCAAACACCAAAATAGGTAGTCAAGCAAGCAGGACAGAGGCAATACCCAGAGTCTGCCTCGTCCAGGACTCGAGATGAGGTGAAGTGCCTTGTCGTCAGCACTTGAGGATGAGTTACAGGGAATGTTGCCCCATGGATGGCCCGCGTGGTGAGGGGGGAAGACAAGGCGATACAGCCGATCTTAGCGCTTGACCGCTGCCATCTGGCCGTTGGACTCGCGGGATGCAGTGAGCTCAGCCTTGTGAGGAGATCCTTGGGGGAGCACAGTCGAATCAAGAAGCTTCCCAAGATGAGGAGGATTCATAGCCGGCCCCAATAGCCAACTCCCATCCACCAGGAATGTAATAGCGCGTGCTGTGGAGCTAGCCTGCATCAGTCATTTACACGCCCAGATCCAATATTAAGCGCGTTGCGGATGCACGACACTAAGCCTTGGACGTTCGTATCAACCCCCGTCGTGAGTTTCCTAGCCCTTCGAATAGATTTCCCAAAAGGATCCAACTCCGACTCCATTCAGACCTCAACACATGTCTGTCTATCCCACCACCTTCCCGAGACGGCGGCGGTGGGCCATGCTGCGAGCCATAAAGAGAGGCAAAGTCTGACTGAGAAATTGCCGAGGGGCGGGCGCAGGCACATCCAGACTCGGGTTGAACGGTTGATAGGCCCGGGACGAGATGGCTGACGTGGGTCCATCCATGTGCGGCCGTTGAAGTCTCGAATCTTGAGCCATGCCTGATTGCATGATAGAAGGAAGCATGGACATGTTTCAACCTGTCTGTTCCTAGGCAGAGACGATGAGGCTGTTGATGCTGAGGCTGTTCAGAGCCGGCCCAGCAGAAGCTAGAGCAGAGCACTAGGTAGTTGGGGTGCCTATGTAACAGTTGAAACATACGGTCCCGTGATTTGGATTGGACGGCATGTCCACAGGCAAGAACCAACCAATGTCACCTTGCACTTTTCTCAGAGTCCAGAACAGACAGACAGACAGACCCAGGCGCCAGGTCAGGCGCGGCAATCACGACCCCAACCCTCAGTCTCTCGGCCCGTAGGATGAAGGCTCAACCCCATGGACGCCACGGAGTTGTTACAGCGCACCCAGGCCCCTGGGCATCCACTGAAAACTCTTGGTGCTGCTGTACAAGTGTGGCCTCGAAATTTAGGCTGACGTTGGACAAAGACAGTAATTCGTAAAAGAAAAAAAAAAGAAGGAGGATGTGCACTGCAGTTGTCAAGATGCAAGATTTCACAGGGCGCAAATGACCTAAGCCCGTTTTGTGCGTGTGACCTGAGGCTTCTGAGCCTCCGATGAAACTTGCAGCTCCCACGATCTTTTCCACGCCCCGAAAATCCTTCTCCACACCAGCATCACCATCACCGCCAAATATAGATTCCTCGATCCATGACCCTTCCATCACCCGTTTCCTATTTTCGGTCTATTCGGCCTGTTGCTCGCCATTTTCAGTACTAGCTCCAGGTCTTGCCTTCTTCCAACTCAAACGAAGCTCGCATCCGTCGCTAAGCCGCTCTTTTACCGAGTCCGTCTAATAACCCGAGTTTCGGGGAAGCTATCGGGGAAGCTAGCTATCAACCATCTGCGTCATGATAGAGCTGTAGTTGACGCTGATCATACAACCCTACGACAAGCACCCCTGCACCGAAGGCAGCGTTGGCACAGACCCTTGCCCATATACCGCAAACCTAGCTTCCAGCTACCCTGTCAGGACTGTCCAGGACTTTTACCGACAGCCATGACTACAACTCTACTCCCGGATCTTGGCGATATCGCTCGCGTCGAGTACAGAGAAGCATTCGCTCGCGCCGTCGCTGAGGGAATTAAAGCCCCCCTGGTCCTACCGTACAGCCTCCTCGGCCCCTTCATCCTTCCTCCAGTCTACCTTGCCATCCCGCACACTAAGCGGCCTTGGCTCTACCGTTCACGATGGCTCATCGTCGCTTTTGTCATTGTCTTCGACCTCAACATGATTCGCAGCATGTCGAGCATGAATGTTGCCTGCGCTTATGCATCTGGGCTTATGGGAGTCTGGGGCATCCTTTCGACTCTGAATCTCCTTGTCTGGAGCCATCCGCAGCTTGACTATACAAGGGCTATCAAGGTCAAGACCAAGCAACAGCACATGAACGGTGCGCCTAAGGATCACCTCAACGATACCAATGGGTCTTCTCGAGAGCTCAGACTAAGACGAAGGAACCAAGGCGCCGTTGCCACCACACCTTCAGATGAGGCTGGTGGCCCCCAAGAGCACAAGAGCCTCGAGGACTCGGGCTGTGTGTGGCAGACTTTTCCTGAACACGGTTCATTCAGTGAGCGACTCAACTGGACCTTTGATCTCGCCACCAACTTTAGAAAAATCGGTAAGCCATTAGCATGCGCCACAGAAATCAGACCATTGGTTGCTAACCATCTCTGTAGGCTGGAGCTGCTCCATCAGTTCAGTCCCCAGACCAGATATTCCTGACAATATCCGTGATGGAGACTCGGTCTCGCTTAACAACATGCCTGTTGTCTCAAGGAGCGGCTACCAGCGTAGTCTCACACAGGCTGAGTTTGTCTGGAAGCGAGTGCGATACGTCGCCATCATGTACGTCTTGCTCGACTGCGGAGCAGTTTTCATGGTGAAAGATCCCTTCTTTGTCTACGGCCCCGATCACGGCCTCGACTTACCCGTCTTCCTGCAACGCCTACCCCCGCGTCTGCTTCTCATGTACCGCGAAGTCTCCACCTTGGCTGGGATCTACGCCGCGATCGAGGCCATCTTTAACCTCCACGACCTGTTTCAGTATTACATCTTCAGCTACCAGTATCCCGCGCGTGGGGAGTTGTGGCAATACACGTCTATCTTCGGGTCGTTCACTCAGGTGTTTGATAGAGGTCTTGCTGGCTGGTGGGGTGCATGGTGGCACCAGACCTTCCGGCTCCAGTTCGTGGCGCCCGCCAAATACCTTGTCAAGCAAGGCTATCTCGACAAGACGTCCTTACTTACTCCCATCATCACCATGTACGTATCTTTCTTCCAATCCGGACTGCTCCATGCTGCGGGGAGTATATCTTGTATGCGTACAACAATGGCCTGGCGCTCCCCTGTCTTCTTCCTTCTTCAGCCTCCGGGAATTATCATCCAGCATGTGTTGAACATGGCCATCGACGCGATTTTCCCTAATACTCCGCGAAGACTGCGTCAGGCCTTCAACTTGATCTCTTCCTTAGCTTGGCTTCATTTGACTGCGCCGCCGTTTGTAAACGACATTGCATCTACAGGGCTGTGGCTTCTTGAGCCCGTTCCGATTTCTCCTCTGCGCTGGCTTGGTTTTGGACACCCAGATGATCATTGGTGGCGATGGAACAGGGAACTCTTCCCCGTGTGGCATTCCGATAAGAATTGGTGGAAGAGTGGCTTGCAGATGTAAGATACCAGTAATATCTAGAAAGACAAGATTTTGTAGAAAGACATCCATGTACGACGGTTAAGAATAGATGGGTATATAGCTATCTTAGAGCAAGAGTTCCTCACAGTATAGTACAGACTGGACCTGCTATCAACTCGGTCAAGCAATTCCTCTGTCGCCTTTCATCACGCCTCTACGCCGCGTTGAGGGTCATATTGCTTTCCAGAAGCAAGTCTATCCGCTTCTTTACGCAGCCAGACCACGACGGACCCGTACTTGCTCTGCTTCGCAGCCAAGACATTCTTGAATGCCACGTAAGCAACACTGATGCGGTTAGAAGACATTCATATCCGGTTTGTGACACAGATACAGTCACTTACAGGGCAACCTGCGATTTCCGAATATCACATCTATACTGGGGGTATCGCATTGTCCGTGATTTGCTAGTCAAGAGAAGAAACGCAACATCAATGACCTTGGTAATCGTACCTAGACAGCGGGATCAGCAGGGCGAACTAGAAGACAAGGCCATGGATACTAACGGATGACCAATTCGCTTCTGGGTTGCTTGGCCTTTCCAAGGCATCGCATGTATGCCCACGTCTTGTTCGCAGTCTCTCTAAACGCGCCATGGAGCGAATCAAGAACAGTCCGCGTGGAGTTGTGCGATGTATCGAAGAACATGAGATGAGACTGGATCTTGAAAGCATCTGTCAAGGAAGTAATCAGTGTCGGCTCAACGGGGTCGTTTCACAACTATCTGCAGGAAGGATGTCTTACTTAAAACTTTGCGCTGGAAGTTCTGTCCGGGTACCCGACCAAAATCGACGGTGAGAGAGGCAGACACGTCTATTCGACTGTAAGAATCGCTGTGCAATTACGTTTGACTCAAGATAAAACCTTACCAAGATGGGCATCTCTTTGTCGGTCCTTGGTGATATCCAAAGTGCGGCAATCGATGGTGGTTCCGCAGTAAGGGAATTTTTCATCGTGGTCAATCTTCCGGGCGGAAACATCAGCACAAGACATGTCGAAGTTGACCAAGGTCTTGGCAGGGTTGACCACAACTCCGTACTCCGGGACACCTTTGTGCATGGTGTTCACAAAATTCACGGCCTTCTCTTGATCCAACGTCACGAGAAGAAAATCGTCAATAAGACGCAACAGCAGGGTGTCAGGCGCGTCCAAGAAGTCAAGATGCTGCTTCTCAAGATCGGCGTAAAAGTAGTTGCACAGGAATGATGACAGGACGGATCCCTGAGGGATGCCCACCTTCTGCCTGAAGTACTTCTTGCCTACCTTGACCAGATTCTGCTCGACGTGCTGCGTGAGGAGATGCAAGAGCTCACCGACGCTGTGAGTTTTTTGCATAGCACTGTCCACAAAGACCGTATTCTTCTTCTTGCCCGCGAGGTCCTGCTCGAGCCGTGTGGTAAAGTTTGAGGAGTCTCCTTTAGCAAGTGCTGTTGCGTGCCATCGGCGGATGGCTTTTGAGGAAGACTTTTCACCATCTAGCAAAGCTCGTTCGCCAGGCTTCACCTCAGCATGTTTCATGATGGTGTACTTTGCCTGCCTTGGAACTGAACCCATGAGTTTGATGACCGCAGGCTGGGGGATAGTGTCGAAAGCAGCCTTGACATCAATTTTGGCAAAATACAGCTTGCCGTGCTTAGGACCCAGGGACTCCTTGAAGGTTTTTAGTCGAGTGTAGATGTCGCTAACAGAGAACATAGTAGACCCAAGTTTGGAAGGGTTAGTGTCCTAAAAGCCAATATTAGTATTCATTTAGGGAAGTAGCATTTATACTGCTAACCTTTTCGAGCTTCAAAAGTGTGTGAACCGGTCCCAATATGCTATTGATACTGGGCCCCAAGACTTTTGAAGTTCCTCGGGTCAAAGCTCTCCTTCTGAGGTTCATGATGGGGCGCATTTTGTCGCCTTTTGGCAACAGACGAACTTGGCTAAAACCAAGTCGCCTCGACTGGAGTACATGCAACGCATCATCCAACTTGATCTCCTCAAACATGTCTGCCTTGAGGTTTGCCATAGCAGGTTCTGCGATATGCTTCCAGACTTCATGACGAAAATAGAAGATTTGGTATCGGTGGGTGTTGGACTCGGTGACATAAAAGTTATTGCGAATCAGGGGTATCAGCAGAGAGTCGAAAATAAAGTAAAGAAACTCGAAGAAAATCTCGTGTCGCTTCTCAGTGTCAGTCTTGCTTGGTTTTTGGTCTTTCAATCCCGGTGGCTGAAGCCAATCGATGTTCGTGACCTGTGATAATCGGTGAGCTAAGGCTAGTCTAGATTACAAAAGTATCGTTTACCTTCAAGTCCTGTGATATCTCATGCAACGACATAGTCTCGAATCGCCTCAGTTTGATAAAATGGTCAACCCTTTGCATTACCACCGACTCGTTGTGCTTCTGCACCTCTTCGCCGCCCCAGAACTTATGGGGGATAATCTTCGACAATACTGCTTGACAAAATGTTGAAACCTGAGATGCTGGGGCTGCCAGGTCGACAAGAGACTTATAATGTGGTAAATTTGGGACTTGAGTGGCCGAAGGTTTCCCGGAGTGCTTGTGAAAAAGCCCAGCTTTGTGGTGTGACACTGTCATTGATGGCTGATTGTGCCTAGTCTTGTGAGGCATGATGGCGTCTTTCTTCGTCCTCGGCTTGCGGCTTCGAGAAGATTTGTCAAAGACGCAAGGGCAATAGTATTTTAGAAGCTCGATGTAGGAGCAACGGCCATGGCGAACCTGCAGGCGCTCAACAAGCTGCTCTGCGTCGCCGCGTAATCTTTTGGGTATTTTCGGCGTTTGGACAGCAGTCTGCCCAGGTTTTGGCTGGAAAGCTGGTGCGATTTCTTCCTCTCTCAGTGTGTAGTCCTGGAATTTCTGCGCCGTCTTGGACGTATCAACCTGTGATGTGAACACATTGTGTAGCCCAAACTGGCGAGGAAACATGTACATCATTACTTTGATCGTACTCCGTCGTTGATCATCTGTGGTTGGCTGGCAGGGATCATTTAATTTGGTACCTCGAGAACATCGGTTCAGAACATCTATACAAAGTTAGCGACCTTGGCTCACGGAGGTCTCCCCAGGATTGTGTTACGAATATGTTTGAAGCCCGGTTGTACTAGCCCTCTTGCAGTGAGGGACGGCTTTGCATAGAATATCCTGCTTCTCACAAGGGTAATATCCGAAGACTTTCGACATTCGTTTGCAGACGCTTTCCCTAGTGACACGGCACCTCCAGGGAGGTCAAGTTCTGACAGGGGAATACCTAACAAGGTCAGCATACCAGAGCCTAAAGCCCAGCCGAGGCAAGTTACCAGTAAGTTGGTAGTAATTGTTAAATCCTGCTTCGACATTGACAAATACAGAGGCATCAACAAGCAGATCTATCATTATCTTTTCGCCAGCTTTGCCTAGAAGTGCCAACAACTGTGGCCAAGGGGCTTCCCTAAGCATCTTGACATGACAATTGGGGTAAAGGCTGAAGAGTCCAGGGATATTTGTGCTGCCCTGGTCACCAGGGCCAGCTGATTTTCTGAAGCCATCACAAAGAAGATGTTTCGGGCGTCGCCCGGCTTTCAAGTCTCGAGAAAATAGCAGCCATACAACAAAGTCCACGATCTTAGACATCGAGTCAGCACATGAAGAGCACTAAAATAAAAGGTCCGACATACCTCAGACTGTGAGTAGATGGATCCAGCGACGCCATCGGAAAGAGTCACATAAGATTCATCCTCCTTTTGCGAAAAAACAAGCCATTGCTCCCATCTCGTGTCGTCGCTGTCTTGAGGTTGCTCCTGGCAACAAACAAGAGATGTATCTAAGAGCTGTGACAACCGCTTCTCGACTTCTCCACTGTTTCCTCCGTGGCCGATAGATGCCACCTTTTTGCGCCGAAGACGGGAGCCTCGAGGCAAGTTGGCGAGAACATACTCTCTCAGGGTGATGACCCTGGCATAGCAGCGTTCCAGTAGGTCGCGCCGCACAGGTGTTTCGCTAGATGATATTTTCTGCTTCTTAGAATTTGACGCGTCGTTTGGTTCAACATTCCTTTTTTGGCCCACGATCATTTTGATAAGCCGTAGGTAGAGTTGATGTTCACGCGGCGTCCATCCGTATACGTTGTGCACGTTGAAGTCGCGATAAGTGGTTGCAACACAGCCACAGGGTCACATTCACGCCGATCTATCTATGGACCCCAGCGGTGGCTTGGCCCAAAATGGTGGCTAGTGGGCCTCGGGAGCTGGACCCAATTCGGCAAGGCCAAGTTTTAGCGTGCGCCGGGCAGGAACGAAGCTTGTGGTGGCGCTATTTCGAGGTCTGAGCGTGTCTCAACAAGTCACGGCCTCGAGGGAATCTGGGATACGAGAAACGGACATCTTTCTAACCAATTGGTCCACGTTTTGGTACGGAAAGAATCACCGCATGGCCCTGTCATGTTCCAGTTTCTTTGATCTTCTACGTGATCCATCTTCCCTTCCAGAGACCCTCTGTTTAAAGTGCTGCTGATGAATGATCAGTGGATAATAAACGTCTTATCACATCCATCACCGTCACCACCGTGGGCCCCTGGCTTCCAATATTTCCCCTTTTGGTCGGATAGGTGGGTTGATTTTTACCCGCTTGCGCAGGTACACAGCAAGGAAGCACGGCATCTACGGACATGCGCCCGTCAGAGACATTGGGTGGGATCAATGGGTGGGATAGGTGAGTTCGAGATGATTTCATGTGGCTGGAAATGAGGACGAGTTGAGCTGCAGGTGGGAAATCATCATTAAACGAGCAGCAGCATCGTCACAAGCAGCAACACCGCAGCACACTGTAGCACGACGCAGGCACGGGGAGCACGGAGGGAGCCCCGTCGCCAGGCAACCTGGCGAGATGCAAACAAAAAAAAAAAGTGATAAGGTCCCAGTCCACATGGTACGATCGATTTGAATTGGCTGATTCGCATGGGACCCCGGATCTACAACAACGTCGTCTGGAGTCTGGAGAATCGGGAGACAGGGGAACAAAGAGAAAGATTTTTCTCTCTCTCATTCTTGGCCTCCGGTTATACCGGGAACGCGGGAATTTTCTTCTCTCTCAGCCCCGAGCACGGGACATGACGAGGTGCCCGCGCGATACCAGGACCAGGGCACATACAAACCCATCCATCTCTCAGATCATGGATGATGGCGGGACGGATCAGGGGCCATGAGAGGGGGACAGCGAGCGAGGAGGGGAGAGGGACCGAATCGTTGGCAGACAAGGGTTCTGATATATCCCTAGAAATAGAAACCCTATTCCTATTCCCATCGCAGCGGGTTGCTAGGACACGAGGTTAGTCAATGACGAGATACCTACCCCCCACCTTTTTCTTTTGGGATGGGCAATTCGCTTTCTCTGCGCATGTACGAGGGGCCCAGGGTGCTTAGGTGTGTGATCGAGATTCGGGAGGGGAGAAAGACACAGCAGAAGAAAAGAAAGGGCAAAAAGGGGATCGTGGAAGCACAGCATCAGGGAACGCGCAAGACTTGCAGATGGCCCGGGGTAAGATTGGCATCTTTCGGGAACCCAATATCCAGCAATCATTCATTCACTCATTCATTGTCCCTAATATCTGGCGCGCCAGAGGCCGCAGATTGAGCCACATTAAAAGCCCAGCCGGTCTGCGGCGGGGTCTGGTTCTTTTGAGATCCATTGCAGGATAGCAAGCGGAGACAGGTAATAGGTGGCCGATATGGTAGTAACTTTGGAGCTCTCAATGCCGGGCATGAATGGGTGGATGACGGCTGTCGCCATTGAATTAGGCTCGGCTGAATGCGCTGGACGAACTGACCCCGGAGGCAAACTGGTTGGAATTGAGGCTGGCGGATCGGCTGCCACACGAAACGGTTCATGATTGCGAGACGAGTCGCTACGCGAAGGGTGGAAATGGATTGGACCACTGCGAACCCCTGAGGCTTTCAAGGGAAGCCAGAGAGGATGGTTGATGGACGCAATGCCTGCGATTTCCTCACTGGCTAATGCAGTGTTTAAGACCAATGTCGCATCTTGATCCGCTAAGAAACGCATGGCCGTCTCTTCTTGACCTTTTGGTTGGAAGCTAGCTTTGTTTCCATCCATCCCGCTCGGCTTGTCACGTCACAAGCAATAGATAGGGGACTCGACAGAGGCGAGACACTGAATATCCCGAGGACGAGATCGGGTCCAGTGCTCAATTACCACCGAGTACGCCGTGCCACGGTGCAATCATTCAATGTGGAATGGTTCAACATCCATCCTCATCTCCTGCTCATACCCAAACCCACCAGACAAGCATATCTCCATCATCGGCACTCGAGGCCCCAGGGCTGCCGATCCAGCTAGATTAGATGCAATGTTAGACTCATAGGGACTCGGCTCCTTCGCACCCAGCATCACATCACATCACCTTACATTACATTACATTACAGATGCACAGAAGCCCTGGTCCTAATCCATGGAAGCCCGCCCTGGGTTTCTGGGCGTCGATGAGGTGTCAGTTTGTTGGTTCTTTGTCTTGGGCTGCTGGGACTGCGTCTAAGTCTACAGCAGGCCTGGGCCGCCATCCTCTGGCCGTGACAGTCCTTCAACAGGTGGGCCATCCACTAACGATCCACTGCAACCCACCTGGAGGACGCCTGCTGCATCAGAAATGCGAAATGCAGGGCGGGGAGGGTTGCCGGTACCTGCCCTAGCCTTGGGCGCTGCGGCGCAGGGTCTGTACCTGTGGAGGAGGTATCTTGACTGCCCGTTGACCTACCTACCCTGAGTGAGTGGTGTGGGCGGGCACCTCCCAGGACAAAAGTCAAGAGCGGCAGTGACGGGCCAATCCAGTGAAAGACCTCTAGCCGTTGCGCTGAGAGAATGGAAACTCGACGGCAGAGCCCCACTCGAGGACTGGAAGGTGCCGTCGACTTGCACCCTTTCGAGCCTGGTCTAGCCCAGCGAGGCCGCCCCGTCTTTTTCTACCTCACCTTTAGATTATCGCGCGACGCTTGTGTTCACCCTTTGGTGCTCCGTGCCTTTTCTTGTACGTCTCGAGATATCGCCGCCCTGGGCTCTCCCTCCTCCCTCTCCATGCACCAGAGCCGTTCGTTAGTGCTGTTGATGCTGCGGCTGCGGCTTCTGTTTTTGTTTGTCGTTTGTTGTTGCTGTTCTTGTCTCGTTCCTTTTCGTGAAGCGAATCTCCCCCCTCTTGCCCGCTCCCTCCACCCTTGAGCATCTCGTCTTCGAGATTCACACGACCTGTATCCTTGGAATACCGGCAATTTCTCAATCTACAAGCTCGTGCGCATTTCATCACGGACCTACGCACTCAAAGCTGCATTACAGCTCAAGTGCCAGCATCCCCGTCAATCGCCCTGGCCCCCAAGCCTCTAGCAGCGAGCTGGCCCGCGGATGACGAGTTGGAACGGCCGACTCCAGCAGCAGCCTCCACTGACAGTGTCCACTCCCATTTTCATCCCTCCCCTAGAGTCCCTGGAGTCCCTTGGACGGTGTGGACGGCCCCCCATCCCATCCCGTTGTTGTTGCTCCCGCTCACTCGTCCACGGATGGCTCCCGCAGTTGTGAGCCTGTGAGAGTCCACCAGAGCTGGCGACAGTCTTCCACCCCTGGTCGCTGCGTCCTCCAGGCCCATCTACAACTCTCCCAGTCGCCTGCTAGCCTACCGCACTCTACACACTGCGTTGCCTACAGCACCTACACCCACGCCTATCGAATCCGCCTCACACCAACGCCCGCCCGCACACCAACAACATCCAAACGCCAACGCATCGATGCTCGCTGCATGGGTCTCTAGTCCCCCGACCAGTCGCTCCGCTCGACGAGCCTGACCGATGCTCAGGCCACCATGGACCACGACATGGATATGGCCCTTCACGCGGGCCTCCAACCGGACCTACAGGACGTCGACTCGGGTGGAAATCCCAATTTCGAGCCTCACCACGACCTTCATCGCCATACCCAGCGGCACCGACACCATCGTTCCCGAGATCACGACCACGAACGACGGCTTGTCCACGAAGCTGACCCTCAAGCCCAAGCCTATCTCCACGACCAGCTCCCTCCTTACGACCCTGAGCTTCGCCATCATCACCTCCCCGATCACCACCTCCTCGATTCCTCTCTCTCCGCCGCCCCTGCATCCCAACTCGACTATCACGGCACCCACTTCCACCCTTCCGTGCCGTACGCCAACGACGACCACGACTCGCTCTCCGCAAACGCCCATCATGCCTTCACCCCCGTAAATCCCGACGACTTTTACAAGAGCTACCGGGCAATCCACCTCCAGAACAATCCCGAGACACTTCCCATGGCCACGTCCACCCCGCGCCCGTCGTTGCGCTCCAACGGTGACGGCTCTACTCCCAAGCATCCCGTTATCTCGCCAACTCGAAACAACAACCAGCGTTCTACCTCTAATCCCGTCGACAACAGGCCTGGTCTTCCGGGCTACAAGCCCACTGGGGCTCACCCCAGCGTGAGAGATCTCAAGAAGCGGTTCGATCAGAATGGTTCTGCACCTTCGTCAATCCCCCGTGCCCCGGCGCATACGGGTGCTGCAGCTAAGACTAGGCGAGATGTTGGTCCCAGTACACAGCCGCGAAACGGTGCAACGTCCTACTCGACATTGCGTGACGGTTCCGGCACGTCAAACAGTCCAGTTGCATCTTCGTCGGCTCGTTCACAAAGATCCAAGTTTGTTGCCGAGGACCAGGTGTCGAATAATTCTCAATCATTTGCAAGTCGAATAGGAAAACCACGAAACGCCGTTAGCGGGAACCCAAATGCCTCCAAGTCCATGACCAACTTGGCACCAAAGTCCCCACCTCAACCAGCTGCTTCTGCATCCCCCACACCTTCGCGTTCTCAAGGCTTGCTGTTCGGTGAGATCCTCCCCGAACAGCACAATTTCTCGACTGTTGGGTATGGCATCGAGGGCGTCCGCCCACGGAGGACGTCTGAATCCAGTCTGCATCATCCTTGGGGCCACCAGAGAAGTCTATCTGACCCACCAGATGTCGCCGAGCCCTCTTCTCCAAGTTCCTGGTATCGAAGCCTCAACGGCGACGGTGCCGAAGGGCAACCAACACAAGATCCCACCCACAAAGGCCATACACGATCTCAGAGTGATATTCCCAAGTCTCAATCGGGTCCGGCCGCCTCCCGCAAAACACCTTCTCGAAAACCGCCCACCTCTAATACCACCGGGGGTGGATCTGCGTCGAAGCTACCACGATCTGTGAGAAAACTCAGCAGTCCAAGCGATTCTCCAACGCCCTCATCGACACGCTCAAATTCTCCTTCTACTTTCAAAAGACCCCAAGCGAATGGCCGGACATCGAGGGCAGGTACTCCAACAACGCGAGCAAAAACACCGACATCAAGAGCCAAGACACCGACGACCAGAGCCAAAACGCCCACCCAGAGCGGCCTCACTCGAAAGGCGGCACCTCGATCTCTAGCTACACCGACAAACAACAATCGGCTGCAGGCCAACATCATTGCTCCTCCGCCAAAACTTTCCCCTCCTCTGAGGAGTTCTCGGCCCCGTCAACCCGTCTCTGTGGCCACTACGGCAAGCTCACGTATGAAGGCAGTGGAGAGAGCCAGGTCGCCGAATCCCACTTCCTTTCCGCCGTCCAAGATTGCCGAGCCATCCACTCAACGACGACGGAAGATTTCTATCGGTCCAATCGACTTTGAACAGCGACGGGAACACATCCGGCTCGCGTATACCAAATCTATCCGCGAAAGTCAGGCGCTCGAAGCACGGCAGAAGGCAGCAGAACGAAGGCGGAAGGAGATGGAGGCTGCTGCAAAGGCAAAGGCTACCGCCGCCGCCGCAGCAGCAGCTACTACTTCCACCGCCGATGCATCTCCAACGACTCTAGAGCCAGACGCCGCAGAATCTTCAGAGATTTCCGATGTCCCACCAGTCCCACCTATTCCTGATGCTCATGCAGCGCCGGAGCCTCCGATCATTCATGACCCTGAATCTAGTCCGGATATTTCCTCCGCTGCTGAAGTCCAGAATGCCTTGAATGTAATCGATCATCCGCGTGATCTTGGTGTTCCAGATGGCGATGGCGTATCATATAGCCAATCTCATTCCGAGATTCACGAGGACCACCCTTCGCCGGCAATCGACGACCCGACTATGAGTCCCATCGACATTGCCGCTGCGTTACCTCCCGCTGCACTTATGGTACCAAGTCCAGAGCCAACACCGGAGCCTGAGCCTGTGGTTCAAGATTACGATTCGCCTACTCTCGGCGTCCCCGGCAGCTTCCCTGCCCTCAGCCCTCCGGCCGACGTCGTAGAACGACCTCAAACTGCAATCTCTGTAACCTCAGAAACCACTCAGTTTGACAACGAGCCTCAAACGACACCACCAAGGCCCGCTCAGTCTCCGCTTGAAGTCCCAATCACCATTATCAAACCACCCAGTCCTCAGGCAAGAAACTCGACCACACCCCCTCCAAGGGTCGAGTATCAGTACCCGTTCTATGATGATCCTGAGTCGCCAGTGCAGCCAAGACCCACGGAGGATACAGTTCTGGGCTCACATGACGCAACGCCCACGGACACCAATGTCGAGGAACCTGTGATTCCAGGGGCGTTCAATGATTTTGAAGAAGACCAACATGTTCAAGATGCACAGTCCCCGTTCGAAGCCACCATCACCATTTTGCCACCCATTGATGGCTCACAGCCAGTTGACGAGCCTCAGGAGACAGTACCGTTTCCCCGCATGGAACCCGACTACGAATCTGAGTGCGTGACGGAATCTGAGCATGAGGATGAGGTTGAGCACTATCACCACCATGGCGACCACCACCATGAGGATGACGGCGCTGTCACCGACACCTGCACTGAGGAGACTGATGACCATAATGGAACCGAAGACTGTGTATCGGAATCGCAATTTGGTGATCGAGTCTCGTCTCACCGAGCATCTACCTGTGAGTCTTTGGACATGGACGCTGCAGACAACCACGAGTATGGCCATTATGAGCACCATCAACCAGAAGCTTCGACGAGTCTCCTAGTACCGACATTGTCTGCGAATCGAGCAAGCCAGCAATCGACATGGACCGACTTCACAGTGGACAGTGCAGAAGTGTCTCCCGCAACGAATCAGACACCAGTGTTCTCTGCTATGGAAGACGATGATGATACTGGAGACCATGGTCACGCAACAATATTCGAGACAACATCCATTCATAGGGAGAGCCGGCCAACGATTCGACCTCCGGAGATTCGCAACAGCCAGCCAGAAGTGCGCCCTTCCGTCGACTCGACTCGATCGCCGTATCTAAGTCACCAACTTCCAGAATTGGACACAGGTGATGGGTTCTCAATTCCCTATCTTTCAAACAGAGCAAGCAGGAGCTTTTCCTACTTCCCCTCGCCGAACCATGAGCCCCCACCTATTCCTACTTCAACTACTGGGTCCGCTTGCAACTCCCAGAGGGCGTCGGGAGTTTTCTACGAGCAGTCACAAAGTGGAAGCACGTTCATTAATTCTGAGCGTGGGTCCGAGGATTACATGCCAACAGCGATGACTCCTCAGTCTATGGATACCGCCTCTCTTGGAACACACAACCAATATTTTGCCGATTCGACAACACTGAATGGTGACGCAACCTCGGAGATGCAAGACAAGAATGGGCCGACAGGAAAGGAAAAGCAACGTCTGATCCAACGTCGCAATGTCATCAAAGAGCTCGTCGACACTGAAGCCGTCTTCGTCCGGGATATGAACATCGTCGAAGAGATTTATAAGGGGACAGCAGAGGCATGCCCCAAGCTCGACGGTAATACTGTGAAGCTTATCTTTCGCAACACGGACGAAATCATCGCATTCCATACATCGTTCTTCGCACAGGTCAAGGACGCGGTCTCGGCTGTTTACGCCATGCAGGGTCGACGCTCAGCTCTCTCCAGGGAGGGCTCAATTATGTCGGAACCTGGCCAGCTGAATGCTGCAGACATCGACGATGCCAAGGATCGAACTGTCGCGCTCGGTCCCGTTTTCAAGGCCAACATGGAAAGGATGAAGTTAGCCCACGAGGGCTTCTTGAGAAACAGCGATCATGCGGCAAAGAAACTGATTCAGATTCAGCAAGATCCCACTGTCAAAGTGTGGCTCAACGAATGTAACGAGGTCGCGAAGGACCTGACGGCAGCTTGGGATTTAGACTCTCTCCTCATCAAACCAATGCAGCGCATCACCAAATATCCCAACCTCATCATCACAATACTACAGCACACACCACAAGACCATCCCGACCGAGAAGGCCTGGTTGAGGCGAAAGAGATCCTCGAAACTGCCATTATCGAAATCAACAAAACCAAGAAGAACTTTGAGTTGGTTGGGCAAATTGTCGGAAGAAAACGAAAAGAGTCAGATGTTAAGGCTGGATTTGCGCGCGCATTCGGGAAGAGAGTCGATAAGCTCCAAGCTTCTGGTAGCCGCCAATCAGAGGATGCCGATTACGCCAAGCTCAATGAGAAATTTGGTGACGATTATCTGCGACTGCAGGTGGTTCTTCGAGATGTCGAATTCTACACCAGGCAGGTCTCAGCCTACGTGCACGAGTTTCTCCAGTATCTTTCCTCGATTGAGCTGGTCATGAGACTTCAACCCGGAAATTATCCCGAGCTAGAGAGTAAGTGGGTTCAGTTCAATATCTCTATACGAGACTTGGAAAAGGTTGCGCTCGAGGAACATGTAAGTGATTCACGATTGCGTTGCAGGAAAACCCAAGCTCACAGGCAATAGCTATCTCAAGTGCGGAAACATGTCATTGAGCCATTTGAACATGTCATCAAAGCATACGGCAACCCGTCACTGGCAATGAAAAAGCGTCAGAAGCGCCGTGTGGACTACGAACGCTACGAGCAGCTGAAGCGTGCTGGCAAGAGCATCGATTCTAAGCTTAACGAACTTGTCGAGCAGTACGACGCTCTGAACGACACCCTTAAGAAGGAGCTTCCAAAGCTGTCTGCTCTGACGGAAAAGGTGGGCAATATCTGCCTGGGCAATTTTGTCAACATCCAGGCGAACTGGTATGGCATCTGGAAGGAAAAGATGAAGGTGGTGCTGGGTGACTGTCCCGAAATGCCAGATCTTAAGGAAGTCGTGGCAACTTTCCAGCGCGATTTCCCCTACGCACAAGAGCAGCTAGCCAACGTTGGCATCCTCAATCCCGCATATCGCGGTAGAGTGTCACAGTCGACGACACGGAGCACAGATGAATCATCGTCCCTCAGAATGCGATCACGTCCATCTGACAGTGATTCACGGGGCCGAGGTCATTCGGTCAATGGTGAACAAGCACCCCCGAGCCTCCCGCCACCCGAGTTTGCGAAGCGTCACAGTGGCTCATTCAACATGTCCCCGACCAGTGCGGGGGCAGGCACCATTCCCAGCCCGCACCAGTTTTACTACCGTGATTACTATGGGGGGATCTCTAGCCACCAGCAAGGCACGGCATCTCCTTTATCCCCAGAGATGCCGGGCAGCTCACGGTCGTTTGCCGCCTCAACCAGACCCAGCACAGGGCGGAGCTTCGATTCTGGCGGGCTTCCTAGACAGAGCTCCGACTCGGCTACACACCACCTCCGAGATTCGCACACTACATACAGTTCTCAGAATCCGTCCCAGGAGAACCGACGATTCTCGGGACTTTTCCACTCGGCATTGCCGCCAGCTGACGGCCCAGAAGATAGCGCCCGGTCATCCAGAGCATCGTCACGGGAGCGAGGACCAACAGCGGATGGATATAACGTACTCTGGCTGGCAGCATCGCTTTTCGAGTTTAATATTGCCACTACAAAGCACGAGGCTGGTTACCCATACTTGGTGTATCAGGCTGGCGAGGTGAGTAGAAGAGTAAACCAAGGTTTACATGAAGAGTTTGGCACTGATGACTGGTACAGATTTTTGATGTCATCGCCGAAAAGGGAGAACTCTGGTTGGCAAAAAACCAGGACGACCCGAACAACCAGGTTGGATGGATCTGGTCAAAGCACTTTGCCAAGCTGGCTGATTCTTAGCTGGAGCGAAGCCTTGAACCAGGCATCAAAAGCAAGGAGCGAGCAAGCAATGAATTGGCTCCACTATCGAACTAAGTAATGCATCAAAGAGGTTATGTACTAGGCTTAAGAAGGGATAAGGGCGTTTATTCCACGGACCTGGAATTTTGGTATGCAGCAAGGAGGAAGTGTTCCCAGCGGTGAGGTTCACCGTCTTGCCTTTGCTTTCTTGATCTTCTTCACCACCACCACCATTTTTCTTCTTCACCCTTGTTGTTGTCGTCATTGGCCCTCATTTTGTTTGGAACGTGTCCGTTGTCTTCCACTGTATCGATTGATTCAGCTCTCATTTGTTTGGACTTGTATTTGGACTTTGACTCCTCTTTAATGTCCTCGAAAGCTGGGAGGTGGTGGGGAGGGGGAAGTGATACCGTGAGGACGAGGAGAAAAAAAGGGAGGGAGCTCGGCGTTCAGAACAAAATACCAACAGCGTATGTAAGATTTCGGATGTTGAGGCGGAGAGAAGCAAGAGAAAATCTCGGCGGGCAGGGCTCGCATTGCAATGAAGATTACTCGCTCAACTTACAGTAGGAGACGAGGGAATGGAATGAATTGAGCCGAGTTTCAACATGAGAGACGTGAAGAATCAATGATTGATCAAAGCTTGGGGTGTCGAGTTTAGCGTAGGGCATGCTTCAGGAACAAGGGCTAGTGAGAGTCGATTGAGTTTCTAGAATTGGCACAGAACCAAGCCTAGCTCGAGTAGCTCTCGGCAAAGCTCAACGGCCCGGTGCTTAAACATGGACATTAAATAAGACGATGACTTATTAACTAACTCCCCTACCTTGAAAGCTGAACCCTTGGATCTTGGGCAGACGGACCTAGCGCAGGAAGATCTACGCAGAGTGGACTCCCTCCCAGCTGACATGTGAATCTGGACCAAGGGGCTAGCTTAAAACCCCAGACTTTTTGCGGAGGCTCCCGCGCTGGGTCCGCAGGCGATTCTGGTGGGATGATGATGTGGTGGGTGCTGCCCAAAAAAGCAACGCTTGTACCTCACTAACTCCAGCAAGTCGTACCTTCTGTTCCCTTCATACGCTGGCCTTTCGTCCCCTCCCTTCCGTTGACTCGACATGGAAAGGGGTAGTTACCTTACACAGCAGGGTCGCACCTGCTCACCTTCCACTTTTTGTTTTCTCGGGCCGCTGAGGTGTCAGCACAACTACATAACTTATCCTCCACGTATTACACTGCGAAATTGCCAAGTCTTTCCTCTCTCTTTCGCATCCTCCCAAACGGCGCACCCCCATGTAACGCGCTACGTAAAAGGTACCACCATCAATTCTTATTAGGCAGGCTATTTCTCCCCATTCTATGACCCACTCAACACGAAATGCCCGCGACAAGCTCGCCGCAAGAGCAGGGGGCCGATCGCGAGTACCCGCAACACCATCACCAGCATCACCAGCATCAGCAACTTGAGCCACAGCAATGTAGTAATTCTGAATTTGAACTACACCAGTCTCAGTCTCAGCCTCAGCCCCGGCCGCGGCAAGAACATAACCCGCGCTCACGACCGCAATCGCAGCGCCGGCATCTTCAGCCACAGTCCATCACCCACCTCGCCGTGCCTTCCGCATCCGTCGCTCGTTCATCTTCCCCCTCGTCATCCATCTCGCCCATTCCCACGCCTTCACCAACGCCTTCGCCTTCGGCCTCGGCCCTGTCCATTGACGCATCGCACTCGTCCCGAAACCCTTCTCCCCCAATCCGAACCCCCGATTCGTCCAGCGCCGAAACTGGCAGCCATTCCCGTTCCTCCGGGGAAATCGACCTGGTCGACCACCGCGATCACAGCTCTGACAGGAGCAGTCGGGACAGCTACGACTACGGGCGCGATAGATATAACCCGGCCAACATGGCCAGCTGGTCGGGACAGCCCGCCATCAAGGGCAGCGGTGAAGCAGTGCGAATGGTACTGCTGAACTTTGTCACCATTGGCATAACGTACGTCAGCCCTACTCCCATGAGCCAGATCGGGCCGAGTCAAAGATCGCGAGAGCCAGGGTCGCTAACTCGATTTTTTCATGTTCAGCTTCACATGGGGTATTGAAATGACATGTTTGTCTCCAACTCACTGGTCGCATGGCCCATTACTGAAGCTCTTCCAGACTGCACCCCATATCTACTAAATCTCGGCCTTACCAAGAGTAACACCTCCTTAGTATGGATTGCTGGTCCGTTGTCTGGCCTGATAGTCCAGCCCGTTGTCGGTGTCATTGCGGATGAAAGCAAGTCCAGATGGGGACGTCGGCGGCCTCTCATGGTGGTTGGCTCCATCATCGTTGCCATCAGCCTTCTGATTCTTGGCTTTACACGCGAGATTGTCGGCCTTGTGGTAAAGGACGAAGAGGCTGCAAAACGTCCAACAATAGTGCTAGCCGTACTGGCCATCTACTTTGTAGACTTTGCCATCAATGCCGGTATGGCTCTCCCAGAAGACAGAAGCATCAAAGCTTTGGTCGACTCGTACTAACAAGGGTTCAGTCATGTCCTGTTCGAGGAGTCTTATCGTTGATACTCTACCGATCGACAAGCAGCAGGCGGGTGCAGCTTGGTGTAAGTTGAATCTTGGCATACACTGGATGACTACTAACGTCTTTCTGCCTGCAGCGAGTCGCATGTCTGCCATCGGGCATATGATCGCCTATGGAGCTGGCGCCGTAGATCTATTACAGATCTTCGGGACTGCTCTCGGCGATACGCAATTCAAGCAACTCACTATTATTTCAACCGTCACCCTCATTAGCTCAACAGCACTCACTTGTTGGGCTGTCACGGAACGCGTGCTGGTGTCGTCCAAACCCACCCAACATCAAGGCCGCTTCAAAGTCTTCCGTCAAATCTATTCGACACTCCTCAATCTTCCTCCTCGCATCCAGTCCATCTGTTGGGCCCAGTTCTGGGCGTGGATCGGCTGGTTCCCCTTTCTCTTCTACAGCACCACGTGGGTCGGCGAGACATACTTTCGCTACGACGTGCCCGCCGATGCGAGGAAATCACAGGATACGCTCGGCGCCATTGGGCGTATTGGCAGCACTGCGCTCGTGATATACTCTGTCATCACATTTCTCGGCGCTTGGTTGCTGCCCTTGTTTGTCCAGTCGCCAGAAGACAACTCGTTTACTCACAGACCACCCCAGGCCATTGCAGACTTCTTGAAGCGCTTTAACAACTTGAAGCCGAGCCTGTTAACTGCCTGGATGGGGGGACATCTGATGTTTGCCGGTGCCATGTCACTAGCCCCCTTTGCGACCAGCTTCCGCTTCGCGACAGCACTGGTGTGTCTCTGTGGCATGTAAGTATTGGTGCTCTGATTCAACTCGCATCTTGATGCTCACAATGATCCTCTAGACCATGGACACTCGCAATGTGGGCACCCGTCACCTTTCTTGGAGTCGAGGTCAACAAGCTCAGCAGTGGCGTCGGGTCTGACGGTACGTATCGTCGCATCTCGGACGAACCCGAAATTGAGCTGCCGGAACTCGACAATGATGATGCTCCACTGCGTCTCGATCATGGGCCAGACAGCGAATCGTCTCCCACGGCCTCGACGGGCGAGTTGTCTGGCATCTACTTTGGTATTCTCAACATCTATACCACGCTACCACAATTTGTGGGTACCTTTATCTCAACAATTGTCTTTGCCATCCTTGAGCCTGGAACGAGCCCAGAGCTAGCTGCCGACAGTAAAAAGCACGCGGATCCAGAGGGGCCGAATGCGATTGCGGTCTGCTTGTTCATCGGAGCCTTGAGCAGCCTGGTGGCAGCCTATGTAACGCGAAAGCTAAAACACATGTAAGATGGAACTCTACTGAGCGGGGAGTTGGTTATCTTGTGTAAAATAAAGAATATCGATGGACAATATGGAGCTGCGGAGTTGGTTATGGGTTCGGAGTGTGAGGCCGTGTTTGGAGCGGTCACGGCGAGCATATATACTCGGGACGAGACACATCCGCAAGGTCGGAGTCCAGCCTGGAAACTTAGAGGGCGTCTATAGAAGCAAGGGCTTAGAAACATGTATAAAGTCATGACCACAGTTCGCCTCTAAATCTTTGGGGAGGGGGTAATAAAGAAATGAATATGTCCACGCTGTGCCATGTACAAGGCAGAAATGACAGATCTCGCAAAGGGTATCCTCAACAACACCAGTGCCCGCCACGGCCGCTACTTGGCCTCCCGTCCAGTCTTGTCGCCCCGTATCACGTCGTATCTTTGCGGTGATGTGCCGCAGGGTGCATCTATTTGTCCTTCTCATTCTCTGCCTCCGATACCTTCTCCCACTCATCCTCGGTACTGACGCTCGACTGTGTACCCGCACCCGTACCCGCGCGCTGCTTCACCTCGCCCTTTGGCTCGACAGGCTCCAATCCCGCCGCAGCCGCAGCTTCTAGAGTCGTCGCGGCAGGTGCAGGCGCGGGAGGCGCCTTGATCGGGGCGGCGGTCTCGACCTCGGTCTCGCTATCGTCGTCGGCGTCGGCGTCGGCATCCCGCGCGACTTGGCGCTTCTCCCTCTCCTCCTTCTCGCGCTGCTCGCGCTGTGCGACGGCTAGCTCGGCGGCGAACCAGTTGACGCTCCACCACAGGCCGGCGCAGAGGACGGAGAGGATGAGACAGTGGATATTGTAGGTCGCGACGAGGAGGGCGAAGAGGACGAGCTGGAGGGCGGCGAAGGATCCGTTGGCGGCCTTGAGGAGGGTGGGCGTCGGGCCGGGTGTGAAGATGCCCTCCCAGAGCTCGACGAAGAAGGACGACATGGTTGGCTGGCTGTTGGGGGTTTTTGGAGGGGGAGGGGAGGAAGGCTGGGATGATGATCGCGGGGTTGTCGCAGGGAGGGGTTTGCTCAGTGTGTCGCTGGGTGGAAATGGTGACAGCTGCGGCTCTGGGGTCTGCTCTTTCTTGCGGTTGGATGATGGAAGGGTACAGGGTGAAGCTTTGTCGACGAGACGTCTTTTTTGGTGTTGTTGTTCGGTTCTTTAAAGGGCAGACGCGGTCGCTGCCTGGCGACCACTCTGTGTCGCTAATAAGGCCCAAATACCAACCAGCAGCGTTGGAGTGGTCTCTTGGTGCGTTCTTTGCGAGAGGGCAAACGTGTCCGCAGAAGAGCCAAGATAACACGTTTGCGGCAGCAGAAAACGCAGTCTTTCTGTTTTCCTATCGATGGTAGTGAGGATGTCGCCGGCTCGGCTGGACGCGGAGTCTTCTGCGGTGGTCTAGGGCAGTGGATGACGGGGCGGTCGGTGCTGCTATTACGTCTTTGGTGGGTGTGAATGACCACGCCGACTGATCGGGTGGCTTGGAGGACCCTTTGGATTACATAAGGCCCTGCGCTCTGTGGGAGACGCTCGCGCTTTGGACATGACAGCCTCATGACCAGAGGCTGCTTCGGGCAGCTGTTGCGCTGCAGTTCGCACCTTACGTGTGCGAGGTTCTCCAGGCGAATCGGCGACTCTTTGTTGGTTCTGCGTGCGTGCCTGGTGTTCTTTGTTAGTGAACGGCGCATTCAACTTTGAGTCAGTTGACTCGACTAGCTCAAGACGTACCAAACGAGCACTCCAAGCTAACATCTCCCCAGAATAGACCAAGCACGCCAAATGAAACACCAATGAGTGGCGCCGCAAGATTCAACCCGAACCAAAACAAAGTCAGCATAGGCCTCTCAAGTCACCGCAATGCCGTCGAGTTGATGCTGTCGCGACACCTGGTCGATCCGACTTACCCTACACCAGCATCATCAAATTGCTTGTCTGTTCCATCGACCACGACTCTGCTCGAGATGTCGCTAGAAATGGGTCAATCGAATTCCTGGTGTTGGGCATAGTTACTCACAGATATGCTGATCTGTGAAAATGTTCAACTTGCTCGTTGGCTCCGAGTACAGTGACTTGTGTCCTGTCCTCTACGGACATTTTGAATCATGGGTTGCCCCCGAAACTCAGGATGCGACTGTAATGTCGAGTCCGGACAAACAGACTTGACCGAAAGCCAAGAAACGAATGTGTTGTTCCGTCCGGACAAGGGGATTGTCCGGAACTCCATGGCAAGAATGCCCATCCGCAAGCCATCTCCAAATCGGAGAGGCCGGCCATGTCGGGCCCGACAGCAATCCTGCAACAACTTGGGCAACCCAAAGCTGCACTCTACCGCCGACACCGATTCCCTCAAACTGCACCGAGGGTATGGCAATGGAAACACCCATAGGGATCTACGTATGCAGGGGCAGGCTAATAACTTCATCCCCCATCTTCACCCGCCCGGCTTGGGTCTGCATGCCCAGGGATATCGGTGCAGGGAATCAACTCCAACTTCCGCTTCCTCAGCCCCCTCCCCCCCAGTCTAAGCGGTTGCCTGCGGGCACGTTTACCGCCGAATCCTCTCGGGTGATAACACGAGAGTACCCTTCTGGGAAACTGAAGTTTGGGCCGTTGGGCCGGCATCCCAACATGCCTACACAGCCCACCTACACTTGCGAAGTAACCCTTCTCCAACTCCCCACGACGTCGTCCCCAGTTACACCCTGTTATTTCTCAAAAAAGAATCCGTCACCGACTTCAATATGCGCTGGTACCTAGTAGTCTCGCAAGTAGAATTGGTGCCACATTGCCAAATCCTGGTTCTCGCCCGAAGGATTCAGTGTCGGTGTTCCTGCCCGTCCCCCGGTAGATCGCACCGCGAAACCGGGTCCAAATCCACCCATGATAACACGGGCGAGAGAAATGCAGAAGCCTAGATAGACCGGCACTTGTAAACTTAGAATGAGATTGAGAATCGAGTTTCCGGAGCTCTGTGTTCGGGGCTACTGCTGTACGCGAACTCGAAGGATCGAGCCCTGGAGGGGAAAAAAGGGGGCCAACATGGCATCAAGCCAAATTCATTTTCATTTCGATCCTCGCCACCAGGTACAGGCTTCCCACGGCAGATTTTCCTGTACCCTGTCTCTGTTACAGATCGGAGAGTCACCTGCAAGGCCTCATATCACGCTGCAAATCAAACTTGCACCGAGCCTGCAGACATCACACGCCCTCACTACCTCGTAACTCCATCCGAAAGCCTTGGAAATGAAACCAAAGGGGCTTCAACCTCGGCCTGGAAGGTGCCTGTTCAAAATGCCAACGCAAGGGTAACGAGTAGACTACCCCTTTAGCTTTATACTCGATCGTCAAGCCTACGTCCATTTGACATAGGGTCGACACAAGCTGCTCGCGGTTTGCTTTGAAGCTCGCTGAGAAGGCGTTTCCGCCCAACTCAGATGTCTTTTACAAGACGACTTGCGAGCAAGATTCCCAAGAAATCACATAGTTAAGTTGTCGGCTAAACTGAGTCAAGTGAGACAAGCATGGACTGAGTTCAAAGATGCGCTCATGCTTATCCCGGTGAGTAATTGTCCTCGGCCGGTCCACGTGCCATAGGTTGCTGGTTGGCCGTGGGCCTTTGGAATATGAAGAGAGCACGCGGAAGTGATAGCGGCGGTAGATGACGAGTTTAGTGGCTTGCACCCTGCCAAGGATGTGTGCTTGTCTTGTAGAACTCCCCCGGAGAACCATGATGAGAGCTGTCAGACTGCCGAACATCCCGCTGCGAACTCCTCTCAACTGCACAGCATTAGCCAATACGCCCCTGGAGGCTTGAACAGTATGGGCCGGGATACAAGAGCATGCGTTGTGGAATTTCTGCTCCATCTCCGTGGAGAATTGAAACAGCACTGCAGCCTCATTACAGGGCAATGCCGCATTTCTTGCACAAGTGTAGAAGCGACTGTCAAAGACGACTCCTCGTTCTCATTCAGAGAATGCCATGTTTTCTTGTGAACTGTCACGGGTAGGATGCAGGTTCCCGCCCGGACCTTGTGTCGATTCGATCCCTAAGAAATGCAAACATCTTCTTGGGAACATTACAAAGGATGCACACCAAGTCTCATCAAGGGCCTCCGCAGCCAGAAATGATATCAGGTCCCACCATCTAGAAACCTATAGCCATCCTTATAACTGTTGCTTCTCAGGGTTCCATCTGCGCCCCAAACATCGAATCATTAGTATGCATTGGCATCTCTGAGCCGTTTGGCCAAGGATCAGGTTGGTGGATCGTCCCACCCTGAACCTCTTTGCCGCCAAAGGCGTCCGAACGTGAGGACTGGCATGGGCTTGTCAAGGGCCATTCGAGATTGCCCGAGACATGTGTTCCTAGAACACCGTTGGAGATAGGAGGATGGGCATCCTGGTGGCTGACTCCCCAAGAAGGATGAAGGATGCTCGGCAACACCCGCAAATGATGTGCTGGTGAGGCGTTCAACGGCTGGTGGAGCCCGCAAGGCAGTTTCTTCAACCAGACTGACAACGACACACCGAACGAATTGCCGCAAGTGTTGGAGAACTGAATCCTGATACTGCAGCACAGGATGATGGGTGTAGACGATTCTGAAACAGGTTCGGACTCCCCGTTTCCAACTTGCCGGGTTACAGATAGCCTAGGTGCCATGTTTCCCCTGTAAAATGGATACCGCATCATCCACCCTGATTGATCCTCGATACCCGCAACCGCAGGATCACTCCAGTTCTTCCTGTAGAGACAAACGTGAAATGTTGATACTGCGGTCGCCATACCACCGCCATCAGCCCAGAAAGGCTGAAGGCGTTGCCCCCACTAACGCACCCGTGCCAGGTCTCGCACCCTTGTCCGCCAAACAATCCGTTTCGAGGTCTTTTGAGCATAACTGATTATGTTACCGACTTGTGCGAGCTAGTCACGGCGGTGTACTCGAATTGGGAGAAAGACCAAACTCGAGGGAGCGAGTTATGTCATGGTCGTTCCTTTCGTCGTTCCTTGGCAAGCTGACCATGGGCCAGTCGGTAAGGTGCTACTTGATGTTCGCACCGAAACGGTATCGATCTTCTTCCGTAGGCAGCGACATAATTCAATCTGCAGACTACGGTAGTTCCTTGTCGATCGGTGCTAAGCCCTTCGGGTGGGGTGGTGATTAGCAGCAACATCAGTTTAAGTCCGAGGCTATCGTGGCATTGATCTTAGAAATTGCAACTGTCTGGTGATGATCTCCGGAAGGTTTGTCGGGGCCTCTCTATCAACACGGGACCGTGGTTCTCACGCCCTTGTCTGAAACGTGTGTGGCGGTCTTCATTCGTACATAGTCGTTTGACGGTCGAGAAATTGGGTATGATTTGGAATGGTCAGGATGTGGCTGAAGCCTCATGTTTTCAGCTGTTCCCAAACAAGATAAAGGTCTCGCACCCTGGTCGTGGCCCCTAGACATGTGGAGATGCCGCGCGCGTCCTTAGACACCTTATTGCTCCAAAACCGAACAACCATGGATTTTCAGAGTTGAGAGCCGTCAGGAAAGGGGCGTTCTTGGGGAATGATCGTCTGCAGGGCTGCCATGGTCCACCTCCCGCAATACACTTCGTATGGACGCCATAATATTGCTTCTTTCAGATGCCGGCCCAGGCATCAGCGAAAAGCATTCGAGAATAATAAGGTGTTTCTGGCGTCAAGCAGACCCCAAGTTGCAGTTTCGCCTGCCTAGAAGAGGTTAGCACCGTTCTGGACCTGCGCGGCGGCGCTTGGCACCCAGCAACTCGTGGTAAAGCTTGGGAATTCTTGATGTACCCGGATTCTAGACACGACTTGTGTGAAAGCCGGCGTCGAAACTTGGGAATAATGGCATGAAGCCGATGGCAGTTGGAGCATTGTCCGTGCACAGCTTTGATGGGAAAACATGAGTTTTCGTGTTCACTCTGGTCTTTGTCGTTATTCAAACATAATTTGCTATTCTTTTCATTAAGACGCAGCGCCGATGTGAATACTGTTAAGGCATCGTCTGAGATAGACGGACATGCTTTCGGATCTAGAATTGGCAGGCGGGATTCGGACTTGACGAAATCGACACCGGAGGATCCAAGATATCAGGGCTAAACGGTGGCAAGGACCGCAACCCTGTCAGCTTAACTACCTAACCTGCTGCGATACCCCATCATGTTATGACAGCGAGAGGCAAAATTGCAGTGCTGGGAGCAACTCGAAAACTGCTCCCCGTGCTTGTTCACCGAGTGGCCTTTCACCCTGGTTGTTTGAACTAGCTACTGAGGCCCGCATGTCAGATTCTGGTGAACGTGCCATGGTAGAGTGCGACTGTTGCACAAGCCAGTGCGACGAGACATGTGATGAGATGCGAATCTGCCTTGGGGCATGAGTTGTCATATAACGTTTCGAATTGCATAGCTATTTTTATTGCTTCTTGCAACGGTCTTGCAGCGCGGATGAGGCTGTGTTAAGTTTGAAATGCGAAATCGACAAGATCTATCAACCGCCTGTGATGCGTGGATGCCGATGGAGTATGGTGGGTAAGAAGGTCGATACCACAGTCCAGGGCTCAAGCTCTGATCTGTAACGAGGCTTGCAGTGAGCCCCAGCCCAGAAGCCGGTCTGTCTGTTGGGGGGAAGAGGTAACGCAAGTCTGCAAGCCATGACCCCAGCGCGATGATGTCTACCGGCATGGACCTTGGAGCTGGAGGGGCCAGGGCCTCAAGAAAGACACAGCCAGTGGCCCATTGGGACAAGCTGTGATCAAGCCAATTCTTCCGATTGGGGATTTTGCACACCGGGGTCATGACGCTAAGGCTGCTGATCCACGTCAATGTCCTTTTGTCGCACTGCGCCTTTGGCGTGGACGATCCCCGCTTCGTCTGGCATTGGTTGGGTCGCGCGCCTGTGTTCGAGGGCAAAAGACCTCGATTGGGTCGATTAAACGCCGTCAGCGCTGGGCTGGTTCTGTATGGGGGTGTTTACGAGCTGCGGGCCAAGCCACGACAAGCCACCATCGACCCCAGTGGAGAGCTCCATGTTGCAATCGGTCGGCCATCGGGGGCCACAGTGATAGAGTCGGGGCTGGTACCAAGCTATGTATCGCTGTCGTCGTCGCATCCGCGCCAGTGAGTCCGACACAGATTGGGACTGGCTGCAGTCGGTGCCGAAGAGAGTTTGCCATGGGGTTTGTCGCGAATAGCATAATAACGATTCGCCCCGCGAGAGGCGCGAAGGCGAAAGGCGGAGGAAACCCCAGGAAGATGCCCGAAGCGGATATGCATCTGGGGATATCATCCATTGAAGCTCATGTGAGCCAACATGCACACACACACAGCAGGACGGATTCCTCGTTGGCGGGCAAGGTTCTAGAGATTGTAGGATCCCGCGCTTAATGTGTCGGGTACCAGCCCAGAACTTCGGTGCCTGCTTCTGTGCATATTCTCGGTGCCTAGATGTCGAGAAGATGGAGGGCAATGACGCTCATGGGGTGGTGGGTGGGTGAGCAATTTGGGGGCCTAAGGAAAGCGACAGACGACGGGGTGGCTGTGAGTGATAGTGATAGTCGTCCTTGTGGTTCTGAGGTCGCGTTGCATGGGTTAAAAATACCTTGCCCTATAGCGGGGAGACAAGGCCAACGGTCGATAACAGTGTGCTGGCGAAATTTGAGCGGCACAGTCGCCAAAGCTAGGTACGGATAGAGATGGGGAGAAGCGGGAAATAGCAGGTAGCAGCCAGCTAGGTAGAGATTAGCAAGCTTCGGCTGCCCGTTGGGGAACTAGCAAGCGAGTGCGCAGGGAATCAATCTCGCAACGAGGCAGAGGCAGTTGACTGTCGGGTTTATTGTGAGGGGAAAGTCCGACGGGGGTGCTTGTTGCTCCGTAGCTCACCTGCTACCTTCACCTTACTCCGGGTCGTATGTACTTTTATTTTTTTTATTTTTTACAGACCGCGCGCTAACTTATCTGGGACGATACACTAAGGTACCCGTACCAAGGTAAGGTGCGCGGCAACGGAGACAGCGCCCGTCCAACGGCTGCAAGCATCCTGTCTTCTAGCGCAGCCCTTTGCGCCTGCCAGTGCGTCTGCCAGTTGCGCCTGCCGAAGTGCCTCCGCGACTCCACGCTCCATCCGCCTTCCATCGTCGTTCCCGACCCTCCTTCCGCGAGAAAAGGTACGGAACGCAGGCAGGGGCGGCCTATGACCAAGCGCCCGAAGCGGTAAGGCGCCTGCGTCGCCTCGACCTTGTGGGCACACAGGCATTCGAGAAACGCGCACGCACACGGTTTACCAGATTGCGACGTATGGGCGCCGCGTCCAGCCCACCACCTCCAACTTCTAAGCAGACCCAACATCCATCCACGGCACTCCTGGACTCGACCGACGGCACTCATCTCAACGGCACGTCAAGCGGGCGCCGGACGCCATCCATCCCGGCTCGACGATACCACGACATGGTGCGGGACCCCCATTGTCCTCCCTGGCCCTTGGACCGCCCTTTCACTCTCTAGGAGCCCGCGACCTTGGCCCTGGAACTCGAGTGTCGTCGACCCGCCTTTCCATCACTTTGGACCTCCAGTCAAGGCCATTGGACACTGCTCAAACTCTAGGATACCGTACCGAAGACCCGGGCTCTGCACAGCAAACTCTCTTGGCGCGAGCCTCGCCGGCTAGGCTGGGTCGAGGTAATCGCCGCCCTATTCCCACTATCTGGACCTTGACAGTGAACCGGTCGGATTGATGATGAGCGAATGGCTGTACTGACTGTACGACCCCCCTACAATTAGCCTAGCCGACTCATGTCTCTCGTCCTCTTTTGTCTCGACCGCCCACACGCCAAGCTTAGAAAGAAAAGCACAAGGATACAGGGATCTTGATCCTACGGCTTCCCTCAACTGTTCCCGTCCCTCTCTCACCTCTGACCGTGCAGCTCGATTCCAAGGAAGCACTCCCATAGACGTAATTGTCGCCAACTGCCGTCTTACGAAGACCAAGATTTACAGCTTGCTAAATGTTTTAAACGCTGGCCGCCGGTTGAAAGGTCGAATGCGGGATAACGCTAACGACTGAACCCAATTCGGTAGCGTTAGGCCACAGCCCTCAATGCCAGCCGATTGCCGGTCTTTTGAGCGTGGCAAGCAGCTTGCAGGCATTGGACAGATGATAGACATGACCGTCTTTGGCACTCCACTTGGAGCGAACCAAAAGTCACTGACGTACCGTACCGATTACCTTGCGCCTCTCTGCTCTCTCATCATGGCACTCGGTCGACAAGCTGGCCTGGCAGTTCCAATTACCCGCCAGCTGCGGCTCCTGCTCCAGCCCCAACCCCAGTGTCGGCTGTCGTCTCATGATCCTGGCTTTCCATCTTGGGTACAGTAGGGACTGTTGGGCCTTGCAACGACCCGCATCTCTTCCACGCAGTCGATGGAGCTTCTGAGGTGGGCTTCCATTCATGAGCCATGCGCGCGCGCGCGCTCCCATGCCACACTACCTCGCTACCCCATGTCAGTCCCAGCCATGGGGCATGCACCCAGCAGGGCCACTGGACACGGGTCTTGACGCGCTGCCGGTCAACTCAAAGAGCCTATCGATACTCATCTCTTCCCCGCTACGCCACATACCTGCGCCGTGACCACTGGTCCCTTGGGCGATGTCTCCCATGGGTGCTGGATCTCTTGTCATGGACTCACACACCCCTCCTCCTCAGTTGTTCACTTCACCCCCCCATTCAAGCTCTCCCCTTCCCCATCCCTTCCTGTGGTGCCACTCCCGTGAATGACCATACCCTGGCTACCGGCGAGTTTTCTTATTGCTCCATGTACGGTCTACGGAGCACGCTACACTACAATTCAGACCCTGTCATGTACTGCCCTGTTCCATGCCGGGTCTTGTCTCCCATGTCACTCGTCTTCTCTGTGAGAACCGTTTCTGTCAATGCTCCTGGACTTCCTCATGCACGTCCAGGTTGAATAACTCCACATCCTCGAGTGTACTGCCCTCTTCATATAAGTCGTTGATGTCCTGTCCCTGGCCGTGTTTGGGGCTCAGATGGTCTTCCATAGATAGATCACGTCTCAACCAAGCTTCGATGCCTCTCCATCGCTAATCAGCTTCACAAGGCCTTGCTTGTTATAAGCCCCGATCCCCTCCCCGGCTTGTCACTTATTAATCGTACCGGCACCTCGCCTCGACAAAGACCCCTCTCTTTATCACCGGCCTCACTGACTCCTTGTCTTTCCGTATGTCTCAACCCGAGTCTCTCTACCTTCCCCCATCCCCTCCATCGTCCGTCAAGATGGACCCGGCCGCAACAGATGGGAGCTGTGACAACCCGAGCTCACCGCCCGCCAGATCAACCGTTGCGAGTCAAGTCTCGGTTAGCGGAGGGCAGTTCGTTTCCAACTCAAACACAACTGCCTCGCCTCAGAGTCTCCCACTCGACTCGACGCAGCAGCATCCAGTTTCCTCGCCAAACAATTACTCATCTGCGGCCTACCTAAGCACGCCGTCCGCGGAGTCGTCGTACCTCCCCACACCTGCCTCTCAAGCCTATTCTCCATTCCCAGTCTTAACTCCGGCCGGTCTCAACTCGACCTGGGGCCAGTCAGACCAAGTTCAGGAGGAATCAAGTTCGTCGTTTCGTCAACAGCAGCAGGGCGGAGCCTCATTGCAGCCATTAACATCCAACTCACGTCAATCAGAAAGATCAAACAGTATGAGGTATATCAGTCATTACCCTTGACGCCTGACGTTGGTGCTAATACATATTCCAGCACTGTCGCTCTTCAATTTGACCCGACCTTCTCCATGGGACCGAGGTCGGCATTCACATGGCCAGGTACGCAGGCTTGTCGTCTCTCACTTTCATCACAACTTGAGCTGACGGTTTTTAAAAAGGTCCTCTTGAATCGAGTACCTCTGGAAACAGCATGATTAGCCCTGGATTGTCTTCATTGGGTCCAGTCTCCGGAACTGCCAGCTTGACACCCCCACCCAATTCGAGGTCCTTGACATCCAGTCCTCCACGACTGTCCCTTACAGCAGACCAACGAGAGATGAAGCGACACCAGGATAAAGCACGCAGGGACACAAGAATGGTGACACGAATGCGCCGCGCCAGCAGCAACTCTTATGTCGACTCTCCACCACCATCCATGTCACTTCCCAACGCGACGACTACCATGAGTCTTCCAGCCTATACTACTGCAGCTGCGCCAGTGACTCTCATGAGCGAGCCCGCAACTACAATGAGCAGCTCGACATACCTACAATCCTACAGTCCGGCGTCCATCGAGGACCAGCAGTCACAATCAGCACCGGTGTACCCGACTTCCTACCCCCAGAGCTTGTAAGATCCCTGCCGAGATAGGGCGGCGCCCGGACCATGCTAATCTGCGATCACCAGACAAGCCAACTACAATATGCCAGTGGACTATGCGGCTGTTTATGCAGGACCGGGCCATTACAGGTATGCTGCCGACCGGCACCACTCGACCCGGAATTAGCTAATTGTGCTCGTGACAGTACCCGACCGACAACTCTACCCGTTGGCCAGGACGTCGGTTTCATGTACCAGGTACCAGCCGTGATGGGCTCTGGAAGCGCAGGCTCACACGAAGGGGGCCACGTCAGAGTGGTGCAGAGCCGGCCAAAACCACGATGCTGGGAACACGGGTGTAACGGACGCCAATTTTCGACATTCAGCAATCTGTTGCGGCACCAACGCGAGAAGTCTGGGCAAGCGGCCAAAGCGACGTGTCCCAACTGCGGAGCAGAGTTTACCAGGACCACAGCGCGAAACGGGCACTTGCTTCACGACAAGTGCAAGGGTCGACGAAACACCTAAGGGGCCGTGTTTTCAAACAAAATACAGCACAAGAGAAAACTGGGGTAGTCTGCCTTGCGGTCTCGTTACCCCGACCTTTTTTTTGTGGCTCAGCCTCGGACTGAGCCAGATTTGGCGTTGGTTGCTTATGACAGACTTCTGAGCTGCAGTTTGTTGGCGCATTGCTATTATCGGACGGCGTATTTTTGGCAGGCAAAAGATCCCGACCGGGATGCGAAGGCAGTCACGCCTCGCTGGGTACGATTTTTTTTTTTTCGGAAACGGATTTAGATGGGCTGGCTGGCATGGTGAATGAGGTGCAGGGTGTCCTGAGGGTATGCATCACGAAACAACTTTCAGAAGTCTTGCAGAGGTAGAGACTTGTTGATGACTGGATTTTCTGCTTTGGAGCATGGTTGGTTGCGGGTTGGGTTGTCTTTGCGGAGTCTATTTCGGACTCTTTTGTTTCTTGTCTCTTCTCTTCTCCATCATACCCCCGTACCGACTCTTTCGTTGTGTCCGGTACGGAGACTTTTCCCCCTTGTTATTCATTCTCTCGGACCTTTTTTTGTTTATTTTCTTTCTCATATATGGACCACGATATATCCATGGATACATACTAGAAAGCACCGGCTGCATGGGACGCTGGGCACAAGATAACGCGTCACTGTCAAATATACTATACTATCACTTCAAAGACCGATTGGGTGGAAAAAAAGAAAAGCCCGCAGCCCCTGCTTAGTTTTGTGGTTGTTGATTACAGTAATAACCTAAGTCCCCATAGACCTTGACTGACAGATCAGCATCAAACTAGTCAGCCATGTACAGAGCGTAAGGATATGGACTGGGCTCCGGTAACTGCTGGAAGCATGCAGCCTTGGTGACAGCGACCGAATTCGCCATGGCAGCAGTTGGCTCTGGCAGCAAAGTTAGGGCAGCAAGGATGCAAGAATCGAACGAGGCAGAGGATCTGAAACAAACCGCCCGCACAGGGAGGATGGGATGCCCCAGACTACTGGGAAGGACGTGCGAGCGAGAAGCAAATGATCGTCGCGGCAAGCAAGCCCACCCCGGGCTCTCTGTTGTGCGAGCGGCCAAAAAGCGTCTGGGCCTGCAGCACACAGCCGCGCCGCAAATAGCACGGGACAGTCCAGGAGACGGGAAGGGAGGGTCGCAGCGAACGAGAGCGAGGGGGGAACGAGCACAAGGCGGAGAGGGAAGAAGCGAAGCTAAGTGGCCGGACACAATTCAAGGGTGGGGGGAGTTGGACCAGGTAGGAAACGACCGAGATAGAGAGAGAGAGAGAGCGGGAAGAGAGATACGAAGACAGAAGCAGAGTGCGAGAGAGAGAGACCGACAGAGAACCCATCCAGGGATCCATTGTCATGACAGCAAGAGTGAGATTCTAGTGGTGACACTGAGTCGGGGCCCGGGGGGGGTGGGTTCATGAGAGATTAAACCAGAGACACCTTATTAGCTATAGCTACAGAAACCCAAGGCTGTAAGGTATCCATGGATCCAGTGCAGTCCAATCCAGTCCAACCCAGTCGTACGGCCCCGGCTCTGCAAAGTACCTCCCGGGCCCGAGCACAAGGGAGTTGGCGATAATCGGCGTTTGGCGTCGGGTACCCAGAGGCAAACGTGCGCCGAAGCTGGACCTGTCCATGGGTGCCCCAGGGCCTTGGGGACGGTTGGCCGGATCGCGTCGGACCCGACGCCGGTGCAGGGCAAAGCTAACGCCTACCACGCCCAACAAGGCGGCGCGCCAACGCAACGCAACGCAGCGCAACGCAACCTAGCGCAGGAAGAAGCGCACGCCCCCTCGAGAATTTATCCCACTTTCTTTCTGCCAGGTCAAGGGTGCCGGGGTGGTCAGGGTCAGGGAGTCCCCGGCAGGCTAGCCTACTGGGCCCTGGCCTGCGTGAGAAGGTTTGGCATGGCACTTGCACTTGGGGGCGGATGGCTTGGCTGCTTGGCTGCTTTGCTGAAACGGGGGGCGTCGGCAGGGGTCATGAACGACAACGAGCCAGGAAGCGACCTGACTGACGCTGCCAGACGAGCCGGGCTCACACACACGCGCACGCACACGCCCATCGAGCCCAGCCCAGCCCGCGGCCGTGGCGGGCCCCCGCGGATACCGTCAAGGGCTCAGGAACGTGGCACGGCTTTTAGGTTACAGCACGTCGACGTGGGTGGAGAGGGAATTGCGAGTCGGCGAGTGAGCAAGCGAGAGACACAGAGACAGAAGCACTCAGAGGTCCCACCAACAAGGGGCATAAATCATGGATGTCAACTACCAATGTACACAAAGTACATCCACACTCGAATTGTCATGGCCTCGCAAACCACCAGCCTGGCAATGACGGCACTCGTCGTCTCTGCCCTGCAGGTGGAGGCCCGGCGAATCAGATAATATCGACAGGTGCCAGGCCCCTGGGTAGGGTTGCAAGCGATTACAGCACATGGGCCGTCGACTGAACCAGAGTGACGACAGCTGGTGCCCTTGACGAACAGGAAGAGGCGGGAGGAACAGGTGCAGTATTCCAACTCCGTTTTGGACACCATGACGGCATGCCATGGACCCCAACAACCGTTTTGGTACGGCATGACCAGTCAACTCGACTAGGGAACTGTCATGATCATGGCGCGGCCACCCCCAAGAGGAACGATGCGCCTGCACCCCAAGAACCGGCCTGGATCGGACGGATCGTCGCCCGTCTCCCAGGCATCGACATTCGGTCGAATCACCTTCCCCTATAAGCGATCGAGGGCAAGGCATTTTTTCTGGAGGGAACGTTGAAGGAACAAGACCTGGCTCATAGTGATCGATAATGACGTGAGGAGACCCCAAAACCCGGGCAGCACCGTTTCTACCCATGCCCTATCCGTAATGGTAAGGCAGAGTAGGTAGGGCTGGGAAAAAGCGGGAATTCAAATTTCCTGCCCAGAGTGGAGGTGGAGATTCCGCATTGACATTGACAGGTCCTGACCTTGACAGGATCCAGGGAGAAGAGAAAGATGAAAGAAAAGAAGGGGACACGGGAAAACGGCCACCACGGGATGTGGGAGTGGGCGGGAACTGGAGTGTCTGCTCATTTACGGAGTACGCAATACGCAGTACGAAGTACCTGGCTTACACAAAGCACGCACAAACGCACAAACACAGGCATTATCTGCACACCTGAAGACCCTACCACGTAGTAAAGTTAAAAAAGGTTCCTGTATCCTGGATTTTCATCCGGCGCGGCGGTTCAATCCTTCAGCTAACCTAACTAAACTCAGCTCCCCGGCGTGCGTCGGGTCGGCCCAGATTTCGCTAGAACGGGATAGGATGGACGAGCAGCGATGTTCACTGGGGTGGCGGCCGATCGCGAAGCGCGAACATGGGCGAGCCAACATGCTGTCGCTGCTTTTCGCTGTGAAACTAGAGCGAGTGCGAGTGCGATAGGAGCCAACCTTTTTTTTTTTTTTTTTTGTCTTCTCTTGACAAGAACAAGTGCCGCTCATGGCGAGTTAGTCAATGGGTAAAGGTGGAGCAGGAGATTGAGCCTTCTTGGAGCCATGTCTAGTGTCAGACCGTTCTTTGCGGTATTCCCTATAGGGATGATGGTACCGATGCTACTCTGCGCTATGGATGAATAAGCTGGTACAAATCAACGGCTAATTTAACGTCATAGGCTCAGTCGAGGTCGTTTATTATTGTCTTAGAATTTGGAATTATCCACTGAGGTGTATGCATTTTGGGAAGAGTTACCTAGTTAGTGCTCTTGAGGCGTGATTGGACACCGAGGATTCGGCATGAATTTCCGGGCCGCAGTGGCATCACCGGCCGGGGTTTGACTGATCTTCCGGAGCCGGACCACCCACTACCGGCCGAATCGGGCAATTCTTAAACGACAGCTCCCGTCTGTTGGCTCATGTTTCCAACCATGCCGATCCTGCTACCGCCCTAAGGCTTTTTTCCTGTGAGGCTCACCCCTCGCAAGGCAGATTTGGAGATTGTGTTGTGTCTTTACCCCTACACTGCGTCATCCGCTGAAACAAAACGGATTCTGCACCCCTTTCTCACACAGACTCATTTCATATGCTTCTCGAACCACCACGGGCCATCCTTGTGAGAAGGTTCCCAAACAACCGGTGATTTAGCACGTTGCGGACTTAAGATCTGACATTGCCTCACACAGCTCGCCTCACCATGGCCTTAGCATGAAAAAAACTCGGACACAGCCTCTATCTAATCTCCATTCTCAAACAAAACACCGAACGAACTAACGCTCGTGTGGGGTATTCGCTTACCCCGGGCGCTGGGCTGAGCTGAGCCAACGGTGCACAGGATAACGATGCACAAAACATTTGCACAAAGACAATTCAAGTTTACTTTTTTGTGCAGTAAAGTAAACATTCTACCCATATGGATGTGTATAACGTGAAAAGGCTGATGCTTTTTGCATCGCATCTGATTACCCAATTGTGTCCCCCTTTCCGTGAGGCACAGCTTCCTTAGAGGTGACACCCGCAGCAAAAAGGCGGTCGCGCCTGCCTTAGCGCACTAAGCGCGCTTACCTCGCCAAACCCCTGGGCTGCTCCATCCTTACCCCACTTATTATACGACCTGGCAGTTACCCTGTGTGGCTCACCCCTTCTGGAATAGCACTGGCGGCCAGCTTCTTCGCTGCTGCCTATATCCGCACATACCAACAACAACATCCCGCCGCTGGTTTAACATTTCTCACACCCATACGGAGATACGCCATGCGACGATGACTATGACGGCGTCGCGATACCGGGCTCGCAAGCAAAAGGTCTTCCGGTCCGTGTTCCAGACCGACGTCTCTCAGCCGACTCCTCGCTCGACGCCCGTTGCGGCTTTCACGGAGCACGGCGTCGCCTTTGGCGGTCCCCACGCGTCGCCTCATCATCATCATCATCAAGCTCCCCCACCACCACCGCCGCCGCCGCTCTTCCATCAGACTCTCCATCATGCGGATGACCAAGTGAGGTGGGATCGAGCATGGCACGTCGTCACCTCTAGGATCCAATTGCCAACCTCTGTTGCCGCCGAGGATTCCTTTGGCGCTGTGCCGCCCGAGTCGCAGGACCTCGACTTGGACTTCCGCGACTCCCTGGCCTTGCTTCTCTACCCTGCTCGTGCATTGCCCCGGGCTGCACAGACGGAAGATATCCTGCTCTGGCACACGCAGCAGGTTCGCCAACACTTTGTCCACCATGTGATGCCGCTGCTGGCCGCTTGTGCCAGCCAGTCCGGCCAGACGGAGGTCCTGCTCTCCAGCATCTCGACCCTCGAGGCGGCCCACCGGCAGTATCTGTACGGTCTGACGCTCATCGTGCAAGGGTTCGAGGACGAAGCTTCAGCAAATGCAGCTCTGTCCAAGTTTCGTCGAGACTTGCACGCCATCATAGGAAATTCTCTCAACCAGGGCCAGACGGACTCGCTCCGCAGTGTTCTACACCGGCTGATTCATCTCAATCTTGGTATTAGCAAGCGCTATGACGGAACCGGACTCTCATTAGAACCTGCAGATGATGGTGACGACTCAGTGGCTCAGAAGGAGCTCCTGGGCCTCCTGGAATCCCTGCACAATGTTGGTCTAGCAGGAGAGAAGTTCCAAGTCTTGTTCGCTGAAATAATGGATGCAAGCATGGATGAATTCATCAAGACCTCTTACTCAGGAGTCTGGAACATATCAGAGCAGCCAACAACACAATCTCCGAATGCGGCTACAGGTTGTCTCCGTCACCTGTCTGATTGGGTTGAGAATCAATATGGACGCCTCGCTGTCGAAGTCTTCAGCCGCCTTGGTACACAGATTGCCTGGAACGACGTGGAATGCTGGAAGGAGATTGCTATCGGACGTCTAGCGACTCTACGTATCCGTGAGCTCTTTGATATCGCCCTGAACTGGCCTGATAGTAAAGGGGGCCTGGAAGACCTTCGCTCAGCTGTTACGACACCACAGCGCCGTCTGCAACTGACTGACACGTTTTCTATGGCTTTGCAGAAACGGCTTCTTCACCCCGGACGATCCACGTTGGACATTTTACAATCTTATATCTCCATGATCAGGACATTTCATGCACTGGATCACTCAAAGGTCTTGCTTGACCGAGTTGTCCATGCGCTACAGCTATATCTTTGCCAGAGAGACGATGCTATCCGCATTGTTGTCACGGGACTCCTCTCCAACCCCGGCAGCGCTGATACAGAAGAAGGAAAGACAAAATTGGTAGAGCTAGCTGTATTACTCAATTCAGCTTCTCAGCAACAGCGGTGCCAGGCAGACGACGAAGAGCTTGATTGGAACGACATGAGTTGGGTGCCCGACCCAGTGGATGCAGGCGTCAACTACAAGAGGCCCAGAAACGAAGATGTCATTGGCACCTTAATTAATGCTCTTGGTTCCCAAGATATTTTCATCAAAGAGTTCCAGCTCATCATCGCGGAGCGTCTTCTTTCAAACCAAACCAGCTTCTTACAAGAAACCAAGGTACTGAGTCTTTTGAAAAAGCGATTTGGCGAGAACGCCCTGCAGAACTGCGATGTTATGATGAAGGACATCCAGGATTCGAAGCGAGTAGATGCGCTTCTGGGCAAAAATCTACGACAACCTTCGGGCACGGATGCACTCGCTTATCATTCCAAGATTCTCTCACGGCTCTTCTGGCCCAGTCTACCTAAGGATCCATTCACGGTGCCGCCGCCTGTGGCAGAAATGCAGAGTCAATACGAGCAAGGATTCGAGCATCTCAAGACGTCACGGAAGCTTACATGGCTAGACCAACTTGGCTCGGCAACTGTCAAGCTGGATTTCGAAGATCGTTCAGTCGAACTCGACTGCAAGACATACGAGGCCGCAGTGGTTTACGCGTTCCAGGACGAGGACGGCCAGAGCGAATCCGGGCCCACGCAGCGTACTTTCAACCAGATCTGGGAACACCTCATGATTGACGAAGATCTCCTTGAGGCCGCCCTGAGATTCTGGGTCGGCAAGCGAGTTCTTCGCGATGTTGGTCAACAGACCTACATGGTTCTGGAGCGACTCGACGACGAGGGTGCGGCCGAAGAAGCTGGCACTCCGGCATACGGCCAGGGCTCTGAGGATGGCGGCCAGCCATCTCCACGGAAAGCCAAAATAGATTCGAAGGAGCAGGAGCGACGAACCGTCTACTGGCAATTCATCGTCGGCATGTTGACAAACTCGGCGCCTACGATGCCTCTGGGGCAGATTCTGATGATGATGAAAATGCTGATTGCCGATGGCTGTCCTTGGAGTAACGAGGAGCTGCAGGAGTTTCTGGGAGAAAAAGTGGCGGAGAATGAGTTGGAGCTAGCAGGCGGCAAGTATCGTTTACCCAAGAAGTGAAATAGGCCATGGACCTCGGTTTGTTTGCAGGCAGAAACTCTGTGTCATCGGCTGCGCCGCTGGGTTTGGAACCAAGTGAAGCCTGCTGCAGTGTTACCCTCTCGCAGCTGAGATGGCGGTGGACGTCCGTCAGCAACAGGTGCGCAGGGCAAACATCCGGAACCGACCAGTGGCCGTGACTCGCCGAGGCGGAGGCAGGAAGCATTATACATTGCATCAGGGTGGAACGAGATAGATGCAGAGACGGTTGGTTGCGGTTCATTGAGGACGAAGACGAGGCGAAGCTCTGTCGGCAGGGGTCGGGGATTCAAAGTCTAACGGACCCGAGCAACCAGATTTCGACCCGGGCCGCATTTTCCATGGGTACCTATGCCGTGTCCGGGGGATGAATGAACCCCAGGCTTTATTTATATAGAAGCAGTGTGTGTTGGCCCAAGGTTTGAACCAGGGGACGGACAAACGACCAAAATAGGATATACAACAAAACTACCCAAAGCGGGCGAGTTCTCCGAGTGTCTGTGATCGCCACCGGGATCTAGGGAAATGGGACAGCGAATGAAACGGGCGCCCCCAATTGTCACCAAAAGGCATCGTCATGGCGGCCGTATAGCAGATCTGGTTGTTGACGAGGGTCGGTGTTCAGCCAGGATCTGGCGATTCCGGGTGCGGAGGGAACCAATTGACGGCGGGGAGGTTAAAGTGGTTGCAGCTCTGGCAGCTCAGCTGGGAGATGGATGGGGATCAGCAACGCCCGGGGCGGGACGGGCGCATCCCGACTGACCAAGAAAAGACGCTCAGGTGCTTGGTATCTGACGTATTCTGGGAGAGGAGAGCAACCAGCCTAAGTAAGTCCTGGGATGGGGGTTGAAGGGGCGCGTGAGAGCGCCAGGGTTGTGCGAGAGAGGCCATGTGAGTGAGCGGAGCAAGACGAGGCTCTGTTGTGTTGGACAAGGCCGTTGGGGAAAAGAGTTGAAGCATCCATCGTATTTCTAATGAGTGGATTACAATTGTCTTGCTTTCTTTCATCGTTTTTTTTTCTGTCATTTTTCCTTTTCCCTTTCTCACTTCATGTTCTGCTTTCACGCTGCAGCCACCCTGCCACTCACCTGAAAGCTGAAAGCCAGAACAGACCATCAATCGGCGAGTGTCTCGGAAGAAGCAAAAGGAAAGAAGGCAATTCCAAAGACAGGGTTGTCATTCGCATGTGAGACCTTTGAACCGGCGCAACCGGGGCTGAGCTGAGCTGAGGCTGAGTGTTGTTTCGTGGGCTTCAGGGAGCGTCAGGTGGAACACTGTTGCGTTGTGTTTGTTCGTGCTGCGTTCCCGGTGGGTAGCCGCTCGACGATCGGCTGCGCCGTCAGACGGACACATCCAGAGATGGAAAAAAAAAGATGGCTGGCGTCTTAGTTTGTTGTGGTTTATTATGTGAAAAAGAAGCAGCCACATGGGGTCCTACAATGACGAGCAGACTTGGTATGTCCCGAGAACGGGAGGTTAGCTGGCGAAAAGGTTCCAAAGAGAGGAACTCAACCCAAAGCGTTCCGTAGCAACAAGTCGATGGATCCGAACATGGTGGGTAGAGACAGGACGAGCAGAACCGATAGTTTATGGTCGTTGCGTGCGGAGCCTGGCTGTTCCATTGGGTTTGACCGACGACAGCACAGCAGCGACGCAGCGGGAGCAGGCTTGGGAGACATTATTCGCTGGGTTGGTTATGCAGCTTGCCATGTCGAGGCATAGGAAAAGACCAACATGGCTGCTGTCCCGACTGGTTCCATTTGCCAAGCGAGCGATGCGAGTTGCTGCAAAAGAAAAAAGCCGGGCTCTGTATTTTAAGTCGTCGGGAGGGTTTTTGGGGGAACGTCAGATGGACGCAACTTCACGCAAGGTTGACGCCGGGGGAGCGAGCTTGGGTCACCCCTCTTGGTCTGGCTTCCATGACTCGGATCATGGTTCTCGTTATCGGCTTGTCTGTTGTCACGATGCCTGCTTGCCGTAGGGCAAGGGCACACTAAACAAATCTAGCAAAATTCCCGTCTGGTGAGAATATTGTCGACCAGAACTAACCAGGCTGTGGGCCTATTAGTTGTCTCCCAAAGTTGGGTGATGGGCAATCATCAATCATGGGTGATGTGATGTGATGTGATGGATGGCTCGAGGCACGCGAGGCGACGCCGGGCGCTCACATGATGGGGTCTCTTACAGCCTAGAGCCATCATGGCACCTGCGAGGAGGGGATAAGGCATGACAAAAATTAGGACACGAACAGCAGAGTGAGAATTGTGGTGTCGCTGAGGGAACGGGTCGATCAATTCATGGATATAAAGGAATTGGCATTGCGGTTGTCGGCTTTGGTCTCTGATTGATGCTTGGGTATAGGACAAGATGGTCCGGTTGCAACACACTCGTTTCGTCGATTGTCACTTAGATAAGTTAAGCAAAGAAGCATAATTAATTTATTATACTTTGGTTAGTATCTCTGGTCGTGGAGAGACCCCCATTTCACGACCGGCAGTATTCTTTCAACCACATACCCGTCTACCTGGACACAGTCATTGCGACCAGGCCAGCTCTCAATATTTCCTTGCTTTTTTTCCCTCTCGACTGTCTTCAAATGCGCGCCCCTGGTTCGTCCCTGATCAGCTGAAATCCAGGGTTTCGGCCATTGAATGGGTGGGTGGTGGTTAGGTTTGTCCTACAAGCAGCCAGTCTCAGCAACATCGAGGTGGAGAGGAGGGAAGCTGGCGGCCGGTAGTGAATAGGACGCAGTCCAGACCCCCGGTTCCTTGTTGCAGCGGGTAATGGCCTGCAGAGACACCCCAAGAAAACAAAATCCAGTGTAAGAATGAGACAAGTAAGAAAAAAAAGTCCAATGCAGGCCAGGCCAGGCCAATGGGGACAGCTAGTCACGGATGCTTTTTCTTTCTTCTTTGCCTCTGGTCAATAGGTAGGTACCGGGTGCACATGATGGATGTGAGGAGGACGGTTCCGTTCCCCTCCTCGTCCACCCCCAGCTCTTGGTTGTTCCCTGGCACGCAGAATGCTCCACTGAGGCGATCTTGTCCCGCTATTTGCTCAGGTGAGCGAGCAGAGAATGAAGAAAGAAAAGTGCAGCGTTGTGCTGGTGCTGGTGCTGTGCTGTGCTGTGCTGTACCAAACCAAGCCAACAAGTCCCAGGTTCCCGTGCCGGTTCCAGCTGGATCGATGATGGGCTGCGCGCCGGCTTGGGCTTGGACTTGGGCTTGGACTGGCTTGAATTCTCCCTCCCGGCCGGTCTAGGAGGTACACGTACCGTCTTGTTGCCCATCCCCGGCTAGACTTCCTCTGCGCATGACCATGACTCTCTCACTTGCTGTGTCTCCAGCTTATCGATGGCTCCCTTGCGGGTCGAGCCAAGGTAGCTACCTACCTTGCTCCAAGGTAACGGCATAAGTCGTCGGGTGTCGGGTGGTCTTTTGGGGCGATTAGAGGTCGCTTCTTCCGGCATGATGATGGAGGAGGAGGAGGAGACATGACCAAGGGAGCTTGTCCTCCGTTCGTTCGTTCGTCTGTTCGCACTCTGAGTCGTCTGTTTCCTGTCGTTCGTTTTACCTTTCGGTCTGTTTGCCCATTTCATTTCATTTCTTGTCGCTCAGATTTCCCATCCATTCACCCCATTTCCTCCCTCCCTCTCATTCCCAATCCCACTCCCACCAGCCTCAGGTCGTCCGTCTCCCTGCTGTTTGTCTCTGCTCTCTCTCTCTATCTCGGTGAACCATCCGCCCAGCCTCATCATACCCCTACCGGTCGGTCCCTCTGCCCGCACCGCTTATCACTCACGACCCAGGTAGTCAGTCACTCACTGCTCATCAGGCCCGCTTTGAATGCCTTGCCTGGGCGGGCCTTGGTTGAAAGCTTACTCGAGGGATACCGATCAACCCGACTGAACTCTCCACCTCACCTGCTGCCAGACACGGCCGGCCGGCACCAGGCGTATCCTGTCATATCCTCACCCGCGACTTGCGACTGACTTGCTTGGCTGGGGCTGCGACTCTGACTTTGCTGCGACATCCGGTGCAGCTGTCGCCGGGTTTTGTTGGAGGAACAAAAGAAGCCCCGGGCGGTCCATGGTTCCCTTTTCTACCTGGTGGTGTCTTTCTGCTACATGGAAACCTTGCCTGTCTACTACATATTCCTGTTCCAGACATCCGTCGTCCCTCTGCCTTGCCCTGCCTTGCCTTACCTTGCCTTGCCTTGCCTTGACTAGGTACGCCTGGATAAAGACAAAGAAGCCGTTCTTGGGATACCCTGCCTTGCCGTCTTTGCCCTCCTCGCACGCCTCCGTAACCTGAGTCTGACCTGTTTCCTCTCACCTCCACATCCTGCTACACTACCTAAACGCCCGCCTCGTACACGCTTGCAACCATCGCCGAGACGACCAAGGCTGCCACTAGGTAGACTCCATTACTTGTCCGTTGCGTGGCCGTGTCCCGACAACTTCCACCGCTGCCGGCCTGGACCGGTTGAGTTATTCCTGCCTCGACATCTTAGTGTGTCTACCTGCCTACTACCGTGCTCCCATCGTCCACGACATCTTCCATTTCTGCCGCCTTCCACTGCCTGGTTCACCACCGCCGACTAAAGGGTCTCGCAAAACGCCCACTCCCGGAACAAGGGAAAGCGACAGCTACTACTGCGTGCTCAGGCTCTGGCAGCGTCTAGACCACCACCTCCCGGGCAGGCCCAGTCCAGCCTGGCCTCACGAGCGACCTGAGAGAGCGAACAAAGACCAAGACCAGAAGAGACGTTGGCACTGCTGGATTCCGCCCGAGCCTGTCCCTGCAACCCCAGCCAGCATCACCACCCCGTCCACAGTCCGGCCAGTGCAGTGCAGTGCAGTGCGGTGCAGTGCTGTCCAGCGCAGTCCAGTCCAGTCGGGCCCAGGGAGTCTCATTCGTACAAGACGTGGCATTCGTTTTCTTTTTTGCATTTCTCCTCTTGTCTCTCGCTCGGCTTTTCTGTCCCCCACACCATTTTATTCCTCTCTTTTTCCCTCTCTCTCTCTCTCTTCTCTCTCTCTCCCTTTCTCGTCATCTTCTGGCGACGCTCTCGCTCTCCGTCTCCGTCTTCGACTCTCCCCCGCCTCACTTTGGTCGCAGAACGCCGCCGCTAGAGTTAGAGCTACGTCGTCATCGGCGTTATCGCAGCCCCCGATAACCAACGAGCTGCCCCTCATCCTTAATCCTCACTCTCACCCTCGACTCCGCTCCACGCCGCCCGCCGTGGCCGCGCCCTCGCTCTGCGTCCTTCGCTTCGGCCGCCGGCATCTTGATCCCATGACCGCGACCCATTCTCGTCTCCCGACTACCGCTTTGTGATCGCAGCGTGCTACCGATAGTCCTAGTCCAACACTGCTAGAATACGAATACACACAAACACCCCCGGTCTTCTTACGTGGGGTCCTCGTGCAAGCAAGCTGCCGTTGCTGCTCACCCACATACATCGTCGTGCTATTAGAGACTCGCAACACCAGAACTGCCCATTTCAACCCCCTCGGCTGCCGCGCCCGTCGTCTAGGATACGATAACAGAGTTTGGGATACTTTTATATACTGCGCGCAGCGCCATTCTTTCAGCAGCTGTCGCGGTGAGGTTAGCTAGCCTCGCAGCGAAGCTGCTGCGTCGCTCGTGATGGATCCCATGGATTACATGCTACATAACCACCACCGGTCCACCGGTCACTACGATCCCGTACACTCACCCCCGAGCCATTGGATGCCTCATCCGCAGACCTCTCCGCCCTATCCATGGCAAACACAGAACCCGAGCCTGCACCAGAGCTATCCTCACCACCCTCTGCAGCCTGCACCCGGCTCGGATGCGGATCCATTCCAGCTTGGCCATCATGGAGGCATGTTGCCGCCCATGCTGGGTCTCCCTCCGGTTGCATTCACAGACAACTTGCCTGGTGCAGTATCGCCGCGACCAAGTGGCCGGCATCAAACGTACCATCGCGGCACTATGCCGCCTCCCGGCGCACCTACAGGTTCCGGCACGGCGAGCTACAACCATGATGGAGCCTTTGCAAACCAAATACCCGGTGGCCGGCCACTGAACTTCCAACCACCTATCAGTCTGAATATGCCGCCCGTCAATGCAGGCCCGGAACCTAATCCCATGCAGCGTTCCCCCTATAGCTTGTCCGATCCGTCAACAAACGCATTTGGCCAAAACAATACCTCTTCACACTTTGTGCCGGCCCCTCCTCCCCCTCACCCATCTTACATATCAGCGGCGCCACCAGTGCGTCGAGGCCACTTCTCGTCCGCTTCGGTGTCGTCCAGGGCATTCCGTGATGCACCCTCACCTACCAGTAAGCCCTCCCCCTCACCTCGACCTTGGCCTTGGCCTTGGCCTTCCTCTGCTATGGTTACACAGAGTGGAGTCACACAGAACTGCGGGCTTGCGAGACCATCTCTTGCTCCCTTTTCTGTTGATTATGCACTTTCCTCAGTAACTGACTTGTTTCTTTCTCTCCAGGGCCGTCTCCCCCTTCCTCTGGTTTTCGCCGATCTTACCAACGACAACGCCGTTCAGCGTCGTCCCGCATCATGGCATCAGATCACGGGCGGGATGACGACGATGAGGTAGCTCGAACCGTGTTTCTAGAACATGTCCTACACAGCCCGCACGGATCAGACGCCTCAGATGCGATGGTAGAGGAGGCCCTTCTCCGGCACATGCAAGTTGTGAGGGGCTCCGTGTCTACCAAGATGGTCGCTTCCAAGATGACACTGCAATCGCTCCAGAGTGTCAAGATCGAGGACCTCGCCGAAGCAGACCGAAGTAAGTGCTCTTGACGTGCGTTTTCCATGGTAAATCCGAAGCTGATGCGTTGCAGGCTGTGTAATCTGTTACAACGACTACGGCGTCAAAACTCCCGAGGGTATTAGCGAAGCTCCATTGCGCCTACCGAAATGTGGTCATGTTTTCGGCGACCATTGTATCAAAAAATGGTTTGAGGATTCAGACAGCTGTCCTTACTGCCGCGATAAGCTCCACGCCGAGCCCAAACAACAAGCCGGCGCTTCGGCTAGGGCGTTTCTAAACATGATGAGAACGCATAGCATGGGCCTTCCTTCAGGGTGCGTGACCAGGCTGCCAATGTGAATGACCCCACTTGCTGACAACCGTGATAGGGCAACCGGCCATGTAGACGATGTTTTGAATAGGGCGTTGAATGCGGCGTACAGTGTCACTGACCGTAACGGTTCTCCGTCTCGACAATCAACCGGAGTGGGAAGGAGATCGCCCCCAAGTGATGTTGGTGAACGACAGCGCCGAATCCGACCACGCCACAACAATGCGAACACGCACGAGTCTGGATCTCTGTCGGGAGGTCATGGTCGTGGAGTCTCTTCTCATGTACACGTACAGCGAGCTGCACCTGGTGCACCATTAATCGGCCCATCATATTTCCAGCAGGAAAGTTTGTCACCGAGGGAACGCAATCGAGAATGGATGAGCCAGCTCACTCAAGCTTCGAATGGTGGTGCGTCGACAGCTCCACAGCGAAACACAAGTCCGCCGTCAGCAGGCGCCCTGTCACCTTTGGCAACTATGTATACGATGCGGGGAGGACAGCAAGTTCACGTCTCTCGACCTGTGCTTTCTAGAGGCGAATCGTCATCTCAGAACTCGACGGCTCCTCCCTTTCGGAATCCGATGCAGGGCGGCGTGCCGTTGGTGGTATCGAGTAACAGCGAAAACACAGCTCAGGGTGCAGGGTCACAGCAGGGTGCGTCTGAGAGTACTCAGAATAACAGAAACCGGCCTTGGTAGTGCCAAACACAACCTCGGCTGACCAAAGAGTCAGTCGCAGACGGGAGGAGCGTAGGATTGTAGCCACGTGGTTGCGTTTGATCGGGGGACGAGACGAGAGAGACGGCGCGGAGGCTGTTGGCTTGCTGAGGTCATGGATCTACCGAATGGTAGGGAGGGAGGGTTTGGCGGGAAACGACCAGCGAATTTGCGGGGTAGAGCATACTTACAGAATCGGGATTCGCATCTGGAATGGTTATTGGCGTTGACTTTGGCAATCAGGGCATCATGGAAATTGCACCAGGGTCTGGGGTTTTTTTTTATGCGGGGAGTGTATTTGGGGTTGTTTTTCCGACGTTTCCAAGAGGCCTGACTGGACAGGCATTTTTGCTCCGTGGAGAGACAGGACTCTCCTCTCCAGTGTTTGGCCGCCCTATTACAGGAGCGGCATTAGCGATACCTCAAGCTACTTAGTAATTTCACATGGAAAAGAAACGCTATGGCCCGCCAGCCCCCATCAACATGATGCACAAAAACCCCGGCTCCGGCTGGACGTTTTATCCCACAGCAGCTGCAGAGTGATGAGAGCTTGATGAACAACTAGTGTTGTAATGGGCTGCCCCAACTGGAACTAGCGTCACAGCTGAAGCACTCGGTTCAGGAGTTCAGCCCAGGAGCCCGCGGGTCGGGGTTTTAAATGTGGCGGCCATGTCCGTTGGAACGGCGCAACATTGACGATCCGTCGGGTACTTCATGGGCCGGTTGGGAGCATCTCCAGGTTTTCTCTGACAACTCGAGTCTTGGGGGAGTCTTGGGACGTTGGTGACCTCCCCACCGCGTTTAAGATAGACGAATCGCTTATAAGGCCATCCCGTCGCCGTACTCCCCTGCGACGCGCAACACTTTGTTGCTTTTTGTCTTGGGCCGTGTCCAACATTGGGATTCTACGTCTCTCTCTCGACGACCCCTTTTCTGCCTACACGAGGGATTAGTCGAGGCTTGCCTGCCATGGGGTTTCCGTGGGAAAACATCACGGGCGGCGCTGCCACGGTCACTCTGGCAATTGCCTGGGCGCAGGGCGATTGGTCAAGGTTGCTTCTACTGCGACACTTTACAAGGCTGTGGACGGTGGGCTTCGTGCTCTGGCTTGTCTGGACAATATGGATCTATCCACTGTTCGTGTCGCCGTTGCGGCATCTGCCTGGGCCCTCCAAGAACCACTGGCTCCTTGGTCAGGCAAAGAGGATATTTGCTGAGCCTTCGGGCGTGCCAATGCGAGAATGGTTTGTTCAACCGCCTTGCCTGTGCTACGAGTGAGTGTGTCAAGAGCAGGCTACTAACACCATGTCCCAGGGTGGCCGAGATCCCCAACGATGGCATCATCCGCTATCGCGGCCTGTTCAATCAGGAGCGCATCCTGGTCTGCTCTTCCAAGGCGTTGGCAGAGGTGCTGGTCACCAACAACTACGCCTTCGAGAAACCGAGCCACCTCCGATTGTCCATTGGACGCATCCTTGGGATCGGTGTTCTTCTCGCTGAGGGCGAGGAGCACAAGATGCAGCGTCGCAGCTTGACGCCTGCGTTTGCATTCCGCCATGTCAAGAACCTGTATCCCGTCTTCTGGCGCAAGTCCAAGGAGGTGGTTCGCGTCATGACGAGCGAGTTTGGCGCACAGGAGGAGGCCAAGGTGGAAGTAATCAGCTGGGCATCACGGGCGACGCTTGATATCATCGGCGTCGCCGGCATGGGGCGAGACTTTGGCGCTATTCAGAACCCGGACAGCTTGCTCGCCAAGACGTACAGGAAGATCTTCAAGCCGTCCCGTCAGGTTCAGATCCTGGGTCTCCTCGGCACGTTTGTGCCTCTGCAGATCATCACCAAGCTGCCTTTCCGCCGCAACGAGGACATCAACTCGGCGGCGGCCGAGATTCGTTCAGTCGCCCGCGATCTCATCCAGGAGAAGAAGGCCAAGCTACACAACAAAGAGCAGCCCGATCTTGATATCCTCTCAGTTGCACTCGAGAGCGGTGGCTTTTCAGACGAAAACTTGGTCGACCAACTTATGACCTTCCTCGCTGCGGGACACGAGACTACGGCAGCGGCCCTGACTTGGGCCATCTACATGCTATCCCGATATCCTGAGGTCCAGGCTCGGCTACGGGAAGAGGTACGCGAGCGATTACCGTCGGTAGATTCAGATATCGACATCACCAGTCTCGACATTGACCGCATGCCTTACCTCAACGCCGTCTGCAGTGAAGTCCTCCGCTACTACAGCCCCGTGCCGTTGACGATGCGCGACGCTGCGCACGACACCACGATTCTCGGCCACCCAGTCCGGCGCGGCACGCGGATCCTCATTGTGCCCTGGGCAACTCACTTTGACCCAGAGCTCTGGGGCTCGGATGCGGACCGCTTCAATCCGGAGCGGTGGCTGCCGTCGGCCGGCGAGAGCGGCACCGCCGACCGAAAGGCCGCCAGCGGAGGCGCGGCCAGCAACTACGCGTTCCTGACGTTCCTGCACGGGCCGCGAAGCTGTATCGGGCAGAGCTTTGCCAGGGCAGAGTTTGCGTGCCTGCTGGCGGCGTGGATTGGGCGGTTCGAGTTTGCACTGGCGAACCCGGAACAGATGGACGAGAAGAAGGTGGAAATCCGGGGCGGTGTTACGGCCCGGCCCGCCAAGGGGATGCATGTCAAGGTTAAAGTTGTGAGCGGCTACTGATAGGATGAAAGAGGTGGTTTTATCACGGTCGCAGGTTGGGCGGTTATCTGTATTATGTTAGGTACCTGGGTAGTTGGCATGCTGCGGCGTGTGCTGTCTAGTTTCATGGGTTGGTTTGGGAATTAATTGGAGTTGGTGCACTTTGGACGAAATGGTGTTGAGCAATTAATTAGTAGTTGCAGGAGTTGAGCGCATACTTGAGTCATCCCACGTTGAATATCCTATCAGTGCACAGGTAACTTTGGATCGGCACGAGATGCATCGGCATTACCCGTAACCCAATTGATACTGTACGGATGTCTCCAAAGTATTAATACCAAGGTTAAAGCCGAGACAGGACCAAGTCATACAATCATACAATGCTCTTGTGCGAGTCAATATGAAGAAATCGTGACACAATTACTCGACTCGAATTTCCCCAGATCACATACATACAGGGTAAGCCCAGCGGCCTGGGACAATTGTATGCACGTGGTACTGCATGTGACTGCCAGCTGGCAAATGCAAATGCAAATCCAAAGTGGAGATGACGCCGGCGCTAGCCAATGTGTGGCGGCCTGAATGTCGACACTCTGCAGCCAATTGCCATTAAAGCGACCTGTGGGCTATTATCAGTCGATGATCCATCCTTGGCGGGACACTTGGAGCTGAAATCTTACAACGGACCCCATATGAAAATCCTCATCCAGGGAGGACGAGGACGATAAGCAACCTTGCGCGAGTGAAGAGAGCGCGGCACTGACGAGCGATGGGACATCGCCGAGACTCGTGGCAGCATCGCATCGTGCCGGCGACAACCCGAAGACTCCCGCGACAGCTGAACACGCACGTACGCGCAGCACTCAGGCCTCTACTCTGTACGGCCACCGAGGATTAATTAGCGCCCAGGCCTCCAAGGGCTGCTCGTCAGCTCGAGATCCCCAATCTCAGACCCACCGTCCAAAAACCTGTCCGAGCCAACGACAGAGCCAGGCCGTCCTCAGGTCGGTTGCACCCAAACCCCAGCCACCGCCTGTTTAGCGGGCCGAGACGAACGGGGCCCCCCATGAAGGCTGGCGCCCAGAGGCTGGCAGCTCCTTCAAAACAAAACACCAACAAAAACACCTCCCCCCCAAACTCCCCCTACCATCGATCGTGCCGATAAGACGGTATACCGGCAACGATGATGCGAGACCACCGCTCTCGGGACCCCGAGAGCGCTCGCCGCCGGTGGCACGAGTCTCGCGATCCTATAGATGCCAGGGACTCGCGTCAACAGCCGGCGCAATTACCACCGCAACCGCAGCCACAACCGCAATACCCTCAACAACATCAACAACCACAACCACAGACGCCCCATCAACAACACCAATACCAGCAACACTATCAGCAGAGGCAATATGAACAGCAACGTCATCAACAATCTCCAATGTACCAACAGCCACAGCAATACCAACAATACCAATCACCTCAGCAACATTACTCTCCTCACCCACAACAGTATCAGCAGTATCAACAGTCTCAACCCTATCCTAACGCGCCACAACATCCGACTTCCGCCTACAACAGTCCTTACCAGCCTCAGCCCGAAACACGCCGACCACAAACACCATCCAGCATATTTTCTTCGTCTAGCGACACGTCTTCATCACTGCTGGATATTTCGCGTTTCAAAGACATCAAGGAATATGGTGGCGTGTTTAGCACCTTCTTCAAGGCGCCCTCGGAGCGCGTGAAGCAACGCCTTCACAAGAAGAAGCAGAAGAAGCGCCGCGTGCTATACTTTGGTAATTCGTCCTCATCGTCCGTCAACTCTGACCTCGCCTACGGACAGGGGTACATCAAGCATGCCAAGAGCCGCAACTTTAGCCCTCGACGTCGTGTCTCCGGTCAAGGATACACATCTGCACAGGGACATGAGCATGGTCCTGGACACCGAAGACGCTCGTCGGCTGAGCTTTCTGACCGTGCGCCAAAGTTGCCACCCAGGAAGAAGAAGACTGCCGACGAAGAGATCATGGCTCTTGGCCAACAGCTCTCTGACCTCGCAAGGCGGTCCAAGGAGGATGAGCAGCGCCAATCGAGTAGAGGCTCAGGTAAAGGTAAGGGCAAGGGTAAGGCGGCAGCTCTAGGTCTTGCGGCCGGCGCAGCGGGCGTGGCAATGGGGTCTCGGTACGGTCGTGGCTCCCGGGGATTGGGCAGCTCTAAGCAGCGCGTCAACTCTTCTGATGATGAATCGGACTGGGAAGATGCCTCGGACGACGAAACCTCCAGCAATGATGACGCGGGCTCCGCTGCCGACTCGGAGCTGGCGTACGGCACCACCATTGGTCACTCTGCCAAGCCTGCAGCGGCCATCGCGGGCGCATCCGCTGCAGCCGCTGTCGCAGCTGGCTCACACGCATATTCCGGCTACCACTCATCCACGGACTATCAAAGGTATGGAGAGAAGAGCTCTGTCGTCGACCCGCGACTCTTTGGACCCTACAATTCTCTGCGCGGCTCGATCAACACCCCATGTGGCTTCCGCGATGAAGAGCAAGCCTCGTCATATCGCCGCTCTTCGGGCCCAATTCAAATGAGAGATGCCTACCCCGGTCCTAGCTCCAGCTCTAATCGGGTTGATGTGGAACGAACCTCATATTCCACTTCACGCCATGATGTTGAGCAAACTAGACCTGCTCCAGTTCCCTTGCAACAGCCCGTTCCTAAGGTACCTGTTTCCTCAAAAGTCTACAATGCCGAGAAGTTTGAGGATGTGAGCCGGAAGGGATCCAAGCATTCTCGTCAGCGATCTGATGAAAAGCGCTGGGGCAAACTTGCGCGTCAAGCTGCAGCAGTTGGCGCAGTCATGACGGTTTCGTCAGCCTTGCGCGAGAATAGCCGCGAGGACGGCCGCGACGAGACGCGCGACCGTGACAGCAGACATCGCCGGGAGGAGATGACGGAACGCGACTCGAAGCGTTGGGAACGAGTCGACGACAAGTCCTTTGACCGAGAGCGTGAGCGAGTGGAGCTGGAGCGGCGGAAAGCTCTCGAGGTGGAGCAACAGAAACTCGAGGAGCTTGAGCGCCAAAAGGCTCAAGAACTGAAACGACAAAAAACCCTGGAACTGGAGCGACAGACGACCCAGGATCTGGAGAACCAGAAGACTCTGGAACTGGAGCGACAGCTTGCTCAGCAGGCGGAACGACAGAAGACGCGGAAGATTGAACGCCAACGAGATCTGGAGCAGGAGCGTGAACGAGAATACGAACGATCGAAACGCGATTCCTCTTATGCGCTGTATGATGATAAGCGAGACTACAGAAAATCTTCACGATATGATGATCATGACGATACCCCCAGGGATAGAAAGGAAAAGGACGAGAAGAAGGTCGACGTTGTAATGGCGCCCCAGAAGGACGGAGGTGAAGGCGCGAAATTCCTAATCGAGCATGGACCGGAGTTCCAGGTCATGGGCGAACCAGTGGCTCAAGCTGAGAAGAGGAAGCGAGCTGTCGACGACGAAGGCCGCGAACTCCCCCTACCAACTGGCGCAGGCCACCAGGTTATCGCTGAGACGACCCAGTCTGCTCAGCCTAACCCAGTGTACGACCCCTTCCAGTACCAGGTCTCCGATGATGCCTTCACGATGTCCCACACGACGACTCCTAAACGACCCCTTACGCCTAATGTCGTGACGATTGAGCGCGAACCTACCTTTGATGACTCTCCCCCGAGAACATCGGCGGCAGATGCTCGACTGAGCCGCCGGGACTCGTTTGAGATTGAACGAATGGTTGAAGAGTACCGCAATGGAACTCGGGACGTCTCTCAGTACCAGGATCCCCGATCCGGTCATGAATACGAGGAAGAGGAGCATGAGGCCAAGTCTATCCTTGATAAGGCCAAGCATGCTACTATTCCCGTTGCAGCGGCCGCGGTCGCTGCCGCAGTTGCTGTTGAGCATGAGCGTTCTAAGGAACGTCGCTCGAAAGACGGCTCCTCTAGACCTCGCCGAGACGCCGTCCAGGAAGAGGCTGACCGGTACTACCGTGAGTCCCGCATTGCACAAAAGATTGCTTCCGACGAGATGCGATCTCGCAGTGCATCTCCTGAGCGGTCTGTGATCGACAAGTGGCAGGATGACAAGAACGAAGCCATCACCATTGTCACACCACCGGATATGGAGGACAAGCACCCGGAGAAGAGCCCTTACGATGGTCCTGATGCGGATGTGAAGATCGACAACAAAGTCCATCCCCGTGAGGAACGCAAGTTCCGTAACCTTGGTGACAACTCTAGGGCCCTCGTCTTGCGATCACGCGAACCATCCCGGGAGCGTCCCGTCCTGAACCTGATCTATCCTACTCCCGCACCGAGCCGTCAGCTTACCCCTGCTCCCGAGGAGAAGCCAGTAGTAAAGGAGACTGACCGATCAACCACATCCGAGGTGACATCTGACGATTATGCCATTGGACCCAAGGGCGAGATCATCCCCGGCGAATTCCCACCTGCTGTGTCTAAATCTGTCACCTGGGGCGAGAATCAGACGCAGAGCTACGAGGTTGTGACCCCCGAGAATCGAAGTGACTCTGAGGCGACCTACTTCCAACCCGATTCCTCTGAAAGGTCGCCCGAGAAGCCTAGGCCACGGCTGAGCAAGACGAGCCCTTGGGGCATTCTTGCTGCAGCAATTGCTGGCAGTAGTGCCGAGCCCGCGAATGAGCCTGATGTCGAGGTGCCTGGCCGCAAAGAAATCCCCAGAAGCATTCCCGAGGAAACAAGTCGAGACGTGGTTCCCGTCCACTCTGCTCAGATCTTTGGCGATGACACAAGCCGCGAACCCCCCATCCCTGGGCCCAAGCCTGCAAGCCCGCACCCAGAGCAGATGCCCGGAGGCTATGCTGACGATCTCGAGTTCGCTGCTACGCTTGCCGCTGGTCTGAAGGATACCGGCTTCAATCCTGATATTGTCATCGATGACCCGTCCTACCGCCGCCGCGAGTCTCCCCCCGGCGTGCAGGAGGCAAATGGTGATTCGCATAACGACGCTAAGGACGGCAAGTGGTACAAGCGAGCATCTGTAGAGACTGTCTCAGACACGAGCGATGCCTCTGCCCCCAAGTTACTACCTGAGCGAGGTTTTGTCATTGGTGAGCTCGATACTCCTCAAGAGAAGACGATTATGCCTTTCGACGCCAAGCATGACAACAAGAAAACCGAGACTCGAGAGCTTGAGAAGTCACAATCACCAAGGGCTGAGGACGTGCCGCTTCCTGACGATGGCTTCGAATTCTCCAAGCTGAGCAAGCGAGAGCAGCGCAAGCGAGATAAGTCTGAAGTTGTTGTCGTACAGGATGACGGGAAGGCCGAGGTTGTTGAAGCAGATCCCGTTCGGCCACGAGAAGTAGGTGAGACTGTCTGGGAAGATACCACTCGAAAGAGGGGCAAGAAGAGTTGGAAGAGCCGCGAATTCGAGGATGATGGGGGGCCGAGAGTTCCCGCACTTGTCGAATACTACGAGAAGCCTTCCGCTCAGGACACAGCCGCCAGGGATGTCAGGTCTGATGACAGCTGGGACACCCCTCCAGAGGAACGACAGAGCCGCAGCTTTGGCGCTGCTGACGTTGCTGCTGTTGCTGCTGTTGCTGCGCCTGCATTCGCTCTTGGTACTTGGAGTGCCTACAATAACCAGCCTTCTGGAGATGCCGACTCCGGGGAAGCTGGACACAATGACCAGTGGGACTCTTCCTCCAGACCCTCACGCTGGACGAACCGCGAAGGCAGCGAATGGGCTGCCTCACAAGGCTCCTCTCCCTCGAGAACTTACCATCGTGAAGAGCCAGCCAAGGACGCTACCTCCCGAGACGTCCATCCCGATCATGAGCGAGACGCGCCGGAGAAGCCACAGAACCCCTTCAATGATGACGACTACTACTATGACGATGACAGATCTCTCATTACTGGTCCCGTGAGATCTCACCACCGCCATTCGTCCCGCGATGTCTCATCTCGAGATGTGCGATCTGATGATGAGCGGGAGGATTCTAAGCGTTCGAGGAAGCACAGAAAAGATCTAGACCCTTATTACGATGATGACAAATTGCGTGTCTCCTCTGAGCGGCGGTCATCTAGGAGACGATCGTCAAGGGACCGTTCAAGCCATCGATCAAGAGATCACTCCAGCCATAGGTCAAGAGACCACTCGAGACACCGATCGAGAGATCGCTCAAGAGATAGGTCTAGACACAGAAGATCTGACGATGAGCGAGATACTCCTAGGAAATCGAAGCGCGATTCGTATGGTTACGACTCCCCTGGGCGCTCGAAAGCTGCCTCGGAAATCTCAGTTGGAAGTTCTGGCAGCAGGAGGAGCAAGAAGTCCAAGCGAAGGAGCGGAACTGAAGAGGACTTTGGAAGATACGACGATCGCCCTTCAGACCGCAGACGTGAGCACTTTGATGATCGGGACGTCAGCTCCGTCGTGTCAGAGTCCCGCGGCGACGATCGCCGACGAGAGAGCGGACATAGACGCAAGACTTCGCGATATGATGACGACGACGTCAAGTCAGTTGCCTCTATGCCTGGTTCCTCCCGTAAAGACAAGGACTACAAGGACCGCAGAGACCCAGAGAAGAGATCCTCTAGTGGGATACTCTCTAGCCTCTTCAAGTCTGGTCGCAAGGACAAGAAGGATTCTTTTTTAGATAATGCCGACACCCTTGGCGCGGGTGTCGGCCTAGCGGGTGTAGCGGCCGCTTTTGCGTCCGATGCTGCTCGCTCCAACGCCGCCGAGGCTCCGTCGGAACAGGAGCATGATGTCTCCCGCGATGGCCGTCGCCGCGTGCGAAGCAACGAGATGGTCGATCCCGAGATCGTCCCTCGTGTCTTCAAACCCGCTATCGACCCCCAGTATGGCGACCTTCTCCCTCTCCCACCCAGCGAACCTGGTAGCCCTGCCTCCGGCATCGATGAGCTGCCTTCGCTCCCAGTCAGCCGACCAGGCACCCCTCCCGACGAGCGCACCATGAGGCGTGAGGTGTGGACTCACCAGCGACGCCGCAGTGCCTTCGAGACGCCGACCAAGTCGCCAAGCCGTACAGCAGTCCCTATTCAACTTCGCCTTGGCGGGAGGTCGAACCCTGCCTCTCCCATTGCATCTGGCGTCAAGTCCCCCCCTTCTAGCTCTCCTGTCACCTCTCACACGGACACTGTGACAATGTCGAGACGAGCGGCCCGGCCAATGTCCTGGGACAGCAGTCGTGAGATAAAACCATTGTATTTGCTTGAGCAATCGCGCCATGTTCAGCCAACAACTGGTTTAGCTCTTCCCGCCCTTCCCCCCAGCGAGCCCAGTGAGTCTTCGACAAGGGGCTCCCCCGAAGCCGAACCTGAGTTCCATCAGCGCAGCGATGACTACTTTGGTCCTGCTCTCGACCTCTCTCAATTGTCGGACCCTGCTCTCTATATCAACACAGATCTCCCTGGATCTCTGCCAAGGGAGCATTTTGCCGAGTCGGAGGAGACGACCCCTCGTGCTGAGCTGAAGCCTGACCTGTCAGCTCCTGACTCTGCAGAACTCACGGAATTTGATACACCCAGCAAGGAATCCATCATGACTGTAGAGGGACCATCCACTCCGCTGCCTGTGCCCGTTGAATCAACGAGCAAGGATATGGGTGCTGAACTACTAGATGTAACGCCTTCTCCAAGCGACGTTTCTGCTGCCATGGCTTTCCCTGCCGCGGTGGCAGCTACGGGTCTGATTCTGGAGAAGGGACGCATCGATTCATCAGGAGCTAACACAGACGATTTTACCTCTGCGGACGAACACTTTTCTGATACCACGGAAGTCCACGTCGACGACCAGTCACCGGCGGAAACTGCTTCCAAGTCTCTGGAGCCAGCCTTCACTCCGACGTCTGCTGAAGACATTGCTCGTGACATCTCTGTTAAGCCTGATACTGAATCAATTCCTCAGCCACCTGTGGAGCCAGTTGTTGAGCCGATGGCTGAGCCTGTTGCTGCTTCAACAGAACAGCCTGCTCCCGAAACTGACACAGGAAAGGTTGCAGAGCCAGAGCTTGCACCCGCCCCCGAAGTCGTCGCCGAACAAAGTACTGAGCCGACAACCGAGCCTATTGCCATTTCAACAGAGGAGGCTGCCCCCGAATTCGTTGCGGCAAAGGTTGAGGAGCCAGAACTTGCACACATCCCCGATGTGCATACCGAAGAAACCGTTCACCCCGTCGTCACTGAGCCTATGACTGATGACTCATCCCGAGAACTCCTGGATGAGCCCGCGAACAAGGATATGCCTGAGCTTGTAGTTGAAGATGTCACAACTGATACCGCTGAACTAGCTTATGAGCCCATTGCCGAAGCTGTTATTGGTTTGGAGCCCATCCCCGAGGTTATTGAGCCTTCCGACGAACCTGTTGCGGAACCGGCTATCGACACTGCGACCAAGACTCCTGAACCTGCTCCAGAGCCTGTTGTGGAACCAGCAGCTAAGGACCTCACTGACGAGGTTACATCTGAGCCTGTGGTTGAGGATGTAACCTCTGCTGAACCTGCCGCTGAACCTGCCGCTGAACCTGCAAAGGAAGAAGCCGGTGATGTTTCTCGTGAGGTCGGGCTCCAGCCCGATAACAAGGATATGGACACTACAACCCTCGTTCCCGACATCGTCGTTGAACCCCCAGTGGAATCCGTCACTGAAGCTGCCATTGAACCTACTCCTACGGTAGCCACCGAGCCCTCGGTTCAGACCGAAACTGAAGACAAACCCCGTGAAGCAAGCGTTGAGCCTATTGCGGCCGCTGAGATCCCCCGCGAGCCAGCTGCTCAAGAAACAACACCGCCAACTCGTCAGCGCGCAGAGAACGAATTTACTACGGAGGAATGGCAGAATCTTAGCGGCAAGGATAGGAAGAACATGAAGAAGAAGCTTAAGAAGAAGGGTCTCGAGCCAATCATTCAGGACTCCTTCGACGACACTCCTGCTACTGAGGAAACCGCCAAGGATGAGGGAGCCGGCCAAAGTGAAGAGGTTGTTGCCAAGGATGAAACCTCAGAGCTTCCGCCAGTTATTCCTGAGACCGAGGTGCTCGCCGAGTCGTCAGCGGATCCCGTTATTGAACCCTCTTCCGCTCCTGTGACGACCGAGGTAGTCGAACCTGAGTTCACTCAAAAGGAGATGCCCGACATCACTGAGGTTACCGTCAAGGATGAGCCTTCCGAAGCACAGCCAGTTATCCCCGAGACGGAGTCGCACGCTGATCTACCAGTGGAACCCGTCGAAGAACCATTTGCTGTCCCTGTAACGGCAGAGGTAGCGGAGCCTGAGGTCACTCAGAAGGAAACTCCCGACGTTACCGCGACTGAAGAGTCATCATCTAAACCTGTCGATGAAGTACCCCTAGTGGAACAGGAGTTGCCTCATGAGACAGAATCCTTTTCAGCAGCGAAGCTTTGCTCGGCAAAGAGTTCTATGAAAGATACAGAGGCTGCTCCTGAGCCTGAGGTATCTCCTGAGCCGGTTGCGGAAGTGAAGCCTGTCGCTGCTGAGGAAGCTGCTGAGCCTCTTGTTGCCCTCCCTGACTCGGTGGCTGAGGAAACTCCTCAACCCCAGTCTAAGAAGAGCAAGAAGAAAAAGAAGAAGGGCAAAGCACAACCAACAGCAGAAGATGAAGCGCCTGCTCCCGAGCCTACAGTTGTCGAGCCCGAAGCCACAACCCAGGAAGCGGAGAAGGATGATTTCGACGCTTGGGTCGAGCCAGATGCTCTTGTCGAACCCACTCAAGAGGCACCCGCCGAAGTTACCTTCGACACTCCGGCTGAAGCAACCTCAGAAGCGCTTGTTGAACCCATCTTAGATGTTCCCGCTGAATCCTTTGTGGAGACCACTTCTGTGCCCACCGTAGAGGTCCCGGTTGAACCTACCACCGATGCCCCCGCCGAAGCAAAGCTAGACGAGGATGCTTTTGATGCATGGGCCCAGCCTGAGGAACCTGCTGGCGGCACTGATACTCGCGAGCTAGAGCCGGAGACGATCCCTGCGACGTCTGATCCAACTCCTGAAATCGCTGCAGAGACAATTCCGGACGAGGCTCCTGCCACTCCTTCCAAGTCAAAAAAGAAGAAGAAAAAGAAGAAGGGTTCTAAATCCGACGAGCCAACCCCTTCTGAGAACCAGGAAGCTTCGTCCGTGCCAGAGGAGCCTCTTCCGGCTCCGGAAGATCAGACCGAGAAGCCTTTAGATGCCATCGCTGCAGAAGACGCGCCTGCCCCATTTGTTGCTCCCGAAACTGGATTTGCTGAGCCCATTTCAGTTGACGAAGTATCAGCGTCAAAGCCCGCTGAATCTCTCGAGCCTCTGATCATCCCGACAGAAGGAACTTCTAGCAGCCAAGAGGAGAAGAAACCTGACCGCTCAGAACCTGAGGCGACCACAGCTTCACCCGAACTGACCAAGGAAGGTGGCGATCGGGTTATTGATGTCAACGAACTTGCAGCACCCGTCGAGTCGTCAAAATTACAGGATGACAAGGCGCCTTATTTCCCGTCAAGCACAAGCCTCCATTCTGCTCCTAAGGAAGCTCCTAAGGAAGCCCCTAAGGAAGCCCCTAAGGAAGCACAGGAATCAACCCCAACGCGACAATATTTCCCATCTGCCTTACGTGGTCTTCCTAGGACTGGAGGAATATTTGGTGTCGGATCTGCTTGGCGGAACTTGTGGGGATCTCAGGAGCAAGCCAAGGACGAGCGGCCTCCAGTGGAAACTCGGTCCAAACACGATGACGGAGAGGTCGACGATCACCGAGAACCGCGTCAGAGAGAAGTCACACCGGCTCAGGTTGAGAAGTCCACCGACCTGAGCGTCACTGAGCCTCAACCTCAGCCTCAACCCGAGATCATCATCGACAAGGCGGAAGACATTGCAAGCAAGCCTGAAATTCCCTCCAAGGACTCCGATCGAGGCGCCACCGATGACAGTGTTGCCCCGAGGAGATTAGAGTCTCACATTTCTGAGCCTCTCTTTTCGCAGGGTGAAATTCCAGTTGAAGACTCTCAGGCACCCTCGATTGGGTTCGAGCCCTCCCAGGTTCAAGAAACAACTCCTGCTACGGAGGATATAACCCGACCAGTCTCCGGTCAGGATGAAACGGTACCTACAACTGAGGAGGAGTCCGCCAAGATCATCGAGGATGAGCCTGCCGTGCAGCTTGAGCCGGAACTGGTCAAGACAGATCAAGATGACATGACGAAGGTCACTGAAACTGAGGCCGCCAAGACCACCGATGACGAGCCTGTTCTACAGTCTGAACCAGAACCAGTCAACGCAGATCAAGGCGAAACGACAAAGGTCATCGAAGCTGAGCCCGACAAGACTACTGAAGAGGAAGCTGCCAAAGCAACTGAGGAAGAACCCGTCAAGATCGATCAAGCCGACGTCTCTAAGGTTATTGAAGCTGAGCCTGATAAGACGGCTGAAGAGGAAGCTGCCAAACAAACCGAGGAAGAAGTCACGAAGCTCGAGGACAAGGACCTCAAGCCAGTCGAAACTCTTGAGTCTCAACCAACCGACGACGCGCCACCACGAGCTGATGTCCCTGAAACTGCTGATGTTGATGCCGATGTACTAGTTTCCAAGAAGAAGGCCAAGAAGAACAAGAAGAAGAAGAAGAACCAGGCCAATCAGGAAGAAGCTCAGGAGGAATCAAAAGAGAAGGAACCTAGGAAGGAAGTCAAAGAGGAACCCATCGAGGGTGAGATCAAACAAGATCTCAAGGCCGATCGAGCCGTGCCAGAGAACAACGACTCACTGGCTGATGCTGGTACCACTGCACCTGCCGAGCCAACTATTTCAGACCCTGTGGATAATATTACCCGCGACGCGTTGGAGGGACCTCCAACAGAAGAGAAGGCAGCCGAGCTCCAGGTTGTTGAGGATTCCTTTGCGGAGAAGCCATCGGAGGAACCGGTTTCAGAGCAACCTCGAGCAGAAAACGAGACAATTGAACCCCAAGCTGTCGAAGGTTCTTCTGAGCAGCTAGTGGAAGAACTTGCTGCCCCAGAGCAACTTCCCACAGACGAAAAGACAGCCGAATCCCAGACCAATGAGGATTCCTCGGGTGAAAAGCCAGCAGAGGAAGTTATTTCAGAGCAACCTTCGGAAGAAAAGACAGCCGAATTCAAGTCCATCGAGGAGTCTTCTGCCGAACAGCTAGTGGAGGAACCTGCCCAAGAGCAACCTCTAGCAGAAGAAAAGACAAGTGAACTCCAGGCCATTGAAGAACCCTCCGCCGAGAAAGCAGAAGAGGAACAATCACAAGGAGAACAGACAACTGAAGATCCTTCTGAGAAGCCATCGGAGGAACGTGCCTTGGAGCAACCTTCCGCGGAAGAAAAGACAAGTGAACTCCTGGTCACTGAAGATTCTTCTACTGAGAAGCCTGTGGAGGAATCTGTTCCAGAGCAACCAACCGGGCCTTCCATTGACACCGCTGACAAACCAACCATTGAACCTCAGAGCGAGGAAATCTCAGACGCAGAGCGAGCTGCTAAGGAAGCCAAGGAAGCCGAGGAGAAGGCCGTTCGTGAAGCTGAAGAGGCCGATGCGGCCCGCGAGGGCGAGGAGATAACTAGCCTCTTGGAAAAGAAGTCGAGAAGGAATGGTCGTTTGCTCAAGAAGGATCAACGACGTCTGGATGCTCTCGAAGAGAGTACTGCGAAGAGGGCCGAGGCTCGAACGGCCCGTGAAGCTGAACAACAAGCTGTCGAAGAATCAACGGCCACGGAAGCCCCATCTACTGAAGCACCCGCCCAGGAGCCTACTGGAGCTGAAGACGTGACACCACGAGAGAGCGAAGAGACCCCTGCCCAAGTCGGCGAAGATCACGTCGAGAAGGAACTTGATGTCACTGAAGCAAAGTTAGCTGAACAGCCGACCGAGGACTTGCCCGAAGCCTTAAAGGATATCGAACAAACGACTAAAGGTCCTGAGATTGAGGCATCCTTGGAAGTTCCTACACCGGGAACGACCGAGGAGGTTGCTCAAGTCCAAGAAGCAGGCGACATTACTCCAGCTGCAGAATCACAAGACATTCCGCCCGAGGATGAAGCAGCGGAACCAACTAGCGGCAAGAAGTCAAAGAAGAACAAGAAAAAGAAGAAGTCTGTTTCTTTCACCGAGACAGATGAAGCTCAAGACACGCCGCTTGAAAATGTTGAACCGCCCACTCTGGTACAAGAACCAGAGCAGCTTGATCAGCCAACTGCGACCACAGACGAAACTCCTGCTGCTGAGGAACCCACACCAGTCCCAGCAGAGGAGGAGACTTCCGTGACCGAGGCGTCTACGACGGTTGAGCAATCGGAGGCTCCCAGCCAAGACCTCCCAGCTGAAGAGCCTCCTAAGACGGAACCTGTTGAAGGACAGCCAGAAGCAGCCGCGGATGTCGATGTGAATGATGCTACATCAGAAGCTCCGACCGAGAAGAAGAGCAAGAAGAAGAAGAAAAAGAAGAAGAATGCTTCTTTGGACGATTCTGAGAAGCAGCCCGAGAGCGAGTCGCTTTCCCAAGAAGTTCCTGAACCCCCCGCTCAGGAGGAGCTCGCCACCACCACTGAAGAAACAACTCCCCAAGCTGTGAGCTCGGATGATCTCAAGGATCCTGCCAAACCAGAGGAATCTCCTGATGCGTCTGAACCATTGGAACATGGTGGTGGCGAGCCCGTTGAGGCTCTGCTTCCCATCGATGACACTGCACCTCCACTGGAGCCAGAGGAGATCAATGTTCTGCCCGATGTTGTCCCCGAGGTTGTCCCAGAAAGTGATGAGCAGAAGCAGCCAGCTGATGTCGAACCCCCCGTAGAAACTACTCCCGCTCAGGAACCAGCTTTGGATGCTCAGGTTACCGATGCGCCGGAAGCCCCAGCTGCCGATCAGCCGCCCGCCGAAGAATCCGTCCCGACAACAGAGGATCCCGAACCCGCCTCTCCCGCGAAGCTGTCTAAGAAGGAGAAGAAGAAGAAAAAGAAGGCAGAGAAGAAGAAGGCAGCGCTTGAAGACGCTACTGAGCCTGACTCTGGCCTTGCCACTCCTGCTGAAAGCGCCGAAGCTGCTCCCGAGCCTGAGACTACCGATTCCCAAGCCGAGAAACCAACGGAACCTCGCGATGAACCTCCCGCGGAACCCGAGACAACCGAGACCCCTAGCGCAGAAGCTGCTCCTGAAGGCGGACTTGAGACGCCAGCCGACGAAACCAATGTACCGGATACCGCTGAGTCCGGAGAAAAATCCGGTCCCAGTGAAGAATCAGCAGCTGGTCCTGAAGACGAGCGGGGTGGGTTCAGCCTCAAGCATTCCGAGACGGACAAACAGAACAAGGCTAAAGACAACGATTTTGAAATCCTGCAGGACCCCGAGAACAATCGTCCAACGGAGCCGGAACCGGAACCGGAAAAGCAGGACGCCGCCGCCGATCCCGCCGTTGATGAGGCTACACGCCTTAGGCCCTCCGAGAGTGAAACGCGGGAGGAGGACAAGATCATTGCTGGAGACCTTGAAGCCCGTGCCGAGCCTGAGGCAAAGCTGGAGCCGGAGCCGGGACTGGAAACGGAGAAACTGGAAGACAATGAGGGAGATGCTGGCTTGTCCAAGAAGCAAAAGAAAAAGAAGAAGCAGAAGGCCAAAGAGTTGGCTGCCTTGGAACCCTCAGTCGACCCGGAGACACCCAAGGAAACCGAGGCATCCCCTGCGGAACCAACGGAACCTGTGGTTGATCCTGTGATCGAACCTGAGCCCAAGCCCGAGGCTGCAACTCAACCTGCGGCTGAAACGCCCGCTGAGCCAGATAATGAGTCTGGCTCCAAGATTGAGAATAAAACACTCCCCGAGGTTGAGGAGACTGTACCTATAATTGATCCTGACACTGAAGCTGAATCGAAGCCCGAAACTGAGACGCAACCTTTGATCAGCCCCGATTCTCAATCTGCGGTTGAGTCAACCAATGCCGAGCCCGAAGTTGAACTTGAGGTCCTGGCCTCCAAGCCTGAGTCTGAATCGCAGAACATTTCTGAACAGGAGACCATTGTTCCTGAATCGGAGATTGAATCTGGCGAAAAGCGGCTTGAGGCTGAGAAGGAGTCTGATACTAAACCCACAGTTGAGCAGGAGATTACAGAAGGCTCGAGCCTGCAGCAAAACATTGTGTCTGCACCAACAGACGAAGCTGTCAATCGTGAAACGACTGTTGAGACAGAGGCGACGGCTGCTGAGCCTGAGTCTCAGGCTCTGGGAAAGGATCTGGAGGATGCCAAGCCTGCCTTTTCTAAGAAGGACAAGAAAAAGAAGAAGGGCAAGTTGCAAGAAACGGCAACTCCAATTGAGGCTGAACCAGCTGGGCTTGCTCGAGAAACCCCAGTGGAGGTATCGTCTGAGACTCCGGTTGAGTCCTCCCCAAATCCTCCGTCCGATCCTGCTCTCGAGCCGGTAACCGACCCCGTAATCGATTCTATTGCTACGGACGACATCTCCGCTCCCGAAGTTGAACAAACCCAGCCGGCAGATGCTCCTGAGCAGCATGTTGAGCCCACGCCAGATACTGCCGAACCACTCCTGGACGAAGTCAAACCTGTTGCTGATACCGGGCCTGTTCTGGAAGCAGTCGAGCAAAAGTCGGAAATTATTGACCATACGCCTGAACCTACTGAGCCTCCTGCTGCGTCTCGCCCCCTAACGCCGCAGGCCGTTGAGCAAGTTTCTCATTCTTTGGAACAGTTTACCGAGGTTGTTGAGATTGCGGGAGAGCAGCAGTCTTCCATGCCAATCATCGATGATGTACAGCTTGAAACATCACCCAAGGGTGATCAGGAGCGTGCAGTCGAGGCTGGGCCCGAAACTGAGGTTGTAGCTGTGACGACAGCCGTGGCTGAGGCCCAAGCCGAACCAGCCAACAACGACAATGTAGCGAGTGTGGGCTCGTCGAAGAAGGAGAAGAAGAAAAATAAGAAAAAGAAAAAGGGTAAGGGTGCAGATATCGACACCTCAGAAGAGGCAGACAAGCCTGCTGAGGTTATCTCATCCTTGGACAATATGCCTGAAGAGACGAGTGAACCCCCACCCCCACCTGAAGCCCAGCCTGTACCTACAGAGTCGGAGGCTGAGGCATTGCCAGTGGCTGAACCTGTTGATGAGGTGGTTGCCTTGCCCAAATGGGAAACAGCTCATCAACCTGCTGATATTGAGACCGCCATTGCTAAGACTGTGTTGGACGTGGCTGAACCCGAAACCACGTCGCACGCGGGACCCCAAGCAGAGAAGGTTGGAACCGACGAGACTTCTCGAATTCAAGGGACTCCTCAAGCAGCAGATACTACTCCTGCTGAAGAGGACGCTTCCAAGCCTATTACCGAACCACAGGAACAGACCATGCTCGCACCTGAACCAGTTCCTGACGCAGACAACCCTCGAGAAGATCAGAAGACTGCTGATAAAGAAGCCAACCAGAGCCTTGATCTATCCAAGAAGGACAAGAAGAAGAGGAAGAAAAAGCAGAAGGGCCAAGACTCTGCTGTTGACACCGCCGATGGCCTAGCAACATCACAATCAGCCGAAGGCTCCACCGCTCTTCAACCCGAAGCTGCTGCGCCGGATTCCTCCAAGGAGGTAGCTGTGCCAGTGGACGAGGCCCAACCGACTGAGCCTCTGCCTGCGACTGAAGCAGATACCGCTGAAGAGGCAAAGTCAGTCGAGCCTTCCGACAATGCTCCCTCTGCTGAGACTATAGTGCCAACTGAAGCCGTCCGCTCTTTTGACCAAACAGAAACCACGGACGTTGCTGAATCTGCCGATCAGACAGCACCTATAGGCTTAGAAGAGCCGGTTTTGCCACTTCAGCCTATCGAACGTGATGACGAGCCGCGCAGGTCTCAGCCTCAAGAAATCGAACCTGAAACCACACCAACAGCCGAAACTTCCCTCATGGGAGAGGCTGCCAAAGAGGCTCAGGATGAGGACTCCATGCCTACGACTCCTAAGAAGAGCAAGAAGAAAAAGAAGAAGGCAAAGGAAGTTGGTGAAGAGCAGCTCGAGACAGAACCTGCATCTGCCGCTGATCCTACTGAACCTCTTCCCGCTCTTGTTCCTGACCTTGCAGCTGGGCCTCCTGAAGTTACAGAGACAGAGGCTAAGTTCGAGGCTGCTCCTCAAACCGTCTCTGGGGACCGAGATCAAGTTTCCAGCGATGTTGTTCCTACCTCTGAGGCTGTTGAGACTCCTGCTGATGTTGAGCAAACTGCTCCTGGACCGGCTTCTGGATCACCGCCAGAAGTTATTCCTGAGACTGGAGACGAAGCCCAGCTTAGTATCGAGCCTCCTCATTCTGTTTCTGAGGCTGGCGCGAAACCTGACAACACTCTCGAATCTTCGGCTGCTGAATTTGGCCCTGACTCTATCACTGAATCTGTCCCGGAGCCGTCCCCCGAGGCTTCTACTGCCGCAGACCCCTCGCAGCTTATGCAAGTCCAAACACCTGGCAATGTGCACGAAGCCGAGACCTCAGCTTCGATAGAGCCGACACAGCAAGACGAATCTCCATCGAAGAAGAGCAAGAAAAAGAAGAACAAAAAGTCTGGCCTTGATACAGTAGAGAGTCTTCAGCATGGTGGCGAAACATCGCAGTCTACAGAGACCAAGGAGGCCCAGGACCCTCTACTCCCTACCGTTGAACCTGCATCGGCGGAGGGCGTGGACGTGGAGATGAAGGATGGTCAAGATATGGTACTTCAAACTCCGCCCAAAGAGTCGCCTGAGTCATTAGGAGAGACGCAACCGCCGGTAAGCGAACCGGTGCAAGCTGATGTGCCCAGTGAGTCCATGCAGCTAGACACGAGCCCCATGGCGACAGATCTAGTCAACGCCGAGGTCCCTACTGAAATCCCCTCGGGTCTGCAAGAGCTGGAGCAAGACCTTGGAATTGAATCCATCTCGGATGCAAGAGCTCTCGAAGACCCTGCATCTTCAGACTTGCCTAGGGCAGAGCAGGCAGAACTCGGGGTCAAGGAGCAGACTGTCGAGGACGCCCCAACTTCTAAGAAGGACAAGAAAAAGAAGAAGGTTAAGTCCTCTGCAGCTGATTTGACAAGTGCTCCTGAGCCGATCGAAGCACCCGAGGAGCTCCCTGAGTCAAGGCCGTCCGATGCCAAATCGTCCATTGACCAAGCCGGCCGAGAGTTCAAGGAGCTTCCTGTCGACCCAGCGGCCCAGTCCCCAGCTGGATCGGTCATCAAGCCCGCAGTTGAGCCCTTAGAAGAACACTTAGTTGCACCACCAACCCAACCCGAGGCAGAGGATCAAGATCAGGATACTGCGAGCCCTCCGCTTTCAAAGAAGGAGAAGAAGAAGAACAAAAAAAAGAAGGGCAAAGCAGTTGACACCCAGGAAGCGGAGGGAGCGGAGGCACTCGACTTCGCTGAGCCAGCCCCTGAGGCAGTGCACGTTCCTACTCAACATGTCGCTGAAGAAATCGTTCCGGCTACGGAAAGGTCAACAACCGAGGACCCTGTTCTGGCTGCTGAGCAGACTGGCATCGAAACACCTGGACCTTTGACGGAGCAAATGGCAGCTGAACACAGCAAGGATGCTTCGCGCAGTGCTCTAGTGGCCAACGAGGAGCACGAAGAGCCACCGGAAACCACCCCAGTAGAAGATGTCGGTGCCAGAGACATAGCTGCACAGCTCGACCCCCCCTCCGATGACATCCACGTTCACGCTGAAGCGGTATTGGAGCCCATGTCCGATCTCAAGACATCTGGCTCAAGCGATCAAGAAACCCGCCTTCCAAGCTTGCAAGATTCTGACAAATCAAACACGAATCCGGAGCAAGGCAATGAATCTGTGGTGCCGCCTTCCATCGACGTACAGGAGACGCCAGTGCAACGTGCTGTCGAAGCAGAGGCTCAACCTGAATCTTTGGTGGTCCAGGCGCAGGAACCTCCTGTTGGTGCTGAATTGGAAGCGTCAAACGAGAAGCTGTCAAAGAAGGACAAGAAGAATAAGAAAAAGAAGAAGCAACAAGAGGTTGACGAGGTTCTTGTCCAAGCACCGCAAGAGTCGAAAGATGAGCAGGCGTCTCACCAAGGCACAGCTGACCCACACGTTCAGGAGGATGTCGAGTCTCTGAAGCCAATGGCGAACGAAGAACCGACCAATATTCAGCTGGAGGCACTAGTTGATAAGTCTGTAGATGCTTCGGATCTGCGATCTGATGGCCCAGCAGAACTGGGCGAGCGTGACATCGCTGCTCAACCTGTCACCGAGGCCCCTCAGAATGTCAGCCTTCAAGCATCAAGCCCGGTACCCGAATCCGCTCCCAAAGGTGTCGAGCAAAACAATGACAACGAACCCGAGGGGCATACTGAACCTTTGGTGCCCCTGGAACGGAGTGTCGCCGACCTAGACCGTGGGACTGAAAATCTGGAACAGGTCCTGAATGCTTCCGGGCCTGACTCACCTATCGACCGTTCTCAACGAAATCGAGACTCACTAGAGAAAGTGGGCATTGTGGCCGAAAGTCAAGCGGCCGAGCCACAAGCGCGCGAACTCGAGCCCCCAAAGGAAACGGATGCTGGAGACGCTGCGGCCCAGCCAAGCATGTCTAAGAAGGACCGCAAAAAGAAGAAAAAGAAACAATCAGGTCCTGCTCAAGAGACACCAGCTCCTGTGACTGAACAGGCACCGGAACCCCTGCCACAACCAGTCTCACTGATTGCTGCCCCTGAACAAGGAGTTCCAATGGACATCGATGCTCTTCCTGTTTGTTCTGACCGCAGTATGGCCGATATTGATACCATCCGGGCTGCTCCTATCGAAGAGCCTAGTTCTGAAGAGCCCTCCAGGAGAGAAGCTCGCGAGCCACTTGAGTCCACACCATCGGTCAAGCAGGACCAAGAAGGAACTTCGACGGAGACGAAGAAGGCCAAGGATAAAAAGAAAACGAAGACCACCGCCTCTGAGCGCGAACCTATGGCCGAGGAAAAGTCCGCCGCCGCTTCCTCCAAAACGCCGCGTTCAGCTGACCTCGCCGCTGATGATATCGAGATGGAATCCGTGGGCCAAGCCGAGCGTTCGCCAACGGGAGGCCCAGCTGATGGTGATGAGCCCATGCTAGATGCACCGCAGGAACTGGTACAACCTGATGTTATTGGATCTTCCGATCGAGGCTTGACCGCTGAGTCAACACCGGAGCTTCCTCAGACCAGAAACTCGGCGATTGAAACCGAATTGCAAGCTCCAGCCGCTCATGTCGTCACTTCGTCTGCCTCGGAACAGCCAATTACCCCAACGCCTGCTGAAGAGCCTGCCATCGCAACTGCACCACTCGCTCCTATCTCCACAGGACAGACAATAACCTCGCCTCCCATTATGACAACTACAGAAAAGCACAGGAGCCAAGGCAGCGGTGTAAAAGCACCCGAGGACACGAAAGAGGAGCCTATTATGGAGTCGACTGAAAATCTATCGCGCAGTTTGCCTTCAGCTCATGAGCAATCAGTCACCGATACCCAGCACCAGCAATCAAAGTCTACCCCTGCCCCTGGCTTAGAGGCTGTCGAGGTTGAGACCGCGAAGGAGACGCCCGAAAGCCCCTCTGAAGCCAAGTCCAAGAAGAAAAAGAAGAGTAAGAAGGCTTCGGAGCAGGCCCCATCGCTCCAACAGCCTACACCTGAGGTGACACCGGAACCAGAGTCACGTACCGCTCAACCAGCCGTCATTACCGAGCCTAGAGAGGTTTCTAGTGGAACCTACTCCATTACCCAGCCACCGGAAACACCCAAAGCAGTAGAAAAGTCTGTGTCAACTCCTGTAGACAAGGAAGACAGATCATCCCTCGCCGACATCTCAGCAGCAGCCGCCGCCGCCTTGGGTAGCATTGCGCTTGCAAACAAAGCCAGCAAGAAAAAGAACAAGGGAAAACAGAAGGACGAGAGGGATTTGGATGACCAAGGGAAGAATGATTCTCAGAGAGGGCATACTGCGGAAGATGAAACGAAAGACGAGGATATGACGATGGCAATGGAACACAGGGAGACCAAGCCACAAACAATGGAGGCTAGGAAGGACAAGAGTTCTAGAATGGATGATGATGTGCGAGGCAGAGGCAGCGCCACTCGGGAAGCTCCCGAGGTCAAGGACGTGGAGATGGAAGACGACTTTTGGAAGCCTAGTGGCGAGCACAAAGATACCCCCCGAGGAATCACACTGGACACGAGGGACAAGGGCAAGACCGCAGACAAGAAGGCAAAGTCTTCACGCACAAGTAAGGAGTCCGAGACATCAAAGAATATCGCAACACCCGGCAAGTCAAGCAAGGACAAACACTCTGGCAGAAGCGAGGAAAAGGCCAGCGACAGCTTGGCCAGGTCAGAAAGGAGACAGAAGGACGCGCCACGACCAGGAGCACGAGCAGACAGCATCGACACCATGGAAAGCCCAATTCTCGGCCGAGGGGACATGGAACTATCGCGAAGATCTCCCCAAGGCCTCTTGCGTCTTGGATCTGATACTGAGGAACCGAGGGGCGGCCTACTACGTGAGGAACTGGCAGATATGGGATCTGACATCAGTGATCTACGACGATCTCCTTCTCGACTTCTGGCCCCAGTGCAAGAGGTGCCCGAAGTGGAGGCTGAGTCGGTCAAGGGCGGATTCATCACACCCGAACCTAGGCGCATTAGCCCCGGTGGTGACCCGTCGAGCTTCCAGACACGAAGCAAGCGCCTAAGCGAAGAACGACGTGACAGTGGCTTTGGTGGAGAAACACCAACGATCAGAAGAAGCAAACGTCACAGTCAAGAAGCTCTCCGGGACAGCGGCGTGGACACTGATCGCCAGCCATCCCAGGAACGTCCCGTGCTGTACACTCCGGAACCGGTTACCGAGCGGAGACTGCGGCGCTCGCCCCGGGGTACACCCGTACTGCGGGAGCCGGCAGCTCCAGGACCAACGCCGGAGCCCGAAAAGAAGGAACGGAAGCAATACGGAGCTCTCACTCCGGCCGGGGCAGCAGCAGCAGCAGTGACAGCGGGAGTGGGCTTGGCAGCTCTTCGGGCGGCTGGGCCTTCAACACCAACACCAGCACCAGCACCAGCATCAGGCTCGTCAGCCGTGGGCCAGCGAAGCGTATCAGACAATGCACCGCTGTCTCGCCAATCAACACCCCGGCTCGAGGGCCTCGGCTCACGCCCTGGTTCAGGCTCTGGAGGGCGTCGAACCGTCTCCAACACCAGCCTCTCCCGCCGCCGGACACCGGAGCCACTGAAATTCCGGCCTGAAAGCCCAGGCATCCGCCCGTCAGGCACCCCCACACCGCCGCTTCGACGGGTCAACAAACGAATGAGCGGAGATCTTCGGGCAATACGCCAACAAGACAACACCACCACCGCCGCAAATTCCACGCCCGTCGCAAATGAGGGTCGTGCCCGTGCCAAGGACATGGCCGACGTCTATGTAAGTCAATCGTCAATGCATGTCACTCGCCGCCGCCCCGTGTTCTGACTCTCTTTCTCTGATAGGATGGCTACGGCGAGGGCCGCATCGGCTCACCCCGATCGCCCACCCGGCCCCATAGCATGCGCCGCCGACAGAGCATGCAGGTGCTTGAGCTCGAGAACAGGGTCGAGCAGCTCACGGCCGAGAATCGCATGCTCACCGAGGCTCGCGCCATGGCCGAGACATCCCTGAGCCATCGCGCCGCCTCCACCTTGGCCGAGCGAGACGTTGAGATCGACAACCTCAAGCAATCTCTGCAGTTCCTACAAAACGAAGTCTCCCGACTGACCGAAGTCAACAATGGCCTCACCAGTGCCAACGCAGAACTCGCCAATAAGGACAGCGGTCGCGTAGCCGATCTCGAGGCTCGCAACGCGACTACGACACGCGAACTGGAAGAGGCGCGTCGCGCCCAAAGCACCTTTGATCAGTCCATTGAAGCCAAGGACGCCGAGATCGCTCAGCTTCGCGCCAAGCTCAATTCTGCCAAAGAAAAGATCCGTGAACTCCAGCGCCAGATTCTCGAAACCAAGGCCAGTGACGAGCAATTCCTCAACCTTCGCGACGAAGATCACTTCGACCATCGTTGCCAACAACTATGCTCCCATGTACAACAATGGGTGCTCCGATTCTCCAAGTTTTCCGACATGCGCGCTTGCCGCTTGACAAGCGAGATCAACGACGAGAAGACAATCGACCGACTCGACAATGCCGTCCTCGACGGCTCCGATGTCGACAACTACCTTCGGGACCGCGTGAAGCGACGCGACATCTTCATGTCGATGACCATGAATATGGTCTGGGAGTTTGTCTTTACTCGCTATCTGTTCGGCATGGATAGAGAGCAGAGGCAGAAGCTCAAGTCGCTTGAGAAGCTGCTGACCGAGGTCGGCCCTCCCGAGGCGGTGCGTCAATGGCGCGCCGTCACCCTTACTCTGCTGGCGAAGCGCGACAGCTTCAAACGCCAGCGCGATCTGGATACAGAGGCCGTTGTTCAGGCCATCTTCCAGACTCTATGCAAAATCCTCCCGCCACCGTCAAACCTGGAGGATCAGATTCAATCTCAGCTGCGACGCGTCATGAGAGAAGCCGTTGGCCTCTCGATCGAGATGCGTACCCAGAAAGCTGAATACATGATGCTGCCGCCACTGCGACCCGAGTACGATGCAGACGGCGAGCTTGCCGCCACAGTGACATTCAATGCATCCATGATGAATGAGCGCAGCGGCAGCGTCTCGATATCGAACGAGGACCTTGAGAATCAAGGAGCCATTGTTCGTGTTGTTCTCTTCCCACTCGTCGTCAAGAAGGGTGACGACAATGGACGTGGCGATGAAGAGATTGTGGTTTGCCCCGCCCAAGTGCTCATTGCTCGTTCCAAGCTCGTTTCGAGCGATACTGGCGGCAACTCCGCTGGTGCCCGAAGCCACATTAGCGTTGTGACAGAGAGCATGGGACAGCCAGAAGCGGAATATCTAGAAGGGGGCATTTAGGATTGGGAATGATACCAATGGGAAAAGGATAAGCCGGTGTTATTTTTGGGTGATATCGTTTCTGGACAAACGCAACGCATACCTAGCGAAGGTTTTTCTTTTGTCTCATGATCTTGGAGGGAAAAAGGCTCTCACGATCTCAGTCTACTGTTTTGTTGCGCTCTAACGCATGTACTTTTCCCTTTCATTTTTGTTATCTCGTCTTCCTGTTTTGCTTCTCTAACGGCCGGATTTCCGTTTTTCTTTTTTCCCTGCATTCGAGCCATGCCTTGTATTCATGTCATGTCTTGTATTCATTCTTGGGGGTGGCTGTATTTATTAGGCTCGATATGTGGTTAGATTTGTTGTAATGACCTTGCTGGATATGAATGTTTCAAGATTTATTGTTCACCTGAGCTTTTGAATCATCTATGTGAATCTGTAAATGCGAAAGAAAGCACTAAATAGACACGAAAGGCGAGGCTGGTTCTTTAGTTCAAGTTTGTGTCTCTTTGTTTACACATGGATATGTACAAGTCCTTCAACCTATCTAGTCTAGTGCTAGTGGATACTCTACCCAACTCTTCGTCGTTGAACGGTCTACATGTCCTCCTCTTAACGTGTCCAGGCTCACACCCCTTCCCGACGGGCCTGCCTTATAGATTGTTCCACCCTTCTAGCAGCACTTAGATCAGGCTCAGGGCCCTTTTTCAGAGCCAGTTGTTTCTCTGCATCAAACGCTTTCATCCCGTCGCTGAGCCCCTGCAATTCCTTGTCAACGTCGGACTTGACCGGTTCTTGAGGTCGCGTGTCTTGCTGTTGAATGACCCATCTCCATCCCTCGAGTTGGGTCCTGACTCTGCGTGCTTGCTTTCTTCCCTGGAGCTCCTCGGTCTTGGCAACCAGGTATTCTAGTCGTTCCGTGCGGCCCAGATTGCCGACCTCGAGATCGCGCACGATGAGCGTGGCGAGATTGCTCACCAGACGAGCCGACATGGGCTCTCCCGTCGCCTTGTTGTACGCAAGCGTCTTCTCAATGCATCGAAGACGCTGGCGTTCCGTAAGGCCGGGTCTCAGCATAAACCACTCTCCCATCATTTCGAGCAAGTCCATCCGGCTTCTGATGCCTTTCCAATGCTTGTCTTTGGGTAGTGTTTCCATGGATTTGAAGGGGAGAAGGTTAACAGCATCCCAGAACACAGAAAGATTGAAGTTGGGATCTTCTATCATGGACTGAATATAGGGAAGCCATAGGTGCCAGCTCCATTTGGCTGGCGACTCTCGGCCGCGGTTGTAGGCCATCCACGCGGCCACTGCGACGTCACGATCTCGGCTTGCGACCAAGATATCGCGCAATAGTGTCCCGCCATTCTCCATGTTGGTTGCTGCGCGTAGCAACGTTTCAAGATGTCCCATATGTTGCGCAGCACAAATTAACGTTCGCAAGTTTTGCTGTCGTCTTTGTTGGTTCTCTCTGAGAGCAGCTACAAGCAGCATCTGCCAGGAACTGTCTAATTTGTGAGCCGGGGACCGCCAATGAACTGATGCCAGATTCCTTCGGTTTTGTGATTTGGCTAGGAGACGTGCCCTTGCGACGTAAAAGGCCTCTTGATCGCTCCATTCTATGGTCCCTTGGAAATAACGGGCCACATGCCTGAAAAGCGATCTGCTCACGGGCTGTATAAACCCTATGGCTAGAAGCAGATTGTATGCAATTCCCCGACGGTGCTCATCGTCCCGGCTTTGTGACAGACAAGATTCGACAAGGTCAATGCAGTAGTCCCGGACGCCTCCCATATTAAACGACTTGATGTCTTGCGCAAACTGAGCATGTAACTCTGAGTTCTCTCTTAAACCAAGACTCGGCCGAGACGCCTCGTGCATGACAAGTGTTTGCACTAAGCGAAAGGTTAAGGCGTTGGTGAAGGGAAACGATAGCCTGCCCACCCCTTTCATTGCCAGGTTCTGGAAAAGTTCAAAAGTTGCGCGCTGAGGTGTCATCTTGAACACCTCTTCAAAGCATTGTCTCCATAGACGGTCGCCATATGCATCGTGTGAAGGTGTGGGTCGACTAGCATGTATAACGTTGACAATCTTTGACCACTGCTTTGCACGGACGTGATCGAGGACTTTGGCGGGTGCTCGTTGCTTGAACTCAGAGTTGAACGGATCCAAGGTCAAGAGTAGGTCGTCGCAGGAAATCATTCTCACTTGGACGAGGGATATGACTTGTTCCAAGTATGGTCTGCAGGCTTGCCATAGGGCATGCTTATCATCGACTTGCTCAAAGTGAACGAGATGGTCCTGAAGCTGAACGAGGGCTTCGCGTGCAGGCGAAAGGGTTCCTGCTTGGGATGCCGTTGCCTCTTCAACTAGTTGGCTTTCCTCCTCCGCTGAGCCTTCGAGCCATCTGATGAGCTGCTCGATGCGGCCCACTTTTTGCTTGTTGCGGTTTTCTGGAGCAGCTGGAGCTTCCCAATTCCATTCCCCGAGGTTGAAAGGCAGGTCGATCGTCCAAGGAGGAGGTGATGCGTGAGATTCGGGGAGGATGGCAGTCATATGGCGCTTGCCCAGCCGACGCCGGCTTTCGATTGGGCCTAGACATGAGCTGAGGCGGCGGCATGGGACCGAAGAAGCGTGGTGGAATCGTTCAATGGCTCGGAGCAGCACAGCATTGGTGATCCAGATGGCATCTGGCGGGCTCGGGTTAGGACGCATACCCGATCGACAGCACGGAACGGCGCATCGAAGGGGCATTGAACGAGCTCTCGTGATGGATATTGTCGGCGGCATCCGCCGTCATTGCCGAGAGGGAGTTGGCTGGGAGTCGTCACCAGAGGGGGATAGCCCGCGTTGCGTCGTGGTTCAGGTTGGTGTTGACGGTGCTTCCAGATAGCTTCAAAATCTGGCCTAGCCAACCAGAGCAGAGATGATTTCGCACTACCCCGACATCAGTGGGCTTAGTCAGTCGCCCGGTATTGCCGGGCTGTTGCCGGCGAAGGAGGCCGGGGCCGGAAACACATTATTCCCCGCCCGACCTCACCCCCAAGCGGAGTCCACCTCCAGCGCGTTCTCGCCTTGAACCCCTGCGGGTCTGGCCCGCCCAAGACTCCGCCGACTTACCCACCGACAAGCGACTGGCGGAGCATCACGCATCCTATGCGCTCTGGGAGCCCCAGAAGCGCCCCTTGCTGTGCGCTGATACGCCGTGTTATTTCTCCCGCCCGCTGTCGATTCCTTGTCCCTGCGTCACTGCGTCTCCTGCGTCTCCCTGCGTCTTTGCTTGACGAATGATACATATCAATCTCGGCCCCGAAATTTGACCCGGGACTGCGAGCTAGACAGTTCCGGGGTGCGTCCATGCTCAGGGTGACGGCGCATTACCTACATGCACATCCATTCCGTACATCACAAGCTCTGGACGTAGCTTTATCCTTGTCATTAGCCCGGGTGCGCCGCTGAAGCGCGCGGACCGTACGGTAGGCGTGGAGCTTCCCCAATCGGGAACATCAACCACCAGCCTGTCCTTGTCCTTGTCCGTTGTCGTCTGCTCGCTCGCTCTCTTGTCGCCTTCTCCTGAACCTCACCTACACTCTTGATAAACCGAACCTATCGACATCACCACAACACGCCGGATACACTACTTGCGCTTGCCTTTCGACGCTTGTCGCTCGATGGCTCTGCGTGACCCCTTATCGCCCCCAACTACGTCACAGAGCATTAGATGGAGTCCGTGGTGTATGAGGAGACCCCGTTCGCCGACTACCTCAGAGGTGAGCTCCCTCTTTCGCCTTGACCCTTTGCCCTCCTCCATGGCTGACATTTTGCAAGATGGGGGAGATGAGCCGCAGGCCGACTGGGCCCCTGGCGCGATAACGCCAGAGCCAGAATCATCTACCGGCCGATCTAGTCCATCACCGCCTTCCAGCCCTTCACCGTTCGCCCCGACAGGCCGACCTTTGGTGAAGCCCAGATTCCGCAACAAAGTGCCAAGCGCTCTTCGTCTAGATGTCCCCAAGTCGTCGTCCATGCAAACTATGCGGAGGAATTACTCGGTATGTTAATGTGGCCTCAAGTTATCCCTTGCCAGCCACTAATTTGGTCCCCCCACAGGCCGCAGTCGCAGCGAGTATCGATCGAGCGGACAACGCCAAATTCCTCGAACAATTCCGGTATACCATCATTGCATCTCAGCTATTAAGCGGTCATTCAGGGCTGGGGCAACCCCAGCTCAACGCAAGCGGACCGAATGCGCGAGCAAACGATGAGGCGGACTCCCTGTTATCGACCGAAGGCATCCTTGCGTCAATCCTTGCGGCTCTTGCTATTGCGGTGGTGTTGAGCTGGGTGGTGGAAAGCGGAGTTACGCGAAAACGACTCATCTTCTTGCTCATATTATGCGCAGCCGCGGTTCTGCTGGGACAGGTTTACATGAGACGCCAATGGTTGCGCTACCGGCGTTCACAATCGCTTTCAGAAATCACCGCGTTTATCGAGAAGTCTCATGGCTTTGATAGCGCGTCGGGGGCAGCACTATCTCTCATACAGGAGGTTGAACTCGTGTCGAGAGGGTACCGACTGTCAGTCTCCATACGGCCTCACCAGGTTACCCAGGCTAACTATTTCACAGGAGCGCACCTTTACCCCCAATCAGTCGTATTGAGGATCGGACGCAGGCACGAAAATGCGTTCGCTTGCGCAAAGCTCTCAGGGAATCATTCGCCGAAGTCCTTGTGGCATACAACCAGGTCTGCACTGTGGTAAACGGGTTCGCGGAACAGACAGATTTGGAGAAGTACTACGACATCTACGACATCAGTGATTTCGACATGTCGGACGCACGCCGAGGGTTCAACGAAGACGAATTTGATGACCTGGAGTCGCTCAGGACCCTCAAAATCCTCGCTGCTCGATTCTTCATTATTCGTAAGCTATTCCTCTGCGCGTTGCTGGCTCTTGATGCCAGTGGCGATGCAAATGACCTGCTTCGTTGGACAACAGCCGTGGAATCTCTTTTAAACCTGAATGCGACGACCCATTCTGCCTCTGCCAGGTTGCAGGGCCTATTGGGCGAAGATGAAAGTAAGTGTTGTATGCCAAACTGCTACGGAGTCCCTAAGCTTACATTCTGTTCAGCTTTCCAGCTGCCACCAACCCCAAAACATGCTCTGACGCCTGGACGAGAACGCTGGCGGGCCCAACTTCGAAAGCTTAATTCACTCTCGACCGGAATCAGGGGGCTGCAAGCTAAACTTCAACTACTCCGAGAAGAGTCTGACAGAACCTTGAATGATTCGAATGACATTTCGGAACTGGGGCCAAATCTCATGGCGCAGTACGAGTCTATTGGCATCGACCTAAAAGATTTGATGGCAGCATGGGAAGAAGGCAAAGCAGCCTTGGCACTTGGCATCGATAGGAACGAAAAGAGGCTCTCATCTATCAGCACCTTGCTGTCGCCTGCAAGCTCACTCAGCGGACTGACTACTGTCGATGAAGGCGGCGGAACGGCCGAAGCGCTCAAGGCGTTGACGGGTGAATCTCCTCCAAGTTCGGACTATGCTGGGTCAGCAGACCACGAGACGCCCGAAGTATTTGAGGCGGTTGCCCGGCCACGACCACGGAGCATGCTCACCCGAGAAGAAAGGATAGCCAAGGTTCGAGAGGAGCGAGAGCAGAAGGCGATAGCGCGACAACATATCGATGCAACCAAGGGCATGCTCCGCGAACTTGAGACAGTCATCAATCTCCGGCCACGGACCCGCACCAGCGCACCAGCGGGACGAATCGTGTCCATGTAGGGACACACTACTATGTCATGGACTTGAAATAATAACGACACGATCATTATCGCCGCCAGTCCTTTACTATCTTCTCGACACTCACTCACCATCACCATCGACTATCACCCTCTGGACTGGCATCGACACGTTTTTCTACACTCGGTTTAAACTCACGTATAGGATATACCTCCATCAAACAGACGGACGGGACAAACAAACGTCCAGCATCCAGACAACGTCACGACGACACGGATAGTTCATTATGGGCGGCGCTTTTTCATAGACGGATCAGGTTAGGGCAAGGCGTTACAGAATTGGGATTTAGGATGTGTTATATTCCAGCAGAGCTGCTTCTGCTGTTGATCATTTGCCAAGATTGGAGCCTGGCATCACGTACTAGAGCCATTGCAGAAGATGGAGGGTGCAAGTGGCTGTATATTTCGCTCTTTGCACGTGGATGTTTCTTTGTGTTTTCAAGGTAATGAATACTGGGCCGTCAATACTGGAATGTATGATAGAGGCTGCTACAATAGGTTGTCAACAGAAATCAGCACCTGGTGAAACAGGTGCTATTGAATAATGCAGACAAATATTAAAGACAGCGGTTGAGGCCTAGTGGGCGTTGAATCCGTCCAATCATGCCCCTGAGATGGTGCGCTGAGAGAGTTCGCGGTTTCGTGCTGTGAGTGCCCCGCGTCTCGACGCGTCTTGGAAGGCCTGGCTGAGTGAGTCTACCCGCCAACCGCGCCCGCCCACGCGTTAAGTGGCTACGTACCTGCAAGGCCGAGCGAGCTGCCTGCATCCCATCCATTTTCCATTCATTTTCCACCTTTGATCATTCACGACGCCATCTTCGCAGCACCTTTCCTGTCCCAAGCATAACGTCTTTATAGCCAATTTCCCTCGCAATCCTCTCCCGCCTTTCCCTCACCACGATACCCTCTTCTTTTTAATCTACCACACCTTTCTTTCTCACAGTCAGTCACCCCCAGCAACCGTCACCCCCGCCCTTTTCGGGAGAGGCAGCTCCGCGCAAAAATCACAGCAGTCAGCTAACGAGCAGCGCAGAAATGTTGGAGGCACGACTCGAGCAGGCTCAGATCCTGAAAAAGGTGGTCGACGCGATCAAGGACCTTGTGCAGGACTGCAACTTCGATTGCAATGACTCGGGTATCGCCCTCCAGGCCATGGACAACTCGCACGTCGCGCTGGTGTCCATGATGCTCAAGGCCGAGGCCTTCTCCCCCTACCGCTGCGACCGCAACATCTCCCTGGGCGTCAACCTCACCTCGCTCACCAAGGTGCTGCGCGCCGCCCAGAACGAAGATCTCCTGACCCTCAAGGCAGAGGACGGCCCTGACGTGCTGAACCTGTCGTTCGAGAACTCGGAGAACGACCGTATCAGCGAGTATGACCTCAAGCTCATGGACATTGACCAGGAGCACCTGGGTATCCCCGACACAGAGTACGCTGCAACCATTACCATGCCCTCTGCCGAGTTCCGACGCATCACGACGGATCTGATGGCCATGTCAGAATCAGGTTGGTTTCTCTCTACCCGGGCACATGCAGCATCTCGATCTGCCACTAACCACTAGCCTGACAGTCGTGATCGAGGCTTCCAAGGACGGTGTCAAGTTTGCAAGCAACGGCGACATTGGTAACGGCTCTGTCGCCCTGCGTAACCACACCAACGTCGAGAAGCCCGACCTCAACGTCAAAATTGACTTGTCGGAGCCCGTCTCACTCACCTTCTCCCTCAAGTATCTCGTCAACTTCTGCAAGGCGGCCGGTCTATCGAACTCGGTGAAGATCTGCCTCTCTAACGAAGTGCCGCTCCTGGTGGAGTACCAGATTGCTGGCGCCAGTCAGAGCCACCTGCGCTTCTACCTCGCCCCCAAGGCAAGATCTCCCCCGATGTTGCACCCTTATCTAGTCGTTATCGATTTACTAACACGGCATCTACAGATTGGCGATGAGGAGTAGATTGTGCCCAAAACATTGTACGACACCATCCTACCTGACTATAAGCCTGGCGTTGAGGTTGCAAAGGATATGGTGAAGTGACTCAGATATGTATGTGCAGAGGAGAATCTGCCAAGGATATGGATATCAGGGGATATAACTCTTAACAGTCTTCTATCAGGACACGAAGCATGCGTACGCATGCTTTGGAATGGATGGACTAGATGGAAAGACTATGGATGTATGAAGAGGCTGGCTGGACATGGGTAACTGTCATGGTAGCCTAGCCATGTGTCTACTGACGATAATGATATTTGAAAGCCTAGCACGATATTTTGCTCAGTCGGTGTATGACATCAGCCATGGATGATTCTGGCGAACAGCCAGAAGTTGGAGTCTTACAAGTTCCGTGGCTCCGTGTTTTGTCGGTAGTGAAGCTATCACGACGCTTCCATGTTGTTCTCGTGCAAGAAACAGGCCACATTGAGCGAGCGGAAAGCTTAAGCGATGGGCCGAGTCGGCAGAGTGAGGCCACAGTCAACGAGACAAAACTGAGGATTTTCCCTTTTAGTGCGGGGCAGATGGATCGGACTTGCCATGGCGGGGGGGCACTCGAGATGGACGATCAAATGGAAGTCGCTAGCATGGCACCTGCCCAACCCAGGTACTTGCCTTTTATCGGGATTGACTCAGGAGCCAACCAAGATCTGTTTTTACTCTTCCTCTCTCTTCGTATCAAGCCATCATCTTGTATACAACGTCGTTCGCATTTATTCTACAGGGCTCCTTTCAACCGCTTCTCTGCCTCTGCAGCCCGAACCCACTTTACGTCAAGCTAAACTTGAGTAAATAAGTTGCCTCGTGACTACAACAAACCTCCAGACTTGATTACACAAGACACCAGCAACCAAAGACTAGACATTGTTCTGCTTATCCTGTCTCACCCTCGCCTCTATTTGCCGCCCTCTTTCTTCAACTAAAGCCTCTGGCCTTGCTGTTTCCCGAAGCCCCCGCAGTTCAGCCAACGAGGTCACTCGGTTTCCTTTCTGCTGACGTAGAGCCAGAGATTTTGCCCAGTGGCGTCTCGCCTCTGACACGGACAAGCCTTCAAGCCTCTAGGGGATTGGGTGTTCGGATTCTCTCAACCGAATCAAAAAAGAGTCTGTATACTTGCCGACAAGAAAGAAATACTACCCTCACAAAAAACCATGTCCGATGCTCTTCCGGTGCCCGATACGCGGGTTCTAGCTGTCGCAAGTCATGTATGACTCAACTTATTCGTGGTTTTCACTCCCTTTGGCTGACGTCTCTGGTCTGAATTCAGGTTGTCTCAGGGTAATTGCTATCTTTCCCAGAGAGTTGTTCAAGATCTTTGCATAGAAGCTGACTTATTGGGCCCAAGTTACGTGGGGAACAAGATCGCAGTCTTTGTGCTGCAATCTCTAGGATGCGACGTCGCAGCCCTCAATACTGTTCAGTTCAGTGAGTCTCGGTCTTAGTTACACATGGCTGAGCAAAAATGATGACGATGACAATCATCTTCTAACATTGAATCTTCAAACACACAAGGCAACCATACTGGATACAAGCAATGGAAGGGCACCAGAGTCTCGGCGCAAGAGATTATGGAGCTCTACGAGGGGCTAAAGCAGTCGTATCTTGATGACTTTGACATGATGCTCTCCGGATATATCCCTGGCGCCGAGGCCGTTAACACTGTCGGCCAGATAGGTCGGGAGCTCAAGAAAAAGGCCAAGGCCACGCCTGGCAAGTTCTTCTGGGTGCTTGACCCCGTCATGGGCGACAACGGCAGGCTCTATGTGTCTGAGGAAGTCGTTCCGGCTTACAAGAGACTCCTCCACGACGCCGATCTTATTCTCCCGAATCAGTTTGAGGCCGAGTATGTTGAGAGCACAGCAGCGCATTTGTACCATGTAGGATCCTAAGCTGACAACCCCATCACCTAGGCTTCTCTCAGAGTGTAAAATTCACGACATGGACAGTCTGCACAAGGCGATTCAAGTTATGCACGACAAGTACCGAGTCCCTCACATCGTCATCACCTCGGTCAATCTCGAGGCTCCGGATCACCCGCCTTCGCACCTTTCTGTAGTCGGCTCCAGTATGGACTCGACGGGCAAGGCCCGCTTCTTCAAGATAGTCTTCCCCTCGATTGACTGTTACTTTAGCGGCACTGGCGACATGTTTGGCGCACTGATGGTCATCCGCATGCGTGAAGCAGTCTACCATGCCGATGAGCGTCTACGGAACACGGCCAGCTGGCTCAGTGATGACTCCGTGTCGGCGACTGATCTTCCCTTGGCCCGCGCTGCTGAAAAGGTCTTGGCCAGCATGCACGAGGTGCTGTCCAAGACGTGCGAGGGCATGCGCAAGGTGGTTGACAAAACCATGGACGAGATGAAACCTGGCGACCGGGCCAACGATACCAAGGTTCACCTTGTCAAGAGCAAGGCGGCAGAGCTACAGCTCGTGAGGAATCTCGACTGCTTACGCTCACCATCAACCGAGTACCACGCCAAAGCGATATAGAAGTTATAATAGATAGAGCAGGCTTTATTTAGGTGCGCATAGAGAAAGACGAATAGATCTACGTAACAGAACAGAGCGAGAAGTGCTGTCTACTCGCATTCCCTTGTTTTAGGTTTGGCATAATAAAGGTACCATGAATGAAACCAAGCAAAAGGCGTTTAGGAGAATATCTTTCCCAATTCTTGTCTAAAATAAACCATCTAATCTAGCTAATGCTTTTACATGACAGGGATGCCCTCAAATTCTGCGTAACCGAGCGCGAGATTCATGTTCTCTAGCAAAGGTCATTAGCAATCTAGCTAGTATAAGTCTTGGGTAAAAAAAGATACTTACGTAGACACTGAGTACTGGCCCCTTTGTTGAGATTGTCGATCGTCGCGCAAACGACAACCCTCTTGCCAGTCGTATCAACAGCAAAGCCACCGATCTCAACACCATGCTTGTCCTGAATCGCCTTCACATACGGCGCCTCACCCACAACTTTGATTAGTGGCTCGCCAGCATATCTATCCTGGTAGATATTTCGAATATCTCGAGAGTTCATGCTCTTGTTCAGCGGAATGTTGACGGTCAGGTGGATCCCGCGGAACCAGCTAGAGACTGTCACCTTGTATTAGCCAACCTCAGATAAAGCTTTCTTCAGTTTGGTACCAACCGTGAGGCATGAAGGCCACGTCTGTAGTATGATGACTGATTTCCCGTTCGTGCATATGGCCTGTAAGCGAATCTGTATTACGGATCAGCGGCAGAGTCCAAAAGGTTGAGGAACTGGGATTACGCACATGGGAGTATGTTTCCGGTCAAAAACTCAACATCGTTCTTCTGACTCTTTTTTGTGCCTGCGCCTGAGTAGCCGCTGACTCCAAAAACTGTCGGACTACTAGCAATCAGGTCGCGTAGGGGGGAGATGGCAAGCTGAGCCGCAGTTGCAAAGCAGCCCGGGTTAGAGATACGCTTGGACTCGGCAATCTTGGAGCGCTTTGTAAGTTCGCAAAGACCATAAGCCCTACAAAAGCGTCAGGATAATCATTGATTCATTTTGGAATTCCTTGCAATCCTACCATGAGTCGTCGAAGCGATAATCGGCAGAGAGATCGACAATGACGCTCTTGTGGTCACTATCCTTCTGAACCTGATCGAGGGCCTCGATATAGGGCTTGCAAACACCGTTGGGAAGTGCCATGACCCAGCAGTCGATGTCTTTGTCCAGCTGAGCAACATCTCCGGGTGACAGAGTCTCGTAAATGATGTTGCGCTTGGCGTATCCCTCGAGCTCTTGACCGACGAGCTCTCGTGACGACACGTGCCGAAGATCCATGAAGGGGTGCTTGTTGAGGAGGTTGATCAAGGCTTGACCAGTGTATCCACGGGCTCCGATCAAACCAACTCGGGAAGGGGCGTCGTTGGAAGCATTCTTCTTACCCAGAGGGGGGTTAGGGTTTGTCGTAGTGGCGTAACCCTGTCGTCGTTGCGGCTGAACAACTTGTCGTGCAGAAGGGCTGTGTCCATGATGGCGAGCGGCCAAAGCTACCAGGCCTCTAGTAGCTCCGACGAGACATGGGTTCGAGCTCGGAGCAGCGCCAATTGACCTAGATGGGCGACCAAGTCGGCGGGCGCTGGTGCGCAGGGCTACGGAGGTGGTAGAGAGCATGGTTCCGTATGCTGCTCAGTCCAATTGACTCGGTGGTGAGTGTAGGTCGATGTCGTGGTGGTGTATAAGTCACAGCTGCGCGCAGGTGGGGGGATCTTTTTTATTCTGCCATGGCCGAAATCGCTCGTCGGAGCTGTGACTAGGGTGATAGCTACCGTGGGGGGAACAAAAAGATCTACCAAGCCAAGATCGAAAGAAGGCATTGCCCCCCGAGGGCAAAAGCAAAGGTTGTAGGTCGTTACGTAAATGGTCGAGGCTTGGGTAGAATCCCACCTAAAATACAAAAGATAGATAGATACTACTACTTGTGGTATGTCGTTATAAATAGTAGGTTGCTATTTTGGCACACTAGATAGATTCAGGTACAAGTCGGAGGAACAGAAGTTGGTTTTTTTTGTCCATCCACCGCACCTAGCAGAGGTGGGGGGGTCGGTCCCGCGATCCATCGCTACATATTTTCAGCTGGATCCTTGCAAGGCCAAGTCTAGTAGTACTCTACTCTAGATATCGCATACACACCCAAATATTTTTCATTAATTCATGCAATGAGACACATCGCTTTGTTTAGCCAGTGCTGCCGAAGCCGCCAGCGCCACGGACACTCTCCTCTAGCTCCTGAACCTCGACAACCTCTGGGGTATAGATGCGCTCCAGCACAAGCTGGGCGATGCGGTCGCCCTCCTTGATCTCGAAATCCGAGTCGGCGTGGTTGAACAGCAGGACCTTGACTTGGCCCCGGTAGTCGGCATCGATGACACCAGCGCCCGTGTCGATGAAGTGCTTGGACGCAAGTCCAGATCGGGGAGCGATGCGGCCGTCTAAGGTTTTATTATCTCGTCAGCGATCACAAGCCTTCCCAAGGGGGCATCTCATCAAGCCAAGACTTACAGGTTCCAGCAGGCACAGCCATGCTAATGTCGGTGTCAACAAGGGCCTTGCCCCGCGCGGGAATCGTGGTGTCCCGTGCAGCATAGATGTCGTAACCGGCGGCGAAGGCGCTGCCACGAGTAGGCAGACGGCCCTTCTCGGAGAGCTTCTTGATCTGTAAAGCGGGGGGAGCTTCCATGGTGGCGGCGGTCTTGACACGTTTGGCGGGAGGGGAAGAGACGGTGGCGTTGTTGGGAGAGGTAGTATCAGCAGTCATGATGATCAAGGAGGGGAATCAAGAAAAAGTAGAGGTAAAAGTGTCAAGATTGTTGAAGGTGCAAAGTACACCGCTGGGAGCTTTAGGGGAGACGCGACGCGGTTTGATGGGGCGCGTTTGAGGGATTGGCCAATGGGCGGCCTAGGGAGGTTTAAGTGGTTGCTTCTTTGGCAACGAGATGGCCATCAACGAGACGCAGCATCGATATCAACATGTCGGAAATTGTAAAAACGTGAGATAATGCATGTAATTGAGGTTTTCCCAAGAGTATTTGTATACTTAAACTTCCTCGTCAAGCTTCCAAGTCTCGTCCAAAGTCAACCAATCTAAGCCTCGTCGCATCCCGAGGGTGAAACTGGGCAACCTTGGATCGCACGAGGAAGCGTGCCGCAGCCGATTCACGCGGCAACTGCACATACGAAGCCGAATTGTCGCCGTTGGCTTCGGCGAGACTGTTGAGAAGCTCCTCCGTAAGCTCCCTCATCTCAGCGCCCGCAGATGTGGCCTCGTCCTGGCGCTCGGCACCCCCTGTACTGTCGCCAGCCTGGCCCCAGATCTCGTCGATCCTGCGCTGTCGCTTATCCTCCTGGCCAGAGCCATCCTTGGCTTTCTTGAGCTTCCCCTGCGCGTTGAAGCCCGCGGCCAGGTCCTCGCCGTCGATGTCCATGAGATCACCAACGACAGGGCCGCCCAGCTCTTCTGCGGCAAGCATAGGCGCCAGATTGTTGTCAATGAACTGCAGGAGCACCTTCATGAGTTTCGATGTCTCCCTGTCATAGCTCTTCTTCTTGTCTCTGAGCTCCTGTAGTCGTTCCTTTGCCCCCTCTGTTGGCGTCACATGGGTATTGGCGTCCAATTCGTCACGTAGAGACTGGATTCGTGCTTTCAGGGCATCTCCAAGTAAATTCTGGTCCTTTAATCGCGCCTGATCGGCCTCCAGCTGGCGCGAGAGTTGCTCATGGCTGGCGCGCTGTGAAGCCAAATACGCGTTTGACTCCTGGATTGTCTGGTGCGTCTTGCGCAGAGCCAGCAGCGCCGGGAGCAGTGATCCTGGAAAGGGTAGAAAGGGATCCGAGTCGGTCACCTCCTTGAGGGCCGTCTGGATGACCCGCGCCTGTCCCGCCACGGACTGAGGAAGCTCATCTTGACTTGAACGAAGCTATTCCGGGTCAGTATTTCGCGTCAGAGTATGGCGAAGGTGATAGTTCCCACCCTTTCAAGCTCATTTTCGTGTTCGCGGACCTTTTGCTGAAGTTCCCTCAGCGTCTGGTCGAGGTTGGCTGTATACGCCTGCGCTGTTGCACGCTGCGCTCTGTCGTCCATGGCTGACCCCACACGAGCTATTTTTACCCTTTCAAGAAGAAGGGCTGCAACTAAATGGCGTGGGACGATGCGAGTTGAGGGGGGAAGAGGATGCGCCTCAAATCATGCAAGTTGAGGGCCAAGAAGGATGCAATATGCGCCAGACGGTGCGATTATGATCAATGCGCATTCATGTGGGAGGGTTCTGGTGAATGGAGTGGTCCAAAGACACACACTTGTTTCAGTTGCCCGAGCGGAGGACGTCTGTACAGCTTTGAGATAGGTCCCAGCCGATGTTTGGAGAGGTCGCGCGATGGAGGTAAAACCCCGATCGCGACAAGTGTGAGCCACTGTGCAATGCACGGTCTAATGTGCATGCGCCCAGGCGGTTTTTCGGTCACACAAATTACACGGTACTTGAATACCGACAAGGAATTTCCAAAAGCTTGATCTCCAGCTTCGTACGAATTCAAAAGTTCATTCCAGAGACTCTATTTTACGCTGAACCAGTCAACAGTTGCTTTCACGCTGCATGTGCCAAGTTTTATACGAAACAGCGAATCCGAGTCGCTGAAAATAGTAACAGCTATCCCCCGGGTTTTAGCGTTTGATTGAGACGCTGTAATCTCTCCGCACTGTGCCCGCCCCACCGCACTGGAGCTTTCCCCGTGGGTGTCTGAGGCCTAAAAGCTGTATACACGTGACCCATGGCCAGCGCATTGCAGCAGATTCATCCTCCGGCAGCCCATATGGTTTCAGCTACTGCTTCTTCCGCCTTCTTCCAATCTCTCTCCTCTCTCCCCAACGCTCGACCTCGTGTCACATCTTCCCTTTCCCCCTTCCCCCTTTCATTGAGGTTTCTCATCTTCTGATCCTCAGCGATTACCCGTAGTCGTTTCTGAGAGCTCGCCTTTTTTTCCATTGTCTTTTTTTTTCTTCTTTCCTCTTTGGATTGGACATCGCCCGTTGGCCCTGCCGTTGCCGCTCCCGTTCCCTTGCGACAGCAAACTCCGCAGATCGCCGCGCGCCGAGCGAGAAGCCAACCATCAAAAGGACACCCCCCGTCCTCATCTCCTTCCGCACCATCCCCGACGGATTCGCGACGCGACATTGCATTGCTCAGGATTACGGAGGCGCTGCGACAACACTCGAGTACCGCGGCCAAAAGGTTTGAGCTGAGCACTGTGCCTCTTCCTTTCTGCTTTTCAGAACGTCCGTCCCAACATCGATCGCTTCACCTCCTCCTCACAACCATTCAACATCATCCATCACAAACTCATCATCTCCGCCCTTCCTCCTTCCAGCCCACCGTCTAGGAGATCTTCCCGGGCACCCAATTCGACGCCCGTCAAGAGTTCTGGAGTGCGCGCCCTGAGCCCGAGATTCGAAGTCCCTTCTCCTCTCCATTCAGCCCGCTTGCAGCACGCATCGTCTTTGCGCGACACCAAGTCACTTCACGATTACTTCACGAGCGCCATTCCAACGAAGTCACTGCACCAGCACGTTTTCCTTTCGAAAACCCCTGAGTGTATATAAAGACGAGCAAATAAAGAAGAAAAACGTTGAATACCATCGACTGTACCGACACGAGTACACTTTGTGAATCATTTACATCCAAAAAGGAACCGAACAAAATGTCTGCATCTCCAACCCAACCGACCCAATCGGCGAAGCGTCCCCTGGAAGAGGCCTCTTCGCCCTCGCGCGCAGGTGATCAGCCTGACGCCAAGCGACCTGCTCTCGACAAGATCAAGCACGACGACGATGTCGAGGTGCCCGAAGCTCCTGCTGATGTCGTCACCGAAGACCATCATGGCGACGAGAAGACAAATGGCACGGCCAAGTCTGAGCCCGACGATGACACTGCCACGGAACCTGGCTCTGAAGCTAAAGCTGCTGCTGCTGCTGTTGCTGCCTCTTCAGCCAATGCTGTTACTTCGGCTGCGGCCCATGACGAGACGTCCTGGATTCACATCCGAGCCGTCATCTCTAGCCCAGAGGCCGCTACTGTCATCGGCAAGGGGGGTGAGAACGTGTCCAACATCAGGAAGCTGTCCAACGCCAAGTGCACCGTCAGCGATTATCAGAAGGGAGCTGTCGAGCGCATTCTGACTGTCAGCGGAATAGTAGACGCTGTTGCGAAGGTAGGAATGCCCCTCCGCCATGCCCATGCTGAACTTTTAGACTAACGTGATTAAAGGCTTTTGGCTTGATCATCCGGACACTCAACAATGAGCCCTTGAACGAATCCTCGACCGCGTCTTCCAAGACGTACCCTCTGCGTCTGCTGATTCCGCACATCCTGATCGGCTCCATCATCGGCAAGGGTGGTGCTCGCATTCGCGAGATCCAGGAAGCGTCTGGGGCCCGTCTGAATGCCTCGGATTCCTGCCTGCCCATGTCGAGCGAGCGATCTCTGGTAGTTATGGGCGTTGCCGACGCTGTTCACATTGCGACTTACTATGTTGGCAGCACTCTTTTGGAGCAGCTAAACGATAGATTTGGAGGTCCTGCCGCGTCAGCCTACGCTACCCGAAGCGGCGCCCCTGCCGGCTCGATCCCCGGAGGTATGCAGGTTGTCCCGTACTGCCCTCAGCCCGCCTCTGGCCACTATGGACGAAGCGAGAACTACGGCCGCCACAATGACCGTCGATCTCACCACATGCCACCCGCGCCCTACCCACAGCAGTATCCTCCTCACGCGGCGGCACAGGCCAATCCTGCCGTGCCCATGCATTACGGCGCGCAGGGAGGAGCTTACGGAGCTGCTCCTCACGTTCAGCCGCACATGCCGCCGCACGCCGGTGGTCCTCAGGCACACGGCGGCGCTCCTCAGGCCCAGCCCATGGGCGGCGCGATACCCGGCGGTCCGATTACGCAGCAAATCTACATCCCTAACGACATGGTAGGCGCGATTATCGGCAAGGGTGGACAGAAGATCAACGAGATTCGGCAAATGAGCAACAGCGTGATCAAGATTAACGAACCGCAAGACAATAGCAACGAACGACTTGTGACGATTACTGGAACGGAGGAATGCAACCGCATGGCGCTATACATGCTCTACTCTCGACTTGGTGAGGTGCAAAACAGATCTGGCAACAACTAGACTTCTAACCTATGCAACCTTTGAAACAGAATCGGAGAAACACCGCATCTAACCCTTGCGACACGAGTTCGACGACCTTCGGGCAGGCTACAAACGACAACGATTCGGTATTTCTGAGGGTGGCAATAAGCTAAAAGGAGGATGGTATATGTTTTCATCGTTGCAAGTGAGATGGGCTGGGATCGGAGAGATTCTTTTCACCCCGAGTCTGTGTAGGTGTCGGCAAGGTCCAAAAACGAGGTATTGACGACGGTCGACGAACGCGGATGAGTGGCGACGAGCACTGTGCTCGAATCGCAGCTTGAAACACAGCGGCGAGGAGATCTTGGACGGGTGGAATGGCATAGAAATGGTGTCAAAGGATGGGTTCGCATTTCATCGGGATGAACAGCCAGACGGGGCAGTTTGGAAGGGTCGGGGAGCCTCACAGTAACATCTGACAGATCCCACGGTTATTTGCTTTTCGACGGCGCATTGACTTGAGTAATTCTTTTTAATTCAATGATGCAAAATGAAGTTTAAGAAGACGACCTCGGCGAGGGTTGAGCTTATTTCGTGTGGGCCCTCGGGATGTTTCCACGATGGCTTGATATTCGCCGCGTCTTCAGCTCACACGTCTCCCGGGCCTTTGGTAAATTCCAAATTTTCAGCTAAACTTGGTGCAGGGGAACATGATACTGGAAATGGAGTTAGTCCATCTAACCAAACTTGATCAACAATGAAGAGGTCGTACCATCTCCAGGCTCTTATTCCTTGCAAGAAGGTAGTATACATTGTCATCAATCACTAGATGGGGTTCATTGTCAGTCACGGTCAGCAGGAATGAGAATGAGTATAAATCATACCGCTTCCGCTGTTCTTGTGTTGCAGGTGAGCCTCCTTGCTGTCCCAACCAAGCAGCAACCTCGAGGCGAGGCCAGGAATGACAGAAGGATTCTCATGTTCAGTCTGGACAAACTCGGCATAGGCCAAGCCATGGAAGCCAGCCAACCCAGCAGAATCGCAGGCTTCAGCAAAGGGCTTCATGTTGTCATTTGTGAAATTGTCCTCGGCACCCCAACATGTGCAGAACTCGGTGATGGGCGCATGCAGGGCGGCCAAGGCGTCGCCCGTGTACTCTGCGGTAGGGCTGACGATGGGGTGCTCGACGAGCAGGGCACGCAGCGAGGCCTGCCACTCAGTAGCTGCGGAGCTAGAGATGAAGGCGTCGTAGGCATAGCGCGAGGCCCAGCGAATGCCGAGGACCCAGTAGCCTGGCTTCTCGAGGGGGTGGCCGAAGTAGACGGCGTCGACGCCCGAGACGGCCTTGAGGTGGTCGGTGACGGAGGAGAATGAGGCGGGAGGAGAGTCGGGCTTCTCAAGGAGGATGGGTTTGAACTTGATGAGAAGCGATTCAAAGACGATCGACATTGCAGCTGTATTTAGGAAACTAGTTGAACGGTTGATCCAAGTATACTTGAGGCCGAGAGTTTACCAGAGGTTATATGACGTGACACGCGGTTGACGCAACGTGGACTCAAGGATCAGGGAGGCACAAGAAGGACAAGTCAGATGCCCAGATGCTTACAAGAGAGTTTGATGATACAGGACGAGATGATATATCTTCAAAACGATGGTTTGACAGTCACAAGATGGGGTTGGGCTGGGCGCCGGTGAGGCGACGAGGCCCTTGCGCATCTGCCGATTTCCCGGTGTGATTCTACCAGGCAGGCCTGCTTTTTTACCCGGCCTTCCGGATGTCATGGAGGGGTTGTCTGCCAATAATGATGCTCGATCTGCGGGAGCTGAAGGTGAGGAGAAGCACAAAACTCTTTGTGTGTGTTGGAGCATTCCCGTGAGGGGCGAGCCTCACAAGAAACAGTATATCAGTTCCGGAGGTTAGCAAGGGACTGTGGGCGCTAGTCTATACCGCCCGAGCTCTCAATAGCCATAGAAGAGGATGAACAAGCTATTTAGATGATGGGAGATAACTTGGATAGGAGCTTGCTTCTTAGGTCCCTTTCGAAGCTTCGATGGAGCTGTTATCATGGAGGGGGAGGGAGGGGAGGGGAGGGGAACAAGGTGTTAGTGGGTGGAGCTACGACGTAAAGCTACAATCCAGTACGGATGATGGACCTGACCTGACGTGCTTGACAGGGCACGCGAACAAGCATAGGTCAGCAAAGGGAAGAGGGTGCGAGGTTTCAGCCAAGTACAGTGCGACTCACTAATATCCCGTCGCATCTCCAACTGGCCGAAAATTCGCCTACAAAATAGATCTGATATCAAGCTCTTTAGTATCTCGCGGAGCTTCTTGCCGAAACGGTTCTCAGTCACACAAGCCCCGGCTTTCGGGAGGGTCGGCCCCACATGCGGCTTTGAGCTGAAGTGCAGGCGCAACTGGAAGCGCAAGTGCAGCGCAGCCCAGTGCAAGTGGAAAGGTACGAAACCACAAGTACCGACAGGCACCTCCCCAAACAAGAAACACGCGACGGACAGGAAGGCGCAGGGGGCTCAAGGTAAATTAGAGTGTCATCCATCACATTTTCTTCAACTTCACGCTTGCAGCCTTCCCCCACGCGCGCATCCTCTCGCTCCTTTTTCTTGCTTCTCTCTCTCTTTTCTCTTTTTCTTTTTCTTCTTGTTCGTCTGTGTTTCGGGCCGTCTTACAGTCGCTCCTCCCTCTGTGCTTATTAGTGCTGCCGCTAGCCACGGCTTTAGATCTTATCGAAGTCACCGTCGTTAATTAACTAATATCCCGACCGGTCCATCGTCAGCCGAGGCGCGTCGCTCGTCTTCCCACTCTCCTAAAGAGCCCCGAGTCGCCGCCGTCGCATCTTCGCGCCTGTCTTCTCATTCCCCCTCTCCTCTATCCTCGACTCTCTGCGGTTTCATAATCCTTACATTAATTAATACTCGCACCGGCGTCATGGTCATCTCAAGCGACACGGCCGAGAACGTCACGACTCCCACAACAACCGCTGTCAATGAGGACGTCCCTGATGGCCTCCCCAACGACCTCAATCTTCTAACCCTCAACTGCTGGGGTCTTCTTCACATCTCGGCTCTCCGCGCGCCTCGGCTCGACGAGATTGGTCGCCAACTCTCCATCATTGCCCCTACCCCTCATATCGTTGCTCTGCAAGAATGCTGGACTCAGGAGGACTACGAAGCGATTCGGCGTCATACCCGCCAGGTTCTTCCCTATGGCAAGTTCTACCACAGCGGTGCCTTTGGCGGCGGCCTGGCTATCCTGAGTCGCTGGCCGATAGAGGAGAGTACCATGTTCAAGTATCCTCTCAACGGTCGTCCCACTGCCTTTTGGAGAGGGGACTGGTATGTCGGTAAGGGCGTCGCATGTGCCAAGATTCGCTACGGGCCCAGGAGAAAAGACGTCATTGAGGTCTTCAACACTCACGTAAGTTCGTTGCTCTACAAACCTTGAGAGTTCAAGTCTGAGTCTCTCTTACATCCCTCTCACTGCCTCGACTGGAGACTGACCATATCTCACACAGACTCACGCTCCTTACGAGCCCGAACCCAAGAGCACCTACATCTGCCACCGTACCGCCCAGGCATGGGAACTGGCCAAACTCTTGCGTGGCGCCGCTGACCGCGGCCACCTCGTCGTCGCCATGGGCGACTTCAACATGCTACCCCTATCTCTCGCCCACCGCCTCATTACCTCCCACGCTCCTGTTCGCGACGTTTGGCGCGTCCTCCACCCCGACAGCTCACTTGGTCCTGCCCATCATCCAGCTGAGCAGGCTCGTCGCCGCCCGATTCCTACCGCCGACTTCAACCTCCTCGAGAATGGCGCAACCAGTGATTCTGTTTTCAACACCTGGCGGTGGACCAAGAACCAGCAGAACCGTCTCAGAGCGGGCCAAGCGTGTGAGGTTTCAGGGGATGCCATTGATCCCCGCGGCAAACGCCTCGACTACATCTTCGCCTCAACAGGCGTAGAACCAGATGCTCCGTCCACAACCCCTGGCTGGGTCATCAAGTCTGCTATTGTGTCCATGACTGAACGCCATCCTGACCTCTACTGCTCACTCTCCGACCATTTCGCCGTACAGGCGACTCTAACTCGACACACACCCTCCCCACTCGCGAGACCTATAGGACCCCGCGTTGAGACCCCTTCGGCTGCCCTTCAGACTGGCGCATTCTTGGCCCCTAGCAGTCCAGCCAGCAGCACTCACTCTGGCGATCCCGTCCAGTCTCCCGATCCCGACGCTCAGATTCACCACGGACGCTTCCCAGACCACGATTCTCTGCCCATGAGCGGTTACGATGACATCATTTCCATGATTCAAAAGTACCATGCCCGCGAAGTCAGCCAGCGCTATTGGCGAGGAGTTCATTTCTTTGTCGCCTTACTGGTCTGGCTTGCCTGTCTCGTCGCCGTCTGGTTTAGCCCTAAAAACTATGTCGCCTTCGTTCTCATGCTCATCAGCAGCTTGGGCTTGGCCGCTGGCATTGTCGACGGTCTGCTCTCGTTACTCTTCTTCTCCTGGGAGATCCGGGGTCTCAAGGAGTTTGAATGGGAAATACGCAATGCCAAAGCCGTGGCATCAGGAGATCTAGTTGCGCTGACAGAGTCCGAGACTCATAACAGCCCTGATCGAAGGCCAAAGTCGCAATGATTGGATCGTTATGGAATTTACAAGTTATTTGTTGATGATTTATGGGTTAGGATTGATGAACGGATTAGGATCCACGTGTATGCAAACTAATAGTGTAGAGCTTAGTACTTGATAATGTCTACTGGTAATACTGCCACTGAGGTTTCTTTGTCACTCCCACTGTTGACTCGCTTGTTTCTTATTCATTCCTTCCGTCTCTTAGCCGTCTCCAGAAGAGGGAATTATGACAAAACCGGTGCCTCGTTCCTGAGATTGGTCGCTCTCGGAGCGACGTAACCCCCTGGCCTCATCCTCCGCCAAGTATATCCCATAAAAGCCGTCTCCTTTCGAATCTCCATCACTACCCTCTTGGTATCCTTGTCTCGCAACAGCATATCTCGTGGCCTTTTACGCTCCTTGTGGCCATAGAATCTGACGAATTGCTTGAGCACAAATTTCTCGTTGGGTTGCAGGTCCGTTGAGGCATCGAGATCGCGGTCGATTCCTCGTAGTTTTGCCATGTCGAACGGCTTCTTGATAAGCTCCATGGCCTTCTCCTGAACATGAGTCTCAAAACCGCAGAGTAGCCCTCTGACATCTTCGGAGCCGAGGAAAACACCCGAAGGGACGGACTCGGACCAGTCATCAAGGGGTTCTGACTCGTCGAAATAATGCGCGTCATCGTCACTTTTGAGATGGGGCATGAACGGTGGCGGCATGGACTGCAGTCGATCCCATGGTAGGTTTCTGAACCACTTGTGCGCCTTGATGTCTTCTGCGTCGTTGGGGAAAACATATTGTCCGGAGTAGTCTGTCGACCGCGACCCGTCGAATGGGGCACGATATTTCATCTGGTACCTTTTCGAGCACAGCCGATAATCCTTTTCCTGAATTAAGCGGCAAATGAGGTCCTTGCATTTATCGCTGACCATGGGGCGGTGTGGAAACGAGAAGTGTTGTCTGAAGTCCTGCATCTTCCCCGTCAGCTTCGCAATATAGAGAGTTCTCCTAGACGGAGCATCCTTACTACAATGTTTTGCTTGGTCTGCCTACGCCCTTCTTCCGACAGGAAGGGTGTCTGCCCGTAAAGGCATTCATAGAGGATGATTCCAATGCTCTACTAGTCACATCTCCCGTCATACTGCTGGCCAAGAACGACCTCGGGCGCCATGTACTGACTGGTTCCAACAACAGACCTCGCAGCAGTGCGGTTTCCATGTCGGTTTCTCCAACCAATGAGGCTTTGGAGATCTTCATCCTTGGCCAACGAATACTTTCCATGTCTGTCAAGTCCAGAAACAAGAGACTGATACCATTCAAACTGCTTCAAGATGTCTTTGCTGCTCTTTTGGTCAGCCTCGTCGCCGTTGATGTTGATTCCCAGTCTTCGAACTAGGGAATATCGATGACAGTTGTAGTACGCCGCATCATGGGACCAATGGGCATCAAATGCCAGGCCAAAGTCGGAGATCTTCAAGTGGCCGGATGCAGATATTAGGAAGTTGTCCGGCTTGATATCGCGGTGGATGAAATTGAGACGATGCGCCTCCTCCACAGCAAGGATCATCTCGGCGATGTAGAACTGTGCAACGTGCTCCTGGAGGATGTTTTGCCGGATGAGGAGCCCGAGAAAGTCACTACCTGGCATATACTCCATCACCAAGTAAAGATTTGCCACATCTTGAAAGCTGGCAATTAATGGAACCGCCCTGTGAAAGTGTGTAGGTTAGACAGAGTACTAAAGAGCTCGGGTTTGTCAAGGTATGTACCATTGCGATCCCTTAGAGGCAACAAGAAAGTCCCTCTCGGCCCTCAAATGACCTTCTTGGCTGTTCCGTAGCATTTCTGATTTTCTAATGACCTTCATGGCATAAACCTGACCTGGGAAGGCATGTCCTTCGACAGGTTTCTCACGTACCAGTCTCACTACCCCAAAACTCCCCTTGCCCAGAATCTGAAGTGGCTCGTAGTTGTCGGGTGATAAGCTGGAGTCTTTTTCCCCAGAACAAGAAAGTGCTTTCGATTTTATCATACGTAATTCTCTCAGGTGGTAAGTCTCCTGGATGTTGTTGGAAGCCCGGATGACCTGCTTCTGTTCTGGTGTCAAGTAAAGGCAGCTGCGGAGCTGAGACTCAAGACATTGACGTCGCATATCCCGTCCATCAGCTTTGTAAAGGAGCTCATTAAAGTGCGTTTCCAGAAAAATCTTGGCGGCAGAAGCTCTCTCTACAGTCGCAATCGATGGTCGCGCCAGCACAACGCCGGCTTCGGGGATGGTGCTGAGGGCACGGCCTTCTGGGCTTGACCGGGTCCACGGGTTTCGCCTGCTATTTCTCTTGTTTGATGTTTCCTTGTTCAACTGCGAAATTCGAGAGTCGACAGATGTCTTTGTCGTGGAATCGTCCGCCGTGGGCGAGAGCTTACCGCTTGCTCCGGATGAAGGAGGAGAATCCAATTCACTCGACTGAGCGTTATTCAACGTCCGAAGCGAACTCCGTGCTCTTCTTGAGGGATTTCGCACTAACAGCGTTGAATTGGATGCCAAAGCCGCGGGGTTGAGTCGAAGCTTTCGAATGAGTTCTTTTGCGCTTGTGCCTTTGGTGGTGCGTTTCGAGTGTGTTTCCCTCGTGTCGGGCTGTACGGCATATTGGGTCGCCGCAACGGTGTTAGACGAGTGTTCTGGTGGCATGTTCCAGTCTCCAGAGCCATCGATGACTGTCTAATATAAGTTTCAATAGCTGCAATGGGAGTACTGTTGTATCTCACCGCTACGGCTGCTTCTCCCAATTGCCTTGATTGCGCCACGGATATCCTTCCAGACCTTGGAGCCAGTATGACGAAGCTTTAGGACAGGCTGTCCGTCCGGGTTCTCTTCAGCATTTGAGTCAGACTCGGGCGATGACCCGATCGTGTTTTTTGAGTCGTAAGACGAAAGGCGTATTAGTTGGCAGTTTGCTTTCTGGAGCGAGGTTGCGCCCATGATGCTGCAGGGTAACCAATGTTCTGAAACGTTATTACCACATGAATACTCCAATGCTGGCGGGGGTTCGTAAAAGAAAGATGATACTGCTAGTCAGATGAAAGAGAGATAGCCCTGGCTGTGTACTCGGGGCTTGTTGTGCAAAGTCTGAAGCCAGTGACGATGTGAGAAGAAGGGCCAAGCAGTTCCAAGATTTACAGGTATGCGTAGAAGGTGATAGGTAGCAGGAGCACCTTCCCATGGAAGGAACGCAAAACCCGACACACGGATTTCGTAGAAGTTGCCATTCGAACAATAGGGCGGGAAAGACCAACTAGACTTCAACGAAAACAGAAGGCACGGATGTGAAAAGAAAAGAAATCATTGTCTTTAACTGCATTCCTACAACCAAGCTTCGAATTGACAACCATCCATTTTAACAGCCATGAGGCGGCACGTCCTGCCGGCCTCAAAAAACCAAGAAACAGCCCTTTTTATGTACGCCAGTTCCACGCAACGTAGGTCCTCGCCCCGTCATCCCTGCTTGCCAAACAAAGCTGCTCCCCGCATGTTCTATATAAGTAAACACCGGCTCTTCGCAGAAGGCACAGGTCTAAGGCTCCTCATCATCGCATGAAGCAGGGATACTAAGCGAGCAACAGATGGAACTCTGAAAGACCAGGAACATCACGCAATCCCTAGCCATCAGCATCTCGCCAAAAGTGGCAGCGGCTCGTAGAAGGGGTATTAGTACACGCGGCCCGTGGCGAGTCGACGCTGGATCTAGCCTTGAGCACTAGTCTCTACGCTCACTTGATCTCGAGGAGCTTGACATCGAACACCAATGTGCTGTTGGCGGGGATGCCGGGCATGCCACGAGAGCCGTAGGCGAGGTGAGCAGGAATGGTCAAACGACGCTCACCGCCGATAGCCATGCCGACGACACCAATGTCCCAGCCCTTGATGACCTGACCCTTACCGGCCTTGAAGGAAAAGGGCTTGCCCTTCTTGTTGGCTAAGGAAGTGTTAGCAAACATATAACTGGGATATCAAGCTGAGAATGATACTAACCATCAAACTGCTGGCCGTTCTGCAGCTTGCCAATGTATCGAACACCGACGGTGTCGCCGTTCTTGACAGTGCGGCCGTTTCCAATGGTTCGGTCGTCAATGGTGACACCCTGAACGACCTTGACGCCGGTGGTGGCCTTGCTCTGCTTAGCCTTCTCGGCGGAGCCGGTAGGGCCCTGCTCGAGATTCTTGGCGAACTGGACCTTCTTGGCGTCCTTCTTGCTGTCCTCGGCGGTAACGGCCTCACCCTTGTTGTTCTTGAGCTTCTTTTGCTGCTTCTTGGACAGTTTGGTATCGTCCTTGGAGATGAGCTCATCGAGGCTCTCGACAGCCTCCTCGGCAGCACGCTTGTTCTTTCCCTTCTTCACGGGGACCAGCTTAGGAGCCTCCTCCTCATCAGACTCGATCTCCTGGACACGGGGATCCTCGAGACCATCGAGCTCGTCGCTCTCGTCACTCTCGTCGCCGCCAAGCTCATAGTCCAACTCATCAGGAGAGAGATCGTAGTCATCCTCGTCCTCATCGTCCTCATCATCGTCCATGATGTAGTTACCGGTGAGGTAGATAGTGTGGGTACCAGTCACGACGAAGAAGACCTTCTCGCCGTGGTTGACGGTAATGTCAAGGGGCTGCTGATAGTTCTGCAGGGGGACATTAGCTGATTGTGTTGAATAGAAGATAGAATTGTTGACCTACCCTCTCAGTGTCGAGAGTGCAGACGACAAAGTTCTCGAGGTCAGCGCCCTCCTCGCTGTCATCGTCGGAGTCATCCTCATCATCCTCATCGTCGTCCTCTTCAGTGGCCTTGGCCTTGCCCTTGGACTTGCCATTGGGCTTGGCATCCTCCATCTCCTCATCGTCGTCTGACTCGGCCTCGGCGGACTCGAGGAGCTTCTTGATGGCAGCGGCTTGCTTCTGCTTCTTGGCCTTGGCGGGGTCGCTGGGGCCACCGTTGGGCTCATCGTCAGAGTCCTCGTCATCGTCGTCGGAACCAGCAAGAAGAGCCCTCAGATACTCGTCATCAACCTCGTCGTCCTCATCATCCTCAAGTCCGGGGAAGGCTCGCTTGACGAGTCGCAGGGTAGAACGAGGAACAGAGGGAACGTTGCCCTCGCTGTCGGCCTCAGGCTCCTCAGTAGGGTCCACGGCGGCCATGGTGATGCGGAACTGCACATTTTCACGGTTAGCAAACCAGATTGTAGAAGTCAGGTGACGTTGTCGCAAACGTCGCGCGAGCAGGCAGAAGCGAGAAAGCGCATCGCATCGCATCGGAATGACCAGCAGGGAGAAGATAGAGAACGTACGGAAGCAGGGAATTCCATCGCAGCCGGGATCAAGATCTCGCCAGGCGGGACCTCGAGGCCGTAGACGGGACCTGGAACGGCTGACATTGTGACAGTGGGATATTAGGAATACGTGAAGTGAAGGTGGATGGAGGAGAAGCTGGGAGAGGATGCGAAAGGATCGGAGAAGCGAGAGGGAAGAGAGATGTAGAGGTTGAGTTTTTGGAGGCTCTCGTTCACGGCGGACGGAAGAAAACTAAAAAGTCGAGAGGCATCTCCAAGAGCTTCGAAATTTTTTTCGGGGTCGGCGTAGAGACCCACTGCTCAAAACAGATAGCACCAATCAGGAGCCGAGATAAGAGACTTATCGCGCTGGGGCGGTCGCTGTCTCAGCAACCAAGAAGGTCCCCGCTGCAGTGCAGATTTGGCCGTCGCAAACTCCACTGCGGATTAGAACGAGGTGGCCAGTAAAAGACGGGCTGCCTGACCTAAAGACTTCATCAATTGACTGGCATACTCAAGTTTCTGAAGGAGATATGATATGAAATTCCACCCTGTCTCTATCCAATGTCGCGCTCATGTCGCCAGCACCCATACTAGTACAGTCAAGTACGTCGACTTGAATCAATTGGCCTTGCTCTTGGTCTTTGAAGAGGACCCCAAGCTCAGGAACCAAGTCTTGATGATCTGCCACGCCACTCCCAGCACGAACCTGCTCTTGCCCTCTCGGTAGATCTGGGATCGATCGCCCACGTCCGTCAGCATGGCACCCATCTCTGCTACAGGACCCGGCCAATGCTTGGGGCTCGCGCGGGCGTACGCCGCCATGAGATCGTTGCCGTTGGTCACGCCGCCTAAGTCTAGGGTGTCAGTAATACAGAGTCAAGAGAAGAGACAAAAGACACAAGACTTGCCACTTGACCAGAGGTTCCCGTCTTGAACCCATCGGTACTTTTCTCCCACCAACTTCACCTCGGGATGTCTCTTCAGCACCACATCCTGCAGCCCTCTGGGCCCACTCGCAGTCTTGCCCTTCAAGATGCCCGCCGCACCACAGAGCAGGATGCCCGTGCAGACACTCAGCACATCTACGCCCTCGGTGTTGAACTGATCCCTCAGCCACTTCGTCGCGCCCTCCTCAAACTCGGCCGTCGGTGCCGGGCCGGGAACGACGACAATGTCCAGCTGCCCTGGTGCTACGTCTTGGTCTTCAAAGGTGTGGGTCGCCCGGATGGAGAGATCAGCTGTCAGAGGGACGTCTGGAAATAGCGTGGGCGATGTGATGTACGTGATCTTTGTGCTGGGCGCCATGTCGCCCATGTGTGCGGGCAGCATGGGCAGGTAGCCGAGGTACTCTTTGGACATGGAGGCGAGCACGTCCACGGTTGCGACATCGAGGAACTGTGCGCCCGAGGGGATGAAGACACCGATCCGTAGCTGCTTTGATGCCATGGCTGTGGTTGTAAACTAGTAAACTTCTCACTGATGGATAGAGACTCAACAAAACTAGTAGTGAGAATCAAGGGTTGATGAAATTGTCAAGAAGACATTCTTCTCTTCTTATATACCTACAGTACTCTCATTCAGACCTTGCATCGAGTCGCCTGATGCTCTGTTTTTGGTCCGTCGCGTCCTGGATCCAACAACCAACTCGGCACATCGGGGTTGGGGTTGGCAAAAGTCTCCGTAACCAAAGTGCTCGATTCGTCACTCGGCCTGCCTCTGATTGGTTGCTTCAACTCCACTTCCGAACCACTTCGGTGCTTAACCGCCGACCGGGCTCCACTTGTGCCCGGTCTCTCATGGTTCGGCCTTCGCGGCCTAACTACTTATCCGGAGACTGAGACAGAGTCTCGACCCTATCACTAGGTAGAGAAACAGTCCTGGGTTGCTCGCGGTCCGCGGCCGCCGGACCTAGCAGTGAAATTAAGTACAGTTACTATCGAATTAGACAATGCCCAAAACACTCTTCCGCAACTTCTGACTTGCTCAGGTTGCGTCGATCCGTAGCACTCAGCCAAGCATTCATCCCTAACGTACGCTTCGAGGACCATTTATGTCAAGTTCCCGACTTCGCTGTCATCATGCGTCTCTGTGCCAGCTCCTTTCGTCAAAACAACCAATTGATTCTTGCCGTAGCCAAACACTCTGCAGTCTATCCGCCATTATTTATTCAATCATTGTCGCAGTTCAATCCAATGGGCGTCTGTAGCCTCCTCATTAGTTGACGCCGTCCTCAACTATTTAAGCCATGTCGTCTACTTTCACAATAGGCACTTGCCGTCGTGTTGCCTTTTTGCTCACAGCATAAACCAAATCTTGGGTCCAGAGCTGGCAGATGAGTGCCTGGGCGCTAGGGATGGTTCCGTACAATGGGGCAACCAGGGGGATCACAAGATAGTCAGCCCAGTTCTTTCGTAGAGATCGCCGAGAGAAATCCATTTCGCCGGCCAGTCCTGCTCTGACCATTTCCCGCTCGCGACTCGCTACTCCCAGCCGGTGGTAGCTCTCGTACAGGAACACATAGATGCCGAGTTGGAAGAAACCGTATATGCGAATCCTGTTGCACCATTCGAAAACCCACGCTAGGTTCTTGGGGTCCTCACTGCCCTCCGTCATCTTGACAAAGAGCGCCGACGCCAGGACCAGGACCGTCATGTGGACGGGGAAGAAATGAGCTTCGAATAGCCGATGCATCATGTAGAAGACATGCTCCCAATGTGGTTCCTTGATGGTGTCCTTGGTCATGTCCGAAAAGATACCATTTCCACATGACTGATCACTGTCCTCGCCGTCGATATGACCATCGGGGATAAAGAGATCGTTAGCATCAGCGCAAGTGCAGTGGAGAGGCTGATAGGTTCGAGACGTATGCCTTCGGTCCTGCCACATTTCGACCAGCTTACGAAGGGCAAAGCCATTGTCGAGGGCACCCCACATGTGACGGAGAGCCTGCTTATAGCGAGCTCGAATATCATTCAAGACACCACCTCCGCCAGTGACATTGCACTGGCTGACGGGGCTGTGGATGATCCGGCCGGTCAAGTTGCCGTTGAGGGCGAAGAAGCACTTGATGTACATGTGGAAATCCTCGCCGATTGCCTCACTGCCACAGTCCCACCCGCCTACTCGGTCAACTAGATCTAGTGAGAGAGAGTAAACCGACGTGGGCGGAGCGATAGATGAGCCGGGGTAAAGGCCAGACATGCTAGCAGCGCACCAGAGAATGTCGGCCATGCGTACAAGGGCGGGAACTGCATGTGCATTGCGATCGAATATGACAGGAGCCGCGTAGATGGTTGTTAATGCAGTCTCTGGGTAGGATAGATGCATGTTGGTGAGAGTCGTAAAGTACGTAGAAGAGAGGTGGCTGTCGGCTAGAGTCGCATTCATAGTTAGAAAACAGTCTGGGATGCTGGAAGAGCTTTCACGAGACGAAACCTACCATCGATTCCAGTGATGATCACATTTTTCCTTGTTGTCATGGAATACTTTTCGCTCAGCTTGCGGGCAGCCCATGCGATGTTGCTGCCCTTTCCTGCAGCTTCGCCAGGGATGTCAGACGGGTGTAGAGTGAAGTCAATTGATCGAAACTTCTTGACAAATTCCTGAATCAATCCCAGGGCTTTCGTGTCGGCATTAGTCTCGCGCTTCTCCATTCCGAGGTACACCTATGGGAGTCAAAGTTAGCCTGCCCGAAGGGAGCACTGGAAGCTCAAACGCTCATGTTTCTGCAATAATGGTGCGTTATTGCACTAGTGGCGGCAGAGGATTGAGACTTACATCGTAGGAATCTCGAGCTTGAGGGTGAGACGCTAGAACATCGAGGGTCTCCTTGAGGGTATCAGGCTCTTCCTTGTAGTTGGGGATGATGATGGCGTGGATAATGTGATCACCTGCGCTAGAAACGTAGTCGGTGCAAGTGTCAGGGCCAAGGTCGCCGGCTTCGCTGGTGGTCGAGGAGGAACTGCTGTCCGGACCTTTTATGAGCGTCTCTGAACTCGACATGGAGGCGCGGGAGTCACGGCGCGAAGCAAGTTTCTTGAGGTCGAGTAATGAGTGGCTACACGCCGCCCGCTTCATGGACTGGGTGATATTCCAGATAGTCCAACACGCGCGGAGCGGAAAGACGCAGACTAGAATGTGAATAAGGAGGCAATAATACGCAAAGATGTAGGTCAAAGTGCCTGCACCAGATGTCGAAGTGGAGGAATAGTATGTGGCTTGCGTGCTAGGCTGCTCATACTTGTATCGATGCTGCTCAACCGAAGACTCGCGAGATATGACCCAGTAGCAGAGTGCCACCAAAGCAATCATGCTCAAACCACCGACGCGTTGGGCGCACCAGGTGAAGAGAGACATCGTTGAGGATCCAGCGAGAAGCACGCACGCCGGCACCGGAGGTAAGATGTCGAAGAGCTCTAGCCTTTGGCTGTAGGATAAGTAAGTAGGTGCCGAAGAGAAGAAAGGGAGAGGGAGAGTTAACCCTCCAGGCCCTTCGAGGTGCTGATTACAAGGACGGAAAGGTAAAAAAGAAAAAGAAAAGAGATCATGCAAGAGGCAGGCGAGTAGAGGAAGGAAAGGAAAAACCGAGTCGCAAGCAGGAAGGGGCGACAAGGTTGAGTTTGTGCGTACCTGAGTAGGTAGGTTGTGTACGTGTTCCTGCAAGGCTGAGATGCCCATGTACCCAACAATGCCAGCCAAGAGAGTTCTAATGAGCGAGCTTGATGAAAAACAATCTTGATGACGAGAGAGGGGCAGGGCGTCAACAGAGAGGTGTCGTATTATCAGTCAAGTGGACGTTCGAGGGTCCAACCAACTCGACGGAAGATAACGGCCAAGCCAGACCAACGAGGCAGATGACCCTCGCTTCTTCACCACCATGCTACTCCATCCATAGCACTAGACAGGTATGCTTTGTGGGAGTACGGCTCCCTCCAGCACATAGCTCCCTTTCACCCATTCCACTCCTTCATGTGAATGGCTCCTCAGGCAAAAACCCTAGAGCTGTCTCTCCACCCTGGCTCGACGCCCGCTGTACTGGACACATGGGTTAGGAAGAGTAAGGAGAAAGCCATGTCCATGATCCATCTTCTTCCCGCTTTGTGTAGAACATCAATGGCGCCAAGCCAATTTCACTCAAGATAACCTCAGGGAACAAACGAGCTGAGTCAAACACTAGACTAACGGTCAAAGTACTGGTGATAGTGCATTGTCAAGCTTCTCGTATTTGGCTAGCAATGCCCAAGGGCCATGTCTAGGATCGACAAAGCGTGGCTGGTGGACCCTTGTATTTTCGGGTTTGGTTGTCCACGAGAGCCAGATGCTGTTATTGAATTCGTCCAGTCACAGGCAAGCAGACGCCCATGATTCGAGAAATGTTACGCAGGGCTCTCCAAGGTCCGTGGTGAAAGACACACGAACCCAGATCTCGGCCGGGGTCGTGGGGCCCCTGCAGGAGCTAAGTCTTAACCTCTATCTTGAAGTAACTCCACGGGCTGCCTTTGGCGATTCTGATGGGACAATGGGCTGCCAGCCAATGTGTTCGACGCCCTGATGTAGGACATTTGAGGAAATGATTCTAAGATATGCCTGAGAGAGAATTGTACATGAGCAAACGCCGTGGAACAGATCAGATTCTCAAGATGTCTTCACAAAGTGCCTAGAATCGGGTAGGCTTCTCCCCGACATTGGCTAAGACCAAGCACCTGTGAATGAGAGCGCCATTTTCGAGTATGTACCCATATGTCTCGATCATGATCCTGGACGTCAATGTGGAGTCTCACGATGGGACCCACGTCTGCGTCGGATACACTTGATATTCGCATTGCCTTCTTCAGGGCCCATGTACCAACATCTGCTAATTCCCGGTGCGCCTCCCCCTCCCCCTCTCCACTTCGATGATTAAATGGTTTCCTATGACTTGGTAAATGTCCTTTCGTCGATTCTGGGCAATGGGCCGAGGCTGTGATAGTGCTTGTGAAACCAACGCCCAAACTCCGCGATACCGCCGTCTTTGTTATACACGCAGCTGTCCCTCGCAGGCCTATCCAACCAAAATTCTAGGTATTCATTGTTTGCTTGACTTTCGGACATGGCCAATCACTCGATCGTACCGGGGCCCTGTTGCCACATCTTAACAACCAGCTTCATCGCAAGATAGCCTCGGAACGATTCCTCTGATATGCGATCCTTCATCACCCGGAGGACTTGTGATGGCCAGGCGTTGTCTTCCCCAATATCCATGATCCTAATCAACTTGAGGTCACGAGCACCGAGTGTCTGTCCAAGGATTGACGCTTGATCTGCGCCTGGTTGAAAACGTTGATAAGATGCCGTCTCTGACTGGTCCAAGATGGTGTTCACGAGACTCGCCCGCCTTTCGTCCTTGTATCGTCGTCGTGACGCCTTCAAGGGCAACAGTGACCGCTCGGGCACCGTTCGTCAATCGCAATGCATGGCCGCGACACGCGTGGCTGCCACTGGCTCCTGGTCTGTTAAGCAGTCTACCGTAGCGCCATGGCTGGAGCCTGGGAGTCTTGACAAAGCCCCCAGCTTCTTTTGGAGTCGCATCTAAGACATGGTCATTGCATCCGGCAATTGAGGGACCCATTTTAGTCGACACTATGGGTCGCGGTTCTTGGCTGGTTCTTCGTCATTCCTTGGCCATCATTGGGCCACGAGGGAGAATGATTGGATCCCTTGCCTTTCCACAAGTACACCCCTGTTAATCTCCGGCTCGCTGTGACGACGAAGGGGTGCTACGTTAGATACAAAATCGTTCACGGTGCTTTGCTCGGAGTCGAAACGACACCTCATGAGAGGTTAGAAAACTGATATTAGACCGCGTTCTATGATACCAGTTTTCCCCGCCTCTATCAATCGCTACAGAACAAAGACACCCTTTGCAGTCGATGTCCCGGCGTTGACCCTCGGCAACGGTGCACATGCAACGCATGTACAGAAACACAATGCCAGTTGCCATGCCATGTACTTCTGCAGTGGGGCTCAGGAGCGGCTATGGCAAAGGGGCTGTCGAGCACAAACGCCGCCGTATGGAAGCATCCTCATCGTTCCGAAAGCGCAAAAGTCGACGGGCGCTGGCTCCGCTAAAGGCACGGTTCCATCGAAATTGCAAGTTGTTGAATGAGCGCTACTGACGCATATACTGCCTTGGCCACTCTCGCTGATTTCGAAGGGATTGCGCTTGCCATGCAAATGATTCTGGTGACTGAAATACTTCGCAATAATCGATTGATTGGATCAGGAACCTCGCATATTTCGATAATCTCAAAGGGTACCTCGAGTCTCGTTGGGCACCACTGTCTTGGCGCCCTCACCAAGTCAGATGCTCCTGGTTGCCCATTTGCTATTCCCCAGAACGCCTTACACCATGCTCGTGAACCCTGTCTTGGGTTTAATCTCAGCTCATTGTTTAAGCCTTTGTGCTTGGAATAGATGCACCACGAACCGCAAGAGGGTTCCGGTGCCAAACCAGTAGCTCAGACCGTGGCTGTTAATGTTTGATGCTTTCCTAGCATTGGGTTTGTGGTCGATACATCCTGTGGTTTAGGGTGCCTTCTCGAATAGCTTCTGGATCGGTTTCGCGGCCTGGGTTGACATCAGTCTGAGCTCGAAAGGTTCTTAACATGTCATGATTCTTACATCGATGAACTTCTCTAGATCATTGTCCAGGTTGGCCAGGTCATCTTTTCTCCTCTTGTTATCCGCAATGAGCTTCTGTTTTCGTTTAAGGAGCTCCTGGCGCTGTTGTTCGAGAGCCTCACGCTCTGCTCGTTCATGATCGATGCGTGCCACCATGAGGGTGTTTTCGTCGTCGTTTTGGTGTTCGGGATGTTGTGCGAGGAACTCGTCCACGGGGATGAGAGGGAGCTGCTGGTACTTGTGGCTGCTATGTGTCAGCGGTGGAACTATACACCTCGGTTCGTCTTTGTCTCGAGGGATGAGCGGCACTTACTCGTAAGACTCGCAAGCGGTGATTTCTCCTTGTAGATGCCGTTGCTCATAGTACAGATTCTGGAGTTGGAGGTGCAAGCGATCAACTTCCTGGCGCGCCTCAGCGGTCTCGGCCTTTGTCTCGCGGGCGGAGAGGCAGGCGCTTCGGTGTAGTCCTCGGAGATGCGCGATGTTGGTGAAGAGGAGCTTCTGCTGCTTAGCAATATCGGCCTGTGCTTCGGCTGATGCTGGGCCCTCACTGTATGCCTGCTCGGCGCGGTTGACGAGGGAGCCCGCTTGGTCGCGTGCTTGGTCTGAAATTTGCAGGACGGCGAGGAGCCTGGGCTCAGTCACGAGCTTGTCGATGGCCATGGTTGTCGTGTGACGCTGACAATGCAATGCTAGCGATGCAAGGCGGCACAGGATGTCGACAACGCGACGTGTCGGACGGAAAGTAGAAGGATGATGGAGGAAATGAGATGACCCGAGCTCCGATAGTTGTTGTGTTCCTGCAGGAAGAGAGATTGAGAAGGGAAAAGTGGAGCGGGGACAAGGCTGGAGGATGCATGGGTGACCTACTCTGAAGAACGGACATTGGCAACAGTTGGCTTTGGATAGTGTAGGATATTTTTAGGTAATTGGCTATAATACTCGAATGGTTGCTCTGAAACCCGAATTCTATTTAATAATAATCACTCTTCATTCTCAATGAGGCGGCGGCCTGGTTCTTCCAGCACACCTCTATTGACCGTAGCACGAGCTACGTCCGAGCCTCTATACTTCAACCAGTTGTCGCGAGTACCTGAAGCATGAATGCGGGTGCAATAGTTGGTCACCCATATGTCATCCATCCTAGAATATGTTATGAGATCATAGTCTCTGTTCTCAGTCGTCTGGTATACGATGTCCAGCTCTGGTGGAGACGGGCCTTGGCACTCGAGCTTAACTTCACTTCTCTCAGTGTGCTCAGCAACAAACAGGAGGCGGACTCGCTTCAGCTGAGAATAGTACTTTCCAGTACTGAGGAGGTCCAGAAGCTCCTGTACTTGGGGCACAATAGAACCCCCGCAAGAGTGGATCTCAAGATGTTCCAAGTTCTCGGGGATGCACTCTGTGAGCCTTGGAGCACCTTCGACTTGTATAACGATATCTTCCCCAAAGTCATATTCTGGCTTGCTAACCAACCTACCTGTTAGTGCTTGCATGCCCGTGACAAGCTTTTTCAAAGCAGTCATCTGCTTCAGCTCCCTGCCCATGAAGAGCTTCTCGGGATACTCGGACCAGCCGACCTTGGACCAACTGTCCATGAAATCCACGTGGAGATACTCGAGGGTCTCTTGATGAGGCAGTATTGCTCCGAGCAGATCGCCCGGCATCATGTCGAGGTCGTACATGTGTGTAGGATGCTTCAGGAACTCGAATGATCGAAGTGCCTTGCACGCCCCAATAGTTGCTCGTAGAACGCCGGCCGTGATGGCTCCCCGACGCAAGATGATTTCCTCAACTGAAGATGATCTGGGCGGGATGCCTTCAAATGATTTCTCCTCACCTTCCCCCCCGTTAGGCAAGATGCATTCGTAGGACCTGATACTCGGCAGCTGAAACAATAGCACCGTTTGCTCAAGGTACGTCAGATAACCATACTTGGTCTCCTCTGACTCGTGATAGACGTCGTCAAGACAGGAAAGAGGTAAACTAGTTGGTGAAGAACCCTGTGGCTTCTGGGACTCGAGATTCTTTTTGATGGCGACTCTGAGCACCCGCAGGAATGTCCGCGGATGATATGGCTCGCCGTAACAGAGCTGTTGAAGCCCCTTGCAGGCGACAAGAAGCAACGCCACCTCGGCGTCCTCGTACCCCTCTTCTAGATCGCTGATCCAATCCTGGCGCCATGCTTCCCATTCATCACTCTCGTGAGCAGTAAACGTCTTGTCTACCAGGTCACGGTAGATGGGTTTTTCGTCATCTGTAGGGCCCACCTGCTCGTACTCGAGCTCATCGTCGGAATCCCGCGTCGAAAAGTTCCCGAAAACAAGGGCTCTGACGTGCCTCGCTAGCTCGGGCTTGGTGATAGTGATGTAGTGGAGGAACTGGAGGTTTCGGCTGCGGGTACGGAATTCCCGAGAGATTGGAGCCGTGGCGTTCCTGTAGGTATGAACAGAGAAGGGAAGAGCAATCTGATAGAGGTGCTTGCACGTGTAGAGGACGGCATGAACGCTCTTGACGGATGACGGATGACGGAACAAGGTGAAAGAGGATGCGCGACTGTATCTCATTCGGTAGCGCTAGGAGCGACTGTCTGGGGCTTTGGCGCTCAGGCGTCATTGTTTAGCAATTTAGTATTTAGTCAGGGAACAGCATGTGACGGCGGACAGCTCAGACCTCGTCATTTCCACTCCCGTGTCCTGGTGTGATGCAAGTCATGATCTCGAGATGACCGTGTGAATCAGCTTCTGATCACGGGCACTGGCTATTTCGATCAGCCCAAGCCCCTTGTGCTAGCTTGGGGCAGTAAGCAGAAGCATATTGCAGTTGGGGGAGAGAAACAAGCACTAGACGGCGTAGTAATATGCTTGAAAAATTCTAGCGCGTGTTTATTTGCTTTGATGCGTTCATCTCAAGCCTTCCTTTACACTATTATCGTGGAATACTACGTCGCACCTTGGTAGTTACGTATGCATCGTGGACGAGGCCCGTCAGTTGAAGCGGCCGCCCCGATGCCGCAGCTGCCGTAGGTCGGGTCGCCTGCTGGGGCATGCCATGCCCATGCCCATGCCCATGCCCGTCATCCGCGTGTTGGCATTTCTCCACGCTTCGTGGTCAGGAACAGGGACCAACCAAAGGCGACGTGCCGCTGTCTGCATCGGCTCGTGGGGGACATGGGCGGCGTTGCTGAGCTTGAGCGCTATTGGCTTGAACCAACACCCTCTCGCTTTCTGGAAACCCACACGCGGGCCGTGGCGAGCTGAGCAGCAGCCGAGCTATCTCGTGAAAGACAGGCGGAGATTATCACGTAGTTGGCTGTGGTCGTGGCTGGCGGTAGCGACGCATTGCATCTTCTCTTCTTTGGCCTTGACGGAACTTCTGTGTATCTGAAACGTAGTTGGCCGATAGAACCCACAATATTCCAGCTATAATATGCCTACCTATCCCTATCCATGGCTGACGTCCTGCCTCTACCCATGTCAAAGGAATCGCAGCGCTGTTTTCCCCCTTCAAAGCGCTGCCCAATCGTCTATGCAGGCGGTTTTCCAAGTGGCGCCCGCTAAATAACCCAACAAGGAGTCCTCCGGGACGCCAAGGCCGCCCCCGGAGCCGTCATTTCAGCAGCTGGATCCGTCTTGTCCACTTCGTTTCCCTCATCAGTCGCCCAATCTCTCAACTTTTATGCTCCCTGACCTTCTCTCTGCATTCCTTTCCGTCCCGTGCCCGTCTCTCCTTGGGCCTTACTTGCAACCTACTTGTCTCATTGTTTAGACAAGGCTTTCTCTCCTTTAACGCCTTCTAGCCCCGGACATTGTCATATCATTTCTGTGCCCCCAACGGCTTGGCTTGGCTTCCAACTCGCAGATCCTTATCCCACTGAACAAGTTCGCACTGGAGAGAGGAGGAAAAAACATTTCCGCAGCCGCCGCCGCCAAACTCGGCAATCGCAGCCCCCCCGCAGGGACCGCAAGGGTGCCGCCTCTCTGTTGCTGCGCCCAACTTCTCCCGAGAGCATAGCCGTCAGCAACCAATTGTACTCCTCACCCATCACTCGTGGCCTCAACAAAGCCATAGTCGCATGTAAAGTTCGACACCTCATCGTCATCAACCAGCGTCGCCGGCTGGACGAACTGCAAGTCGTTGCCACTCCCAATTGCAGCGTCGCAGTGCCAGCACCCGCATCCGCACCCGCCGCCAGCTCAGCCGTAGCCGTCGCCGCCGCCGCCCCGGCATAAACAACACCCAACGGCTCTGCATCCCGCACCCCGACTCACCACCATGTCCGATGTTACCACCGCAATCACCACGGCCTGTGCCTACCAGGTCCGGGACGACCATAAGTTGGCTACCACCTCCGGATCCGAGATTCGACCCGGCATCGAGCCGAGGAAGCGACGACATTCCTTCTTCATTCCCCGGAGACGCTCCATTGTCGGCCACATTATGGATGGCGAAGAGGGTCTTTTGCTCAAGGTCGACCTGTTCCTCTCTGAGCTCGAGCGCCGTCTCGACTTCATCGAGAACTATGTCGACCTGAGCAAGGACTCTAGCATTTCTCGTGCCTTCTCTACACTACAGGCTGTCCGCTCACGATGTTCCCACGCCTCCGAGGAGGTTCTCGGCGCCGGCCGACGCCGTTTACACATCATGGTCGAAACCCTGGAGACGAGATATCATGAGACACTCGAGGCTGCCGAATCCCTCAACGAGAAGGCGCGCGTTGGGGTCGACCTGCTTGAGAACATGCTCTCCGATTTTGAGACCCGCGCGTATAAGCTACGTGAGCAGGGCTTTGCAAATGCCGCCAACGCTGCCGAGGCTTTTCTTGATGAAGGACGTCGGGTTGCTAACGAGGGTATTGAGCGTGCTATCCAAGCTGCTTTCTCCCTGGAAGAACACATTCAGCAGGCCATCGTCCTGGCCAAGGAGGGCCGCCTCATCTGCTACGACGACCTCCCCTCACCTTGGCGAAACAACCCCCACATCAAGAAGGGCTACCGGTTCACCGAATCCAAGCTCGAGTGTGTCCGCTCCGCATTCAACCTCTCTAACGAGCTGGTCAATATCTGGTCCCACGCTCTCGGTCTTATCCTGATGTTGACCATCGCCCTTTATTTCTACCCGAGTAGTGCCAACTTTGGGCTAAGCACCAAGAGCGATGTCTTTGTTGCAGGCGTTTTCTTTGTTATGGCTTGTTTGACTCTGGTCTGCTCGACAGTTTGGCACACCATGAATGCCGTCGCAGATGTTGATGCCATCTCCATCTTTGCTTGTGTCGACTACACCGGTATCTCACTCCTTATCGCGGCATCCATCATGACAACCGAGTATACGGCCTTTTACTGCGACCCTGTCAGCCGGTGGACCTACATGAGCTTGACAGCTTTCCTTGGAATCGGAGGCGTGGTTCTCCCATGGCACCCTCGCTTTAATGGAGCCGACATGGCCTGGGCTCGCGTCGCCTTCTATGTTGGTCTGGCTTTGACTGGCTTCATGCCCATTGTTCAGCTTGGATTCTCTCATGGAACCGACTTCGTGTACGACTTCTACTCGCCCATCTCCAAATCCGTCCTGGTCTACTTTGGCGGCGCCGTCGTCTACGCCAGCAAGATCCCTGAGCGATGGTTCCCTGGATGCTTCGACTACGTGGGCGGAAGCCATAACCTGTGGCACGCCGCTGTTCTCGGAGGCATCTTGTTTCACTACACAGCCATGCAAACTTTCTTCTCGAACGCTTTCCACCGAGCACAGGGAGGTTGCCCCTCGTATTAAGCATGCTGATTGCATGGGACCTATCTTGGCGAGCCGGTCTTTCATGGTCTTGCCACTATCCACTAGCGGGTGCATGTGAGACCGCCTTTCACATGCCTCCTCTCCCGCGTCCCCCGCTGTGAACGCCATGGCGGGGGTTGCTGATGCCCAAACTTGGGCTGAAGGATGGCCAATGTCGTTCTTCTCTCGGCCTCAACGATCACGACGTCGGAGCACACTGCCACACGGCTTACAAGGCAGAGACTGCCAGCGCAGCAGCGCAACGTCCTTCGACGGCCGAACACGACCAGCAGCGATACGGGATGTGATAGTCACACCAGCACGCCTCGTGCTCACATTCTGCTGTATCTTGCCTACACCTTGACAGGATTCCTCGGTACGGTACTCGCCTCATGACACTACCGACCGAGCTAGCTTTATTAGAATGGTGACACCGCCTGGAAAACTAGAGCACTATACTCGGCTCCCCTTGTCCGACACGGACTGACCGGAGGCCATTGATGTCGTCTGACGAAAAGTAACTGCATGTAGACCGGCGTTTTCTTTGAGCGGGGAAGGTGTCGAGAATGACACTCATGATATGTTAGATTCTCTGGGCAGAACAGCCCTCATTCACGCCCCGATATAGGAGCAAGTAAATATTAATAGATCAAATTATTCATATATTCATTCATCCATCCTAGGAGCACTCCATGTAATAGCTACTCTCATGTCCCATTATGAATCTGTACAGTCAATGCCCAGCTATAATACAGTACTGTTCCTCCATAGTCATTATGCGTAAACTTGAATCGTAAACCGTAAAAACATAAACACATCTTTGTGACGGTGCTTCCAGATGGATGCTGTCAGCAGAATGGCAGCGGCTCGGCACGGCTCGTCTATCTTGACTCGCATGGCGCGATGCCAAAGCGCGCCGGCCACGCTGCCGGGTCTTCGGGTTTGCGAGGCCATGCAAGGGGTATGGGCTCCGGATAATGTCCCGATTCACGTGGCGGTATGCACGTCAATGAGGCCGCGGCCAAGGACCCCTGCTGGTTCATGCCGCGCGCTGCTTGGTGTGGTGTGATAGACCACACACACACACCAAGTTGGATGAAAGGTACCAAAGTACCTCCGCAAGTATTTGCTCGGGCCACCGCTAGATGATGGCGTATCAGAGCGCGTGGGAAACGATCTCGGAGTACACGTCATCTGGAATCTTCTTAATAATACCAATGGTGACGGATTTGACGAGATCAGCGTTGAGTTGCGGGAAGGATCTCAAGACCTTGTTGGGACTATCTCAATGTTAGCATCATGGGTGACGATGTCAGGCTTGAGCGGGCATCATACCTCGGTGACTGAAGAATCTGAGATCGCATAATGGTGAGCTGAGCCACAATGCAAACAATGTTCAGATGAGGTCCGTAGGCGAACAAAAAGTCCCATAACCGCAGCACCTCGGGCAAGGGCGGCGTGCAGGCGCAGAGAGTCAGGACGGAGGGGAAGGCGTAGATTTCGGCCGAGAGACCCTTGGCCGTGAGGTACATGCTGAGCTTGGGGTCCACGATGGCCAATACCTTGTCAACCAGGGCGAGACCTCGGTGGACGCCGTCCATAGCACCGCGGATGTACCCTGGGCATTCGCGGGTGAGCAAGGAGTGGAAGGCGACGAAGGCTTCGGTCTCGCTTCGAGCTGCGTAGAGGAACGGGGCGGCCAGGACGTTCATGCCCTGAACGTAGGTGCCAGGCTCCAGGGTTGCGGCCCCTGTGCCGGACTCGGATCCCTCCGTCGTGAGGGTCAAGGCTCGAGCGCGGTTGCGAGCGGTAGGTGAGGATGTGCTGGCCTGGGAATGCGAACTGCTGTCGCCGGGGAGAGAGGCACGGCTACTGCTTGGGCGGCTTTGACGCTGTTCTTCACGAGCATCATGAAGTTTCCAGGCTATAGCATTGAGTAAGCGGATCAGGCTAGCCTCGCTAACCCGGCGACGGAACAGAGGGTCGGTTGTGAGGGTGCGAAATGTATCGTTGCGAATCTTGGAGTAGGCAGGGGAGGCACCGCGGTGGATGAGGGCGAGGTAATCATCGGTTGATAGGATTGGGGCGTCGAGAAGCACTAGCCAGACGTATATTCTCAAGGTTGACTGTATATTGTTAGTATAACAGTGTAGAACGAATCGGTACTAATGTTTGACTCACCATGCCATCCTCAGCACTCTTGACACCTCCATCAATGACCTTCCACCGTGCGCTCTCCAAGGCGCCAAGAAAGTCTCCATTGGTGGGACCCTCGCGGATGATTTGTTGTAGTGACAGGTGGCCATGCGAGAAGACGGGCTTCTTACTCCCGGCGCGCTTGCTGGCCGTGACGACATTCATCTGATGGACGAGGGGGGGCGTGGCGTCGCTGTTGGCGCGGCCACGCTGTGGCGAGCGATTGATGCTCTGCGGAGGGTTGGATGGGCCAGCGCCAGGAGCCGGAGATGATCGCGTGGGCGAGACATTGCGCTGGCTCTCGCGCAGGCGCTGCTGGGAGATGAGCGAAGGAGGATTCTGGGCGCGGGCGCCGAGGGCGTGTGCAGACTGCAGGCGGCGAAGAGCGCGGTGAGTGCGTGGTGATGGCGGGGCCTGGAGTTGTGTAGTTACGGAGGCAGGAAGCGAAGGGATCGCGGGCTTCGACGAGGAGGCGGAGGAGGCGTTGGAGGAGGGTTCCGACATGGTTTCGGCTGTCGTTTGCAGGTAATATCAGAGAGGCATGGGCATGGGCATGGGATAGCTGATGCGGGAGGAGATGCAGATGCAGAGAGGAATGATGGTTTTTTCTCCCGGTGTGAAGACGGTATTAGGGCTGCTTGCTGATGGCAGAGACAAAAATTCAGCATGCAAACTAGCTAAGAGGCCGCAACGTCTCCGTAGTTTCTGGTCGTCCAGACACGGGGGGAGGCTGGAGAGATGGCTGATGGCTGAGATGGAGAGGCCAAATCGGGATGGTGGGACACACCTGAGTCGAGAGCATTTTCGCGTGTGTCGTGTTGGTTTCGCGTTCACTTTAGTCTCTGGGCTAGCCGTGACATCTGTCGTTTGTACAAGACAAGTAAAGAGTTGAAGGCATTTCTTGTTTAAAAACATTTTGCAAAAAGTCAATTCAGCTTTGGAATAATTCTGAGCCCTTGTGTTCATGCGAGCTGCATGCCCCTGCTTCCTCATGGCCAGGAGTGTTTAATGTCAAGAGGTTGGGGTGGCACTATTTCGGTCGGCGCTTGGTTGGCCGACTCGCCGACGTTGACCAGCAAGCAACCTTGGGAAGGACAACGAACATGGGAACAAGAACGATATCACCATGCAATGATATAAACTTACGCCGGTTAGTTGACACTTGTAGGATCCCTTCTAAAACGTTTAGAACATCAGACATTCTGTGGCTTTAATCCCTCCAAAAAGGTCACAACTTCAGGCTTGCTTTGGCATAAGGCATGTCTCAAGAGCCCTGTGTGTCCTGTCCACGCTCAAGGCAACTTCCGACATGAGATTCGTAAAAGATTCTGGTGCAGTTCCTCGGGTTATTGCTGCAGGCTTGAGAATGTCTCGACTGCGGTATCTGAGACTGAGGCTTGAGAGTCCAGAGTCTCGTGCGGCAAGAGTCCATATTTAACCCGACACTTCTGTTTTCTACACTACGTCGAATCTTGAGCAAGTTCACAAATATGTTACAATGTGAACTTGCTAAGCTTCAGCCACTGAAAGTATACAAAGCCGAGCCTGGCAAGTAAATAGGACCCCAGCAGCAGTTCCTTGCGCCGCACCCCTGTCCATGCTCTCCAGACCTGACGACGGCCCGAGATGCTTCGGGATCCTACCCATCAAGCAGCCTAGGACAGAAAGGCCCAAGGCATTTGTCATGGCCCCGAGGATGTCGCTGATAATAGTCTGGACCTCAATTGGTAACCAGTGATTACTGTACCTACCTGCGGTGGGGTCTATTCCTGCTCGCTCCTGCCTGCCCGGTCCCCAAAAAGAGGTCACACCAAAACCCCACGGGCTGGAAAAACGGGAGCGCTACTGCCGCGAAGGGCAAAGCGGCGATTGCGACATCGATCATGCCAGGCAAACCATCACCACTTGTATCAATCATGGGCCCTCACGAGCCGCCCGAGCGCCGCTCGACTTCGTCATTTGCGTGGGCAGCGATGGGTGACTCGCTCAATCAGCGTCTGGAGTCTACAGCCCGCGACGGCCCGATCTGCGCCCCCAGGTTGTGCAGGTGTTTGCTCCCCCGATTACCGATGTCCCGGAGTCTACAGCTGGCTTTGGTCCCTGAGATGGGCCCCTGTTGAAGTCAACAGCGTTGCTGCTCTTTCTTACAAATTTGTCAATATTTTTCATCTTTTCGCCACTATTATACGTGTCCCAGCTGCTCTGGTTGGCCTCTTGTTTCGAGCAGGATCCATCTGCATGAAACGTAAAGCCATGGATATATCCATATCTTGTTCCCCGTTTCCCTGACTATTCCATCCTCCCCAAGCCCTGCGATGTCGTCTTCATCCCCACGATATTCGTCATCGGTCTGACCTGAGACCCCAGACCACAAGACCAGGAACAGAGCTCTGTGCCAGCGTCTTATTCGCCGGGTCCCCCATCTCTACACCACCTAGTGGACTGTATCACTCTCTAATACATCTTCCTCCCACGCTGCTATATCGAATCACTTACGCTAGCCTGGCCTGGTGATTGCATCTCGTGTGTCTCGGGGAGTTGCTTTGTTGTCAGAGGCATAAGCCTGTTTCTTTCACTTTCAAACACCCATTATTGCAGGTGGTGCCCTCAGAAAACTGCATCTCCCCGGCGCTACGAGGGATCTATGTCAGATCGCTGATGCAGGCTCTGTTAAAGACTGCTCCCCCCTGCTACCACGACATATGGCGCTTCTACTCGGTTCTCCTTGAACGCGGCACCAAACACACTTATAGACTTTCTAGACTCTTGGCTTCGTGTCTTGACCGACATCCGAGGCAAATATCCACTTTCGCGGAACCTTACACGATAGCGCTTCTACGCTCACAATGCCAGGCCGCGCCTCCACCTTTGGCCGTGGCCTGGCCAGCGCCCTTGGTATCAAGCTCGATGCTCAAAGGGCGGACCTACAAGACGAGGTGACGAGAGGCGAGTCTATTCTCTCAGTGCAGAGCAGCAGTTCCTTCTATGAGAGGGAACCTACCTCAACAGAATGGCTTCAAGAACAGATACCATCCCTGAACGAACTGGCCGAATACGGATTCTCTCTATTCCCCTTCTTAACATGGATCAGCCACTATAACCTTCAGTGGTTTGCTGGAGACTTGGTTGCTGGTATCACCATCGGGGCTGTCGTTGTGCCTCAAGGAATGGCGTACGCTATGCTCGCCAACTTGGAACCTCAGTTTGGCCTCTACTCGTCCTTTATCGGTGTCATCATCTACTGGATATTCGGCACATCTAAAGACATCTCGATCGGTCCTGTTGCTGTGCTTTCCACCGTTGTCGGCAACGTCGTCCAAGACATACAATCATCAGGTCAAGACGTTGCAGCCCATGTCATTGCATCGGCCTTGTCTATCATTGCCGGCTGCATTGTGCTCGTCATCGGATTGCTTAGGTGTGGCTGGATAGTTGATCTCATCTCGATCACTTCGCTCTCCGCTTTCATGACAGGCTCTGCTATTACCATCTGCGTCGGACAGCTGCCCGCCCTCCTCGGCCTGACGGGGTTTTCAAATCGCGAGTCTCCTTACAAAGTCTTTACCAATACTCTGAAGCATCTCGCCGATGCCAGAACGGATGCAGTTGTCGGCCTGTCGGCCCTCACAATTCTCTACCTTATTCGCCTAAGCTTCACGAGCGCCGCCGAACGGTATCCGAAACACAAGCGGGTTTTGTTCTTTGCCAATACTATGCGGACCGTTTTTGTCATATTTGTCTATACCATCGTCAGCTGGGCCCTTAATATGCACAGACGAGACGACCCGCTCTTCAGAATTCTGGGAAATATCCCGAAGGGTAAGTTTGCTAATGTATGCTGTATGACACTTTGAGACTAATCGGTTTATAGGATTTCAGAACATCGGAGTCCCCATGATAACATCGGAACTGGTCTCGGACTTTGGTCCATACCTACCAGCTACTGTCATCGTCTTGCTCGTTGAACATATTGCAATTTCAAAGTCGTTTGGAAGAGTTAACAATTACACCATAGATCCTTCGCAGGAAATGGTTGCAATCGGCATGGCTAACCTCATTGGCCCCTTCTTCGGTGCATATCCTTCGACCGGATCTTTCAGTCGAACGGCGATCCAGTCCAAGGCTGGTGTGCGAACACCTGCTGCTGGAATAATTACAGGACTTGTTGTCCTGCTTGCGACCTATCTCTTGACCACCGTCTTTTTCTACATACCCAATGCCGCTCTGGCAGCGGTCATTATACATGCGGTTGGCGATCTCGTTACGCATCCAAACACAATCTACCAGTTCTGGAGGGTGTCCCCCGTAGAAGTCTTCATCTTCTTCACGGGTGTTTTTGTCAGCATTTTTGGCCAGATCGAATCTGGGCTGTATGCCACTGTTTGTCTCTCGGGGGCTGTCCTCATCTACCGGATTCTCAAGGCCCAGGGCCGATTCCTGGGTAAAGTTAAAGTCCACTCGGTCATTGGAGACCACGTCATTGCGGACGACCATCGAAACGTCGTGGGGCACTACAGCACATTCGAGAACCCCGAAACATCGGCAAGAAACGTTTTTCTACCCCTTGATCACGGCGATGGATCGAATCCTGAAGTTGATGTTGACCACCCTTACCCCGGAATTTTCATTTACCGCTTTTCTGAGGGCTTCAACTACCCCAACGCAAATGCTGCACTGGATTATTTGACGGAGTTCATCCAGTCTGAGACTCGACGCAGCAGTCCTGAGGCCTTTGAACGACCAGGAGATAGACCTTGGAACAACCCAGGGCCCAGGAAATCTGCAAAACGACCTGCCGATTCCGACCCAGACTCTGAGCTCCCGACTCTGAAGGCCGTGATTATGGACTTTAGTTCCGTAAACAACGTTGATATCACTTCAATCCAACGTCTGATCGATATACGGAACCAGCTTGACTTATACACAGCCCCTGACACAGTGGACTGGCATTTTGCCTGCATCAACAACAGATGGACCAAACGAGCACTCGTATCGGGAGGGTTCGGAGTTCCATACAAACCAGATGATGAAGGACTGCAACGGAGATGGAAATCCATCTTCAGTGTGGCAGAAATCGGAGGCAAAGACTCAGCTGCAGCTCTGGCCCAGGAGGAGAGCTTTCATGGGTTCCATGCAGATCTAACAGAGGAAGAGCCACTAATCGGGGGCTTCTCCCATGGAAGATCGTACGGTGCCATGTCACCAGGAGAGCTGGAGAAGCAGAGGCGGAAGGGTGCGGTGGTTCATGGCCTGGACAGGCCCCTCTTCCACGTGGACCTGACGAGTGCGCTGCAGAGTGCGATCGCGAACGTGGAAGAGAGGTCGGAGTTCAAGCCTACCACAACGGAATAGGAGGCGTTTAGCATGGAAAATATAGATTAAGGCAGCATTGTCACTGGCGTTTCTGGACTGGGAGATAGAGAGCATATGAGCGAGCGTTTGACTATTATAGATGTTGCCGGATAGAGATCCCGAGAGTGAACTCACGCTAGATACAAAAACGCGATGAAGCGAATAGAATAAAATTTCACACCGTGATCAAGGAAACTGTCAAATGAAGTAATACGCAAGAACCCGAGTTGTTAAAGGTGACAATGAGTTTGAGCAGGGGCGGATGTAAGCCGATCACATGACCTCGCGCAATGACTTTTCCACTTTACGCGTCTCCTACGCGGACTCCGCTCATAGACCCCTTGTAACACTGCGTCATTCATTCCATTCACTGCCAGAGCAACGGCGCAATCCTCGGGTACCAGGGCTGCATTCTATTACTACAAGACAGTTGCAAATACATTCGACTGGCTATCCATACGCAGTTGCGGGAAACTCGAGTTCTTTCTCGTCCTCGCCACGTTGAAGCTATGGTTGCTGGATATCAGCGGCTGAACGAGAAGAAGTCGCAGCCGAACCCCAACATCGTCTTCATCCAACCCCTGGAAGGCCCAGACAAGAAGATTGCGCAAGATTTCCTGGAAAGAATCGCAGCACAATGCCGTAAGATGCCTGCTGCTCCATGTCCAAGCTTGCCACTAATACTTGCCTTCAAGGACCAATCATGCGAGAACACCACCTCTATGTAACTTCTTTGGAGGAGTATGAGCCAAATCGGGAATTCGTTGGGCGCAATTTTAATGCAGGAGAGGTTGTTCAGCTCGTCCTCAAGTCGCCCAGCACGGGGCGCTGGCTACCCTTCAACTACGTCCAGATGGTCATGATGCACGAGCTGGCGCACTGCAAGCAGATGCACCACTCGCGAGCATTCTGGGCTGTGAGAAACTCGTATGCATCTCAAATGCACGAGCTCTGGTCCAAGAACTACACTGGTGATGGACTCTGGGGCAGGGGTGCTAATCTTGCAACTGGCGCGTGGGAGAGGAATACGGTGCTTGCCGATGACGTCCTGCCCGAGCATCTCTGTGGAGGTACATACAGGTCACGAAGAAAGAGAAAGGTGAAGCCACAGCTATCCTACCAGGAGAAGAAAGAGAGGAGAATCCTCAAGAAGTTCGGCAAGAATGGAGTCACGCTCGGCGCAGATGAGGAGACCAAGGTCAAGCTGGAGAGCGGAAGGAAGATACAAGCTAAGCCTCGAGTGGCTGGAAGCATGAGAGGCCGGGAACTTCGAGCAGCAGCAGCACTGGCCCGCTTCGAGAAGCAGAAAGCAGAGCCAGAGCCGATCAAAGACGATGACGAGACGGAATCCGGCAGCGAGAGCGAGTATGAAGACGAAGTGGGTGGTGATTCCAAGGATGCAGTTGATGTTGACGGCAAGAGGCTCGTTGACGGACAAGGCCGGGGAATGGTCAAAGTGTGCGAAGATGAGGACGCCAGTGATCCTGCAGCGAGTGACGAAACCAGGGAGCTTCAAGACATGATCAGGGGGATCAAAAGAGAGTCGCCAGAGCCACAAGTTTTAAGAACAATCCGTGGAGCCAACACACAAAAGTCAAATAGCCGAACAGTTGGTTCGTCGACAAAGGTGTCGGTTACAAAGATCAAGCCGGAGCCTACCAACGATCCCCAAGGAATCGAAGAGCCTACAAGGCTAGTACCCCACGACCAAGATGTGTCTAACAAGAAGTCTACAGCTGCTGAGAACCACGACACATCATCTTCAAGGCCAAAAGCAGAGACGACCAGCGAGTCTGAAGGTATCGAGACCGCTCCCAGTGGGACATGCTCGATGTGTTCTTACGTCAACCCTGGACTGGCACTTACATGCGCAATGTGTGCTAATGTGCTGGATCCTTCCTCGACGGCAGGCTCGTGGCAATGCTTGAGCGATTCATGTAAAGATACACTGTATCGAAACGCGAGGGACTGCGGAGTGTGTGGGCTATGTGGGACAAGAAAAGGAGGAGAGACCTGATAGACTCGTCGATAATGAGGGAACGAGCTGTGCTGTCTCCCTGCGAATATCGGGTTGCAGTTAATAGCTTCTGTGGGTCAGGAGCGATTTACCAACCCTGCAAGAGCAACTATCTGGTGTCCAAATATATGATTAATGATGTTACACGGCATGAGGAAATCGGATGTTATGCAGAACAAGATGCAAGAATTGCACGTTCGAATGAAACACCCATCAGCCCACTGATGAAGTATTCGGGGATATCCATGTCAGTTTCACTCATTGCTTCACTTGAATCGAGCCGACGCGACATCTAAGCAAGGCACTTGAATCTCAGGGGATTGACGAAGTTCAGCAACGCGGCTCACAACGAGGCACTGGTTTCGTTTTGAAAGGAAATTGTTAGATGCCCTGCATCCAAGTGAGGTGTTGGTTTGATATCAGATTCGCCATTTCTACTGGCTACACTTCCTTCTCGCCTGGTCTTCAACGTTGCAGAGTGTGCTTTCATTACACTTCACTGGCAGGTTTTCTTGGAGCGGCTTGGTTCAATACCAGTGCAAGATTTGTGATTGCTGATTCTTTCATTATCACCCTCATTGACTGTTGATAACCTGGACAATCGTGACTGTCTCTTCCGTCGCACAGCAAGAGCTTCTGGTATACAGGCCCAGCTTTCTCTTCCACCAAATCCCTTTTCATTCTTCCATGCTCATCCCGATATCCCACTGGTCCATCATGACCAACACCCGGAGCGTCCTTCGAAACATCCTACTGGTTGTGAGCACCGTCACAGCAGCCGCATTGGCTACGCAGCGCCATACCATCCTGACAAATACTCCTTACATGCCGCGAACCCCAGCGCGGACAAGCATAACGAGGTCTTGCGGGCGCGGGCTGTGACGGCCGTCGATCACAGCATTTTGGTGGATGTAAAATGTCTTGACCCTGGACAGTACGTTTTGGTGGTTTCAGGGCTTATTTCAGCAGCGAGGATGGGAGGTGGGAGAGGAGATCGAGGAGATCTGATATCTGGTCACTTAATGGACAACATATATACTTACGCACTGCCGTCCTCTCTAGAAACATCCTTCTACACGACGAGTCTATCGCACAGTTGGGTATCTGCGGCGGCATGCCCGGGTCTATCGACCGATGTCAGGATGCCCTGGCGACGAGGACCGGCGAGATTGGCACGGCGGCCGAGGACGGAGCGAATATCACCGTGTCCAAGAAACCGTGGATGGAGTGTGTTCAGGCGGCGCGGGCCGAGTGCCCGGCGGGAAGCTTGGAGGCGACATGCAGGGGCGGCGCATGGATAGGCGACGTGAAGTTTACTCTGGAGAGACCGGGCAGCGGGGATCTGTGAAGGCGAATGACATAAGGGCGGATGTGTGAGGGCGAGCAGCGAGAATGGCGGTGAGCAATGAAACGTCAAGGCATAGAAAGTAGTATGGCGGATGTGGTAAAGGATAGAGGAATGGTGGAAATGGTTGAGTTTGAGTTGAGTTGTGAGAAAGGAGACGGGAGCAGAAAAAAGGTTGAGGGAGAGAAGAGGGACAGGCAGAGAGGGCGGCGAGAGATGTTGGGGGGAGTCGAGATATTCCCAATCTCAACTCCCAAACGGGCAACGCAGCACAACCTCGACGATACACGTAGCCACGGTTTCCATAGTAATCTCTCCAGCACTATCGATTGGACAGAGTCTCGTTAGATCGACAGAGCTCACCGAGGTCCAGACCGTCTTGGCCCAAGGGCGCCGGCTCTTTGTTTGGTGTTGCAGCTTTTTGGCTTTGCTCTGTACCCCCACACAACCACCAGGAACGCCCATTTGCAAGCTCCGTGCGTACAGTACAGACAGTAGGGGGCATGTATGTACGACGTATCCGCCTCTCGGCTGTGAGCTGCACGCTGCGGCACGGTGGAGAGTTTCCAATCCGTGTGCTACACCACTCGCACCATGATTGTCTCCAAACAGCTGATAGGCGGGTCGCGGAGGCCACCGAGCTCGCCAATCTCTTGGTGGGGTCCTTGGCCAAGAAAGGAGACGTTCGAGTTTCTCATGAGATAGTATGTTTGTGAAACTGGGCTGGATCAAGGTGCAACTGGGCCAGACAGCGAGGGAACCTGTCAACGAGACGTGACGGCCAAAGACGGGAAACGTACTCGAGACAACAAGACACCACAAGGGTACGCGCTGGCACTTTTGGAGGGCCTCTTTCGCAACGGTTCGAGTGATGGACATGGATCAAGTCCAAATACGTCGTAGGAAGGAGTGCAAGTGTAGCATCCAGCATGGAAAATGGGTGTGAAGATGCCCCAAGGTCAAGGCCAAGGCGAGAGAGAGGGCGCCAGCGCATCGGCCGAGGGTGCCGTGAGCCGGAGCATGTGCGCACAGTAGACGCGGGGTAATAGTCTGCCTGGTGATTGGCCATAGACAAGAGCCAGTCTGGAGCGGACTGTTGCACCGGGTGGGAACATCCCTCTCACTTTAGCGGTGGGAGGGGGGCTCAAGCACGAGCAAGGAGCGTGGCTTTTGGCGGATCGAAAAGCCATCGAGCATGGCCGTGCGTGGCCAGAATGAAAGATATGGGGAAGAACGTGGGATCGTGCGAGCCTTGACGGGGCCGCCCCCAGATAGACTGATAAGTCTAACAGTTTGCAGCATGGGATTGACGCTGTAGCAGCCGGCAGACGCAGGTAAGGTTGGCACTAGCCCAAGACAAGTCAAAGCACAAACCGGCCAACGCCAAGCAGAGGACGGCATTTGGGGAAGACGAGGAATTCAGCATGCAGAAGACGAGAAACGCGACTGGAGGGTAATGCTGAACGCAAAGGAATGTGCTGTCTTTCAGGCGTCAACGGTGGCTGACGGTCCAACAAGCGAAGAGGGTGACCGTGATGATGAAGGATCGCAGCCCAGAAATGCTGATGAATGCCGACACATGGGGTGGTGATGACAACTCCAACGACTCGACCGTGCTGATCGCGTCTCCGCTGGTGGTTACCACCGTGGCATCACTTGATCTGAGATGCCGCACGCTAATCAGCTCCAAGACGCAGTGTGGCATGTTTTGACAAGAGTCATGTCAAAGGAACTGGCGGGTGGTGCGGATGCTTTGGTCGTGGTTGGTTAAAGGACCCGGCACGAAGCGTAGGTGCCGAAGACCATCTTGGAACCAATATCCAAGAATAGGAAGAGGGCACGTCCGCCCTACAGGACTGTCATCCATCCTCCAACCTCCATCGCTAATGATGGAGCTGAGATTGTTTGTTGCGTACCCCCTTTGCCTTTGAGTTACGTCGGTTATCATCATCACCCTCCTGCCCATCCCACCACCGTTGGTGATGGCGTCCTGCACCCGGCCTCTTCTGACGCGAAGGGCGCTTCTGAAGGAGAGAACTATTTGGAGCTTGGGGGCTTGCAGAGGCGCTGCCTATCCCCATCTCTAGTTCTCATCCTTTCCTCACGGTGGGCTGGGCTGTGTTGCCGGTGCAGCGATCAACATTGGATGACTGGGCTGCTGCTTGTCGACGCAGTCGTAGTGTATTGCTGTTTGGCCTGTGTATGGGGAGCAAAAGCAACAGCAGCCACCCCAGAAACCAAGGTCGCCAACCACTCCTTTTCTCATTCGTCACCATTTCGCTTTGGTGTTGACACTTCTGTACCTGGAAGGCGAAGCAACCCAGACAACCCTGGGGGCAAAAAGTCATGGCAGCTTGTCTCTGCGCTTCGTTTACGACTTGACTACCCCGCAAAAAAAGCAAACCGCAATCTTTTGTGCGAGTGGGTGACGTCGTGCCCTGGACCGCTGTCTGCTGCGGGCACTGTGAGGCGCTGCGAGGGCCCTACGAGGAGGCGTCTTTTCCGCTCTGGGATTGGTCTATCTCGGGGCGGACCCTGGGACGCCCCCGTCGCTCCGCAGTCGGCTTCACGACGCTAGCGATAGCGTGCGTGCGTGTGTGGAGCCGTGGGCTCCGGGGAGGAAGACAGGGGGCCCACTACGCCCTGAGCCGCCGTGAACGTGGGAAGGGTGAGTGTTCGGGTAGGCGATGCGATGCAGTTTTGTAGGCGAAGATGCGAGATTCTCAAGACGGGCGGCAATCCAACCGTCAGATGCGCTTCTCACCCCCTCGTGTGTTGCACCTCGTTGCTGAGCCGACACGCCACAATCTGCAGCCTGCTGCTGTGTAGGTTGTGTTCGGCGCTGCCATGTCACGTCGAGATTATCAGGCGGACAAGACTCGAAACTCGGGATCCAGTGCTTACAGTACAGTACAGGTCGCAAGGGAAGAGGACGAGCAGAAGTTGAGAGAAAGGGGATGACCAAGCATCACACGTGATTATGACAGGTACCATGCAGAAACGTCCATCAAATTGGAATGCAGAAGGGGAAGGAGACTTGGGACATGTGGGAGACATGTAACCAGGAAGGTGGTACTAAACACAGTGAGAGAGTCGGAACAGCTGGCAATGCGCCCGGGGACGGCGATTGATGATTGATAATTGTCGATTCAAGCTTTGCACATTGATGAGCAAGCGCAAGGTACATGGTTCAAGGGGTCTTTTGGCTGGATATGGCTAAAATCATATCATATCAATCGCCGACAGGAACAGAAACAAACGCTGCTGATGAAGACTTTAGAGCCCGTAGGAGCGAAGCACGGCGCCACATTTCCCCTCCAGGTCCTTCCACTTCCCCTTCGTTGCCTCTTTGGATGATGACACGGCTTGCTCTGGCGTGATTGCGTGCCTTCCAGGTTCCCCGGAATTCTCGGTCTGATTGGAACCCCATGAAACACGCTTGCCGTTCCCCCCAATGAGGCATCATTCCAGGCAGGTACAATTGTCTCTGACTTCCATATTTGCCTTTCTTATCGGCTTTTCTCTTTGCTGTCCTTCGTCATTCAGGCTCAACATATTCTCCTCCATCACTCAACGAAACTGAGGAAGGCGAGATTATCACTTTCATCGCAATCCGAGAGACTCTTGCACATAGTACCTACTTGCAGCTGCACCTTTTGCAACCCAAACAGACGCGCATCTCAGGGCAACCACAACAGCACCCACGTCATATTCGCCGCCCACCACCGACCGACTCGGGGGTTCGGATTGATACCAAACTCCAGGACGAAGCAAGAGTGTCACCACCACAGTTGACGGCTCGTCACAGCCACGAATAGTCGGAGCCGGAAACTCGAGTCGAGTTGACAGGCTCCAAGTGCCAACTCGACAACAGTCAAATCAGCTCTGCGGGGCTACAATAAGCGGCTTCAACACCAACGCACACCCCAGGCAGGCCAAGAGTCAGCCTCAAAAAGGAACTGCAAAGGAGACAAGGGCTCAATCCCCAAGAACGGCCGCCATCCCCAGCTTACCTCCTCTCGACCCACAGAACCCTGAAGGCAACCCTCCTCGCAGCCAAGTGCAGATTCGCCCAGAGACAAGCCAGGCCAACCCTGGCCCGATCGCGGCGCAAGGTTCCACCAGCGCGAACGACGTCACTCCGCCCCCCGGCCCATTTGCCATCAGTTGCTCCATTCCCCCATCTTCCCCCATCTCTCGCAGGTCTCGCCCCATCATCTCAGAGACTAGCCGCTAGGTACCGGCCGCTGTGCAATGCAAGCACACCTCAGCGCCAGGCCAAACCTGCAACAGCCAGCCCAAGTTCGTGCCTTCGCCGGGGCTAACTAAACACCCCGGTCAACTGGGGCCTGCTGTTCCCCTCTGGCTCTTTGGACTTCGACCCCTCGATACGGGGAGCTTGGACTGACTCTGAGTCTGACGCTGACTCTGCTCTCCCATCGGCCTTCGCACTGCCGCCGGTCTCGCTGCTGTTCAAATCGCCGACCATTGGGCATTGGGCGTTGATTCCCCCTCTTCAACTTGCCTTTTACCTAAACGGGTAACGGCGATCTCTCATCACTGACCGGCCTGTCTGCTCCCTTGTTTTAGAGTTGATCAGCGCCCTTCACATTTCGTCTACTTCACCCATCCTCTTTGTCTTTATCAACCCCTCCATCCCCCCATCACCACCTCGTACTCTTAAACTCTCCCCTCTTCCTCTTTTCTTCTTCTTTTCCTCCTCTAGTCTCTCTCCTCGAGTTTTCGTTATCATTTTTAAAACTGTTTTCGTCGCACAAGAAATTCCCATCAGCCCATAAATTCTCCAACCTATCACACAATCAGTTTCACGTGTTACGGTGTCTTCACCATTCTCGAACCACACTCGCGCCACTGCCTTGCGCGTCTCCCCATACCACACCGTATCTACAGGTATATAACTACCGGCAACGGTAGTCGTATATTTTTGCCCATCATGTCCACCGACACAGCTACCAACAACGCAAACAACAATCCCGAAATGTACACACGCAACCGACGAGGATCAATCACTCAGGCCGCCCTGACCAACCTGTTCCAGCGAGGGAACTCGGTTCCCAACGGCAGCGGCTTTCCCAACCAAGCCTCGGGCCCGGTTGATAGCGGCCGCCGGCGGCTCTCAGTCACCACTCTGGGCCTCTCAGGCACCTCGCCTACTACCAACAATTCTTCTTTCATCCGCCGGGGCAGCATGTCTACCAATTCCAACAATTCCGACTCAATTGATGAGAACGCCATTGAGGATGACGATATGCTGTATGGCACTGCTAAGACGGCGCCCACCACGCCTTTCGTCCGGCGAATGAGCTTCGGCACTTCCAACATGCGCAACATTCGCCCCAACGGCAGTCCCGGAAATGGTAATAGCCCATCCTCTCCTCCCTCTTCCCAGACGGGGCGCTCCGCCCACGGTGGACGAAAGGCATCGCTCGCAGGTCTGCCTGCACAGGGGTCCAGCATCTCGGCAGCTCTGTCGTCTGCTGGGCGCCGCTCGAGCATCGCTTCTTTCCCACAGGCAAGCAACACCAAGTATCCAAGAGCCACATCTGACAATCCGCGCCCAGACCAGCAAGGTTTCAACTGGTCCGAGCAGCTTAGGTCTCGCGCCGAGAGCTCCGTCACAGGTGCTCGCCCTTCTTTCTCGTTCGCGTCCTCCTCCCCGCCGCGCAACAACTCCATCCACGACCGGGCAAAGTCCGTCTCCGAGATGCCTCAACCCCCAGTCCAGGCTGCCTCTGTGAAGCAGCAGCCCAGGCAGCCGGAACGGCCCAAGCCTGATGCTTTCCAGGAGAGAATCCTGAAGGGAGACTTTTACATGGATTGAGCGGGGCCACCAGTGGCAACGCCCAGTTTCTAGTCTCACGGTCACGATGTTGATGATGATGATACCTACAATGACGATTCGCCCACTTCAACACCACCACTGTCCGACGCCTATAATAGCCGTCTGAATCCCTCTTTTTTGCATGTCGGACCGTACTGCACAATCTCGTTCCTGATTTGGTCTTTGAACATTCAGCCTATTTCCCCTCAAAGGAGATCTCTCGCTCGACACATGGCTGCTCTTTCTGCACTTGTTTATGTGTTCTGCAAGCAAAGCTTCTTGAGACAATGATACGTCCCTGGGGGAAAACAGGAAAACCCGAGCCCAAAATATTCGACTTACATGGAATCTACGGAAGGCGTCTAGGGAGTGAAGACAGAATGGGTTGGCAGAGCATATTGATGCAATGGTGGGTCGGTCACATTGACGACAAACACACAACCACGATAGCGAGCATCGGGAGTTTTGGACTTTGTTTTCTAATTGCTGGCGTTTACGATTTCGTGTTTGAGTACAGATTTGTCAAACACGTGTAGGATTATCAACCGGGTATGGGCGGGAATCTGTTAAGGGCCTTTGCCGCTTCGGAACGCTCAGGGAAACTCGGGAGTTACGGGGGCTGTCCATGGTAATGGGCCGGTATCCGGAGGCAACCCAAGGACACAGGCTGAGGGTATGGATGGCCAAAGGCGTTCACCGCGAAGGACAAGGTCTAGACCAAACAACTAGAATGAATGGGAAATGGTCATTGCTGCCATTTGCAATTTTCAGGAATGGATCAAGTGTGAATGCTTGTATGTGCAACGGGCGAGTTAGTTGCCTTTACTAACCAACCACCAATATTGGTATCAGTTACAACGAACCAAGTTAACAAATAAACAAAGGCTACCCCGTAAAAGCCATGTCGAATGCAGATGAGAAAGGCAGTGGTCCTATCAAAACAAAGCATAATCCCGTGTATACTGAAACCCAGACTCCCGCTGACACCGCAAAATAAAGCATGTGAAACAAGTTCAAGATCTATGCCTCTCCTCCCAAGCCCTTGGCTCTCTCGATAGACTCCTTCACTGAGTCAAGCGTAGCCAACCTACACCGCTCTGTCCACGTGTACGCCGCATGCCGCTGCACTAGGACGGATACTCCGGAACATGCGTCTACAGCTTGCAGGATGCTCTCGGGAGATACATCCGTGAGGCGGACCGTTCCCAGAAGCGGCGGGACAGAGGGCGTTGCAAAAGTTTCGAAATAGACAAGTAGGGAAAAAAGTCAAATATTGGTTGCTGTGGCGGCTGAGGCGCAAAAGTCAACTTTATAGTGTTTGAAAGGTTGACAAATTATGGCCACGAATATTATAGAAATAGGCAGCCGTGTGGTCTAGACCGGGGTCTAGAAACTAAAGACGTTGCCCGACCCCGGGATGCCTTGAAACATGTCGTTGAACCAAGGCTCGTCGAGGAAGATACGCATGCCGTCTTCCCACATGCCCTGGGACCCCATCCCCATCCCCATGCCCTCGAGGTCCCAGCCGGGACCAAGGCCATAATCTTGGATGTCTGAGGCGTTGTAGCCGCCCACGCCGCCTCCGGTGGTGGGCAGTAGTGTGGGTATCACGGGTGCAATGGCCGCAGCGAGGTCGGCAGAGAGTGGCTCCATGTGGGAGGGCATGGTAGACGAGGGGGGCGGGAGAGAGGAGTTCGAGGGTCCGGTGTTGGTGGCATCAGCTGACGGCGTGTTGTCGTGGAAGAAGGGCTGTGGAGGCTGTGGCATGCCTCCCCAACCGCCGAAGGAGGTCCGATGGACAGACGAATCCCGGTTCCGAGAGCTGGCGCCGGCGCCGGTAGCAACCTCGGATAGGAGCTGGAGCGGAGTGTTAGCCGTCGAAGGCCGTTCGGATTGTGATGACGAGTTGTTGATGGGGGTGGGTTGTGAGGGCGACGGTTGAATCGATGACGATGGAGGCGGCTGTGGGGGGACGGAGCCAGACTCCTTGATATCGAACTTGGCCTGCTTGTAGAACCAGCTACGCAGCATGACGAGCACGACGAGAAACTTGGCAGCAGGACGACATCGATCGTCTGCAGCGGTGGCGCGAAACTTGTCGAGCAGAGCATCGAGATGTCGACCAACTTGCATGTCTTCCTTGTTGAAGACACGGCCGAGATCTGAACCATGGGCCGAGGCAGAGAAGTAGAGCTTGATGAGCATGACGACGGCGTAGGCGACGCGAACAAAGTTGAACACCGGTAGACAGCGCACGCTAAAGATGTCCATGTCTAGAAAGGTGTTCAGAAGACTGTCGATGGAAGTGAGACACGTTGAAATGGCGCTGATATGGGCGGCAGACAGCTTCTCGCCGTTAATGAGGCCGTCGCGCAGAGAATCGGCCGAGAAGGGTGGTCGTATAGGCTCAACTGCACGAGAATGCAAGGCCATTTCGTGCATATACAAGCTGAGCACGCTGAAGCTCATTTTGAGAGTTGCTGGTATGTGTTAGTAAGAGCATCAAGTGATGGGACTGGGGTTTGGCTTACATTGCAGCATGTCAGGGGGGATAGATTCGCTATACTCTTTGAGATCCTGTTCAAGGCCCTTGAGGGTATACTGGGTCCTGGGATCTGTGATGCTAATGTTGGCGGTAGGGTCATCGAGCGCAAACTGGATGCCAACCTCCTCAGATAGACGATGTGTCCATACAAGGTGGCAGAAGTAGGCATCAGTGGGAGCAGCGTCGGGCGATGACTGGAGAATGCGAACACTCTCCGCCATGAAGGGGTTCCAGCGGATGAGATTAGGTCGGTGCAAGGCCATGGAGGTATTAGCCGCCAGGAAATAGCACGTCAGCCATGTTCGGCGGCTCTCAATGCTCGTTGGATCAGGCGGAGTCCATCTTCGAGAGGGTCCCAGCGAAGGCCCCTGGCGCCAGCTGTCAGGGATGACCTTTCCACGGCGCTGCTTTACTTTCTGACCAAGACCGATGTCGATGGCCATGACGGCAGCCATGTGCACAAGCTGGTAGAACTTGAGCTCCTCGAAGTGCTCTGGAGGCCAGTACCAGATCACAGCAACGTTGATCGCCTGCACCAATTCGAGAGTCTTCTCTCCCGCGAGCATCACCTTTTCGGCAAAGACGAGCATCAACTCCTTCTGAAGGGTCTTCTGCAGGGAGGGAGACTCGGCCGTGGCCGCTGCCATGATGGCGAGGAATAGAGTTGGCTTCGTCTTGCGGAGTTCCGCAGCTGTGAAGCCCGGTGGAAAGACAATGGCTGGAAGGTGGAATATCATGTGGTCGTTGTAGCGGGCAAACAGCTCAGTGGCCTTCTCCATCGAAAGGACGCCTCGCTCGACAATATCGCCCTGCTTTGCTCTAGCCAAGTAGGATGCCAACGCCTCTGCTGGTGTTTCTTCTGCGCGCTGTTGCTCGTCCGAACCATGCTGTCCCTCAAACTTCCTCTTCTGCCCAGCCGCCGGAGTACTCGACGCCGTGGGAGGCTGGGCGGGAGACGCTCGATCTAGTTTCACGCCCTGCTCCGTTGCCGATGCAGCGGGGATGGCGCTCTGTGATTGCGTGGACATTCCCCACGATGGAGTTTGGTTGGTGTTCTTCCACGTAATATTATAAGGAGATGCTGCCATGGCGGAATCAGACGGCTGCTGCGGCCTGGGTGGAACAGTAGGAGAGCCCCCGACGCCATGCCCGTGGCCCCCAGCGGGCGCTGCTCTCGCCTGCAAGCTCGCCGTCAGCGCGTCAATCTTCTTCTCCAACTCGGCGACTCTGCTGTCCGTCTTCTTCTGGCGCTTGCGCGTCGGCATCGTCACCACGCAGCTCCGGCCGGCTTTGCGGCACCGCTTGCAAGGACCCTCGTCATTGGGGTCAGGCTCGCAGCGCACCTTGAGGCCGCGACACGCCTCGCAGGCCCTCGGTCGCTTGGGGTCGCTGCCATCGGGGTCGGCGTCGTGATGTTGTTGGCCACCCGGCGCGTCGGGCGTGTCGGGGCCGTCGCCGTCGTCGTGTTGCGCGCCATGAGCTGGCGATATCAGGGCGCCGATGGGAGGGGGGACATGTCGGGACGGCGAAACTCTCGAGATTCCGTCCGAGGGGTTGCTGCTGGTTAATGAGGAGGCATGTTCGCCGCTGCTTGCTCCGAGTCGAGGATCCAGTTCCATCGGTCGTCGTCGAATTGGTCGGCCGGTCTTGAATCTTTTGGCCGCTTAGTCGCACTTGCGATGGGGGAGGACGGCAATGTTTACCGCCGAGTCTCCGACGTTTCCGGGGCACATCATGCCATGACTAAGCCAGAATCGGAACATCGCCACTGAAATGTTCCGTGATACACTCAACATGCAGTTTAAGCTTCACAAGTCGAGAAGGTTGTGTAGGGATGGAGACATTTCTCATTACTTCTGTCTGCCAATAGAAATCCAAGACAAATACCAGTGCTCACAAGAGCTGTCAATCATCTCGAGTCGGAAAATTACATCACTCATTCCCACCCTTAACAAGGGCTTGACTTGAATGTGCAGCGCAAAACTAACTATCCAAAACGCCATGCTAAGTCGAAAGAGCCAACACAATTGTTGCTCGGGGACAAATCAACATACCTCCCGGCATCTTTCAACTCTTGAAATCCCATACAGGCCTCTCGCGTTGATTATACACATACCATCTCCCCGGTTTTCCACACCTGAGGCGACGTCTTTGTCTACTCGCCAAAGTAATCAAAAGTCCACCCAGAACGAAAGAGCAGCCCGAGTTGTAACAATAACGCCTGGTCAAAAGGCACCGGGTGATCCGGCTCCATTATGCAAAAAAGAAAAAAATTAATAGTATCGAATTGTCGTAAAAATGGTATCATCGCGCGTCGAAACGAGTGGGTATGTTGCAAATAGCAAAACACATAAAAAGACGGATCACATGTACAGTTTAGAATCGGGTTTCCTCTCGAAGGCGGCTCTTCGATGTTTGGTGGTGTGGTCCGACAATACCACCCATGAAGATGGCGCTCTCGCGCCGTCTATTGGGGGTAAAACCCTGGTCATAGGCAGCTGATGCACTGCCAAGGTCCTCGTGCGAAGCATGAAGGAGTCGTCGGTCATATCCAGCACGTCCATCGTGACTGGATGATGGTCGGTATCCGCTCTCGTACCCTGCAGGGGGGTTGGGGGGTTCGAAGCCTTGTCGAGATGTGCTTCCCGATGGAGGCGAGGCTCGTGCTGCGGCGTTGTTGACCACGAGAGGGGGAGTAGGGGTGGTTCGTTGCATGTCCCGTGCAACTGAATCCTTGCGGAATTGTCCATGAGGGGAGGCGCTTCCAGAAGTGGATGGTCGAGCAGGAAGGTCAAATCGCGGCGGGGCATCAGCAAAGCGGTTGTTCGAGTCAGGCTCAGAAATGGGTGATGGAAGCTCATACACTTCCGGGTCGATGCCAAAAATGCCTTCATAGTTCTGCAGGAACATGGCGAAGACGGGCGCGGGAATGTTAAGGGTTGGCGAAAAGACAATGCCGACGTTGCGCACAGTCATCTTATTGATGTCCGCGTTGTTGATGATCTTGATCAGGAAGCCAATCAGATACTTGAGCAGCGTCCCATTGGCCTGAGGAAGTCGCTGAACAAGCTCATTCAATGCCGCAATTTTTTCTGAGTGATCCGTGATCTCAATGGTGGATAGGAACTCGAGGTGAAGATCTCTTGTCAAGATTGTCGTGGGTAGTTCTCGAAGGTAGAGCTTCAGGAGTGATGCCACAGCGTGAATGTCATAGTACTGTTGATCAGTCACCAGGTTGACATCTCCTTCATTGTTGAATCGCTCTCGCAGGCCCTTAATAACAATGTTCGATCCACTAAGTCGGAAGATTCCCTCCTCAAGCACAGCGTTCTTGGAATCCAAGTACTGGATGCACCGGTAGACAACAGCCGGGAGAGGCACATTGACGTCGGTTGGGGAGCAGAATCGGACAGCCTCTGCCAAGGGAACTCCAAACGCTTGCCGGACAGGCCCCTGATAGGAGTTTTGCGGTGGTGTCGCATTCGGACCACCCTCGCTGCCACCGAACAACGTCTCTTGTCCCTCTGAGGAGGAACGAGTCTTGGGGCCAAACCCAAAGAAGCTTCGTTTCCTCTGCTTCTTCTCCTCGTGAGTTGGGAGCGGGTTTAGACCAGTCTTATTTCCCCAAGCACCCGCATCGGAGATGGGCTGAGGGTCTTTGGGTCCTGAGATGACCTTACCACTCTGCGACGACAAAGTATCAAATCCATGGCCATGGAAACTATTGTCAGGCACGCCGCCAGATGTTTTCGGTCGTGCAGGGCCTGCGGGACCTGCAAGCTGGGGAGCATCTCCCGCTTGCGTAGCATCGTAGCGAACGCCAATCAGCGTATCCGAGTCGGATGGTTGGTGGTGAGACTTCTGCTGTGGTGGCTTGCGGACCTTACCCCCACTCGGACGCTCAGTCCCAGATGTCTGGCGGTCGTGGATGGGACCGCCCCTGGAAGGCGGCGGCTCACAGTCGTCCGGATCGCGGTAGTCGATCCATTGCAACAGCGCCTCTACCCAGCGATCCCGCTCTTTGTCGCTCTCGGCGCAGAGCACGTGTCTAACGTGGCTGCTCGAGTCCTTCTTCTTCGGCTCCAGGATCAAGAACGCATGACGGAACTGGTTGTCAAGATCGTCGCCATTGGTCACACGAGCTGGTGACTGATTGTCGTTGCTCTGAGATTGCTTGCCAATCTGCGCGCCCTGCAGCTTGATGGTTCCCAGGTGGGCGCCGCCAGGCACCTCGAAGTACTTCAAATGCGGCCCATCGAGGACAAAGAATCGCGCTTTCCAGCCGCCAAAATTCTTGCCCTTCTTAGTCAGGTAACCACTACGACGAGGTCGTCCATCGGGTCCTGTCTTTGTACCGCTGACCTCAGATCCTGAGTCCCCAATAGAGCCCGCATCGTCAGAGTTGGGCGGGAGCACATTGGTTGACAGATACCGGCAGACTTCGACAGCCGTATTCGTGTCAAAGGGCGTGTTGAGTAAGTCGTCCATGAATTGGTCCAAAATCAGCCTGCGCGCATCCAGCTTGGCTGGAGCATGCCCGTTGAATAATGAACGCTCCGGCGTTTTGGCTGTGTATGATGCAAACTGCTTCAACCGCTGATCTAGCTTTGCCAGAGATATCAAATCCTTCTCAACTCTCCAGAGCTCGCCGTTATCGGATCGCGAAAGGATAGCGAGGGTGAAGACGGGGTCTTCTTCGAGCTGCGTCAGTGATAGCATGCTCGCTCTGGACGGCTTCATACGTGACGATGCAACCTTGATTTCAATGGAAGGCAGAGCGTTAGGTGGTAGCAGAAGGTCTGGGTATTCCTCTGTAACCAGGCCCTTGTACACCTCCGTACGGTCGGTGGGACTCGGCATCCTACCACTTGGCCTATCCGCGTAGCCAACGTTATCTTGCTGCGCAGCGGGCTGCCTCTGTGACGACGAATGATCCTCAGAGATTCCTGTGTTTGCTGTTGTCCTGCCTGGAGTTACTCCCGGGGTTGCCAGAGGAGTATTTGGGGGCAGAGGAATAGGTGCCCGAGGTGGTCGCGGCGACAAAGGCGCAGCCTGGAAAGGCATAGTCGTCCTGGGGGACAAAGGCGGCGAACTCATGTTGAAAGGACGAGGGCTCGCAGGCAGGCCAGGACTCAGCAACGCAGCCGGAATCTCCCTTGTTTTCGGTGCAGTCAGCATCTGTGCCAACGAAGCTGGCCCAGACTCCATCTGAGCGGCTTGAGTCACGTCCGTGGGAGATCCAGGCTGACTGGACTTGCTCTTCTTGGACGCACTGCGCGCGGCGGCTTCCTTCAGAGCAATGATTTCTCGTTCCCGGTCATCCTCCTCCCGAGTTCTTCGGCGCCCGCGATTGCTGTGCACAATCTCATCGACCTCCAAAATATCATCATAGTCAGAGTCAGTTTCGTCCTCTTCCGGGGAAGGGCTCAACTGGATCCTCTTGTCCTGGTTCAACTGGAGGGGCGCAGGTGGTGGTTTTCTTGGCGGCGGCGCAGGGAACTGCGAGAATCCTTCGTCAGGCTGTGGTGTCGCCTCGAGAACAGCAACAGTTGGGAGGAGTGAGGTCGGAGGCTTTGGCGGCGGTACCTTGGGTGGGTCGCTGGGTAGGCTGCGAGACGGGGGGATGGCGACGTTGTAAGCAAAAGGTTCCTCGGCCTTTCCCTTGCGAACTTGGTCAGCAGCCCTCTCCTCTGCCTCGTGATCGAACTTGTCCAGGGCATGATCTTGTGGCTTTGGCATGGAGTGCGCCGGGTTTAGTAGCTCGCCAACAGCTGAGTGCGGAGCGCTGGGCTGGTCGGCCGGAGGTGTGATCGGATACGGTGCCATGCTAATGTCAATAGGCGAGTTCTTTGGGCTGTCTGATTCGAGAGTGGGCGAATCTGGGACAATTGTCTGCTCCTTTGCTCGCTCAATATCGACTCGGGGAATGGGGGGCCTAGGAGGTTGAGCCGCGCCTTGTCCATTATTTCGGCTTGCCATCGAAACAGCCGGAAGAGCCATGATCTCCTTCAGCTTCTTCCTGTACTTCTCCTTGTCCTTCAACGCTCTCTCGAGGTCCTTGTTGAGGCCAAGGATCATGGCGCGCTGCTTGTCGACCAAGCGCCAAAGTTGGCCATTTTGTTGCGTCTGGGAATGCTTCTCCTTCAGCAGGTACTGAATCAGTGCCTCGGGGCTTCCCGCTGTCTTGATAAGGTTGGCAATGTCCGAAGGGCCGTGCTGCCCATCACTGTTGCCATTGGGTCCAGACTTTGTCGATATGGCGGATATCGCAGAGTCGATGGACGAGTTTCGGGGCATGGCTTTGGAGTACTCGGCCTGAGCCGCAGCTACCGGACCAGCCATGGCCGGCCGGGGATTCGAGATTGAGCCTTGGGAAGGCTTCGAGGTCACAGGATCGGAGACGGTTCGCGACTCATTCGGACAGCCTGGATAGCCCACTCTACATGAGCGTGTTAGTCTGTAGCTACCAAGCTGTGGTGCATCAGGCCACTCGTTACTAAGACGAACCTAGGGCTCTGTGGTTCCGGGGATCCTTCGTCAGAAGAGTCGCTATAGAACGAAGTCTGGCGAACGCGAGCCGTCTTGACAGGCGCCTGATCGGCTCGATAAGTCGGCGTTGGAGTATTGCGGATAGGGAACGTGGTAGATCGCGGACTTGGACTCGCTTGCGCGTACGGAAAGTTAGACGCCGCCGTGAGCGGACTGGAGATGACGGGTCGTGGGGATCTAAAGGTAGACGGGTGTTAGAGAAGAGGCGACAGGCGGATCTAGCACAGTGAAAGGTTGCACGACAGAGCGCAAGATGATCCCAGGCCAGATGAGGAAAGGCAGAATGAAGGCACGAGGTACAATATTCACCTCGCACAACATTCAACCCGGGGTAGAGAGAGAGAAGAGGTAGGGGAGGATAAGTGATGGTGCAGGATGACCCGAGAAGTAGAGATGTGTGGCGGAGAGGAGAGATTGTGAGAGGCAATGGTGAAGGGGGTCCAGAGAAGGTCCGGGGTCAGCGGAGGGCCGGGGGGGGTGTGTGGAGATGGACCGAGAGCGGACTTGGGATGAACATGCTCACCTGGGACCCGACGAGGATAGCGAGCCGAGAGACGGGACGGCCGGGTTGGAGTGAATGATGCGACCGACGGTAGGACTGTCGCCGACGAGGGTGTCGGAGGGAGATGGAGCGCGGCGGTCGAGGTGGTGATGGTCAAAGGCTGATGTAGAAGTAGCCTCGACTGGTGTTGTAGTGGCAGACGAGGTGGTGGCAGAGGTAGCAGAGGCCTGGGCACTCTGGAGCGCAAGCTGCGACATGGTGCGCTACGTTGTCATGCACCATGCACCCGGAGGCATCAGCCAATGGGTTCCAGGGCGGGACGGTGAGGTTTCGAGATGCCGGCTGGCCTGGCGTGGGTGGAGGGAATAGCCCGAGCAAGCAAGTCAAGTCAAGCCAAGGTTACATGCAACTGTAACCGCGATACAACGGAGCACGACGCAAGCGCAGCGCGCAGTACAGCAGCAGCTATTATTGCAGCGTAACTGATAGCGGGTTTCGGCGGGTGTAGGTGGGTGACGGGGGGGTGTCAGAGTAGGGAAACAGTCCAGTGGCCTCTGAAGATGCGTGTGAGAGAGAGGAAGTTGAAGCGAACGACTGGGAAGCCTGGAAACACCTGTCGCAAAAGTCGCAAAAAAGGTGGATGCCGACAGGACAAAACAGGACAGGAGAGGACAGCCCGGACAGGATACTGCCTGTCTGTAGGCAGGTACAGCGTGATGGACGGCGGCGGCGGCAAAGCGGACGGCGTCTACAGAGGAGCCCGGTCACGCAGGAGAGCCAGGGCAAGGGAATAAGCAGACGGCCGAGGTGCAGGCTGATAGTGATGGCACAGGCACAAGCACAAGCCAAAAGAAACAACAGCTCAAAAGAGAGGAGAAGGAGAGAGAGCGCAAAGGATGCACGAGGTAAAAGGAGGTAGGGATCTCTCGTCTCTGTAGGGACACACGGCAGGAGATTTGCTGATTTGGTGGTTTGGCGACCAAAAGTGCGCCCGCCCCAGCGGTCCAATTGGGATAGGGGGACAGCAAGAAAAAACGGGTGCAGAAAAAAAACGGTCGCTTGTAGTCTGCTTTGCTTGAATCATTCACTTAATGATATTGGGATCCATTACGATGTGACTTTTTTTTCGGGGACATGGAGAACTCTGTTTCCCTCTCGCCGTTATCTTGAGCTTGGTCGATGATGAGGATGATTATTATCGAGCCAGGGCGATAACAACACCCGAGCCTACATGCACCCAGCATATCGGCTGAGAGTACAGCACAGGATGGGTGATGGAGTCGTTCGTCCATTGCAGAGTCGAGTACAGACAGGCTGAACCCAGGTGTCGCAAGGGACCCCTCCTCGCTCTGGCGCCTACAGACAGAAACGAGACAGAGAATCCAGTCCTCGTCGAGAAGAACGGCATTGGCAGCAGCAAAGAATAAGGGGTAACCCTGGGTATAGTGGTGGCCGAACAAGGGGCACGAGGACGATGGATTCTTCTACTTCTGCCACTAACTGCCACTAAGAGCGAGCGAGGCGCTGACGCCCTGTTGCTCGAGGTGCCACTGAAAATCGTCGACCGGTAGGAAATGGTTAAAAAAGACTAGGATCCATTACGGATGCCCGCTGTAGGTAGGAGGGGCGCCACCCAAGTTCCACTCTATTGAGAGTGGATCTCGAGCTGTGAACCTGTGCCTGTGCCTGGGGGGCTTGGGGACTGGCGTTACAGTAGAGTCGTTGACGCAAGGCGGGCGGCTGCTGCGGGGAACGAATTTGATATTGATTTCACCATGATGCGTCTTCCGAAAGGCTAGACAGCAGCAATTGTTTTCCAAGATTAGAACAAGTTGCATGTCAGATGACCACAACTCAGTCACAGGCGTTTCAGACGCAAGCTAACCCGCAATTCTCGCGAGTTTACAAAGTCCAGAACCCAAAACGCTCGAGCTGGAACAAAAACTGGAACGACGCTGGAACGCAATCTGTGGCGGATGGCGGGACGTTGCGAGAGTTTCCCGTCCAAAGGGCAACGCCCGTTTTAGTGCCAAAGCTTGAACCCACGCGCGGGTAGCCAGGGGTTTGGCTGTTTTGAAGTCTCTCCCTCTCTCGGGAGAGTGTATCAAGAGCTGTCTTGTGCCGGGTGCTTTAGCCGTAAGAGGGGGCGTTCTGCGATGAGGTAGGTTGACAACTCTCAACACCAGACTCTAGACTCGAATCTTCCCCTCACGTCAGCCATAGAGTTCCCCCTGGCATAGACATGTAAATTGCACAAAGTAGCATCATTGATGCTTCCCATGGGAGGTTTTGATGACCTCTGCTAGCGCTGCAACATGCCTTGTCCCCTCGAATTTGTATATCCTTTCGCGCAGTTGCGTCCATCAACAGAATATCAAACTGCGAGTGGCCTTAATTTAAAGTGGACTCCCTGCCGGGCATGGTTCCCTTGACGTCTCGACGACGTGCCTCCCAATCACAGCCGCACGACGGGCCCGACCCCGGCTCCCTGGGATCCCCAGCTCCTTACCGGATGCAGCGCAGTCAAACAGGCCCAGCCCAGGGTCGGTTAGTGGGAGACGGCTGAACGAGGCTAGCGCGCTCCTCATCTGATCAGCAAGGGTCGTCGACCGGCCGGAGGATTTCTGCGAAAGGGCTTCTCGGCAGAAGACGCTGCTGCTGCTATTCTCGACGGGCTGGAATGGTCTGAGGATGCAGGGCAGAATGACCAGGTCCACTTCTCAACATCATCATCATCATCATCATCGTCTCTATCCACTGTGGGTTTTTTGTGTTGTTTGTGTAGGGTTATCGTGATCAGAAGAGGTCCCTGACGCTCCACGTCTCACAGAGCATCTCGACCATAAGAGACCCTAGCGTCTCTTTTCTGACATCTCTCTTCCAGATTGAGACGCCAACAACAATCACAACAATGCAGCTGTCAAAAATGAGAAAAGCTTCACGTGTCCTACCACGCACTCCGTCGACCTGTCGGCCGCTTGCTGCAGGTACCATCTGGCCCATCTCGAGTGGCCCGGATCCCGGGAGATCCATCCATTTACAACCCCCCTGTCGCCGTCGAATAAGACCACTCAGGTTTAACCGCCGGCGAGGGAAAGGGAAAAAGCACTGGCCCGATATTGGCTGCGACACCTCCAAGAAGCCCTCTCGGCTTTACTCTGAACCCTCATGAGAAACACAAGGCGCTTCGGATGGGTGTAGGCGACGTCAACAATAATAAGAGACATGCTCTTTGCACATTGTTATTATCAGCAGAGAGGCACAGTTCATGTTGATGAGAGACAGACAGCAGGCGCATGTTGGCGGCGCGTATCGGGGACAAACACGACAGCCGTCCCCATCTGAATCAGAATGCAAGCCACCTCCAAAACGTCACACTCGGGTATGCACCTTGCTGCAGTCCGTCCCGTCTCTGTGAGCAAACCGCATCCGCAAAAAGAAAAGAGCCGTGCGGAACTCGCATTGCTCATTCCTCATTGCCGGCGTGACGAGAAAGCATCTGTCGAATATCTCCACAGACAGCAAAGTGAGTATCCATTCTCATGAAACTCAGCTGTGATTCTCTCCTCTGTCTGGTCCAATTATCGTGCACATGTACAACAAAAGAGGTCAGTGAGGCTTGCAGAGTTCAAGCCTGGCCTTTGCGCGTCGTCTCATTGGTGGTGCCTCTCTTGTGATTGCTCGACCAGGATGAGTGGGCTTGGTTGGGAACCAAGACAGACAAGAGACACTCACACACACAAGACCTTCTCAAACAATGCTCCATATTCGTACGTTTGAGGGAGCATTCTTCCCTTTGCCTGCGGAAAAATAGATCCCTTCATACAACGCTGGGCAATCTTGGTTTCCAACTATTGCCGCCTCCTGACTCGTGCGCCCATTAAAATAATAATGGGGAACCAGACTTCTTAATTCCTACAGAAGACTACCTACCTACCTAGGCGGGTATCGCTTCTGTCGCCATCGCCTGAGGCCCACGTGGAATGCTCCGTATAGCGTCGATAATAAACAGTTGATGAGGTCACGGCCACCCGGTTCACCCAACAGAATGGTCAGAGTAAGAAGAGACAGCAGACAACCCTGGCTGACCTGACCTCCTGTGTATCGACAAGAGCGGTGTGATGTGCAAAGTGTGATGAGGACAGAGTCAAAGGGGAGCGCCTCATTTGCCGTCGTCGGCCATGGAAGATGGATGGATTGGGTAGTATTCTCCTTACAATTTCATCGCCCAGTGCCGAGGCCGTGGATGGATGATCGCCCGCCCGGCAAGATGCAAATCGTGAGACGCCGGGCCGGTCGACTACTACTGCTAGTTTTCTAAAGGCATGAAAGATTCCCACTGCCCATGGTAACCTCTCTGCATATCATGGTGATTTCGATCATCGCGATTCCGCCCGCTGCTACACGAATTGGTCCTTGTAGATTCCCCACGCTTCCCTCTTTAGCGTCCTACTCTACCCTTTTGGCCCCCTGCATCGGCCGGCCGACCTTTTGAGCTGGTCCCTGAACTCGGTCGATCCAACCCTTTGGTTTTTCTCCCTCTGCGTATTGCGGCGTGGGGCATCCCGCGACCACAGCCGAGCGGGCCGCAACTTCATGGCAGTATTTGACAACTTGAAGTTGGTTAACTGGATGATGAATGGTCTTTCAAAGAGAATTGAAATTGAGAATGACGCTGTTATCATCTATGCGGGCGTCAAAGTGTAAGCGGTTAGAATCGCTACCATTGAATGTTGGCAAGAGCTGGTGGGGTCTCTTGCCTCCTCTTCTCCCGTCGGCTTCACTTTCTCCGACTGTCCGATCATGGAAACTACTCCTTGACTGCTCTGTCTATTACATTCTCAACACCACAGTCTAGAATCTTCTGACTAGATGCATGGAACGGCTCAGGAGAGCTTCAATTGGACGGATGGTTCAAGTTTCAGACACCAGTATGCCCAGTAAACACCACAATTGCACAACCCATATCCATCGCCAGGGATGCAAAAGACTCCGTCAACCCACAACATCGCCAAGCTCACATACGCCCATCACTTGACGCACTTGAAGCATCCCATATCGAATACCTCTAACCCAAACTCGTGTTCAAACAGCTTCAGGTCTTTGCCCGGCTCCCTGATGAGAAAGCACTTGTTGGGCTTCTCGAATGCAATCGTGATGCATCCCTTCCTTCCAGCGCAGCTCCTCTGGCACGTCGCGAGGCTGGTTGCGTCCCCTACCCCGAGCTTCCACTTAGCATCCTGTCGTCTCGTCTCGAGGGTTCGTCCACCGCACTCGAGGCCTCTCGGCTTGGGCTTGATGAGTGTCGTCTTGGGGCAGCCTGCTCGTCATCAGCATCTCTCTTATGGGCATATTGAGTCGATGGACTAACTGGGGTTATGATATGGACTTGCTTCAACCATTGACGTGGCCAGTGAGACCAAGACAGCATTTCCTGGGATCATTTTCGGTTACTTTTCAAGCCAGGCTTGGTTCAAGCCGACCGAACGGATCGTCTGCCAAGACCACTTGTTCTTATACCTCTCATACTCGGACATTGAGACAGGGCTGGGAAGCCACAGAAGCAATGTTGACCGTGGCACTTCGCAAGGAATCAACGATGCCGTCGATACAGTTTAGTCTCGGCATGAATGGCTTCACTGGCATGTGACTGAGACTGCAACCGCTCGCCGCATCTTCGCGGATGCGCAACTGCAAATTTTGCCGTTCTGAAGATGTAAATGCCTGGGCAGGTTTTACAACAAGGACTTATTTCATAATCAAGCCAAGACTACCACTAGGTGACCTATATTCCACATCTCAGTCTTCAACACTTCTTCAGGATCATTCGCACAGTTGAGGTTGAACGTTGCACAAGGTCTAGACAGGGCCAGCCACATATCTCACTGGCCAGTCAGCTTGGAGCTGTATGATGGAGGCTGTCGAACTGGCTCCCTGATGGCTGAAGACGGATATGACGAGTGGAGATCGTCAATCATTGCAACAAATGGATTCCTCGCTCTCGTGTGTGATAAGAAAGAAATCGGCTATTGACAAATGTGATGGCTGAACTCTATGTGTAGAGAAGCTTTTCGGCGTCATTGATGGACAAAGTATTAACGCGCGCCCGTTGGTTGACTGTGATGAGGCGAGCTAATGTTTTGGAAGTCGGTGATACACGTCGGGAATAGCATCTTCAACAGGGAGGGCATCTCGCCAAGAATCTAGCAAGATACCGAAGGGTCCTTTCACGAACCAACAACCGCCTCTAGCGCCGCCTCAGGGGTGATTGCTTCTCCGATTCAGGGTCCCCCCAAACCTCCCTAGCTCGCTCTGAAGCGAACTTCAAGCTTTCACCAGCCCCTCATTGGTCTTATCAGCGCTTGTTTCTCATTCGTGGAGGAAGTTGCTTTTTCTCCCTCATCTGGGATCGAAACTCGACAGTTTGGCCCCCATTCGGAGAACGGTAACCGTCAATTTCGTATCGCAAACAAGCCCATGTTATCTGCAAGTGTATGACAAACCTTGGTCCTGTTCATTACGGAGGATTGAGCTTTTTTGCTTTTTCTTGGTTCACCGGTATCACCGCCATGGCCGAATAGGCGAAACATGGGTCCCTCCCGGGGTTATGGCTTCGTATGACTGCTGCGTAAGCTTTGCTGCTATTGTATGCATGATCCAGGAGAAGCTTAACTGTTGGAGACTTTGAGGGAATAGCTCAGCCCGCAACTTGGGCTTGTTTTGCGCATCATCATGTTCTCTGCGTCGGGCGACTACTGAAACTAACCTAGCCTTTGCTGTTTTTAAAATCACGACCTGCACCCCGCGTGATGGACTAGCGAGGCGCTGAAACCTGACCGGGTTCAGGTCCAAATTCGATCCGAGTGGTTTCAGGCCGCGGTCGAGGCAACGATCGTCAGGGTGAGCAGCCTCTAACCCACGCCATTCCGCTATGGATCTGGAGGTGGAGGAGCCGGTACCGAAGAGTTTCGGGTGCATGCAGGTTGCCGGATTAATGGAGATTGTCGGTCCGGAAGACGGAGGGATCATCGGCGGCTGTCGTCTCCACCATCCCGAGACCGGCTCCGGCTGGCGGGGTTTATGGTCCGGTATGCTCGGCATCTCTATCCCGTCTTTTTCCACATCAGAGTTTTGCTTGTCAACAGCCTCATCTAACTCGAAAAGTTATTTTACTTCCCTGGCTGAGAGAACTGAGGCTTGCTAGCCACATGACCAGAATCCACCATTATCAAGTCCCCATCGGCCTGGGCTCCAATGCCTCACAGATGATGACCAACCAGCAAATTGTCTTTGTTGCTTTCTTTTTTTCTTCCCTCGGCTCGAGTACATACCCAATCCCGAGTTCCCAAAGAGGCATATCTATGGTATATCCCCCTCATCTTTCGGCCAAGGTTCCATCGCTTGTTCCATGGCAGTTGCTCACTGCCACGTCTTCTGCTGGGTTCCAAAAGCTTGGTGCCCTTTTTTCTCAGGGTCCAGGGGTCCAGAGCGGGTTCCGAGTTGAAGTGTGGCCCGCGTGACTGGCTCATGTGGGATCCACACCCCGTTGGAGCGGAAAAAAAGACGGCATTTTTTGGCTTTCTGCCCTGGTCGCATCAGAGATGGAAATCTGGTTTCTTGTGGGAGAGGGCCATGGGGGAGGGGGGCTGACGTGCATATGCGCATGTGCGACGTCATCGCCAGGTGACCTGCTTCTGTACTGTACAAACAGCCGGGAACTGTGATTGACAGAAACGGCGGCATCCCGAGCATGGCTTAGACCAGGCTTTGGGCTGGGCTGGGCTGTCTTGTCCTGCCTCTTGGTGTTGGGCTGATGGTGCCCGGGTCGGGACGAGTGCTCCTTCCAGGTACTCGCGCAAACTCACATGGCGCGTGCTTCTTCCAAGTCTCTCTTTGATGCCTTATCCCCCATCCATCTCTTCCATTTCCTTTCTTCTTCTTCCACCATCTTCACCCAAGCCTGTTACATATAAGATCGTCTCTCTCCCGCTGTCGCAAGGTCTTAGCCCTTCGCCACCAGCAACCATCTACCATCACCAAGTAGCCGACCCCACCTTGTGCCCATCGCAAGCAAAGACGCCCCCCGTCGTTTGGCTTTCACTCTGCCGCGCGCCGCGGGCAGCTGCATCACATCGTTTCGCCTGTCAAACTGCAACCCGCGCCTATTCCCGCTTTCTGTCTTTACTCTACTGTGTTAGTCAAGGCCTCTCACAATGGGTACGTTCCCTCTGCACTGCACACTGCCGTCCAACTCAACCGTCACTGACGTCATACCCAGTCACCAAGCCCTACGAGAAGAAGCGCCTCTATCTCCAGCACCCGGAGCCCGACTATGGCATCGTCCGGAGGCGCGTAACACGCATCATCCCTGGGCCTTCTCCCCCTCCGCCTCCACCGCCGCCCGTTATCGCAAAGCCTGCCCTCCCGCCGCCTCCACCCAAGCTGGAGCCCAAACCGGAGCCCAAGCCTGAGCCAAAGCCCGAGGTCAAGCCAGTTCCCCTGCCTCCCCCGCCTGCCCCTCCAGTCCAGAAGCCCAAGCCCCCTCCGGATGAGCCTATCGAGGTGATCGCCGTCGACGTGGAGCCTCACAAGAAGAAGAAGCCCAAGTCGCGCTCCCGAAGCCGCCACAGCCACCACTCCTCCTATGACCATGACCGCGAGCGTGTCATTGAGCGCGAGAGGATCGTCCCTGTCCCTGTTCCCGTTCCCGTTGAGCCTCGCTACGACACCTACCGCTATGTTGAGGGACCCAGGAGATACCTGCCTGCTCCGCCTTCACCACCCAAGATGATCGAGGACGAACACATGCGGGTCACAATCACCGACCGGGAGCGTGAATACTACCGGTAGTAACAACGAACTGTGTGCGATGAGTACAGAAACGCAAGTTGATGCATTCTTGACGGCCTTGTATGATGACTGATGACTTTTGGATTTCACGGCGAGATGTAAGACGGAGCAATGAGAAAAGGAGTTAGGGTAAATTGAAAATTTTCATAATAAATCAAACCTTGGCAGATGATTCCATCACTAGTAGCCTCCCACTCCCATTGACCGAGATCGATACACCCTGACCGAAGGTGATGGGTAGTATGCCGCGGCCTGAGTCCTCTGCATGCCGGGGCCCGCCGCGTACGGGGACGCATACTCCGCGCCGGGGGCCATCTGTGAAGGAGCCCAATATGCCGACTCGAATGCTTGGGGCATCATGGCTGGGCCGCCATACACACCCTGTACTCCCTGTCCCGAGCGTCTCGTCAACCACCGAATCAGGTTGCCCAGCTCGCCCATGAACCACAGTCCAGCCAGGATGACCACGAATGTTAGGGGGATAGCAACTACCCAGTACAGCCACTGTGAATACTCCATGTCGCGGACGTCAGTTGTATTCATGCCAAAGATGCTCGATACCGTGCTGATTGGAAGAAACACGATGGTGACGAGGGTAAAAGCATAGATGGCGCGTTCCTGTCGATCGCGCGTAAAGTCCATCTTGTAGGCAAATCCCCGTTCAAGATCCTTGGTGAACTCAGTGAAGCGTCTAAACTCAAACTCGCGCTGTTCGATGAGCCGAGAGCAGTCGAGGAATAGCAGACCACGCAGGCCGCCTGCATCTGTCGGCGAGAGTTTCGACGACGACGCCATGTCGTAGAGGAAATCGTTGTCGAGGCCCATGTAGTCGTTGGCTGGCTGCGGCGGCGGCTGCGCAATTTCCTGAGTGTAAACGACTTGCGGTGCGTAATCAGCCCGTGCCCAATCTTCGTCCGGTCCATACGATTGTGGTGGTGGCATCGCTGGCGGTTGAGGCGAGGCCTCTGCATAATACCGTTTGGTGTACTGCTTCTCCTTATCCTTCAGGAACATTGCCTGTTCATGTTGGCGAATGACAATGTCGCGGGTGTCAATGGCAGTGAGTGAGCTTCGGACACGGGAGATGATGTTCTTTTGTTTCCACAGCGTCCGCTTGACTGCGATCAGTTCCTGCTGAACCAGGTCCAGGTGGTGCTGAAACTGTCTATCCGATGGCTTCGATGAGATGGCATTGTCCTGGAACATATCAGTAGTGATCGATCGAAATAGGTTGTCTGTTGAAACGTACCAACGAGTTGAGGTATTGCGAATATGTTTCGCAAATGTCGTCCGACTTTCCGACCTGATCTTGTAGCAAGCCCAGTGTTACGAGCGAGAACACCTCAAGGGGCAACACAGCAGCCTTATCCAGAAGACTCTTTTCAGAAAGACTTTGGAGGAGCTTTTTTGATCCCTTCTCCACTAGATCCTTTGCTCTCGATATTCGGTTCCCCCATGCAAAATCGTTTATAGAGCCATATATCATGCCCATCACGACGTAGAGCCACGCGGTAGAGAACTCGGATGGCAACTCAACTCCGGCCCGTTCCTCTTCTGTTGAGTGCGCCATGATGTTTTGGAATGCAATAAGGTCTTGCGTGAAGCTTCTAAGAGTACCTCGGACGTCACTGGAAATCTCATCGGCAGCTGGCCTGATAATGGCAGAGTCTAGCATTGGCAACTTTCAAAGTTAGCGTATTGATGCCATTCATAAAGCCTCTGTACTCACATGAATCATTTTTCTGACGGCGCCCCAGAACTTGCCTGACATAGGTCCATCAAACTCCATAGGCAGAAAGAAGGCGTACATAATATCAGCGGCGTTGAAGATGTCGATCTTCTCCTCGTAGGTACGTCGCATCTTGTCGCTCCCGTCTTCCTCGACTCGGTCAGCCAGGCTTGTCAAGTAAGCGTAGCATTCTTTTCTAGTCGACACCTCGCAACATTTGTAGGCCTTTCGGTTGGAGTATGTTGTTTCGACAGTCAGAAATTTCTCGGCCGCTGCAAGCTGAGTTTCAAGAGATGTGAGTCCAATTGTAGCGCGCAACCCCCCAACGCCCCCAGATGCCAGTGTCAATACATGGGCTAACTCGTCCATTCCAGGTTTAATTGCCCCGTCATGGGAAGTTGAAAGCACCTGGGGCTCTGGTCGAAGAACTGCACGTGGAGGTGGCTCAGGCTGGGAGCTTGAGAGTGTCAGTCGCTCTGAGTTGGAAGTTTGATGAATACACTCTTACCCTAGCTTCATAATGATCTTGATTGACATTGACCTCATGGTCGCGGCTAGCTTGAGGATATTGGGCCACTTTTTAGCTGTAATCGCCTGGTTCTTGTGCCAGAACTCTGGAACCTTTGGCCAGAATGCTTGAAACTTTGACAGAAAGGCCTAGCGTCTATTAGAGACATCCAAATCAAAATACAGCATTCAAGACTCACAAACCATGTCTGACATTCTTCTGCTTCAAGTGACCAGACAACCGACTCCCCGTAAGCAACCAAAATCCTCCCTTGAGCTTCAACGGCTGGCGCGCGAGAGGGTTGCTCCTTGACTTCTAGCGCTTGTCCTAGTAGCTCATCTCGAGTCATTGTACCACAAGTTACTAGTAAGCCTGTTCATTTGGTCCGATATTAGTTATCCACCCATTGCACGACAGGCGAGTATCTTACTGTTATCGATGACAAGACACCACAGTTGAGATATATGGAAACACTCTCCACGTTCCGTGTTGCCAAGCTGACGAACTGCCTGCTCCATGTCCCTCGAATAGGTGTTTCGGGAATACTGCACCTGGAGTAGTGTCTGAGCTGGGAAAAGAGACGGGCTGGAGGCCGCGAGCAAGCCGGAATATTGCTCGAGGGAGAAGTACGGGATGCTGATCCATCGCGCTGATCCAGTTACCGGGTCCGTTGACGTCGTCTTTTGCTTCAATGTACTGAGAGGCACCTGGATGCATCTGGGTTCCAAGTACCCGACTTTTGCGCCTTTAGGGTTGACCCTTGATCTGACACAGGTCTTCTTTACGTCTGCGCGAAGTCTCGTGATGGCCTTCTTTTCAAGGTCCGTGAGACCAGAAAGACGAGAAACTTCAACCTGTAGGATGATTAATTTTCCACGTTTAGCATGAAAGGTGTGTCAGATCTCACCCATAGCTCATCAAAATTCATCACGTCTTGTGGGACATGACTATTCCACGTCAGCGCAAACCATTCATTCAGAGTCTGGTTCAACTTACAGCCACCTAAAGAGAGGATGTTTCCGTAATTGGGGATCATGCACCACCTTTAGAATTGCGGTATGTGATCCGCCCATCTCGGCATTTCCAGTATACAGCGAAGAGTTAACAGGCGTCAACTGAGATCTCGTAGGCTTCCCCCTCTCCTCTTTTGGAGGAACTCGTTCCTCAGATTCGGGGGATTCGACATCAGAGTCTCCTTCTTTAGAGGACTCTGTGATGGACTGAGATTGAGATGCAAAGCTGAACTTGTCGTAGGGCTCCCACTCATCACTGGAGTAGCTCGGTGCTCTAGACGAGCGATAATATTCGCCATCATATCCTGCGCCGCGTGTAGAGGTCTCACGAGATCGGTATCTGTCACGCCTTGGACTCCCGTAGCGGTATGAATACGGAGACCTTGATCGGCTCCGAGAGCGACTGCGCTCAACTCTGTCGTAAGAGGTGTGCCTTCGAGCGGGCTCTCTCCTATCGTCCTCCTCATCCTCAATTGGCCGAGGAGACTCGGTAAATTTCCGGTCAGACTCGGGCTGTGGTCGAGGCGAAGATTCAGGAGCAGGCCAGTCGTAGTCTTCGTCAACGGGCCCCTCATCTCGTGAACGCCGAGGCGACGTTCTGGTTACTGGAACATCTACACGAAATGCAGTTCGGGGTGCAGGCCGATCCCCGCTGTCATTGCGGTAGCGAGGTCTTTCAATTGGGATCTCGATTCTCTCATAGGTGCTGCGCCTGGATTGGTTCCTGGAATCTTGTCGATAGGGCCGTCGAGGCCGCTATTGGCATGAGTTGGATGCCAAGATACAAGGTGAAAGGTCAAGTGGGAAGGATTGGTGTAAACAACCTACCACGTAATACTCCTCATCCGCAAAGCGAACGTGGGAGGAGCGACCATGTCCTTCTGGAGGCGGGGGAGGTGAAGCCATGATGAGTCATGAACCTACAAAACTTGTAGGTTGAAAACATCAACTTGCTCAAGTGAGGATTTCTCCAATCTCACTCACCGCGCACAGCAGCAAGGCTCACTCCTCATCAAAAGCGATCGACCTGATCAGCCGCAGCTGGGACATTACTAGGGCGACCACCGGCGAGGTTTAGCGCTATTGGTCCTAGCCTGCCATCTGTGTCTGGTGGCTGCGGACCCCTGTCGGCTATCAAAGTCTCTCCACATCTTGCTCATTGGATGCTGTACAAGATCATCAACCATTTGATTATTATGTATCTCAGCTAGTATTCCAAGCTCGACGACTATGGTTAGGTATGGGGTATATACAAAAGCCTCACTATGTGGCCAAGACTCTCACATCGCTTCATTAACTCTCTCTCATCGCCTTCGTCATATGCCTAGGACGTAATATCACAGCGAGCCACGTCTTGCCCGACCACTCTTCAACGAGGCCTGGCGTTGCAAATCTCCTGATTTTTGGTGCGATGAAGCTTCACCAGTCTCTGTGCTGACTCGCGATTTCTTTTCTTTTCCCTTGTCTGCTTCGGCAAAAAGCTTCTTGATCGCAGCTTCGTTCGGCAGAACACTGTTGGTATAGGGGTTGGCCTCTCTCGAGAGTCGTCGGTACTCGGCAATGTCCAGCACCGCCGTCTGCAAAACCTCCTCCCACGTCGTCCGGATCACACTGAGGAAGAGAGGCTGGCGTATTAACCAATAGACCACGGCATCAAGCACGCTCGCCATGGCCAGCCTCATGGGCATCATGAGCCTCTTGGGCCTCTCGTGATAGAGTATCCCCAAAGCGCTCCGGTAGTGCCACGAGAACTGTACCCACTCGTTGCAGTCCAAAGTTCGGTGCAAATACTGCGTCCTTACCAAAGTTCCAAGCTCGATCGATGTGTTCTTGACAATCTGGAGGAGACGACTTGTCATTCTGGTAACCCGCAGAAAGACAGCTGCGCAATATCCCAAGACACAGCGAGGGAGATGTGTGACGTTCCAAGGCTGTTCTTTGTTGTACTCGCAGATCTCAATCTCTGTCGCCTGTCAGTCACTGCATGTTGTCAACTCAAGTGCTGGAGCATCAACGCACTCTTGGTGTAAATGAATCGCAAGCAATGTGCGACAGCCTCTGGAGCGAAAGCCATGTATACCTCAACTGGTGAGCAATCCTGTAACCATCGTCAGCTCGCTCCCACCAGAGACAACCAGACAACCTACAAGATTCGGTGGTGGAAGGTTTTCGCGGAACCAGCCCGACTCAGGTTCCACAATGTTGCGGTGGACTCGAAAGATCATGCTTCCAACATGTACCACCACATCGGCACCAAAGGGGCACTTCCAAAGACTGTTGACATGATCAGCCACTAACCGGCTCAAGGAGCATACGTTGGCGCAGAGACTTACTTTTCAGTGGCGCGGGACGCCGCTGCTTCGAGTATGTGCCGCGAAGTCGTAGATGTATTAGAAGAGGGAGAAGCAGGCGTGGTCGCAATTACGGCCACCGATCCTTCGTCTCTGGATCGCAGCTCACTTGATGATGATATCGAGGATGCTCTGGAGGCGCTGGGAACTGGGGTCTTTGCCGGTGACAAGGGCGCCTGGGGCTTTGGAAGAGGCGGAAACATTTCTGCGGCTGGCTTCGTGATTGTTTTTAGGGAGGATCCCCATGGGTTGCGTTTTGGAGGAGATGCTGGTCGCAGTTTTTCAGGAGGAGTCTCTAACTTGCGTGGTGGTTTCGCAAGCGGCGCTGAGGCCTTGGACGAGGTCCGGCGTCTGCCGTCAATGGAGACGTGCTCCATGGCGGTTGCTTGCGTATCAAAAAGAATGAGAAAAAGAACGAGGCCGAATCCTATGTTGAAATATCTTGGGAGTAAGTGAAGGGCGCTGGCGTTGGAGGAGTGTCGCAGCTAGCAAGCAAGTGAGCGCATGCGCAGGGCGCACCAAAGTCTAAGAAAAGACACGGCGAGCATGCACAATGGCCCTTGTGTGTCAGGTCTGCGTCACACCGGGTTTATAGGCCAAAGGGGCAATGCAAGATTGTGATTAAAGGGGAAGTTTTTTTCTTGTGCGTGTGTGTGTTGTTGTGATGGCCGTCGACAGCTGTCAGCCGCCTGTCGGGGCCCTGATGGCGCTTGTGAATCGCCTCTCAGACGGATAGCTGCACCAGCGCCGGTTTGTTGTGTTAGAAACTGGCAGTACTTTCGCTTTGAAATGTTTCCGGTAGTCAATTAATTCATCGTTTTAAACTGCTTTCTTTCCCAACCCTAGTTTGCTGTTCTGAATGGAGTAATGAGACCGGATGGCAAACTCACCCCAAGCATACCTCTAGGAACAGTATTGCCCGCAACATGCTACGCATTTCTCTGATTAATTTTAGCTTCCAAATATATGTATCCACAGAACTGCGCTCAAGGTTTTCCTTCGTCTGTTCCATTTCTCGGAAAGACTATTTTGAGCTTCCACGCGGCACCGTTGGCAGCTGTCAACGGCTGCCCACCAATTCCAACCATCCTTCCTAGCAGAGAGTCTCTGGGAACATTTCTCAGGAATCCAAAATTCAACCTCGGCCGTTCCTTCCTCACCATCACACAGGTCGTGTGTGGCCTTCCTTCCCGGCCAGTGCTCGCCGACTCAGAGTCACCCGATCCAACCTCGAACCACAAGGAGACGGCGAATTCGATCTTTGCAACAGCAACAACTTCCGCCTCACAACCTCCACCGGACAGAAAGAATGTCGGCGGCGCCGGTAGATCCAGCGGGTCCAGCAGGTCCATCACTTGCCTCTCGAGCTTGCCAGGTCCTCTCATCCCCCTTCCGGGTGCTTGACTCTCTGCTTCCAAGGGTGACTGGCACATGGGAACTGACTTTGACAACCAAAAAAGGTACTATTGGTATTTCCTCTCATTGCTTCTTCATTAACCTATCAGTTAGGATATCGGCTCTTAAATCTGAAGGTGGAAATCGGATCACCAGCAGCCCCAGACGATACTTACGCCACTGCTTCTACCATCGAGACCCCTACCAGCTTTCCCAAATTCGCACAGCTTCCTCCAGAGCTACGCTCAATAATCTGGAAGTATTCTCTCTGTCACCCGAGGATCTTTCGGTGGGAACCACCGAAAGATCCAGGTGAACCCAGGAAGGACTGGGTACCTTTCGTGGTCAACCATAAACCCCCGCCTTCCACTCAAGCATGCCAAGAATCTCGAGCAATAGCCCAGGCCGATGGTCAATTCTACTTCGGATCGAATGGTGGTGTTCGAAAAAGCCTCTGGTTTAGTCCTTCGAGGGACATCATTTACTTCGAACCGTGGGCGCAGTGGCTCGACATCTACAGTCACAATTTAGATGAGGTCAAGAACGTGGCGGTGAAATGGCCCGGCGAAGATATGGATGACATGGTTGAATTGCTTACCACAGTTGAGGGGCTGTTCCCCGATTGCAAGAGACTCTTGTTTGTCATGGATTATGAGCTTTTGCCAGATGATGATATTGAGTTCTTCCCTATTAGGAGGAACGAAGACGTGCGGCTCAATTTCGACAACGACCTACTCGATACTTGGAGTCAGGTAGAGGATCAGATTTCTTGGCAAATAGAACAGCACTGCCCGGAACTTTGGAGGCCTCGTCTTGAAGCAGTGGAGGTTGCGCCAGTTCACTCTAGTTAAGGTGAATAGTTTTCTTAGACAGAATTTACCATACTCTTCGGTCAAGCCAATCATACTCTTAGGTCAAACATATCGTACTCTTAGGCAGTACCTACTATACTCTCAGGTTAAACCTATCACACTCTAAGGTCAAACATGTTATGCTCTTAGACATTACCTTCCGCGTATAATATAGAGATTCTTAGGCATATAGACGTATTTCAGATTCAAACAGCTATGCATAATGAGTATCCCTAAGGTCTTGTGTTGAAGTCTAGGTAAGCCGAGGAACCTCCTGTTTGAACCATTAGGTACCTAGGTAGTCATGGAAATGGTAGTAAATAAAACGACAGAGGTTTAGGCAAGGCATCTCCTAAAACTGGACTTGGATGCCGCTGCCAGTTCAGGTGTCTCCCCTGGATTTCAAGGCACCATTTTTCTCTCCACTTCCTTCCTCTTCACCCTCGCGACAGGCAGAAGCCAACCTCCCGCTCTCGCCACACCCAAAACCAGCATCGAGCCTCTTCACATGATCCCTATCAACCACGAATCAACCCCTCTGGCATAATTCTTCGGATACACGCCTGCCGCCCTACAGAGTGTTCAAGACTGACTTTGCTCTCGCGCTGAACATACTTGAAAGTTGGGCACCATGTCGGCGCAGCGCCCGAAACCCTCTCTCGCGTCTCGGGCACTGAGTGCATTTACGACAGTCCGCTCTCTTCTACCAGCCATTAAATTCACATAGGAGGTGGATCTGAGAGCTGAGGATGGTATTCATTCATTCCCTCTCATGTACTATGACATCTTCTAATCTGTTCAGGCTCCCAACTCCTGCATATGAGAGCTGAGATTGGTTCTCCAATGCCGAATAAAACTGCAACGGACGCACATCCGAAAGAAGCGTCTAGTTCACCAACCTTTCCTCAGTTCAGAAAGTTTCCTCCCGAAGTCAGGGCGATCATTTGGGAGTACTCGTTCGGAGGCCCAAGAATTTTCAGGATGAAGCCTTACAGTTCCTCAAATCCACCAAACTACATACCCATGGTAGTCAGTCACAAACCGCCTGCCTCGAGTCAAGCCTGTCAAGAAGCTCGCGACATCTTGCAAAAGTGCGGTACCTTCTTGTTTGGGCAACACGGCAGCCCCATCAAGAGCCTCTGGTTCAATCCTTCCCAAGACATTCTGTACTGGGACTTGTCTTACCCGATCGAAGCCTGGGCGGATCACATCCTTGATGGAATTGATGGCGTCAAGACAGTGGCGGTAGCTTGGTGCGGACCTGACGAAGATGACCAATCTTATGTGGTCCAGTTGGTCGAAAACCTATTTCAAAAGTGCGAAAAGCTCGTGATGGTTGTGACACACAGGCCATTGCCCAACAAGGATGTCCAATTTCTTCCCATCGAGGATCACGACAATTTCACGTGGATATGGGCTGGTCTGGGGGATCCAGTCACCTCATGGGATTCTGTCAAGGGGCTCTTCGAGGGCGCCATGGATTTCCTCGTGGAGACGGAGTTTATTCTTCCATTTCAATTCCCACCACTGGAGGCAGTTGAGGCTATCCCAAAGTGCTGCCTCGAATGATAGACAACTTAGATCATATGGTGGCATTTCATTCATTCATTTGGTCTCCTCGGGAGAATCAACGAGGAACTTTGTATTGAGCTTGGTTGTCACAGCAGTGTGGTGTGGGAGGGGCGCATAGATGTGGATTCTGTGCAGGCGTCTGAGGTCGACGTTGTAACCTCTGATGACAAACTTGAGTGATGACAAGGGATCTTCAGAGGTTTTCTATGAGTTTCTTCATTATTACACGTTTCATCTTTCTTCTCCCTCAGCCGGTGGTTGAGGAGTGTCTCCCTTGTACTAGCACGTTATCCATTCATGATAGCTAGCAAAAGCGCAGCCAGCTATCCCCTCGGTCGCGGAAACATATCGAGATAAACCAATGAGTACATATTCAAAATTTGCGGGGTTCTCAGTTTCCGTTTGGTTTTTAGACTATGATCTTGGTTGTTGCGAGAGCTGTTCTCGCAGCCGCTGACAGCTGCAAGCACTTGGCCAAATCCCTACCTATCCAGTCACCATTCCTGTTCAGCATCTAGGTCGCCGGTGAAAGCCTAAGTCTCTTGATGAATTCTTTCGCATGCTCACATCAGGCATCGACATCAAATCTTTTCCTCGCATCCTCCCTCCTTCATCACCATTTACGCACCTCCCCCATCCCCCGCCTTTTCTTCTCTCAACACACGAGGCCCCTTGGGAAGAGAAACGCAAAGCTATCGCATATGGCTCGTTTATTCGATCGCAAGCTTTCATTCGGATATCTTCTGGACTATTAGGCTTTCCTACCCAAGCATCATGTCAACAAGCGCGCCGGACCCTTCATTGGCCTCTAAGGCGTATCAGGTCATCTCGTCTCCTTTTCGGCTACTCCATTCCATTATCCCGAGAGTGAGTTATGAGATCACAGTAGCCACTAGCAGCGGTATGTACTTCTTTGTTTATTGCGTGCTTCATTTCTGATGATAGTTGAAAGGATCTCGACTACTCTACCTGAGAACTGAGCTCGGATCTCCAATCGGCCGAGAGACCAATGTTTCTACGTCCCCCATCATTGTCAAAGCCACGAGGTCTTTCTCGCAGTTCAAAAAACTGCCGCCCGAGTTACGATCAAAGATTTGGGAGTACGCTCTTAGCGAATCAAGGATCTTCTTACCAGTGGGTGAAGCTGTTTCTGGCTGGCGACCGGTCAACTTCACTCATGAGCAGCCCGCAGTACGCCAAACGTGCCGCGAGGCTCGGCAAGTTTCTGAACGGCTGGGGGCGATAGGATTTGGGCAGAACCGTTCCGCTATGAAGGGGCTTTGGTTCAACTTCCAGAGTGACATCCTCTACTTGAACACCAGATACCTTTTGGAAAACGCAGAAGAGCTATTTCCTGCCATCAATGGACAGGTTCGCAATGTGGCACTGGACTGGGATGCACTGTACGAGGAGGTATACGATCCTAACGAGGTCTGGGAGAGAGTGCTTCGAGACGTCATTTATGACTTCCCATGTTGCAAGAGGATCATTCTCGTTCAAACGACTGGTGATTTGCCCGAAGAAAGCGACATCGCTTTCTTCCCCATCCAGAATAATGAGGAGTGGGAGATTAATGACTCCGAAAGCTGGGGCGAGGCCAAGGCACTGATTGACCGTGAATGGCGCTCAAACAATCTACTTCTGGAACTCGGAATCACGGAGGAACAGCTACCGAGTATCGAGGCAGTCGAGGCAGCTCGCGTCCAGTACAAGATAAACATTCCCAGGTACAGGGAAGAGGACATCGAGTTTTAGGGCACGCATCAACGGCTGGTCTCTAGGCTCGGAGACTTGAGGAGTCTATTGTAATTAGGCAGAATAGATCACGGGCACATGAATAAGCAAGTCTCAAAACTGTACTATTGTTCCTATTATGATTGTTGGCGTTACATCAAAGACAGCTCTTGTGAAGCCAAGGTTGAGTCCCTGATTGGTCGAATGACGCCAGCCCCGGTACAGCGATGACCCCTCCAGCGCCACTGCAGCTCCCAAGAGCAAGGTAATCATTGGAGGGGCTCAACGCTCAATCGCGTCCCGTTCCTGATCGCTGCCACACCGTCATCCTGTACCCTCAAACTCAACCGTCGCAACGCCCTCCATCATGTCGACGAGCAGCACGGTCGTCATAACCTCCAAGGCGCAGTTCGACTCGCTCCTCAAGTCGTCGCGCCTTGTCATCGCCGACTGTGAGTACCTGTGCCTCCGCTCTCCCTGTCTGTTCAAAGAGATGCCCCGCCATCGTCTTGCGCGAGCGACAAGGTCCAGCAACGCGCCTCGTCTCCTGCCTGGACAACGGGCTGACTCCAGCTATTCCTCTAGTCTACGCCGACTGGTGCGGTCCCTGCAAGCAGATCGCTCCCATCTACGAGCGCCTCTCGGCCTCGTTATCGAGGGAAAATGTTGTGACATTCGTCAAGATCAATAGCGACGAACAAGGCGAATTGTCCCAAGAATACAGCGTCTCCGCCCTGCCCACTTTCCTGGTCTTTCGTGAGGGGAAGGTGATCGAAAAAGTCCAGGGCGCCGATCCCCGCAAGCTCCAGTCCGTGATTCAGAATTTAGCGGCAGAGGTCGAGTCTCTCAACGAGGGTGCTGCCTCTGGCTCTGGCTCTGGCAGCGGAGCAGACTGGAAGGGCGCCGAGATCCCGCGAGGTTACAGCGATATTACGGACCAAATAGAAGTTCGAGATCTCGAGCTCCTCAACGCAGACGAGGATGCCGGTTCCGTCCGCGTTCTCTTCGACAGCTCCAAGCCCAGCGCGCTGAACAACGGGAAGGGGACATCCAAGGATTTTGTTCAGAGCGGCGCTGATGACCAGCTGCTCCTCTACATTCCCTTCCAGTCCACCGTCAAGCTCCACACTCTGCAGGCAAGTCGCATCGCGTCTCGGAGGCTGGTCGCTGTTCTCTAACCATGGTATAGCTCACCTCGGTTCCTCCCCAAGACGACGAAGATGCTCCGATGAGACCCGCCAACATTAACCTCTACATCAACCGTCCCCATAACCTCGACTTTAGCGAAGCCGACGATACCGAGCCTACCCAGGCCATTGAGATTTCTCCCGAGGACTGGAACGCCGAGGGAACAGTCAACCTTGGACTGCGCTTTGTCAAGTTCCAGAAGACATCCAGTCTTGTCGTTTACGTCCAGCAGGGCGAGGGTGACGGCGAGACCGTCCGACTTGACAGGGTAAAGCTCATTGGCGAGGCTGGAACCAAGCGCGAGATGGGGAAGCTTCAAAAGGTTGGAGAGGACGAGTAATGGCATTACTAATGGGAAAGGATTTGGCGGTATGTTTCCTGTATCGAGGCAAAGACACACTTGAATGTGAATCAGGGTGCATCAGACATGCATGCTCTCGGGGCGACAACAGGCGATGGGGAGTTAAGGAACAAAGGCGATTTGATGTCGTCCAACCAGGGTAGAGAATAGATCCAGGTAACTCTGTCAGCTTATGACCTCGAGTGTACTTTCACCAGTCTCGACTTCGGTCGAAGCGCCATCTACGACAGGCCTAGGAGGATTCGGGGAGAACCGATGCGCTTCTTTTGCGCATTTAGCCAGCACGGTACAATTCACGCAAGAGTATTTGGTATGTCCTGCCTCCCAACCACGGTTACGGTGTATGAAAGCACCAGAACCAACGATGGTACATAGGGCGGGCCTGCAATTATGATCGATCTGTGGCACAACTGACGCTGCGATTACATCCATAGTAAGAGGGATTCGAGCAACACGGGTATAAAATTTCAGGTCATGCCAGCCGCACGAAGAAGAAAAAGAGAAAAGAGAAGCTTCGCTTCAAGCTCGCGATCGAATTTTTATGCGGTCCCGCGTCGCGAGAATGGGTCCTGCTTAGTCAGGTTGTGTCCGGATTAAGGATGCTCCGGAAGCGGGCCATGTGTTTCTCTAGGGTAGGGAGGTTCGAAATGCTTTCTATTGCTATCTCATCACAACTTCATGTTCTTATCTCTCCATGATGCTTTAGCCCATGTCTCTGGTTGAAAGCGTTGCATGGGGTGCCTAAAGCGGCTTCGGTGTCGGTTTTTTAGAGGCGTGCTTAGCGAGTGAAGCACCTCCCAGTGCATCATGGGTTGTTATATCAGCCCACAATCACATATCTGGTCGTTGTGAGGTTGCTTTGACAGCCGTAAATGGCTCGTCAGCAACGAGCATCCATACGCATTTGGCCAAGAACAGTCAGCTGTATCACATAGAGGTGCTTGGCATCGCTCAAAGAGCCCGGTTCCGCAACGACTGCTGTCGCTCTGCGCGGAAGATAAATCCTCCATGCCTCTCTCATCTTGATCCCGTGGGATTCCTCGGCATATATCCAAAACAAGCTTCCCGAGCGACACCAACCTAGTTGCGCGGATGTAAAAGACTCCCCCGCCATTCGTGCAAAAACGCACCTTTTACGCAACGCAATTCCTCGCCGGCCTAGATATCGCATATCCACCAAGCCGAATCATTCGTCTAGCCGCGAGCTCGTCTAGTGATACGGGGACAAATCGTGGGGTGATTGCGGAGGTGAGTAGCCACGCCATTGTGCCAGGATGCTTCCCCTCCCCGGCACTGGCGAGTATTTGAACCGTCGTGAGTAGTCAAGGTGAGCGAATTTGTTTCGACCTTTGGACATTTTACCCTGTGAGGAAGAAATGTCAACAAGTTTCTTGTCCTTTACCAAGTTGCCAGGCGAGCTGCGGTCTATGGTATGGGCGTATGCCCTGCCAGAACCGCGAGTGTTTGAAGTCCTCGATACACCACACTCAAACCTCAAGACTCCAGCCTCGGCGGGGCTCACCTTTGCAAATAGCACCCATGAGCCACCGCCTGTCCTGGCTGCTGTGTGCAGAGAGTCGCGGGCTTTTGTGCTTCGTCAATACAGGCCGTTGACATTATCCGGCACGACCAAGTACATCGATCCAATACGAGACATCGTCCTTCTGGAACCGTATCTCCTCATCAGACGGCTTCTCAGAGCTCTGCAATTTCTCGCGCAGGTGGATTTCATGAGGAATAACATGCGCCAAGTGGCGCTTGGGACGTCCTATGGATTCGCGACGGGGATCTTTCACCCCATCCTCAGCGGAAAGGTATCCAAGAACAATATGAACATGTTTCTCAGAAAGCTTGCCCAGTTTCCGCGACTGAAGAAGGTCCTATTTGTTGTCCACGAGGAGTTCCAGTGCAGCCACCCCAAGCCTCCCATGATGGAATGGCCGTACGGGCTACAGCTCTTCCACCACAACTACTCGTTCAAGGTTGACGATGAGCTGGAGATCAGCTACCACAACCCATGGCATTTCCATCGGAACGTGTTCCAATACTACCCCCTCCGGAGCGAGGACGCCGCCCAGGACGAGATCGACATGGCTGAGAGCGGGACGGACGAGGAAGAAGAGGAGGACGAAATCGAGCTAAACCGGAAACCCACCAACGAGGACTGGAGGCGTTTCAAGAGACGGTTCCTCAAGGCCGTCCACTCGACACTGACGAAGCGATTACGAGGCCAGCCGCGATTAGAGCCTTTGGTTCTGCAAATCGAAGGCGCCAGCCTGTTGTGGAAATACAAATCATATTGACGGACCGACTTACACACCACGACGAGAGATTGACACGACTGGGTATGACTCAGTCTGAATGTGACTGCATCTGAATAGAAGCAACACAAAATGTGCACCAACAGGTGGCGACTCGGGAATGAGCATATGGAATTGGTTGATACCCGAGGCCACGGATGCGCACACTCAAATTCAACGCCATGGCGAGCATCGCCACCGACACGGCGACACCAAAGCCCAATGGCACGGACCCGCCCCGATGGATTTCGCCGTGATCGAGCGTCGGAGTTGGCCCTGGACTAGACGACTCTGGCAACTCTGGAAGACTTCTAGCAGAAAGCTTGGTATTTGATGGCGTTTGACGGGCTGCGTGTGGCGTTTATCGCGGGATGATGTTTAGCGCAACCGGTGCAGGTTCTTCAGGGCCGTAGGGCGTATTTTTGGGCGTTTTGAAGATTGTGGGCGCACACGGGGATAGTCACCGGATGTTTGGATATACGATACCACTCTCGATAGCTTGGAATTCATGGGCCGTCTCTAGGTGATCTACAATCAAGATCAAGATCTTGAGTCATGCGGCAATGTGATTCGCGGGGCTACGAGCCTGCATCTAGTTACTGTCCCCGAGGCACTGGCTCGCCCTGGATGATAGTCCTGCGGGTGAGCAATAGTCTTGTTGTAAGTAACCAAAAAGCAATGCTAGATTGATGGGCCGAGTCACTCGTGATTAGGATAGTCGACTCGGGGTCTCACTAGCTACAGTACAGTAGCCGCCAAACAAAGACATGTGCAGGTTTGGACTCTGGGTTCAAGTACGAGAAACGCCATGGTTGCACTAATGAATGTGACTGCAAAACGAGCGTTCTCTGCGAGTAAAGTGCAACTCGCACCCTGATGGTCCTGGTCAAAGCTCTGACTGAGTTATAGGGCATGGTCAACTAAAAAGGAATCCGACGCCATTCGGGGCGGCGGCTAATGAGGTCATCACCAAGGCTCAAAGGGGCAGGTGCACCCGCATGTTGCGGTTCTGAGGCCCCCATGTGGGCTTATCCCGTCAAGGGGGCAGGCGGGCTCATCCAGTCGATTTAAAGTTGTGGAGCCTGTGCCCTGACGGTCGCGGGAGTTGCACTCTGATAGAGGCTAGAGAGCGGGTTGATATTGCGAGCAGCGCTGCCAGGGCTGATGACTTTGGCACCAGCAGCGTCGCAAGCACAGGGGCGGCAGTGAGATGGACCCGAATCTAGACCCAAGGTGAGTGAAATAGAGTTTTCACCATGGCCGCAAGGGGTCTAGGTCGAGCATCTCATGCAGGGAACTTTGCGGCCCAATCAGGCGAGGCCGGCTCCGAGCCCTTCTTAACGTCTTCATCTGCCGGCCTCGATCGAACCGGACGAGGCGCCTTTGACAAGTCAAGTTCCCGCTCGCCATGCACACACAACGGTCCGGCAGGCCGATGCCGACGCCGATAGAACGACTGCCAACCTGGTGTGAGGCTTCCCGCGCCGGCTACTGCTGTCGCTGCTGCTATCCTTATCGCGGCCGCTGACGTCCTGTCCGCTTCTGCGTCCCGCAAACCCGCTGCTCTCGGCCTCTTCTTTTTGCTGCCGCTGCCGCTGGCTGCCCTTGTCTGCCCGGTCTAGTCACCACCTGTCTCGCTTCATGATATCCTATCATGTCGTCGACGACGCTGCCCGTCTTGGCTCCCCGGCTCCCGGGCTGCCCACCGGCGGTGGACGACAGGACATACACCAAGGAGCACACCGAAGATGAGTGGGAGTCTATGCGCGAGGTAATCAAGAAGCTTTATATCCGCGACAACCGGAAGCTCAATGAGACCATGGCCATTCTGCAGGCGAGACATGGCTTCGCAGCAACGTGAGTAGGAAATACGAGTTCCAAGCCACCAAGAATAGATCAAAAGAAATTGAAAAACTAATTTTATACTCATTTTTCCCCGGAAAAAAGAGAGCAAATGTTCAAAAAGCGCTTAAAGAAGTGGAATCTTAGAAAGCGCACATATCGCAAGAGCCCCTCCGGTTCCACAGCTTCCACTCCTGCGCAGTTTACCGAGATCCCCAGCTCTGCTGCAAGCGACGACCAGGTTTCAACCTCTTCCGAGGAGACTCCACAGGATGAAACTAACATGTCCATGGCTCTGATCCGGCCATCTAACACTGGACAATATGCCAACCTGGAACAGGTCCTCGGCGGCGTCTTTGCCTGGAGCCAGTCCAAGTTGGACGCTTACCCAGTTACAACGGATCCTATGTCCAGGTATCTGGCAAATCCAAACCATCCCCCTATCCAGGACAGCCGCACAATGTACCGGACTTTCGAGCTTGTTTTCGACCTTTGGTACCACGGTAAAGGAAACCTTGCAGGATTAGCTGCGCGGAGGGGATTCTATGTACTCGAATTCGTGTTGAGCGAGGACCACCCCGATCTCATCTGGCACGTTTTGGATACCATCTTTGATATGGTAGACCGAGGGCACCTCCGACTCCTCAGTTTATTCTTGGACCATGCCACTGTACTGGCTGGACGCCAGCTTCCAGCACAACATCCGCTTCTGCGGATTCTCCAGCAGCTACGAAGCTGCGATTATCACTCGGACCAGGGGAGGAGCTACTTGTGCCACTTATTACGCCAGGCCTGGTTAAGAAACGTTGACTTATTGGCTGAACATATCGAGTCGTCTGATGCACAACGACTCTGGCTCTATGAGCAACTTATCTGGGATGGACGGACACGGCTGCGAAGGGGCAGCGAGCTTGCCAAGCGGCAAGAAGCTATGTACCACGCTCTCGAAGCGATGGCCGAGACTCAGGAACATGAGACTAAGATGGACGAGTCAGATCGGTTGCGAGTTGAAGCATTGAGGCTCGAGTTTACCCAGATGGACGTCGGCGATAAGAAAAAAGCTGAACAACTGGCCATTAACCTCCTTGATCAGACAGAGACAGGATCCAGATCAAACGATCGGTTCCACGCATATGCACGCAAGATGCTCGCCCGGGTCCAGCAGGACCGACAGGAGTGGGACATTGCGGAGAAGAACCTGCAATATTGCATCCACAAACGTGAGACGGCGCACGGCACGAATAACAACCTACGAGTCATCCGCGACATGTGGGTGCTGGCGGCCCACTACCAGAGGGCTGGCCGACAAGAAGACGCGGACGCAATAACGTCGGACGCGCTATCAAGAGCTCAGAAGTACTTGGAGCAAGGTTCCCCCTGATTCTTTTACCATGATACAGCGTCTTTGGAGTTTTATGGTGACGATTCCCCGGAGTATGGTGGAAAGATGGTGGATTGAGGTGCATGGCCAGGGTATTGGGGTATTTGCATACATATACAACTGTTGGTCAAACTTAGAATACCTAGTTTATTAATGATCTTCGCACCAAGACTCGGCCGAATGGCGATCCTTGGTATGATCTTCATCATGCCTTCAGGGAAGGGTCTTGGTGTGCTTCATTCGAGATTGATAAGAGCTCTGGCCAATTAGCTAGTGGCGTGGGTGCCCCGCCACAGGCACCGCCACAATGACGTTGACACTTACGCCCCTCGATGATCGAGACCTTGATTCAGCCGCCGCCGAGCTTGTGATACAGCCAATACAAATCTACCTACATCACCTGCAACTTGGCCTTTTACCTTGAAATCGACGCAAAGCTATTGTTTGTTCGTTGAAGTTGATTCTTTGCTTCCTACAATACAACCCTTTATTCTACCCTTCCGGAGCTAAGATGGCTACCGGAGCTCCCCCAAACTACTGTAAGCTGTCCACTAACATCACTGCTCTCGAGAACTGTTGAGTGCTAACGCAAGCAATACTTTAGATGCCATTCTTGAGGTCCCTGACACAGCGACTACTCAGCAGATCCGAGATGCATACAAGCGGTATGTCGCCAAGAAACCAACATCTCTCATAACTGGAGCGTTACTAAAGTTGCATCTACAGCGCTGCCCTGAAGACACATCCCGATCGTGTGGCTGCCGACTCTCCTGAGCGAGCTGAGCGAACCCGCAAGTTTCAGCTCGTAAACGACGCATACTATGCACTCTCCGACACCACCCGCCGCCGCGAGTACGACGCTCAGCGCAAGCTCTTCAACACCAGTACCCCGGCGGACCCCTTCGAGGATATCCCTGAGACCGACGCCGAGGCGCCACCACAGAACGCATACTCGTGGGCGTGGAACTTTTTCACCAACCGCGCCAACAACGGCAACGCACCGCCGCCGGAGCGCGAGCAGACGGAGAATGCGCAGTTCAGCGACGTGTTTGAGGAGATGATGCGGGATGAGGGCATGGCCGAGGGCGGGGATAACCACCCCACAAGCAAGTTCTGGTCCATGCTGGGCGGCGTGAGTGGTGGTGCCCTGGGCTTCATTGTTGCCAACGTACCGGGTATGGTTGCGGGTGCCGTAGCGGGCAACCGGCTGGGGGCCGTCCGCGATGCTAGGGGGAAGAGCGTGTATGCTGTATTCCAGGTAAGTTGTGTCTGGCATGGTGATGGGGACTAAAGCTAACTGCAGCTAGGAACTACCTCAGGATGACAGAGCCAAGCTACTCAGTCAGTTGGCAGCGAGGGTGTTTAGCCATGCTGTTGGCATTTGATAGAGGGAATTAGTGATGGTTTCAAGGGTTGGGCGACTTTGCCTGGGCGCTCTCGGAGTTGGTTATCATGTTTTGGTGGATGGTTGTGCTTTTCGGTTTCTCAGATGTTTTCATCCCAGCCTCGATGCATTGGCATTGCCTAGAAGTGTTGAATCATAAACGAGCTTCAATCAGGAACTACAAAATTGAACTTTTACAAAGGCTTTACTGACAGTAGATAAATTCATCCCGGGACTTTGTCAATGCTAGAAACTGGACTATTGTAGCACCGTGTTGAAGCAAAACTTGGATGTTAGCGAAAATGAACCGTATCTTTATTCTAAGCAACAAATGCTTTGATTCCGATCCAATAGTATACAAGTTACGGATATAATACACGAGAAACCATGATTGGCCGAAGCCAACTATGTTATCGAATAGTGCCTTAGGTGGATCTGGAGACCAGGTCAAGTCTTGGCTCAGCAAAGCCGATCCATGTACAGCGTCTCATCCTGGTCTGTTAGACTTGGAGGGAACAACATCGTGCCGGCTTGATCCAAGAATGTCCCCGGAACTTTGTCGTGCCAGAGAAAACCCGCCAAGATGCCGTTGAGCTGAGGAGAGCTTGAAACATCCAACAGAGTGAGTGCCATTGACAGGTTCTGAGAAAAGAAATCCCAGTCTTCACCACACTCCCACGCTGCAGCTGCTCCTATAACCAAACACCAAAGCAACCCAGGCTGAAATTCTGGCCAACTAGCAAGAAGAAGCATACTATCTTGCAACTGTGCTCGGAGTCTTCCAAGAATTGCCCGTGGAAGGTGATGGTTGGCGGCCAGTTCTCGAATAGTCATATAAAAGAAGGCGTGTGCCGCTGTCACCAGGATACGCCCCTGGTCTGTAAGGTCTTCACCCCCGAGTGTGGTTTGGAGGTGATGATCAACCACATTGATCAAGACGCGAAAGTCCTGCATTGGAACTTCCGGAGATTTTAATGAATAATGTGCCTGTCGCACAAGATAGAAGCTATCCTGAACAGTAGTAACATCCACGCTGGCCTCAAATACCCGCAAGTGCGCTAGGCTTGGGGTTTCTGTAGCGGTTAGGATACTGAGTGGAAGTGAGATCGTGTCCATGGTAAGAATCATTGGAAGAATTGGCTTAGTGTTTAGCCCAATTGCCGCTTGGACGTCAGACCTATAATAATTAGAGCAAGTTTGGGATCGTAGTTCTAATACCTACCAGTTGATGACACGAGCTACATTGACATGATCTTTGAGCTCATCATAGCCCTGTCTTGCTCGGATTAGCAGATCAAGTGCTTTCAGATGAACACGAGCAACTTGATAGTTCCCCTCGGTTCCCTGTAGAACAATAATCAGCCACATGTAAGGATTTCGGCGGACAGCCCCTGACCTCAATGTTTGCGAGATTGGCGATGGTCCCGATCAGCGCCATGTCGTTCAAGCCCTTGTCTAATCGCTCTCGAACACCCCGGAGCGCCAGGGCCTTCTGCTTGCAACCTTCGTTGGCCACTCGCCTGGGATCTGGTAAAAGCTGGCACCAGAGCGCTGCTGCCAGGCCCAATGTTGTGTGCATGATGAGGGGATCTGAGAACGCACATGCCTCCCACCATTGTTTTCTGATGTAGGCAATAGTCGCACGAAGATCGAAGCGAGAGATGACTGCCAAGGTTAGTGGGATGAGTATTTATACCCAATGTGGATGCTTACAAAATCTGATCAACTTGTCGTCATTGTCTGTTAGAGGAATAGGAAAGGCGCTGAAAGGATCACCGCGGCCTTGACTAGGAGATTTAACAAGATCCCGTTGTGTTCTTAGTGTTTGATAGACATCAGATCGGCCAACTAGAGCACCGTCATTGTTGTCTCTGCCTGGTTGGGCTGTAATGTTTTTGATGTTCAGTTTTGGCGCATGAGCCGATTGCTTCTTGGTTTCCTGCGTAACCTGGTGTGTCCTTCCAGACCCATCTGATATTCTGAATCGACCCTTGAGCGTATCTTTTTGCCTGACTACAAGTTGGGAATTTCTGGGCCCTGCTTGGTGAACTGCCTGGTTCTTTCGTTGTAAACCGCTCTTCACTGCGTGGCTTCTGAGAGACGCCGAAGGTCGTTTTGGTAGACCGTCTGATACCACGAATGCAAAATCGGGCATGACTGTGTCTCAATTCACGAGATTTGAACGAAGAATTTTTGGGTTTCGTAGTCGAGAATCACGTTCCAATAGTCTACGTTGAGGATGTTGAGATTGGTTGGAGGCAGTTGAGCATCCAATCATTAGTAAGCACCAGTAGTGAAGTGCGGGAAGCCTATGTCTGCCTCATCAGGTTGTCACAATTGGATCTTCTACATGTGCTGTTTGGCTTGAGAGATCCTGGAGTTTGAAGAGTGACCAAGGGCGGTTCATGATCTTGATTCATCGTCTTAAACAGCCTCATCACTGAAAACAAAAACTTCATGGGCTTCTCCAAGCCCCGTACACCATGAATGCGCCTCTAGTGCTCCGAAATAAAGGTCTTGGCAAATCTCGTTAACATTGATGCCAGGACGGTAAACGCCATGAAGAAATTCACATACATTTTCGTATGACCCAAACTCATAATCTCCATATCTCTTCCTGCGTCCACGGTTTCTTTGATTCGAGGGACAAGCCAGATGTTTCTTCGTCCTTGGGAACGGTATCGCAGTCTCTTTCTAGACCATTAAGGTTACCCCAGACATCCAGCGCCTACATATTCTATCTTCGGGGAGGAGGCTGGAATCCAGGAGGGGGAGGACCGCCGGGGTTGAAGCCGGGCGGAGGGAACTGAGGGTTACCGGGGAAGCCAGCCGGAGGGGGAGGGAAGTTTCCAGGGAAGCCCGGAGGAGGTGCTTGATATGGGTTAGAAGCTGTTCTTCGGTAATGGGGGGTTCTGAACCTACCACCTCGACCACCAGGGAAGCCAGGGGCACCGGGAAAGCCTGGGAAACCAGGCGGGGGAGCGCCGCCCACGCCAGCAGCAGGACCCTAACCAAAGTTAGTAACCCATTCAAACTCTCAAAACAGGGACGAATAGCACATACAGCCAAAGAAGGAGGGGCAGCTCCTCTGCCAGCAGGACGAGCAACACCAGGCCCGGCCGCCAGAGTAGAGGGGATTCCACCAGGAGCACTCTTTCCAAGTCGAGCGCTAGGGTCAGCGGGAGGAGGCGACTCAACCGAGAGAGAGATGATGTGGGCGCCTCGGACGATCGTGAGACCGAGTGTTCGCTTCTCCTCGGACTCGATCGTTTGCGTCGCGGAACCGCTGGCACCAGGAGCAGCGGGCTTGTTCTGCCTGCGCTTGACGCGTCGGAACTCTTCAGTATCGGCGAGGACAAGGTTCATGTGCTATCTCCTGGTTAGCTATGACTTGAATCGGTGTGGGTAAGTGATATTTGGTACCTTGTCGAAGGCAAGCATCTGACCGGTCATTGCTCGACCATCATTAAGAGTCACCCGCATCCGCCAGTTGATCTATTTCGAGACTGTTAGTGCTGAACAAGCTATCGCGAGGTTCGAGGCATGTCGAGCATCATGCGCTCGTCGGGGTACACGTACATAACCGGCCTGAAGAGCAAGAAGAGCTAGTTAGCATATGAACAACAAGACGCGTGAGGGCGGTGGCTGCATCAACGTACCATCTTTCCTTGTTTGTTCGACATCTTGACGGTTGTGGTGAGGACTTGCTAGCGCAGTGCCTCTAGAGTTCAAAAATTGGGGGCTGATCGCAGAGCTCTTTGCGCGCGATCGCAACAACCTTCAATGCCTGAGCTCTGAAGGTGAAGATGATGTCCAAAATCTGCGGAGCCTGATGGAGAAGGCTGAGAGGTACACCGAGAATGTACCGAATTGGCGCTAGAGCGTTTTGGGGTTAGATGAACCCCACTTTGGCTTGAGGGTTTGTCTGCCCTCAAATTTTGGGAGGTTCACAAAAATCATAAACCCACTCTCCGCCACTTCACCATTTTCGACAGACAACCTCATCCCCAACCAGGTCGACTAACAACCGCAGCAATGGCGTCCGAGAAGGCAAACAACCCCATGCGGGAGCTCAAGATTCAGAAGCTCGTTCTGAACATCTCCGTCGGCGAGTCTGGTGACAGACTTACCCGTGCCGCCAAGGTGCTTGAGCAGCTTTCTGGTCAGACCCCCGTCTACAGTAAGTTTTTGGAATTTTCGAACGGCGGTGATGCGATTCGATCTGACTGGATTTTCCACAGGCAAGGCCCGCTACACCGTCCGTACCTTCGGTATCCGACGTAACGAAAAGATTGCTGTCCACGTCACTGTCCGAGGCCCCAAGGTAATTACGAACCACTGGTCATTCAGCGAGGGATAATGACGGAGTGCTAACATCATCAAGGCTGAGGAGATTCTCGAGCGTGGTCTCAAGGTCAAGGAGTACGAGCTCCGCAAGCGCAACTTCTCCGAGACCGGCAACTTCGGCTTCGGTATCAGCGAGCACATCGATCTTGGTATCAAGTACGACCCCTCGATCGGTATCTACGGCATGGACTTCTACTGCTGCATGACCCGACCTGGTGAGCGCGTCACCCGCCGCCGCCGAACCAAGAGCCGCATCGGTTCCAACCACCGCATCAAGCGCGAGGAGACCGTCAAGTGGTTCAAGTCTCGCTTCGACGGCATTGTCCGATAAAGGAATTGAATGGTTACTTGTCTTTTTAAAATCACACGGATGGTCACGGCGAAAATAAGGGGAAAAATTCACATGGGGCATGTATTTTCGTTGCCTTTTGCTGCATCACGCTCGACTCGGAATTCAGTCGAGCCACGGCCTTAGAGACCGACCGGCACCCTGCCGGCTTTCCGATATTCATTTTTGAATGTGACATATGCCATCATTCTCGCCAGATTATTGGCACCTTGTCTACTTGGCCTCTCGTTTCTGCGTCTACGTGAGACGTGTCTGAACAATGTCCGAACCGGACTTGAACTCTGCTCCATGGCAGATGGCGCCCTCCAAGACGGAGCTTCTTCTATCCTTGGTAGGATCGAATTGTAGATGATCGCGAGATGCCCAAGAAAATCAACATACAAAACACTTGTTTGGCAGTTTGTGGCTGCGTAAGTCTTGCTGTAGCCAACACATACCATGTGTTGGGAGGACGTCGAGACAAACTTTTTGAGATGAACAAAACATCACGTCGCATGAAAACTCGGTCAGTTTCTACACCAACAGCATGTACAGTGTGGAGATGCACCCCAGATTGACGGCATCTGATAACTTCGGGAACATGGGGGTCTCCGTCTCCGGAAGGACACAAACTGGCTACCAGCAGCATAACGCATTTTCATGACACTCACGGCGGGATGAAAGGTGAGCCGGTAAAATCACGGATCAAGGGGAACAAGAAGTGACCCAATTGATCAATGGATGGGTGGATGGATGGGGCTATTGGCCTTGGCCTTGACTCTCTTGTTCTCCAAGCTGCTTGCGTTGCGTTGCCCACTGCTGTTCAGTTCTCTTCCAGGCTCTGTCCTTGCTCCGTAGCCGGTCGCCAGGCCAGCAGCTCACCAAGGTTCCACTGAGAAAATTGAATGGATGGCGGGCAGCTTGTTGGGTCAGAGCTCTGTCTCCGAGATCCCCTGGCCCATTTACGTACCGCATATCTCAGGCACTAACTGTTTAGGCGTACCCGGGTAATGCCGGTCGGTCGGCGGTACGGGAGTTTGGTGTGAGATGCGAGTTTCGGCGCGGCGCCAGCAGCCCGTTGGGAAGAGATCTGGAGATCTGAGATGCGAGGCAATTGCCGTAGATGGGCAGATCCAGGTGTCTTCTATTCAATTGACTTCTCTTACACCATGGACACCACGTGTTGGCTCTGGCATTCAACATCGGACGTCAGCTCGGCGGACCAAATGAAGCTCCGAAATGGGAGCGGCTAGCAAGAGTGTGCTAAGAAATTGTTAAGGCTGCCTCGGGATTTCCAGGCAAAAAGGCGCACTGAGCCATGATTGGGCGGTTGGACCAGCTGAGCCCCACTGTCTCCCTCAGACAGACTCTGCTCTCCATCACTGTCCTCCTCAAAAAACTCCATTTGCTCTTCTGCAAAGGCAGCACCGCACTCCCCAATCTCCCCTCCCTCCAATTGCACCCGGCTGCAATTGCTCTCCTTTCATCTCCAAACCTCCTGTACCTCTCTTAATATGTTCCGGAACGCCCTCCGACAGTCGACGCGCGCCGTCGGCGCTGTCTCTGCTGCTGGCAGGGTCGCCGCGGTAAGTCGTTTTTGCTACCCCGAGCCCCGAATCGGCCTCAGAGCCATCGACAAGCGACCCCAAACAGCGTGCATCCATCCCGACTTCATCGTGCGAGCTCAATTGGGTGTTTGGATTAATCCTATACGACTTGGATGAGCTTTTTTGAGCTGTTTGGGCCCGCTGTCGCTCGCTGACCCGTCGTGGCATTTTCGGGCTTCGGCTAACTTGTTTTTCACCACCCAGGTCCGAAATGCCGCACCCGCCGCCATCAACACTGCGCGATTCTACGCTTCCGACGCCAAGGCTACTCCCACCGAGGTCTCTTCCATCCTCGAGCAGCGAATCCGTGGTGTCCAGGAGGAGTCCGGTCTCGCTGAGACTGGCCGTGTTCTTTCCGTCGGGTATGTGGACCTTGAAGGGAGCATCCGGAACGAGGCTGCGGAGGTCGTGGGCTGTCAACACCATCACACCGCAGCCCCTCCGGATCACCAGGAACAAAGCAATTGGGTTTGAATCAATGCTGACTCTATTTCGACAGTGATGGTATCGCCCGTGTGCACGGTATGGCCAACGTCCAGGCTGAGGAGCTTGTCGAGTACGTACCGAGCGAATATTCAACAACCCGATACATTGCATCATGGAGCTAACAAGATCGACAGGTTCGCTTCTGGTGTCAAGGGAATGTGCATGAACCTCGAGGCCGGACAGGTCGGTGTTGTGTTGTTCGGTTCCGATCGTCTCGTCAAGGAGGGTGAGACCGTCAAGCGTACCGGCGAGATTGTAAGCATCCCCTCCCAAGCTCAGAGCTACGCCAATCGAGCAATCGATATGCCAGCATGCAGAAGACTAACACAGCCTCAAGGTGGATGTTCCCGTCGGCCCTGAGATGCTCGGCCGTGTCGTCGACGCTCTCGGTAACCCCATTGATGGCAAGGGCCCCATCCAGACCAAGGAGAAGCGCCGTGCCCAGCTCAAGGCTCCCGGTATTCTGCCCCGAAAGTCCGTCAACGAGCCCGTCCAGACTGGTCTCAAGTCCATCGACGCCATGGTTCCCATCGGCCGTGGTCAGCGAGAGCTGATCATTGGTGACCGTCAGACCGGCAAGACTGCCGTCGGTCTCGACACCATCCTCAACCAGAAGCGATGGAACGACTCCAACGACGAGAAGAAGAAGCTTTACTGCATCTACGTCGCCGTCGGCCAGAAGCGATCCACCGTCGCCCAGCTCGTCCAGACCCTTGAGGAGAATGACGCCATGAAGTACTCCATCGTCGTTGCTGCCACCGCCTCCGAGGCCGCTCCCCTTCAGTACCTTGCTCCTTTCACCGGTGCATCTATTGGCGAGTGGTTCCGTGACAACGGCAAGCACTCTCTGGTCATCTACGACGATCTCTCCAAGCAGGCCGTCGCCTACCGACAGATGTCTCTGCTGCTCCGACGTCCCCCTGGACGTGAGGCTTACCCCGGTGACGTTTTCTACCTCCACTCTCGTCTGCTCGAGCGTGCTGCCAAGATGAACGACAAGCTCGGTGGTGGTTCCATGACTGCCCTTCCCGTCATTGAGACCCAGGGTGGTGACGTCTCTGCCTACATTCCCACCAACGTCATTTCCATCACTGACGGCCAGATCTTCCTGGAGTCTGAGCTGTTCTACAAGGGTGTCCGTCCCGCCATCAACGTCGGTCTTTCCGTCTCGCGTGTCGGCTCCTCTGCCCAGCTCAAGGCCATGAAGCAGGTCGCTGGTTCCCTGAAGCTCTTCTTGGCCCAGTACCGTGAGGTCGCTGCCTTCGCTCAGTTCGGTTCCGATCTTGATGCCGCCACCAAGCAGACCCTGAGCCGTGGTGAGCGTGTAAGTTGAAGCCCGTTTACCAAATGTTAAGACATGGATGATGCTAATCACTCTACAGCTGACCGAGCTCCTCAAGCAGAAGCAGTACTCCCCCATGGCCGTCAACGAGATGGTTCCCCTCATCTTCGCCGGTGTCAACGGTTACCTTGACACCGTCCCCGTCGGCAAGATCCTCCAGTGGGAGTCTGACTTCCTCTCCCACCTCAAGACCAACGAGGCCGACCTCCTTGCCATCATTGACAAGGAGGGTGCCCTCTCCAAGGACACCGAGGCCAAGCTCCGTGACGTTACCCAGAACTTCGTCAAGAGCTTCTTGGGTTAAATATAATCAAAAGCATCTTGCGTGGGGCATAACGGGGGCTTTTGGGGATGTCGCTGTCTATACCGAATAACTGTAGTCGTTTATCTCTCTTGAGGCGGAGGGAATGGTCGAGGGGTCGCGCCTGAACGGAGCGACGGGAATGAGTTGAGGGAGATTCACCCGTCGTATTGCCACTTGTAAAATAGAGCACAAAACTCAATGAAACGCCCTCGATTCCTTTTGTTCCTGAATTTCCAAACAATATTGCCTACCTCTCCCATCAACCAGTGTGAAGTTATTTGTGAATGGAATTCTCTCCTCTTTGCTGGTCTCGTTGTATGACGGCAGAGCGATGTCGGACATGGTAGAGCTCGATTGCGATGGGATCGGTTGAAGCTCTTGTAGCAGTGACATCATGAACTTGTCACCTCGGCCGGCTCTACCTCAAAGAGTCTTGTTTCTTTAAAACCCCGATATCTGCTGGACGTATTCTTTTACGTATTTTGCTCCGTTCGTATAGACTACTTGTTTCATAGAACAGTCCTATTCTTTTTGTTACATCTCCTCAATCGCATTTACCCTGTGGCCTGACTGCAACCATCTATTCCCCCACCACTTCGGGTCAAGTAACGACTCCAACTCTGCATCTACACAACATCGCCGACCGCTCGACTCTTGCCATGTCGGCCAAGGATTCCGGCCCCAACATGTCTGCTGCTACAAGAGATGTCCTGGCCAAGGTGCGGCGCATCATTCCGCCCATGCTGGAAAAGTTCCACAAGGGTTCGTAGATGGGAGCTCTCCCCTCCATGACGAGCGCCGTGGACTGACGTTAGCAGGCCAGCTAGGAAGAGTAGCGGTAATTGGAGGCAGTGAGAACTACACGGGTGCGCCGTACTTTTCAGCCATGGCGAGTGCAAGGCTGGGTTGCGATATGGTACGTTTGCTACAGTCGAGGCTCTATCAGTTCATCTCGAGACGCAGCTAACCATCGCTCCCCCTCACAGTCCCATGTTATCTGCACACCCGCCGCGGCGACTGTTATCAAGTCATACTCGCCGAACCTCATGGTCCATCCATTGATGCGCCAGTCCCCAAGCCAAACCCAAGATCCGGCGGTCTCGGACCCTTCGCACCGCAAGGACCCCGAGTCGGACCCCGAACAAATCTCGGGGCAGATCATCGACATGCTCCCTCGGCTTCACGTCCTGGTAGTCGGGCCCGGCCTCGGCCGCGATCCGCTGATGCACGACACTGTTGCACGAGTCATCCGCGCCGCCCGCGATCGAGGTACACCCGTCGTGATGGACGCAGATGCGCTAATGCTGGTACAGAAGGACCCGGAGCTCGTGAGAGGCTACAACGGTGCTGTGCTCACACCTAACGTTGTCGAGTTTGGCAAGTTGTGCGAAGCTCTCGAGGTCGATGTTGGTGAGGATGCGAGCGAGACGGCAAGGGTTGAGGCTCTGGCAAGGACTCTCAAGGGCGTGACAATTATTCAGAAGGGCGCAAAGGACTACATCTCCAATGGGGAGACAACTTTGACGGTTGACCTCCAGGGTGGGCGGAAGAGGAGTGGTGGACAGGGAGATACACTAACGGGATCTATTGCAACCTTTCTTGGTTGGAGAAAAGCCTACCTCGACCGCCTTTGGGACGTGGGTCAGAATGCCCTTGGAGAGCATGAGCTTGTTGGTTTGGCAGTTTTCGGCGGTGCAGCCATCACAAGAGTAAGTCTTTCTTTGTTCCCCAAGAGTGGCAAGCCAAGGGTTGTACTTTGCAAGCCATCCATCATGGGGAGTTGACCACAGCTTCCTGTCAAGCTACCCTGCACTCGCCTGGTCCGCATGGAAGACAACGCATGCTAATGAAATGATCCGTAGGAATGTTCCCGCCTGGCGTTTGCCAAAAAGGGTCGCAGCTTGCAGGCTAGCGACTTGACTGAAGAGGTCCATGTTGCATTCCTGAACATCTTTGGGGAGGAGGATGAGGGGGCAGACTCATCCAGGCTGTGATTGACAACCCATTTGATAGACTCGAGAGAGAGCCACCAAGACACCGTGAACAAACATAACCAAACCATCCCCGATTCGTTCGAACTCGGTGGCTCGTCTTGGTGCAATGTGACGCACCGATAGCAGCTGACCAAGCACAAAGAACTGTTGGCACCTAGTTGCAACGCCATTTGGCCGACATTAGTGGTGAAGGATCGATAGGGCTGAGAAGTTACAATGTTCAGCCGAGAGAGGGCAGGGACTGTTCCAACGCCTCCAGCCGAAAGCGTGATACGGCATTTTCTACACGATGCTGCAATTCGTGCTCGATCTCCATTCTAGGGCTTGACTAAAGGTCGTTGCGGGACCGATCGATTTGGGATACGCTCTTGGGCCTCAATCCAAAGGACCCACGAGGATCTTCTATGCAAGAAAAAAAAGGTAGAGGAAAAAAGACCGCACCTCTTGCAGAGAGCCAGTCGGAACGACAGTTGAGACGTCAAATATGATATGATTGATGCCTTTGCATATGAGAAAAGTGGCGCCTCGGGTTCCTGCGGCGGTAAGCGGTCGCCTCGACTTGGGCTGCGCGACAACAACGAGAGACAACATGAGATGCAGTACGTCCTGTATGTACGGACGGGTATGTATGCGAGGCATTGCCCATCACAATCAAGCCGTAGTGGAGAGAGATAATAGCAAGGGCTATTGTGCGTGGGCGTGGACGTGGACATTGCCGACTCGCGTGGTCTGCATCGCGTGGCCAACGGCCCAGGGCTTGGCGCATGGCGTGCAATGGGGGAACGGGGGCTGGCTGCGGTGGAGATTGTTGGGTTTAGATGACGATATGTATGTACCAACTAGTTGATGTGAGGGAGCGCGACCGAAGATAGGTCCGCCATCATCGTCAGGTTCTGGACATATGTGCATGAGGCAAGGGCATCAAGATGAAGCCTCTGTCTCTGAGCAAGGGAGAGACTTGTTGAGATGTACTCCATATGCAGATCTCGTCTTCCGCCATGCTCCCCGGTGCTACTGAGACCCGACAAGCCACGTTGGAAGGCGTGGAGAGCATCAATGCCCACGAGGCGAGTCTGGACACATGGCCTCTCGTCTCAACGAGGAAGAATGTGCTTTCTCCTTCCCCCGACTCCGCCCTCAACTGCACTTTGACCTGCCCAAAGAAGCCTTTGGGATTCCCAAATCTGATATGTACTCACCAACTGAGAAGCATGCAGCTGTACCAGCAGGGTTCCCGCCTGTCCTTCCCGGTCTGATATCGTCTTGATCGGTGCAAGCTTCCGCATGATCCAGCAACACACGTATTCGAGTTGCAAACATCTCCTGGTGCCCGCAAGACCCAGCATCATCGCCGATGAAGCGCAAAAAAGCGAGAGAGCTAAGCGGGGATAGGAAAGGCTCAGGTTGACAAAAGGCACTGGTTTCATTGCCGCCTCCGCGGGTTGCTATAGGGGCAGTTGCCGAAACTAGGTTGTTTGAAGGTGAGTACAAAACTGCATAATTGATGCGACATGCTACTCAGCTGGGATATCGAGAGTGGCCTCGTCTTTGCTCTGTCGACTCTTGATCCTAGTAGAGAGAATGGTTCCCTCCTACATGGATCCGGAGCGGTGGCCGAGCTGAACAACAACTCTAGTTGCGCATCAACTTCTCCGCTCTTCCTGCCTTTTTTGTGACACGTCAAGTAGAACTTATACCGACAGGAGGGTCGGTATGCCTGTTCGCAGATGACAACCTACCTCTGGCACCCAGCATGTTGGGGCGTGACTTACTTCATCGGATGTAAGTATTTGCGTAAGGCTCATTTCTCAGTTCCTGGCTATCCCACATCTCCATCAAATGCGCGAAGAAAAAGGCGTTTGATCATGATATACATGTCTCGTGCGCTCGAGTTCCACGACAGGCAGCGGCGGATCTCTGAATGGCTTTGACAGCCGGATGAAGGCCGGAATGGTCTAAAGCGGGTGCATGATGAGGAGGCATCAGTGAAGCGTTGACAATGAACAAGAAGAGCTCTTTTTCTCCTGGAAAGAAGTAATCAAACATGGCATCTGCCTACAGAACGAGCGCCACTCGACTTGAAAGACCGATACCCAAGGCTGTCAAGCGACATGCGATCCTGTGGAGTAGGTCAATGGTAGAAAGCACCGCCATGACCGAACCGCTGGGCAAGAACTTGAACGCGATCAGCAAGTTGAAAGTTTCTGAGCCCCTCATTCAACTGAGTCCTTTGTTGTTGACTCGAGCTTCGTGTCGGGAACAATATTGATGCCCTCCATCGGCAAAAGCACTATCCGTAGGTGCGTACTTAGTCCCAAGATCGGAGGTAGGGAACACCGAAAAGGGAACGCGACGGCAACTTTGATAAATGCTGTGTATGGGATGGCTCCCTCTTTCCTTGTCGCCACTCTAGACCGAGCCAGTAATGCTGGAGTCTTACTTGGAGTGAGACACTGAGCAGTTCCCTTCAGAGCTGACGGGCACCTCTTTTGTGTGAGCGATTCAGTCCTCGTGCCACCAAAAAAGCAAGGGGGATTTCTATCAGTCAGCGACTGGAGAAGCGAATGTCACTAGCGGGGCGGACAGCCTCACACCCACCAGCCGTGGCCCCTGATTGACCGAGACAGCTTTTCAAAAGCCTGGAAGAAACCGTAGCCAAGGCGGAGGTAATATGAGATCTGACGCCAGATCTGACCGAGAAACGTGTAGTCTTAAACCGACTGAAGCTGATGACGCTGGCAGCTTGACTCGAAGGATGACCTGTCAGCCGGTTTTCAGCTAGCATGAGAGATCAAGCCGTCGTGCCGGTATTTCAAACCTGTGCCTGGACATGAGTCAAACATAAAAATCGCCATAGCCTACGCATACATGACCGGCCCTGATGGTCTAAAGCACGGCTACACTCTTGGACAAGAATATGCGAAAGTGTCGTTACGTCGGTAGCTGCAATACTATGAATGAGGATGAGAGGAGAGGCCGATGATGCTTACAGGTCTAGCCTGGGTGGAAATCCTGGCCCCAAGGTGAGCGGGGGGGAGCCCCATGCACTTTGCCACGCGGAGCCAATGAGCAGAGACATGAGAGACAAAAGAAGCAATATGCTCCCCACCATTCCAGGGTCTGGTGGGGAGGAGACAGGGACTTGGGTGTTGGAAGCCACGAAGCCCACATTGCATACTGCCAACAACACGAGTCGTGCTGGAGTCCATGGGTGCTTCTGCGCACGACCACTGACTGGCGGGCTATCCGAGGAACAGTCTTGGTGCAGCAGCAGTTCTTAGCTGTAGGCACGGGATGCGGGTGTTATTTCGGTCTGGCTGACGGATAGGTTCCACTGACTCGGGCCCGTGTTTCAACCCATCCATCTCAGCACCGGAGACGTGCGACAGGATGAATCGGGAGGAACCAAGGTAATTAGGAGGTTATTGGCATACAGTACCTTCTAGTCCAGGCGATGCTCTGGTAAATACAGGACTGGATAGGGAGTGTGTCGTCACCGCTCCAGTTCTCAATATCTGGTCCCGGTCTGCTTGGCTGCAGTGGCTCAAGATCGGATGCGCGGGGCTTTCTGACCTGTAATTGAAGAGCATAGTCGTCAGTCATATCGTAAGAGGAGACAACAAGACTACTACAGTTTCGATAAGATACAAAAAAACAAACCCTTAAGACACGGGTCGAAATTGCGCGCGACCATGACTTCGCTTCCGAACGTTTGTAAGGGATGGTGGCAAGTACCTATCCCGCATGTATCTCAAGCTTCGGGTAGTGCCTGTGCGCTCGGGAGGCTGGGACAGCCGAGTTGTTAGCCAAAATCAATTGAGATAGACCCAGCAATTGACTGTTCGGCAAGAGAAAGGGATGGTCGCATGAACATGTCTGCTTGTCTAGCATCAGCTTAGACGTCTCCTATTTTAATGACTGATATTCTGATATATCCATTGGCCATGAGTCTGGGACTACCAAGGGGGCTCAAGGGATAAGAGAACCGGAAACATTACGACATAGCACCATTTCCGTGCACAAGATTCTTGCAATCCCTGGAACAAAACCCTGTAATGGCGAGTACATCGTGGAAAAGGGGATAGCTTACCCGTCGTTGGAGGGAAAACCACACGGGAAGCGGCGGCTGGTTTCTCCTCGATGTCGGACGCGACGCCGAATTGTGTATCCTTGTTCAACCTTCATACCCCATTAGTATAACGAGCCATTTGAGAGGAAGGATCAATTTCTTCTCAGCTTCCTCAAAACCGTGCAATTGGTGACTGCTGTAACGCGCGGCTTGATCTGTGGCGAGGTCATTGTATGGCACTGGGTGACGTCCCACCAGACCACAGATTGACTTACGGGGCCACCGAGAGAAGGGATGTCGAGAGAGCGCGGTCAATGGCACACGTCTCGCCATAGGCACCGCTTGTTTTAAAGAAGCTAGTCAGTGACGGAAGCAAAGGGCTGAGAAGCTAGTCGCCCAGGGTTGTAGGAGGGTTAAGCATGACCCCCAAACCACATGGACGGAGGCTCAACACCACCCCGGGGAGATCAAAAACCAAGAATAGTTCAGAAAGAGCCAGTCGACGATTAGGGCTCCCAATTCGCCGTCACACACAAGGGTTGCTTCCCCCCTCAGCACGACAGCTGTGGCCTTTTGATAATCTCGGAGTTGTGAGCAGAAGGTTCGATCCTCCTTAGATGTGTTGAGTCCATAGATCAACAATAGAAGAGTAACCTGTTGAATAGTAATGACCACGAGCGATGCCAACCACGAGATAGAGATTAGATTCCAGTCAAATCTCACTCTGAATTGCCCGAGTTAAAATGCCACTCCAAATCGCCGGAATGCTGGGTAGATTGCTGTTGGGGTTCGTGGACCACATGGCGGGTGAGCGGCTGGTTCCATGGCACCATCTGAATTGGACTGTAAGCAGCCAGCCAAGGCTCTCCCAGATTACCCATAGCGACTGCGCGAGTGAACGTCCCCGAGAATCAGCCACGCTGAGCGACACCTCAGCGACCACGCCACGACTAACATGGTGGGTACACTCTAACGGAGACAAAAAAGCAAGCTATCCGCTGGCAGCTTAGGGCCAGGGTAGGAGATCGTGGGGAGAAAACAAGCCACGGGCTGGTCGCTCTGGGGAGGGGTCAGCGAGCCGACTCCCTGCGTGGAAGGGAACGATAGGCGGCGGGTAGCTAGTCCGGCGCCGGCAGTGATATCACTTATCCCCGTCGCGCGATCCGAGAAGTGATGGAGTAGCTAGGGCAAAGGCCGATCAACGGCTAACGGGTTGGAGGGCTCGGTTGATGGTCGTTCTTTTGACTGCACACATGATTGAGTCTGTTGTTTATAAGAGGGAGGGAGGAAACAAGGAGCCAGGGTCAAGGGAGACAAAGACTAGCAGCGTTTGCGTCGATTTGACGAGAGCTTTGCAGCTCCTCCTCTCCTCTCCTCCCCTCTCCTCTCTTGTTGCTGTGAGGAGGCAAAACACCTGCCGGCCTTATTATTTTTTTCTCGGCTGCTCATGTGGGAGCAAGGATTCTACCTGATCCCCTGCCCTCGATGCGTGGGAAATCGTAAAGATCGGGAGCTGGCTGGTGTGAGAATATCTATGGGGGCCCTGGATACTTGCTTGCGTATGTCTCTGGCACATGTCTCTCTCTTGTCGGCTGTGTCTCTGCCTCTGTCTCTGGCTCCGTGTCGCTCTTTCTAGAGGAAAAAGAAAGAAACAAAGACATAGAATCCAAAGCGTCTGGGCATGATGCATCGTGGGGATCCAGCTTGGGCTAGGCTCGCCAGGGTGCTGGAGTGGAAGGGAGTTAGCGGCGCGAGGGAGGCGCTGGAGGGGGTGGGAGGCGCCAGCTGTGGGTGTACGAGACTGCACCAAGTGGGTACGTACTAGGGCGCCGTTATCCCTGCTCCCGCAGCAGCCACTGACCCTCCAACGTCTCTTGGTGCTTGGAAAGTGGGCATTCCTCGCTGGACGATGCTTAAAGTCTCCCTTGGGCCCCAGGGTGTTTAGACGTGTATGTTGATGAAAGAAGGGGAATGCTTTTTGCTTGCACACTTTTACTGTGAATCCCCTACCTAAGCTACCCTTTCACCGTCTCGTTCCTTCCGGATTTTCAGCGCAGTTGCATTGCATTGCAGCGGCAGTGGCAGTGATAGTGACAGTGACAGTGACAGAAAGTGCACCTTGGTCTCGGTGGCTCTTACTCGGTGCAACCAAACACCAACCGCAGGTTCCTTCCTCTCCCTCCACTCGCTTCTACTTCGCCTGCCGTGCGACCATCTCTCACATCTCGTTCTGCATTCCTCTGCTCGCACACCTCGTACCAAGTCCATTTCACTCCTTTCCCACTTCCAAAGCGCAATCTCGACCGCGATATCACCCGCAGCGCGGACTGGAAGCACAACTTCACATACAGCGGGGAGCATAAGGCTCAATACATCTACACAACACTGCAGGACGCAGGGAAACGGAGGCAGGTGCAGGGCAACACAGCACCGAACCCGAGAGATACTGCCGAAGCAGCATCTGGCACTTGGGCTCGACGCTCCTCGAGGCCATTGTCTTGTTATTGCGCAACAACCGCTTGTCAGCTTCTCATCAGCAACCAGAAAGATCTATCTTGGAGTTTCGAGTCGTTCAAAACCCCATCGTGGCGATGAGCTGTCCTATATTGCGCCCTTCTCTCGCCGCTGTCTGATACAGCCACTCCCAGATTCAGTGTTGGGCTTCTCGTGCCATCCAGTTTCAGTTCCAGTCTAGACTGTTGTGCCTTGATCTCGCCAAACACCAAATTTCCACCGTGGGTGGCCCTGATTCACTCAATCGTCGCATTCACCTACATCTCACCTTGCCTCGATCCTCGCCTTTCTGTCCTTTACAGTTATTCACCACGTCAAACCTGGTACGTTGCGGCGCAAATCATTTTCTTCTTGCACCTCGGAGCACGAGGTCAGCCCTTGGTCTTCCTTCACCTCGCTAACACCATCTCACCCAGGGATTCTGCGCAACCTCGTCTTCTCTCTTTCATTGATTAAGGTTCAATATGGCGAACGGCTTCGACCGCCTCGAGCGGTTCTTCGCCAAAAAGAAGACACCGACGACTGCTTCAGCTGACCCAGTTGAGATTGCGGCCCCTGCTGCAGCTCCTCCCACAATACCTCAGTTTCCTTCACCATCCTTCATCCGCCCCAAGACCAGTCGTATGGCTGCTCGAGAGGAGGTGATAAAACAACCAGCTAGCCGGCTTCCTTGTTTCCCGCCCCCTGTATCTCATCATCGAATGGACTCGATGAATGCTCAAAGCCCTACGTGGTCTGCAAACTCTTCTCAGTCTCAGTACTCCCCTCTCAGAACCACCTTCATGCCCACGCAGGCGGACTCTTTTCTGGACGGCTTTGATGTCTATCAGTTTCCTCGGCCTCCGACACACCATGGAGAGACTTCTGCTTCCTCTTCATATGATCCCAAGTCATCTCTTGACGCTCCTAGTGAGCGCAGTTGTCCACCTCGATATTCGGGAAAACTTGATGCTAGTACTTCAAGGGTTGATACGCCTCCCTCTCCGGACCTGGAGGACAACGACCTCCGCGGTCCTCAATATTTCCTGAACAAGAGGCTCCCTGCGCTGCCCCAGAGAAAGCCCCCCACCCCAGACTCCTCCCCGGAGCTTCGTCCACGCCTAGAGTCACAATTGAGAGGGTCCAAATCGATCGATTTTCTCAACAAGGCCGTTTACAAAGATCTTCGTCGCCAACTTACAGAGACCCTCGAACAAGGACCGCTCCGACGATCTACCAGCCAGTCCAGCCTTACTCCTTCAACTAGCGGGCTCTCTCTCAGCAGCTCTACCCTACGAGAGCCTGACTTTAACGACTTCCTGAACCTGAGCGATGATGACATTGCCGAATCAAGTCCCGAGGGTCTTGCAGAGCTGGACGATAGCACGGCTTCATCGAAGGCTTCTTCTACCATCGAGTCTCCTCGCCACTCTCTTCTTACTCTAACACCCCCATATGCTAGCAAGCCTGCTACGGCCGCCGCGTTCGAGGCCGCGAGGATCGCTAATCGATACAATTTCGACTTTGTTTATGTTGTCAACCTCTGGCCTGGCCCTGACAGAGCGTCTGTGGACTCTAAGTTGTCGTGTAGGCAACCCAAGGCCATGGCCGGCCGCCTCCTCGCTGCTTATGGCCTGGAGAATGTCAAGTCGCCATTGCAGATTACAGCCGCGACACACGGTAAAATCCTCCGTACCCCGGGCTGGATTGAGTATCGACCCAAGGAAGTGCGAGGCGATGAGTTTGCACGTGGTTATGCCTGTGCTTTCTACACTGGCGAGTACTCGCGATCCGAGTCTATTGTCTCTAGAAGCCCGGCGTCGTCTGCTAGATCTGCAAAAACGGATCGTGGAATTGTTTTTGCGGCTTATCGGAAACCTCGAGGTGATGGAAGTTTGGTGGGCGTCGGTTCTAGCCCAGCTGAGCTTGCCAACATTCACCAGGATGCAGAAGCGCTCGTGGAGATGATCATTGACATCCACGTGGCGAACCGATCTCGTCAGCCACAGTCGCCGTCTTATCACTGTGACGAGACAGGACCTATGCCAGCGCAAAGACTAGGTGCTGTTGGGTGCCGGGAATAACCCTCAACAGCCCTCAGCATATCGAGCCATGTTTACACAACCATGTTGGGTTTATGTCTTCTCTCGGCAGGCACATGTCTTGCCTTGATCATGCTCAACCATGAAGTTTCCTTTTACTGTTTTTACGCAAGATACCTCAAAGGGTGGCCAACAGTCAATTTTATGCGCAATGATACATAGCCGGTGGTGAAGGGGCGTACGGATTGCTTTTACGTGCCCATTTTTGCATGCCAGGGCGGCATGAAGCAAATGACGACAGGACACAATGAAGATATGTTTATGTACCTCAGATGAGGGTGATAGTGTGTGATTTATTAGCTATCAACGGACAATATGCGGATGATCAAAGCGAAATGCTTGATGCCTCGAGGACCAGGGAAATAGCCCTTATGAACACAGCCTGAATTTATGATGCCTCTCAAGGCAGTTGATTGTATCTATCAGTCTCTTTCAAGCCGCTCTTTAATGCATATGGAATGATTGTACCAATGGATGCGCCGATGGTGTATACTCGTAGCCTAACTTATAAGAAATATCCGAACGGCCCGGTTACGGTCAATCGTCAGGAATATGTATTTCAAAGTGAGACAAATGAAACCACATTAATCTGCCGGTACAAAGTGAATTACGTTTCCTTATTTCAGCCCTAGCCACCTCCAGACGCGCCCTTTTTCAAGCCCATCTTCCTCCTGAACGTTGTTTTCTCTCACGACACTCAAAAAGACACGCTCAAGGGTTGCTCCACCGATAGAGTAGTACTCGACACCAACTTCATCCTTTGAGAGCTCTAGCAGCTCGATGACACGGGCGACGGGGCTTGCACCAGGGATGGTGAAGCGAACTTGGCCGCCGAGCATGTCACGCTCAAGCTGGGCTCCCGGCAGCGCGGCCAGGACCCAGTGTCGAACCCGCTCCATCTCTTCGGCGGTCGAGTTTGGCGCCGTTTTGAGGAGTAGACTCATATAGTAAACGTTGCTGTAGCGCTTCCTCAGGGCCTGGGTTGTGCCGACGGCGAGGAGACGTTTGGAGATGATGGCAGTTCGAGTAGCGAGCGTGTCCGCCTCCTCCATGCTGTGCGTCTAAATAGAAACTGAGTATGAAATTGATTAGGTGTGAGGGTGGTACGTACGGTTAGGAGCAATGAGCGGTTGGGAGTAATCTCCTGGATAATCTTCCAAAAGGCTCGCTTGGCAACAGCATCCATGGCAGACGTGGGCTCGTCCAAAACCAGCACTGGAGGTTTGCCCATCAGCGCAATCGCAAGGCTGAGCTTCCTCTTGTTTCCGCCCGATAGTTTCGAAGCCAGAGTATGAGCATGGGGGTCCAGATTGAGCCGCTTCATGACGTGGTCAACGTTACCCCTGACATCCCTGATGCCTTTGATGCGAGCGTAAAAGGAGAGATGATCTCGCGTGTTCATCAGATCGAGGGCATCGTACTGCGGACAAACTGCGACTGCATTAGCTTCAACTCGGCTAGGAGTGATGAGTGTGTTTCGTACCTCCGAGGTACTTTTGCGCAGAGCGAGTCCTTGCATCCTCGCCGCGTAGGAGAACCTTTCCGGTATCCGCCGACAGCTCTGACTGAATCATATTGACAAGAGTCGATTTGCCGGCACCATTGGGTCCAATAAGCGCCATGACGTCGCTTTGGGGCAGACCAAAACTAACGTCGTCGACAGCTCTGTTCGACCCAAATGACTTGGTCAAGTGAAGAGCTCGAAGGAGATCTGACTCGGCGTCTTCTACGCGAAGTGCCTCAGCTTGGACTTCGTCACTGGCTGCACCAAGACCATCTTTCTCGGCATCAGCAAGTGAAATGGTTCGACCTCCCTTTCGGCGGAATAGGGAGATATCTCCTTCAATCCATATAATGATGAGGAGAAGGACGGTGATCTGAAGAACTAGATAGAGAATGGGACCTCCGTAGCCATATATGGAAGCTGGAGGCGTAGGTTCACCATCTTTGCAGCCTACCTCGAGGACGTTGAGACCGATGAGCATGGCCCTAAAGACATTTCCGATAGGGAGAATGATGTACACGCCGAATGCGATGCCCAGTGTCAGCTTATCCATTTGTGCTGCCTCAGAGTATCCAGAGCCAACCTGTCCCAGTTAGCAAGAGCATGAGAGTATTCGACGTCAGACTTACAGCGAACGAGATGGCAGCGATAGCATACATCAGCACACTCACGCCAGCCATGGCTAAGAAGGACTTGAGTGGTCCTGAAACAAAGTGAGAGATGACATAACCAAGGAGAATTGCAGCAAGTCCATAAAGTGCCAAGATGGGGAGCATTATCCAGATGGGCCCATTCCAGGTCAACTGAGTACTGATTGTGGCCGTGACGCCGGCGGATATGGCGAGGACAAAGATGAAGTCAAATATGCCGTATGCTACCCACAGAGGGCCTCTTCGGACTCCGTTGGCGTATTCTAGGGCTCGGACCTTTCGACCCTTTTCTATGGCTGGGTAAAGCACGAAAGCAGCGGGGTAGATTGTCTGCAGCAGGGTGAAGAAGACGACATAGATGACACCGATGTTGTTTGCATCCTGGATATGTTGATTAGTATAGATTGGTATTAGCAATCAGGGTGAGAACACTTACACGACGAGTCTCGGCAAACCCCTGCTGAGAAGCTATAATCTCGACGTTGGAGTTCATTTGGCTCCAGAGGCTCATCAAGAGCGAGCCACTGGGACTTCCATATGTATTCAGCCGATAGGCCAAGACAGGTGCTTCATCATTAGATCCCATATAGACACCACCCGGTCCGGCATCCCTATGGTCAGTGATGTAGTCGAGGAATGTTTGTCGGCCATCGAGGACAACAGGAAATCCTTTATAAAGAGTAGGATCGACCTGATCCACCTCATAGAACCCTTCCCTCACAATATTGTACAACGTCTTGTTTGCAGACTTGGGTGCCACGGCGAGAGTATCGCAGCCAAACTGCACGCAGGACTGTGTCCAGGACAAGGTGGGTGCCGAGGGAGGGTTGAGCTCTGGCTTGATAGGCTCGCAGGATGGTTGCTTGTACTCCTTCAGGAGATCTTTGAACTGTGGCGTGATGATGAGAGGCAGGGCTAGAACGTAGAGGTACGGCCACCAGAACCTCCTGAGGACGGTAAATCTCTTCCTGAACAAAATCCTGACTTGGGCCCAGAAGCTAGTGACTTCGCCAGGGGTCATTTCGAATTCAGACTCCACAGCTGCAACATGACTCTTAGTAGGCTCAAGATCTGGCTCATCGGCCACGCGAAGGAAGACGTCTTCAACTTGAGGACCAAAAATGGAGACATCTCTAACTCCCCTAGAGTCTAGCAATGAGCATAGTTCAGCAGCTGAACGAGAGTCGGGAGTCGCATAGACTACATGGTCCTGATGCATGGTCGGAGGGAACTGAGTATTGATCCTCGGAGCAGAAGATGGAGTAAGGACCTTGTACCCGCCGCCGTGCAGGTTTTTCAACTCAGCAGCTGCTCCCTGGCATCTCACTTTGCCCTTGGACAAGATGACAATGTGATCAGCAAGTACATCAACCTCGTCGAGGAAGTGCGTTGTGAAGATGATACTTCGCTTGGATCGCTGCTGAAGTAGAATCTCCCAGATGACTCGACGCGAAAGAGGATCCAAGCCAGAGGTGCACTCGTCGATAAGACATACAGACGAGTCACCGACGAACATACAAGCAAGCTGAAGCTTTCTCTTCTGACCCCCACTGAGGGTTCCAGCCAAGCTGTTGCGCTTGAGGTCAAGATCGCAAGCCTTAATTAGCTCGTCTAGTTCCTGTGACGACTCGCGCCCTGCCTTGATCTGGTTCCAGAGACGAATGTGTTGGGACACAGTAAGTTCCTCCCAGAGCGTGTTGCGCTGTGGACATAGGCCGATCTGTGAAGGGAGGGCATCAAGACGGACGGAGCCCTCTGTTGGAGTTATGAACCCAGACATCATGTGTAGAGTGGTTGTCTTTCCCGACCCATTTGGTCCTACAAGGCACAAGATTTGGCCTCGATGCCCCTGGATGCTGACTCCATCGACAGCAGTAACTGGCCGCCGCTTTCCACAACAAAACATTCTCTCAAGAAAGTTGGGCACGAATCGTTTCTTGAGGTCAAAGGTTGCAGCAACAACCCCATCCGCAGCCGATGTGTTCCTCGCAAACGTCCTCTTGCGGAAGTCAATGCCATGCATGAGATGTTCAACCAAAATAGCCGCGAGGGGGTACACGATAACATGTATGGCAAGGAAGCCGAGCATGGTCTGCTGCGTGACACCGTAAGACTCCGAGTTGATGCCAAAGTCATCAGGAGCGATCTGATCGATCCGGGCGCTGGTACTGTTCAGCTCCCAGAGACACATTTGTTGCGTGAAGAAGACGTGGTTCGAACTCGGGAATAGGAGAGACAGGAGTAGGACGCCGATGAACTGCGGCCGCGGGTGGAGCTGGAAGCTGTAGATTTGGGCTGCCACCGAGAGGAGTAGAAACGCCCCTATAACATAGATGGCCGACACTCTGGACTTTGTGAAAAAGGCCGCCGCAAAGACAGTTGAGCTGTTCACGGCCAGACCGAGCAGGATCTGCCAGCCAATAATCAGGCCAAGGCTGGATGTTGGGAACATCAGGTGCCCGTAGAGAGCGCCAAAGGCGATGAAGCACGGGAGGCACAGCACATCAAAGACGATCAGCCAGCTAAGCACCCGGGCAGCAACGGCACTTCCACCACCCATAGCGTCCACCAACTGCGACATGCCGGACTCTCGCTCCGCAGTTATGAGGCCGGTGAAGCGGTATATGATGAAGAAGTAGCAGGCAAACAAGGCAAAGACATAGACCTGTCCGATGAGGAGGACCGAGTCCTCCCGATGGAGGCGGTCTTGCTCCTCCTGAGTCTCTGCTGTAAACATAAACACCTCGGGAACCATGGTCGAGTTGGTGATGGCGTTGTTGATGGCAAGTTGTAGCGGCAGGTAGAGGTTCTCCTGATCGCTGTCGTGCTCCTTGGCATTGAAGTGTGTATCGTCTCGGGCACGGATTGTGTACTGCCAGGTGTGATTGGAGCTTTGGCTGTCCTTGACCGTGACATTGGTCAGGGGCGAGTCGATGAAGGTTACGGCGGCATGACACTCGCTGACTCCACGAAGATTAGCCAAGCAAACCGTCGTCAGATAGGACTCGTTGTCAAGGAACAGGAGCTTTTCCTCGTCGACATCCTTGGTAAAGGTGCTGATGACATGGTCCACGTCTGGCCCAAGCCGTGGCGGCTTTACAATGACCAGTTTGCCATGGATGGTGTCCGCGAGATTCTTGATCGGGGCCGGAGAGGCGACGCCAAACACGTTCGAAGACGAGAGGAATGAGGGGATAGAGCATAAGACAGCAAGAATAGCGAGAGGAAATCCATAGACAGATAGAAGAAAGCCCAAGGGATGTCTAACAACTGAAACAAGGAGATTTTTGTAAACAAGGGCACAGAGTTGGCGAGCAAAGGCTCGCAAGTCAAACAAGACCATGATGAGTTGCAAAGAGACAAAACGAGTGTTTCCCTTGAGTCTGTTGTTGAGTAACGATCGAAGTCTTGGGGCTATATTCTGAAAGAGTTAAGTGAAGAGATATTAGACCCACGCCTGCGCCGGCAGCGGGTAATTATTGTTCATTAGACACATACATACATATGGTAGTGATCCTTGTGATCGTCCAAAAAGAGTGTGGGAACGTGTATTATTGGGCACATTGTCTGAAACGGCCAGTATACGAAACAACTTGGATCGTCGCCCTCATCATCTATACAGATGAGGTTTGGTCCAATGGCCCTAACACCTAGGGCGTTGAATTCTCTCGTGTCGGTCGAACTCAGCCTTCTTCTTGGCGGGGATATCGATCCTGACGGGAGACCTTCCTTCAGCCCAGGTCGTGTTTCAACGTGCTCAGCCTTCTTCTGACAAGGGTAAATTACACGACTGGCGCTTCTTTAGCTTAGGCGGCCGACCTTATTTGTCCCGCCCCAACGCCCAGACCCAGTGCCGGATGCCGATCGTCCATACGTATCTGTCGTCTCTTCTCCAAGCGGCCGCCTCGTGCGAAACTCCTATTTGTTAATTCCGTTCAGTTCCCTTCTTGGGGACGGGCTCAGAGTGCCCTGGGCAATGATCCGTTCAACGCCAAACAGCGCGCCACCCTCAGGAACACGAGCATCACGCAACATGATGTATCCTACTAGGCTGTTCCCTGTGAGCTTCTAGACGTTCCAGACGTTTGCGCTGCGATCCCAATCTCGGTGGCTTTAATCAAAGGGAATCCTTCGTAGACCTTGCCCCACGCCTCTCTTCTTCATCTCCTGAGCGGCCGCGATGCTGCTCGGGACTTTGATGCCACAGCAGTCGCCCCAGCCCGTGACGTTGTGTGCGTGGCCGGTGTGACTATGCCCATCATGCACGTCGTGTTCCGCATCCTCTGCCTCGTTACCAGCAGCATCCTCCTCGCTCATGCCATCGGCCGCTGGCACTAGTGACCCAAATAGAAAGTGCTGCATCACAGGGAGCTTGCCCAGGACCTCGGCAACGAACATACGCCGCATTCCTCCGTCGATCTTTGTCCACGACTTTGCCGACGATATGTCGTCAAGCATGGGGCTGTGCCATCGAAGACCCTTGACAGTCTTTGTACTGTTAACAAAGCTGACCTGGCCTAGGTACATGTAGTCGTTGCCAAACTCTTCCAACGTTAGATCCTGGTGGATGGCCCGTGGAGTGATGTAGGGGTGGTGCAGCAACTGAGAGGCACCGAACAGAAATGGGAGAAATTGGTAATCGTCGAGTCCCCAGACACCGTGAGATCCAGCAGGTTCCAGGTAGTAGGTCATCTGGACTATTCGCATCACCTCAAGGTATCGTACAAAGACACGCAGGACGAGATGCTTAAAGTCGGATCGCTGTACCAGCCCCAGCTGGTACAAGCAGAGAAGCCATATCATAAAGTTGAGCTCGTGTCCGGAGCCGTAATCAATGCGGTTTCCGTTGCCAAAGGACTGGCAGAAATAAGTTGAAAGCTCCGTGATAGCATCGTCGTTCTTTAGGCCCAGCTGTTGATGCCAGGCTTGGCTGTTTTGTTGCGCAAGGTCCAAGAAGCCTCGAAAGGCCTTGTTTCCAAACCGAGAGCCGCCCTGCTCATTTGGGGGCGATTTAGCCACCAGCTGCTCGGCTTCGTCGAGGATATTCAGTAGAGTCTTGACAGGGCTACTAAGTTCGCTGTCCCGAACCGACGAGTTGGATACGTCGATAACAGACTCTGCAAGACCAAAAACCCAAGCCGTGATGAGCTTGCATGTCGATGAAGCCAGAAATATTTCATGATCTTTCCTCGATAGAATCCTACGCGACGGTGTCTTGTAGATCCAGTTGGCCGTATCGGGAGGCGCGGGCAGGGCGGGCGTCTCGGGAATGGGAGTTGGGTTCGAGGGCGTTTGACGTCGCCTGCGGGGTTCGAGTTTAGGAAGTCGGTCTTTAAGGTTGGGGATCGAAGGTGCTGTGCCCTGAGCGGGTACAGACTGAGTAGAGGCTTGCGAAGTCATTATGTGGTCGTGTTGTATGTAAAGATGTAAAGATAAGGTGAGGACGGCAGGTGTTGAGCTTGCGAAGAACTGTATGTCATCAGTCGCTGTGCTCAGGGACGAGGTAAGATAACCCCACTAAGGCACAAAATTAGTAAGACACGGCCAAGGGGTGACTTAAATACCAGCACAGATTCTACACATGTTTACCCGGTAATTGCACAATTTATTTTAGACGCACTGTAAAGGACAGCTCTTTTTGCCACACCTTCCTCCTGTCGCCCCTACAGCGCGGGGCACGAGCTCCCTGTCTCAGGCACAGGCTAAGGTTCCTCAGAGCCAGGAAAATTTCCCGGCCCCAGATCTTGATGCTATCCATCTCAACTCAACGATAATGGCCCCCTCTGCTGAACCTGCGGCAGAGCTGTCGCATCTACCCAAGGCAGATGGATCTGCGACATTCTCATACGGCGGGTATGCCGTAGTATCCGCTGTCAACGGCCCTGTCGAAGCCCAGCGGCGAGACGAGAACGCCTTTGAAGCGCTTGTGGACGTCATCGTCCGCCCTGCTGCTGGTGTAGGAGGTGAGATTCTCAACAACGCCCGTCATAAGAGATCCTTTTCTCATGCGCTCTGAAACAGGCACTCGTGAGAGACAGCTCGAGTCAATCTTACAGGCAGCGCTTAGGCAGCTCATCCCTGTGAGAGACTTTCCTCGGTGTGTGATTCAGATCACTCTCCAGATCGCTGAGACGCCCGAGAACGCATATGTCAACAACAAGCTGGTTCAGGCGCAGCTGGTGAGAATTCGACATCAATGCCAAACTGCCATGTAGCGCATTGCTAATCCTCGTGCAGAATCTTCCCATCATCCCTGCCCTTCTTCACTCGGCCGTCCTTGGACTTCTAAGCGCTGCGATTCCCCTCAAGGCTATCGGTGCAGCAACTGTCCTCGCTATCCCCGAAGGAGAGGGCGAGGATATCATTGTTGACCCAACAGTTGTAGAAGCTGACCGCGCCAAGTCGCTTCACGCCCTTGCCTTCACCTCCCAAGACGAGTTGCTGCTGTCGGAAAGCGAGGGCTCTTTCACTGTCGATGAGTGGACCAAGGTTCTTCAGCTTGGGCAACGCGTATGCTGCGAGCACCAACAACCTGGTTTTGACACAGCCATGTCCGGCAATGATATGGAGTCCAAGAGTATGAGGCAGTTCATCCGCTCTGTTATGGAGGCCAAGGTGGCGGAGGACCTGTACTGGAAATGATGTCCTGCGTTCGGTGCATGATATCCTGCCCAGTATTCTCCGACTCTTACCTACCGCCAAGATGGGCATCAAACTTTGCCTCCGCGCGTAGCGAGATATCGCATCTCAATTCTGCATTGATGTCGGTATCAGGGCGCGGTGGGGGAATGGCTAACCGAGCAGTTTTGAGGCCTGCCTGGACTCTTGGGAAGGCGATCAAACCCTCGATGACCAACAAGTGGCAATCCTCCGAGCATACGGACTCTGCCAAGCGTCTCTGGACCAGGTCTCGGCTCTCTTAGCCGGTTGTTGACAGACCAAAATCTGATATAGCTCCTCTTTGGTTAAGATACAGGTCGTGTTTCACCATAGCGTCAAACGCCAAAGGGGCTGCCTCAACGCCAACTTGAGAAGGCCGCTGTTTTACCACGATACCACAGAAATGGACCAGACGAATGTTGAGATGAAAATTTCCTGTTTTGCACCCTTTGAATCTATTGGGATGCTTGGTTGATGTGATTGATAGGTGAGGGGGGGGAGGTCTCTGCCACCCTCTGTGTAGCACTCAATAGCCGAGTAAACAACTAGGTAGCAATGATAAAGTCCTTGGCAGAGTTGCTTGCCTATAGAACAGTGACGAATATTATCACAAGCTCCGAAAGCGATAGGTCTGCATCTGACTCGCCGCAGGTCTAGATTCGCCTTTGAGAAAGGGGGTCAGATACAGCGCTTGCGAGATCTGGCACAACATTGGCGGGCCGCGATTTCGAGCCCGCCCTAGTCCACTAATGTGACATTGATCACATTCTGCTATAGCCTATCGATTCGACCATGCGCTCTGGGGGACGATCGGTTGTCGTCCTTGGCCTTGTGGGCATTGATGTGAGATGTCACAGCTGACGGTGTCTCGGCGGTTGAAAACAAGACATGGGGCCTCGGTCAGCGACTGCATCCTTGCGAGAAGAGTCGGATAAGGGCTTGTCTTACAAGAGGGCCGATATCATATCATAACTTGGAGGGACAAGGGCAAATAAATGAGAGAACGGTGAGAAATTCTGCACAGTATGTAGCACCAAGTACCAGCAGCTCACGCTGTGATTGACGATACCTTCATCCAAACAACAGCACCTAACTATCTTGTACACGGAAAATAGATGCATAAAGGTGCATAGTTCAGGAACCAACGCCACCGCAGCCACAGTTCAAGGCAACTAGGCCGGGAATAGGAATCTGCGACAAGCCCCAAGCTGTTAGAAACCCGTCGCCGATTCGATCCCGGGTCCACCGCCTACTAGGAAGAAGAGCAAACAGAGACTGGCTAAGCCCCTACCGACTCCATACCTAGTTCCAGAGACCGTAACCTCGCTGATATCGACGTCTCAGCCGGCGCCAGGTGAAGGCGAGAGTTACAGCAAGGAGGAGAAAGGGGTTTGTTTTGACACCGACTCTTTGAAGGGGCTGGGTTATGTGCTCTTTCTAACGCTAGACCCTAGGAGACAGCCACGGAAGCTGCGACTCAAAACAACCAGCAAACCAGAGCTGGCAGGGACGGAGAGAGTATTAAAGCCGGAAGGAGCGCCCACGATAGTAAGGTTGGATCACGGCAGCAGGTCTCAGCCCATTCAATTCACCGTCTTCCAACCCGGAGGTTCCCTTGTTCTTGTTCGTCTTCATCTTCTTTGCCCGCTACATTCGTTCATTCATCTTTTTTTAATCACTTTTTTGAGGTTACCTACCTACGCAGTGGAAAGGCTCTGGGAGTCTCCTGCTAAAGCACCACCTTCTCGTTTGTTCAGCCGCTCGCTTACGGATTGATTACACTCTCTCTTGACCGCTGCCACTGTTGGTCGCCAAGCCCTTATTCTCTTAATAATCTGCCTGTCGTCTCCCATTTTTGTCTCGACGGCTTCCATTGGCGCTGTGCGCTCGCCACCATCAATTCTATCTTGTGCGGGCTGGATCCTCGTGTCTGATTTGCTCGCGCGTTGGCGGCTTTATCCCCGGACTTCTTCGCTGGCCGTTGAAGGATTGCGCCTTTTCTCATCTTGCATCGCATCCTGCGGCCTGCAGCTGGGACTGGTTGCCGCGTTCTGTTGCATTTCTGCACTCTGCAGCCAGGAATAGTTTTGCACCCTTGGACCTTGTCCCTTTTTCCTGCAGTCTTCGGCTGTGGCCCTCGCCTCTTGTTCCGTGGCCGCCCTCCCTTTCCGGCTGCCGCCTCTTGCTGTGTGGTTGGAAGATAACCCCTGTCCCACCCCCATCTTTTAGCTCGCTGTTTGCCGCTACAACGACCAACACTCTCTAAGCAACAGCAGCGACCGCCAGAAGACGGGAATCAAACCAACAGAAGCAACAGTAGCATTGCATCGAGGCGTCTTGCTTCGTCTGAACCGACCTCCTGGTGCTCGGTCCCAATCGCTCACGTCACCCACGTGCACATTGTGCTACTGCGGCTTGAAGCGTCTCATCACAGCCACGGCCAATCGTGACGAGTCCCTCCCGCTCGGCTCGGCTCTTGTACCTTGGACGCCATTGCCATCCCTGGCGCATCTCAGTGTATGGGTGTGCCCCCCGCAAGTGACCGGGGTTCTGACGAGATTTCACAACGGGCTTGTAATTAGCAGTTGAGTTGTCACGGGGGTCTCGGCTATCAGTTCTCGATTGTCCAAGACTTCTTAGAGTAGGTGAGTGTTTATCTGCCCAATTGGGTGTATTCCACCAAGCCCCAGCGCTCCGAGACCTAAAGTATTGGAGAAGCCGCCTATTCATACCGTGATAGAGTGACCGACTAACAGGAGCCAGGTGATTTACTCCAAATTTCCCACTTGATCCTTGTGTTCCGTCTGGGGGAATCACAGGGAAACAAGGTGACAAGATCGAGACGAAACCTGCTGCGACGTCATTCGTATCCTCCTGGTCGGGCCGGCCCCTGGCGGGTTTCTTGTGCTGTCTGAGCGAGATTGATCTGTGCGACGCAACGTGGACGCAACTGCAGTACCTGATACATCGACGGCATTCGCATCTTGTTCTCCGCTCGACTCCGCTGTCTCCGCCAGTTTAGCCCCCTTCGGAGTTTATCCCAAGGAGTTTTTTGCTGCTATCGCCGGCTTACAGGTGAAAGGGGAGCAAGAAAAAAGAAGAAGCAGTTGACCAAGCGAAGAAAGTGGAAAAGCACGAGACAAAAAAGGACGACCGCGAGATACATCGCGTGCTTCTGCATCCAAGCCCCCGGTTTATTTGATTATTGACCTATTCGGGGTCATTCAACCCACGACTTCTAATCCACAAAAAGGAAAGACTTGGGCCCTTCTACAGCGTCCAGTCCACCAATTCACCCGCCCCCCTCCAAGTCTATCCAAGTCTAGTCCGTCTCCTCCACCAGAAGCGGGAAAATGACAGGCGTACTTTGCGCGGCGTCTCCCACGGCTCTCCACCCAACTCTTGGCAGCCCCCGGGACGGCGGTTTCTTGTCTCCTACTCCCTCTTGTCTTCTTAATAACAGCGCATTCTCCAGCGATATCGACAAGGATAGAACAGCAGGAGTACCTGAACAAGCCGGTACCAGCGAGACGTTACCGCCCTCTCCGTTCTCCAAGTCGTCGCCCGATCACACCTCGGACCTAACCTTGGACACTTTAAAACCTCACACTCCGCCCCCCGTTTCCGCCGTTGTAGAGGATTGTGGGCCCTCCAACACTGCATTGTCATCTCGCCCGAAAGACACGGCTCTGCTTGACACTTCTTCAGTGTTCTCTGCTTCCTCTTCATCCTTCCCCTTGCCCTTATCATCATCATCTCCTGCTTCCCCGTCCCTTGTATCGTCTTCGTTTCAAGACCAGGCCCATCGGCCCAATCCTGTCCCGAAGGCTCTGGCCTCGGTTTGTCGACAAAATAAGCCCGACGCTCTGTCGCTTTCGTTCCCAGCGTCACTCAACAACATGCTTGCTGGTCGCGAAGAAAAGGGTTCTCAGCCCCAATCCCAGCCATCTTCGTCATCTGCTTCGGCCATGTCTAGCATTTCAAGCGTTTCCATGAATGCTTCAACTGCCGCGTCGTCGCAGTCTCTAACTGACGCCCTCAACGACCTGGCCAAGTCCCGTTTAACCCCCGCGGCGAACATTCCCACACCCACCACTGCTCGGACTTACACGTCCACCTCCAGCGCCGACACGACCTCATCCGATGTGGCCGCTACAATATTAGCTTCGACCCTGCAGTCGCCATGCTTTTACCACCAGCGATTCGCTGATGCTGTCGACATCGGCAAGGTTCTAGAAGAAATCAAGAATGACGTTTCCATGTCACATTCGCGCCTCGTTGCAACTGCGACGGGTGTTCGAGAAGTTTCCAAGCAGCTTCAGCGCCGACCTATCAAGCGCGCCGTCCGCAACATCATGATTGTTACCAAGGCGCGCGACAATCAGCTCGTCTATCTCACCCGCGAACTCGCCGCCTGGCTTCTGCGAACCCCACGTTATGGCTCCGACCTCGGCGTCAACGTCTATGTCGACGCCAAGCTTCGAGGCTCCCGACGCTTCGATGCAGCTGGCCTGCTCGCCGAGAATCCCAGATTCCAACACATGCTCAAGTACTGGACGCCGGATCTGTGTTGGAGTCAGCCTGAGAAGTTTGATCTCGTTCTGACCCTGGGCGGCGATGGCACCGTTCTCTTCACCTCGTGGCTATTCCAGCGGATCGTGCCTCCTGTACTATCCTTCAGTCTCGGCAGCCTCGGCTTCATGACAACGTTTGAATTTGAAAAGTACAAGGAGCATCTCAACAGGGTCATGGGCGACGATGGCATGAAGATAAACCTGCGCATGCGCTTCACTTGCACCGTCCACCGAAGCAAGCGTGGGTCTGGCGCTCTCGGCGCGCCGCAGCTCGAAGAATCAGAGCAATTTGAGGTACTCAACGAGCTCGTGATCGACAGAGGTCCTTCTCCTTACGTCTCCAACCTTGAGCTGTACGGTGACGATGAGCTTCTCACCGTTGTACAGGCCGACGGCTGCATTTTCTCGACCCCAACAGGTTCCACGGCTTATTCTCTCTCGGCCGGTGGTGCTCTCGTCCACCCAGATATTCCTGCCATTCTCCTCACACCTATTTGCCCTCATACTCTCTCGTTCAGACCTATGGTCCTCTCAGATACCATGGCTCTTCGAGTCTCGGTTCCGCGCAATTCACGAGCAACCGCTTATTGCGCTTTCGACGGCAAGGGTCGCCTTGAGCTCCGCCAAGGAGACCATGTCACCATCACGGCATCTCAATACCCCTTCCCAACCGTCACCCGAACCGACACCGAGTGGTTTGACAGTGTGAGCCGGACTCTCCGCTGGAACGTGCGCGCTGCTGCACAGAAGCCTTTTGACGCCGAGGCTGCGGAGAATGACAATGATGATGATGACATCGGTTGGGACATTGACACTGACAGTGCATGCTATGCAAGCGAAGAGGGTAGCGTTAGCGCAAGTCCTATTCGTCGTCAGATGAGCCTTCTTGGGCTATAGATGAATAGACGCCATACAGGATTGGGTTCTCTTTCCTTGGAAGGAATTGGTACAAGGCATGGAGTTGGTGGTGTTTTGGTTAAAGCAATTATTCTCTCCTTTTGAATGGGACGTAAACATGGAACACGATTCTCATGTTATTAGGAGGAAGACAAGGATATAGTAGGATTTCCAACACGTACTTTTAGACATCTAGACAGACAAGGGACGACCAAAGGTCTAGTCCTGACCCAATGTTAGCACGGAATCACTGCTATCCCGAATGCCTAATGGATGATGAGATGACCACTTGTGATAATTAACGAAGACACTTCTGTGACCTCTTGCTCGATTTTAACTCATTCGTCGTTGAGAAATCATCAGCGAGGGGTAGATAATTACAGCACAACTCACCAGACAAAACCATGAACACATTTTATGTACATGTCTCAACCTCAACAGTGGTGTTCATATTTATACATGGGCAAGACATCAGTCAAACCCTAAACAAGGACAATATATCGCGATATCCATCCATTCTCAGGACAATCTTCTCCCATTCTTTTCCATTCAAAAAGCGAAGACTTTGCCATACCAGGTCAATCAGTCTCGGTCGAATGTCAATATATCTACAAAATCCCACCTTCCAGTAACCCACTAGGACCCAGAGCCAGACCCCACCATCATCAACCCAGGACATTAACAAGAACACCATACGAGAACCTTTCGACCGAAACAACAACAGGTCATGCAAATGCAAACAATTTTCGTCCCTCTCTCTGGGGAATAATACACCAGTAGCCTCCAATATGAGAATCGTTCAAGGGCGTTCCTCCGCACATTAGGTCCGTGAGGTTACAACACATTTCATCGCCAAGCGCCCTGGCTCAGAGAGAGTAGGCCGGCCACGCAGTCCATGTCGGGTTTCTTGCTGGGGCTCACTGAGCCTCGCATAAATCTCTCGACTTCCTCTTCTCGAGGGCCCGCGGGTCGCTTAAACGCATCCTCAAATATCTCCATGCCTTCTTTGATCAGCGATCGGGGTCGGGTAGGAGCCGTGTTGGCACGGTTGGTCAAAAGATTGGGGCTCTTTTGCTCCTGCAGCACTCGACCAACCCGACGAGGGTTTTGCGACTTTGGGGGAGCGGGCGGAAGAGGTCGTCGACGATGGGCATCCAGTGGATTTCCATCCTCATCTGGGCTCCAGTTCTCCTTGTCCGAGTCACCCGACGGTGAGACCAACATCGAGACCTTCACCTTACCAAACTCCCTGTCAGGCTTCTCACTCTCCTCCAGATCCGTCTCCAGCCGCGCAACGCTCGATCCGCTACGGTTCAGCTTGGCCTTCTTTGCCTGATGGGGCCGTTGAGGTTTCGTCATGGGAGCATTGCGCTTGGCATTGCTTGGCTGAAGAATTCCGCTCGATGATCGAAGAAGGCTGATGGCAGCAATGGCAGATCCATTAGACTCGTGTTCGGCCTGGGCTGTCAGCTCATCACGGTTCTCAGCGTCCGCACAGGACTCCCAAGCATGCACGTCCCGAGACCGACCTCGCATGAGCCTTGGTGGCAAGGAATTGGTAAGGGTTGAGATGGGAGGAAGAGTGATGGCTGGAATGGCGCTGTGGCTGCGCTGCAGGCTTCGTTGCCGCACCTGAGGCAGACTTGGGGTGGTGGACGACGGTCGCGGAGGAAGATCACGAGTAGGAGAGCCTTGGTTGGAGACCAGCTCTGCCTTTCCTTCCAGGGAGAGCGATAGGCGGACTTTGGACTGGGATTGGCTCTGGCTCATGGACAGGGAGCCCTCGGATGTACACGAAGAGGGTGGGAACGGATCAAATCTGGACCAGTTAGGTTGAGCTCACCATACGATTAAGCCAATGACCAAATACCTGAAGGAATCATCACCACCGCGGCCAAAAGCGGGCGGTGTGGAAAAGGAGCTGCCAACGTTATTCCAACGATTGGCGAGATAGCCGATTTGGGAGCTGGACATGGAGCTGGAGAGGGACTGGGATCCATCATGGGATTCGTGGGAGAGAGAAGGATCGATACGGCTGGGAGTGACATCGGGATGGAGACGAGGGACACTTTCTTGGCTGGCGGAAATAGGTGTGCTATTTAAAATGTCCGAGTGGGAACGAGGCATGGAAGGAGTCTGGTCGAGAGGTCGGGGAGACGCCGAGATGGGATCCGTAACTCGAGAACTGGCGGGGTCGGATGCTGGAAACGTCTTTTCAGGTTTGCTCGGAGTGGTGGTGTTCGTGATTGGATCGGAAGAGATGACGTGCATGGCCCCATATCGAAGGGCGGCAACTTCTTGAGGCGAGAGAGGACGAGATTTTCTTCGGTCGTTTTGTCTTCGGTTCTGGAACCAGATCTGGAAAACATGTTGTCAGGATGGTGTTTTTTGAGAAGCATTGGATGACGCGTATCGACTTGAGGAGAGTTTAAACACACGAAATGCCAACACTGTCTGCAGACATTTGAGAAACAACTTAAATGGAGTGTGGCGTACCTGAACTTCTTTCTCGTTTAATGACACGCGCTGGACAATCTCTAGACGCGCCTGCTTATCGGGCTTGGGGTTGTTGCTGTACGCCTCTTCGAGAATCATTTTGTCTTTGGCTCTGCATGGTGCAATTGATGCAAAATTAGCTCAGTTCATCTTGGAAAAGGGTAGCGGAGCAGCCACAGCTCCCTGCAGGTACACATACGCAGTTCGTTTTCGCTTTCCCTTCGGGTGCTTCTCGGTCTGGGGTGCAGCGACGGCAGCATCTGCCAGAGGAGGGAGGCTCTGGGGCGTGACGACGTGGTCATGGTGGTGAAGGCCGGATGCCGCGTGCTTATCCGGGGTGGCGGCGACGAAGGAGTTGGAAGTGGTGGCCATGATCGCGGGAGGGGAAGAAGGTTGATGGAGATGGCCTTATTGGAGAGGAAGAGGCATTACTGGGAGGCGGGCGGTCAAAGAGGAGACGGAGAGCGTGGAGGAGCACGAGGTGGCGGCGAGGAGAGAGACGAAGAGGGAGAGAGGTTGCAGCAGGTAGGCTGTACAGATGAAGATGGTTTGAGTAGTCGAGAACGAGAGAGAAGAAGAAGTACGAGAAAGCAAGAGGTTGTCATCCACGTCGTAGAGTGGGGACGTGAGGAAGGCGTGAACGTGGACGTGGTGGACCGCGGAGTAAGGAAATGCTTCTAAAACGAGGCGGCCCAGCCCATCGTCCCTTCCCTTTTTCCAAGGCCCTTGCGCTTGGTGGCTCTTTCCCCCCCAAGTGCGCCCCCTCCTTCCCTGGGGTCTTGTGCTAGCCACGCGCCTGGCGCTACTGTGTCCCAATCGGGAAACCTTGAACACGCGCCCCCCTGTCATTTTCTATTTACCGCTGGCCGTACATTAAAAAACCACAACACGATAAACAACAAAAGATGCTTGGCCCAGCCTCCCAACCTTCTGGATTTTTTTGATAGTTCAGGTGGCCTTGCTTTTAGGCCGCCGATGATGGGGATTATCATTCCCGCCATTTCTCTTTTTACTCTGACCGTCTTTTTGTGAATGGAGAAAAAAAGAGTATTGTTAAGAAACGGGACGTGTGCATCTCTTTGTTCCCGCCCGTCGCGCTTCCATATTTTTTTTCTTCCTACTCCCCATGTTTATTTGTGCATGTTTTGGGCCAGCACATACAAATACGAGATGCAATGTTTTTCTCTCTTTTTCAGACGGGATGCATCTCCCCCCGCAACCGATCAAACGACGCGCTCTCTGGCACATGCCCCGTACCCATCCATGGAACGCGTGCCAGATCAAACACACACAACTCTATTTGTCCATGATCCATTAATGAATGGCCCGTCGTCACACTTGCTTTCACATCTACCGCCCGTTGCAACCTAATAACACGTCAGGCACAGGCACAGAGCTAGACATTCTGCCTTTGACGCCTCCATCTGGTGCCTTTGCCTGCCGTTGAGCTGAAAAAAAAAACAAGGCGTTGATGATCGCCCGCGATGGCAGCTAATTATTGCTTGCATCTGGTCCGGGCTCATCCATCTCTCTCCCAGACCCGCCCGTCCAATTTATTCCCATGACAGCTGAAGACTGAGAAAAGACAACGACAGCGGTGACGCAGGCCACTCATCTTGGTACCCTCGCCATCTCGCCCGAATCGCTTGCTGCCCCCTCCCCGTCTTGCCCCACGCAATCAATGAACGGCTTAATGACCACCCCAGGAGCCATGGATCTCTCTCAAGGCCGTGTTCGTGACACCCCTGCCTCATTAAGTGGCTGCATGCGCCGGCTTCAGGGGTGTTCTGCGCGCCATCCCATCCCATTTAACTAAATCACCGCGCCAAGGCTAATCTTGAATTCATTCTTCCATCAACATGATCCCTGCCAACACGGTCCTTGCCCATCTATCCTTTGACAAGTCGCGTTCCAGAATCCATTTGCCATGTTTGAGATCTAGAGATCATTACCGCATATTTCATGTCCCTCGATACATGGGATGAAATGCATTCTTCTTGCCCGTTAGCCATGCTCTGAATGTTTTGATGGGGAGGGTCCCCTCTAGCGCGTCTCAGCTCCGCGGTGCTGCATCAAAAACAAAGAAACTGAGGATGTTTTCGGGACACTTCTCTGCGGCGATCCCCGAGCCACCACTCAGCGCTGCTGCTGTGGAAAACACAATCACGTCAGTGTGGCTGCAGCCGATGCAGAGAGCATGCGCCGGTCATTACTTCAAGACAGGATATGCATCTCGTAAAGTCATGTCTGGTCTATCATAGGGTAGACTGGCCTCGAAGCTTGACCAACGTTGAGGCTGTATCCAGGTGGGTGGCTTTGAAACCTGTCGTGCTGGCCATGGATTATGTTGGGTCGCCACCAGACCAACATGTCTGGGCATGGGGCTTTCATGCTGCCTACTGCTTGGAACGTGAGAGCTGGCCAAGCTTGGTTGGTCAATCCATGGGAGGGATTCACAGCATGAGCCCAGATCTCCGTCCAGGTAGACTGCAGCTGAGTACTCGTTTGGGCATGAAGAGCTGCATGTCAACCGTCTATGCAACTTTGGTTGGCTCTTACCAAGGGGAAGGGGAAAAATGATCGAGAACCTTGACCATTGGTGGACGTCTCCCAGGGGATATAAAAGACATGGCCGCCACGAACTGCCCGAGACACTTACTACGCCCGTTCCTCACCTGGGACAAACCGTGTCTTACAAGGTATTCGGATGCTAGCCGCATACATGCATTCATTAATTAATCCCTACACACAAGGTGCCATCACCCTAACAATGGTCATGCGAAATGTTCTTTGTCTTCGCCAAGCCACGCAAACCTGGCTCTGGGTGTTGTTTTGAGAAGGAAGTCTAGCTAAACTAAATAGGACACTGCTCTCTGCAGTGGTACCGTCCCTTCTGCCTCATCAAAGAGAGGCATGACGGCCAATCTTTTGTGCCGCCCCATAATCACGCTGCTGTAAACTCCAGGACTTTCGCCCTGCATCTCATAAATGGTCATTCCGGCTGCCAATGTGCCATCCTCAAACACTGCCCGCGTACCGTTCCTTTGGCACTCGGCAGTATCCTCCTCAACAAAAGTATCCCATGACCCACGAGTCATTTACAGATCATCGTCGGAAAGCTCACCAGGCAGGGGCATGGCGGCGGCCTCGTCCATCTCCTTGCGGTACTCCTCCAGGAGCTTCTCGTCGACCTGGGCAGTGGGGGGAGCAAGAGCAGGGGCAGCAACGAACTCCTGCAGGGTTTGTCAGTATTGGAGTTTATTCTCGTGTCAAGTGAAAAAGAAAAAAAAATGACGTACGAGCTGAGGGTTGCCGACGAGCTTGCGGGCGAGCCAGAGGAAAGGCTTCTCGAAGTTGTAGTTGGACTTGGCGGAGATATCGTAGTACTGGAGGTTCTTCTTTCGGTGGAAGGTGATGGTCTTGGCCTTGACCTTGCGCTCCTTCACATCGACCTTGTTACCGCAGAGAACGATGGGGATGTTCTCGCAAACTCGGACGAGATCACCTGCGATGCATCTGTTAATCGAGATTCTGCTTTCATGTCAGGTTGGGCTGACTTACGGTGCCAGTTGGGCACGTTCTTGTAGGTAATACGGGAGGTGACATCGAACATGATGATACCGCACTGGCCATTGATGTAGTAACCATCACGGAGACCACCGAACTTCTCCTGACCGGCGGTATCCCACACATCGAACTGGATCTGACCGAAGTTCTGGGATGGATTAGTACCCCGCACAGGCCAACGTGGGGTTGAAAGAACTTACGGTGGTGAAGCCAAGAGGGTGAACCTCGACACCGAGAGTGGCCATGTACTTCTTCTCGAATTCACCAGTCAAGTGTCGCTTGACGAAGGTGGTCTATCGCAAGAGGGAAAAAAAAGTGGTTAGTCGACGTTGATCTTGTAAAGGGTATCGCTCCACGTCTCTCGCGAGATTCGACTTGGCGGAGGGAAAAGCTCGGCGGCCGTCGACAAAGATCGCGAAAGAGGCGCTGCGTCATGGAATCCTACACACCTTTCCGGTACCACCGTCACCGACAAGCACGAGCTTGAAGGTAGGAGTCTGCTGCTCAGCCATCTTGATGGGCGGATTTATGAGGTTGTAGCGACAGGTGCCAGAGGATGTAAACAAGCGGGGTGCTGGGATGCGTGAGTTAGCTTGCTTCTGCAGAGCGGTAGGATGGCTGGAGGGCTCGGTCGGAGGAGATAGACGTCGCTCAGGAGAAGGGACAGGCGGCGAGGAGAGGGGCCGTAATAAATACCTTGAGAAAAGCGTCGCTGGGGGGTGGGTACGAGGTTGATTGACGAACTTTCACAGAGAGAGCTGGGTCAACCTGATGTTTTGAAGGCGGCGGGGAACTCTTTGGGCAGGGGAAGGGCCTCAAAGCGAAAAATTCAGTCGCCCCAGGGTGGGCTGCGGCACGTGATATGGCAGCACGGATCCATGACGGCGGAAAAGGCTGCCCACTCAGTGCCCGGCAGCGCCAGCGATTCAGCGTCACCATGGCCTGCTATCGCCGTCACCGCCTGGAACATTCCACACTTGCCATTGGGCATCGCCGAGTTGACTTGGTTGCACGCCGTTTCCTGTTCGCTGCGGCTTGCTCCGCTGGCTTTGCGCCGCCCTGCCTGCTGGGTGCCTATCTTGCCTGGAAAGCGTCGGGTCCTGGGCTGGGGGGAATCCATGTAAGGTGACTTCCAGGCGGTCTACTTGTCGGTACCGCTCCATGTCCCGCAGGCTTTTTTCCTTCAGGTCCATCGGAGATCGGTTGAGCGGCGACGTGACCCTTCGGACATGGTATCCTTTCTCTGTCTTTCTTGCATGTGTTTAGTCAGCCGGCTAGGTAAAGGTCCAGGCAGCGTTCAGGTAGCAATGGCAGAGACAGGCAAATCTCGAGTTTGATTCGGCGCATCTCGTGCTCAGCAACCACCATCACCTTACCAAACAACAAGGGATCAAGGGTATTTCTTCTTTGTTTGCGACCATGTTGGTCTCTTGTACGTGGGCATGATCTGATTGTTACAGCTGCAATCCATGCCAGCAGAGCAATTATTCTTCTCTCCTAGTCCATCATCATTTTGGTTTGTCGCAAACCGTCGCCCAGCTCCGGTGCTGTTATACTTGCAATCTACATGCCACCGGGAGGCCCATCATCACGTCCTGGTGCACCTCATTCAGATCTAATGCATCGCGTGGTGTCTGGCCAACGGTTGATTATCCTCAGCCACATTGTCTCTGTCCATCATGTCGCCAGCACATCAGTATTTGGTATGATAGGATCGCCAGGCACATGCCTCAACGTTCGGATCGCTGTCTAAACGTTCTGGGCTGCTTTGTAATCACCGTTTAACGCCTAAACTGACTTGGCACCAAGTGACTGGTAACCTGTACATCCAATCAAAGCCATGACAAGCCTACAGCATTTCAGGCTCACAATGTTGACACCTGGGAGCTTTTAGACATCAAGAATAGGCCGCTCTACAGCATCATTGCCTTGGTGAGTAATTGTACATTGACTGGTTACGTGAGAAAGCTCCGCACTGAGTCATAAGGTACTGTGCCGAGTTCCTTTGAGCGTACCTCAGTTGCCATTCTTATCGAGTGCTCAATCCGACAGGGGCAGGATATGACAGCCCAACATTCCACGACCACCCCAATCCTTTCTCGGAGTGAGAGTTAATCGGAGCTCCTGTCGTTCCGCCACGCCTTCTGGGCGCGATACTTTGATGAAAACGTTGTTCTGATGCAAGATTAGCTGGCTTGCTTGAGCAGCGTCAGAGCAGTGAGCACGTACACCTTCATTTCCTTGCACACACTCTGCTACCTTCTTGAGGTTATCATGATTCGATCGGTTGACATAACCAAAATTGCGAATCTCGTCACCGGGTTTTAACCCAGCACGTTCTGCCGGACTTCCTTCAGCCACGGTATTGACCTTGGCAAACGGGGGGTCTAGAGGTGCGGAATAAGAATCTGGCAGAACAGGTTGCGCTGTGCTGGAACTTGGAGCAGTCTCGGCATCGTTCTCGTCGAGGCTTGCAAAATGTTCATGAAGGAACTTTTCGATGCGGGTCATCAGAGCTGTATAGTCGTTCCGCAGACGGATTATTCGGGCTCTTGTAGTTCGGACTAGGGGACATTTAGTTGGCTAATATTATTGACCAAGCTTCAGGTTAGCCATACTTTGAGCAACGTCAATATCTGCACGAGGAAACCCATCTCTTGTCAAGAGAGGGGTGTTCATGTCAACTCCATGCTGGGTTTATTGTCAGCATGGCATGCGTTGGCTATCCAGAGCGAGATATACCGAATCAAGAACGCCCCCCAGTGCCTTGAGTTCGGCTTCAACGTCGTCCTTCTTTCGCTGCAACTCGGCGAAGCTCAAGTGCCCCGCATCGCCATTAGCAACTGAGGCACTGGTCTCGCCAGAGGGCACAGTGGGTGCGTGTAAAGTGTCCATTCTCAGAGGTAGTCCTGTGATCCGGGAAAAGATAGAGGAGAATGAAGCTCCAAGTTTGTAAATGCAGGTCGTATAAGAACGGATGGTTCACCTAGGCTGCGATTGGTGACGTGCCTTTGTACGGATGGAGACCAGAGCTTTCAGCGACTGTTCTAGTGTAACATCCACTGCAGGTTGCGGGGCAGGGATTGTTTTGGGGCTGCCTTAGCAAACGGGCGAACCTGTGAGGTGAGACAGAGTAAAGAGTGGCCCGTGCGCCACCACCGGCTGAGTGCAGTCTTGTGAAAGCGAGCTGTGCTCAGCGACGTCACTTTTCTTCCTAGCAGCAACTTTTTCCTAACAACGCGTTCGTCCCTATCGACATTGGCATTGCCCTTCGACCCAACATGGCTACCGGAGTAGACGCGCGACTCTTGAAGTCAACAAAGTTTCCTGCCGAGTTCAGCCAGAAGGTCGATATGCAAAAGGTCAACCTCCAGGTCATGAAGAAGTGAGTGCTCCAGCGCCGTTCACGCCATCTGTAACACGTGCTGACTTGCCCGTCCAGGTGGATTGCCGGCAAGATCTCCGATATCCTTGGAAGCGAGGATGATGTTGTGATTGAGCTTTGCTTCAATCTCATTGAAGGGCCACGATACGTACGAATAACCGTCCCCCGAATCGCTCGCGCTGCATGCTAATCACTCGAGGATAGCCGGACATCAAATCGCTTCAGATTCAACTTACGGGCTTCCTCGACAAAGACACGGCATCGTTCTGCAAAGAGTTATGGAAGCTCTTGCTGAGCGCACAGGGTAGCCCTCAAGGCGTCCCTAAGGAGCTCCTTGAAGCTAAAAAGTTGGAGCTTATGCAAGAAAAGGTATGGTTGGATCAGCTATTACACATGGAGGTAGTATCTGACTTTTTTCTGTCTTCAGATTGAAGCAGACCGCGCCGCAGAGACTGCTAAGAAGAGACGGGACGATTGGGATCGCCGTGATCGCGAAGTAGCCGACTTGAAAGAGCGTGACCGCCGAGATAGGGCAGCTACTCGTGGAGATACCTGGCAAGGGCGACGAGGCGACCGCGACTCCGATAATAGAGGGAGAGGGGGGTTTAGGAGAGGAGGCGCCCGATCACGATCTCCTGGGCCACGCTTCCGTGACTCTCGGGATTCCTACGGACGCGACAGCTATGTTCCGCGAGGTAGACGGGGAGGAGGCCGCGCCGGCCCTGGCCGAAGAAGGTCACCTGTTCGATCGGCTTCGGAATCAGCCTCATCTCGATCGTCCTCGCGCAGCCGTAGTGCGTCACGCGGTACCGATCGATCAGACAGCAGGCGTCGACCCCAGTCGCCCGGAAGACGGAGAGACCAGCGAAAGAGATCCCGATCGCCAGGGGGTGACACATACCGAGGCCGTGCAAACCGCCGCGATGACAGAGGACGGAAGGCCTGGCCATCTCGGTCTGCATCATCCGACCGGCGATCTCCTTCGCCTAAACGTAGGCGCTACTCTTCTTCTAGAAGCCGTTCGGTAGAGCGCCGCAAGCGCCACTCGAGGAGCGTCTCTTCATCACGATCCAGGAGAACCTCAGAGTCTCGTAGTCGAAGCCGCAGTTACAGTCGCAGCCGCAGCCGCTCTGGCAGTGCGTCACCCATCCGAAAGGCAAAAAGGCCGGGTGGAAGAAACGATGCTTCTGACATGGAAGACGATCGACGCCGACAGAGGCGACCAAGCCCCAGTCGACGTGGCCAACGTCCGCCAAAGAGACGGGAGTCTCCCAGTGGCCGACGGCGGAATAGTTCTTCAGCTTCTTCACGCTCAAGGACTCGGGACAAGCCAGCTGATGTTTCTGAAGATGAATCTCGTGCACCGCCGACCAAGCCCGAGGCCGAGCCAGCTGCTTGACAAGATGTCTGAGAGGTTAGTCTGGCATGGGTATTCGGAGAAGACGTTGCACTGACTCTTATGAAAACCTGAAGCTGGCTTTGGGTAAACATTACTCATGAAAACAAAGGATGAGAATAACTCAAGAGCATCTCTACAAACGCTGAAGCTAACCCCCACCTTCAGAGCTCTGAACATCGTCCCTCGGCTGTTTTATTATCGTTAGGTATCATCTTATCTAGCATTTGGGGATCGGGAGCATGGACGAAACCGGAAATGGGATTAAAAAGCAAAGCAGGTCTATATAGAATTATTAATAAACAGGGATCCGTATCTGAGTATAGCCGTAGTGTCTGGTTAGGAGGTTGCTCTGGTTCAATTTCAGCAAACATCATCTCCTGCAAGTAGTCGAAAGGCAAAGGTCTATAACCAGAATATCAAACTCCACGTGACATCGAATCCGCTACAGTGGTTGCTCAACAACCACCAATCTTCCGTAGTATAGTGGTCAGTATGCAAGCTTGTCAATGTTTAACAACAAAAGCGCTTGAGACCCGGGTTCAATTTCCGGCGGGAGAGTCGCCCCATGTGATACACATGACAACCCTTCTTTTTTGGTTGCCGCACCAAGAAGAGACCCTTTTTCTTCCTAGCTACCGGCCTGTTAGGCTTATAGGGGACATATCCAACCCTCCTGACATCGAATCCTCACTACAGTGGTTGATTACAACCACCAGTCTTCCGTAGTATAGTGGTCAGTATGCAAGCTTGTCACGCTTGAGACCCGGGTTCAATTTCCGGCGGGAGAGTACGCCACACGAGTATCAACTTGTGATATCTTTTTGCTGTTCGTTCTTTTTTTCTTTTCTTGTTTGGTGTCGCGGAGGCCTAACCGCGCTTACACGACATAAGCGCCAAGCGCGTAACCCCTGAACCTTGTTTAAGCGCTCTTTCGCTATACTCGTGCTATGGCAAGTGTAAATAAAATCACGAGAATTTAAATTTAAGGAGATAATAGAATAGGGTCTATATAGTACTGTAAGGTCTTGAACTCATATTAGGGCAATACTTAGGGAATTAGCTATGGTGGTTCATCTGTCTGTTTGCGTGTTTAGGTTTCCAGCGGGAGCCGCCATTGACGCGCCCCGCGATTTCTACCAGTGCAGCCTAATAACTCCGAATTCCGACAATCAACACGAGCCAACTACGACATTTCTCCAAAACCACGCTGCGGAAGCCGATACGAACGACCCGAAGACATCGAATAAACAGAGTGTATGGCTGAGAAGAAGCAAGCCAACGGAGCTGGACCCACGGCTGGACAAGTCACAATGTCCGAGTACAAGAAGGCCCAGGCGCGGGTGCGGGAGCTGGTTGAAAAGCGCAGGCTTCTAGAGAGACGCTTGGTGAGCTGAGTGTCTTAACGACGTGCTTGCTGTTTTCTGACTCTTGCAGACACAAGTTGAAGATGGCATCGCTCAGAAGGAGACGGCCTACCTCGACAGTACGCCGAGCGGTAACATCATTACGGGGTTCGATAACTATATGAAGGGAACAAGCGGAGCAGCGGCGCAGCGGCGAAAAGCCGGGCCGATGGAACAGAACCGAGTGTTTTCGCGATCGTCCATATCGTACCGACCAAACAATTTGGTAAGAAGCTTGGGTATTCGAGGACAGTGCTTCGAGAATTGAGGGCTGACGGTGGGCTGTCTTGTGTAGGAAGGTATCGCTCCTGGATCGGGAGGGTCAACGCCGGCCTCAGGCGCGACACCATCATCGGCGGCGTTTCGCGACGGAGGTTCGAACCATGCGACACCGACCTCTGCCATAGCGAGCAAGAATGTGAACAAATCGAAGAAGAAGACAGTGGACCATGAGGATAGCGAGAACGACACGGCGACGAGCAAGAAGCGGACCAACTTTGGAGCGCAGCGAAAATAGGAGATGGATGGGGTCGTGCTTGATGATAATAAGGGACTGGGCTTGGCGTTAAGGATTGGATTGGTATCACGATTATAGGGATTTGAATGGGCGTTTGGGACATCTGAAGGAACCCCCCCTTCTCAAAGCTCTACAATTGGAAGAGACATATGGATGAATTGCCGGTTATGGAAGTATCACGCGACACTTGGTGATGCCTACGGATGGATGCTTTTAAAGCAAGTAGCCGGATGGGCCTTGGTATGAGATAGGTGACTGACCCGATGTGAATAAATACGTAAGTGCAAGAACAGCCAACGCCTGCAAAGTGAAGCTTGATTTGGCTGGGAGGGTAAAGGCAGGTGAGATGAGACTGCAACACATGATACACCAACCACCCGGCCAACAAGGTAGCTCAGCAGCTAGAGGTGAAGCTTGGTTAGCTCCAGGCCGGGAGGAGTAGCTCGGCTGGGAGGGAGCAAAGAGGATCATCATGACCCAGCTGACGCCACCCCGCTCTCTCGAGCTCCATTACAGGCTGAATCGTCAAGAGGCTGCAGGAGCTTTTGGGGGGCTTTCAACGTCGGCGGATGCAGTGCGGGGTCTTGCATTAATCAATCAGTACTGTACTGTAGCACAACGGGGAGCAGCAGACGGAAACAAGACAATGACGACGGCCTGATGCAGAATTAATTATGTGTGTAGGTGTCTAACCGGCGGAAACTGTGTGAAGCATCCTCATAGGAAATGTCCCCGGTGACATTCACGCCTGAAGCTGGAGTAACACTGAAAAATACCGAGGCGGGATGGGCGGAAGAGAGGGGCCGAGCGGGCGGCGGCTGGTGAGGAGTCGAGAGGGGGTAAGAATGATCTAGGTACCTTCCTAGTGATGGATGTTTCAACGGGGCACGGCGCCAACAACATTCCTCGACTCGTCCCTTCTCCGTCTCTTCTTCTTTACATACATATACCTACCATACACAATTGGACTGCCAGCTTCGTTTTTCTAGCCCAGATTTTGGCACTCTCTGCTGTATCATAACATTCTTCCATCCTCTATGATGACGAGACAAGCCACCCGGTTCACCCCCGAGGTGCTGCTGTCGGCCCCTCGTCGCTCCACCGGTGTCCCCAACTCCACCGGCGAGCTTGTCCTCTATACGGTACGCCAGACAAGCCACGACTTCAATTCTACAAGAAGTTGCTCTTTAAAAACCAATGCGGTCACTGACAATGCTTAGGTTTCGACATACTCATTCGACAAACACTCCAAGTCGTTTCAGATCCGCGTCCTGAGCACCAAGGATGGCTCTTCTCATCTCATCTCCGAGGACACAGCTGCAGGTGATCCCATCTGGATTGGCAAGCATGAAATTGCCTTCATTAAGACTAGTGACAATGGCTGCTCTATGCTTTACTCTCAACATGTCTTTGACAAGTCGGCGTAAGAATGCTCTCTTGATCAACCTTCGCCTTTGACTAATACTGACACCCCTTTCAAAGCCCACACATGATCCATTGCTTTGCTGGCAGCATCTCGAACCCAAAGGCAAAGTCGCTCTCTGATGATCAAGTCGCGTTTTGTTGCTCTGCCTTGACTACCCCCAAGGGAGATATGTACTGGCCTGCGGCCGAGACAAAGACGTACACATCGGCCAAGATCTACACCGGCCTCTTCGTCCGTCATTGGGATACTTGGAACAGTGAAAACCAGAACTCACTCTGGTATGGTGCACTGGCCAAGAAGGATGGAAAATGGGTCCTCGAGCAATCTGGACTCACCAATCTCCTGGCTGGTACCAGCCTGAGCTGCCCTGTACCTCCCTTTGGCGGCGCCGGTGATTTCGATATCTCGACTTCGGGCATTGCCTTTATTTCCAAGGATCCGGAATTGAACCCAGCCAGAAACACCAAAACTGACCTCTACTATGTCCCTATCAAGTCTTGGCTCGACAAACCCACTGTTCCCCAACTCATCAAAACCGGACGCCTGAGGGGCTACAGTCTGGCCCCTACCTTCTCTAATGATGGAAAGAAGATTGCATTTGCCAGAATGAGGCATCAGCAGTATGAGTCTGATAAGCCGAGGCTGCTGCTTATCCCTGATGTCACCGACCTGAGCAACGTACAAGAATTTTACCACACGGATGACGACGAGGGCGGCTGGGATCTTAGACCTGACTGGATAGTCTGGAGGAGGGACGACAAAGAGCTGTATGTCGGAGCAGAGAAGCATGGAAGAATGGTGCTTTGGAAGCTGCCCTCTGATCCCGTCAAAGCTCGTGAGCTCCCAGAGTCTATCTATGATGAAGGATCCATTGTCGAGGCCCATCTCCTAGGAGACAGCGAATCTCTCCTCATTACGTCAAGGTCTCGCATTGAAAGCTCAAGCTATGGCGTGCTCGACCCGGACACCAAGTCAGTTAAGGTGGTTTCGACTAGCTCTAAGAACGGCAAGTCTTTCGGCCTTTCCAAATCGCAGTTGTCCGAGATCTGGTATCCTGGATCAGCCGACTACAACAACCACGCCCTGGTCATGTTCCCCTCCGACTTTGACAAGTCCAAGAAGTATCCTCTCGCCTTCCTAATCCACGGGGGACCGCAGTCAGCATGGACGGACGATTGGAGCACTCGTTGGAACCCGGCCATCTTTGCTGAGCAGGGTTATGTGGTAGTGTGCCCCAACCCCACGGGCAGCACGGGTTACGGACAGGCTCACACTGATGCGATTACCAACAACTGGGGAGGTGGCCCTTACAAGGACCTTGTCAAATGCTTCGAGTACATCGAGGAGCATCTATCCTACGTTGACACTGACCGAGCTGTTGCTCTGGGAGCTTCATACGGTGGATACATGATTAGTGAGTTTTAGCACCTGTGTTTGAAAAACCGCGCGCGAACCATGAGACTTACACAAGCATAGATTGGGTCCAGGGCCATGACCTGGGACGCAAGTTCAAGGCTCTGGTGTGCCATGACGGCGTCTTCTCAACGCAGAACCAGTGGTCAACCGAAGAACTGTTCTTCCCGGAACACGACTTTGGTGGAACGCTCTGGGAGAACCGACCTGGGTATGAGAAGTGGGATCCATCGCTGTACACTGGAGAGTGGGCGACTCCGCAACTGGTGAGTAGCTGATCCAAACCCATGATCAGATCAGGAGCTTACGGTGCGGCAGGTCATTCATAACGAACTTGACTATCGCCTCCCCATTTCAGAGGGTTTGGCCATGTTCAACGTGCTGCAGGCCCGAGGTGTGCCTAGCAAATTTGTCATGTTCCCCGACGAGAACCATGTAAGTGTCTGAAGTATTGACCTTTGACTAAGACGGCTGTTAATGACTTTTTAGTGGGTGTTGAAGCCGGAAAACTCGCTTGTGTGGCACAGGGAAGTGCTCGACTGGATCAACAAGTACAGCGGCGTCTCGGACGAAGCAAGGTTGGAGAAACGGACTGGGGAGTTGACAGTGTAAGTACATGGGCAAAGTATCATGAGCAAAAGAGGGGGGATGTACGACTAGGGATTTGGAGATTGACACGGGATTGGCTTTGGATAAGATGTTGTATGAGGATATCATATTACATGGTTGAATTAAGCACGGAAAGTAACCAGAAAGTGAGGGATCATGTCACTTCTTTACGTCTGTCAAGTTATCTGTGCACTTGTAAATGCAGTTGGGGATGGTACCCACTTTTCTATTGCTAGGCTGCGCCAGGCTGAACCCTCGCGCGGGAGCTCTTCTCTCACGTAGTTGCAAGGCCGGCACGCAGAACTTGATCACGAGCAGCTCCATTTCGACGGCCACAAGCAATCCCATAGCGCTTGGGGGCCGGATATGCGCTGCGAGGCCTCTATATCTCTATCCGATGACGGCTCAGCCACTGCGACACCGAGGCGACGACGAGTAGCAGCACCCTTGCGAACCCTTCCAAACTCATCGCACTTCTCGGGAAGCTGCGCGACCACTGTTCCTTAGCTAAACATCCTCCACCATGACGACGCCGCCCTCTCTATTCCACGCGCTCCTCCGCCCATCCATCCTCCAAATCCTCCGCTCCACGGGCTACCATTCCACGCGCCCCGCCGTCCTCGACTCTCTGACGGACCTCGCTGCCCGATACCTATCGCTGCTCTGCCAGAGCACCGCCGACCATGCCGTGCACAACCAAGGCGACAGCGCCGACTTCACAATTGCCGACATACGAATGGCGCTGCAGGACGCGGGCGCACTGATGCCAGAGCGCGTCGCTACCGAGCAGGAGTGGCGAGGCGAGGAAGACCTGCGCGGCGTCGAGGAATTCATGGCTTGGTTTGCTGGGCAGCGGATGAAGGAAATGATGGACGCTGGAAGTGGAGATGGAGAGATGGATGCGACAGATTATCTCAATGGTGAGTATTGCACCGGCCTCCCCCAAGAGAAGAGATGGTCCAAGCAGAGCTGACCAGCATGTCCACAGCTCTTAAGAAGAAGCATAGCAAGACGGGCGAAGACGCGAAGTATCACGGCACCATCCTCGGACGAGGGCACGACACGGGTGAGATACAGGTCGAAGGCGGACCAGACACGACCATCACGGAATGGATCTCGAAGCGAAGCGCAGCCTCCCTCAGCCCGGTACCCGAAGACCAGCAGCACCAGCAGGATAAGGAGGAACAAAAACAGCAGCAGCAACAGGCACCTCAGCAGAACGGCCACGCTAGCGACGACGAGTCGGGCCTGAGCTCTGTGGGCGATCGGCTGGACCAAGAGATGATGGACTTGTCCTAGTACCATGGCCACACCAGTAACGACGCGCCGGGTTCGAGCCGGGAGGGCCATAGGCCAAACCATCAGGTGATGGATAGGTCCTAGGAGAACCGCCATACTAGAAACGATACGTGGAGGTTGATCGCTTCAGGTGATCAGCTATATATCACGAGCAACAACTGCTGCTGTTTCGACAGAACGGCGAGGATACCCCGGGATTGTGCTCATCGGTTTAGTGGCCGGATCACGAGATGATAGGTTTCTTCGACGGGAACGAGTTCTATGGTTCATTGGTGAGACCCTGAGAAGGTGGACTTGTATTGGGTGTATAGCAAGGCAGCGCGCCGTGGCCGAGCTCCAAGGATGGGTGATCAACGAGGTTCACCAATTGACTAGCGCGTCCATCGAGGACGGGCTACTCCAAGGTCTTTGTGGATATTTTGCATAGCGACGGAGTTTGAAAGGAACGCGCGAAGAGAAAGAAAAAAACAAGACGTATTTAAGGGTCTGGCCTCACGAGGGGGACGGTACTGCGTATTGGGATTGCTTTCATCTTCAAAATGGCTTGTCAGGGATGGAAGAGAACGTACTCTGGAGAGATACGATCAACACCTTTAATTACATTATTGCAACTCTTGTGTCGGTTTCCTGAACCTGTGTAGTAACACATTGTTGGGCATCCTTTGGCCCGTTGAGCTGTGGCTTCTATTATACAATTCATATCCAACGCTTCGCCTGGTGTACAAATCGCAACGGGCCATAGCTGAGCCCTGCTGCTGCTCTACATGATTGGGAGAGGTGGTACATAATTCCTCAAGCGCCGATAAATGCTCCTATTTTTCACCGTTTCCCCTTACCCCTTTTCAATATATCATACACTCCCATCTGTGTCGCCGCTTCCTTAAACACCTGCCCCATGGCAACATCGTCGCTCGCAGCAGGCCAATACTGCTTCTGCAAATATTCAAAGAGAGCCTCGCCACGACGCTCACCCTCAAGACGCGACGCATCACCCTCAGCCCAATCGAGAAGGCTGCGGTCGAGGTTCCGCTTGGCGTGCACGAGACGGCGTCGGTGAGTTGGCGTATCCCACGCGAGCTTTGTTGTGTTCATGACCATCTCGAGGACGAGCGTCTCGGGCGGCAGGAAGCGAAAGACTTCACGGAGAGCCGTCAGCGCGACGATGAGTCCGGCCTGATCTTTGAGGCGGCGGAACGTGTGGAGGATCTTGCGCGCGAGCTGTCCGTCCATGCCGTCGGGCTGGAAGACATGCTTGAACTTGACCGTCTCGGCGAAGAGAGCGCGTGTGGCCTCTGCCTCGCCTGAGAGATCACCAGCTGAGGGCAGGTGCAGGCGGTTCACCGCGAGGGTCTTCCAGAGGGCGCTGAAGGTGTAGGGGTCAGGATCGATGCCCTTTTCAGTGACGAGGGTATTGTAGAGTTCGAGGGCCTCCTTTGACTGGCCTGCTTGGATATATGACTCGAGAAGTTGGTTGATTATAAAAGAGTCGGCCTTCATTTCAGCATCGCGGAAGGCATCCCAGAGCAACAAGAGACGGTCGTGCAAGTCACGCAGACGGTAGTTCTCGGCTAGGAGAGAGAAGGTCTCTAGAGTAGCTCGAGGCAACGGCGACATATCAGCACTCTCTGCCGGCTTGCCCTTGGCGGACTTGTCTCCTCCTCGGACCTTGACAAACTCGATTCGCGAGATAATCATGTCCCAAGCCATGTCATCGGCCTTGGTTAGGTCTTCCACGCCCCCTGACCGCTGCCAGGCTCCAATGAGGCCGTTTAGCTGGATAGGAGAGGCCTCGATCCCCCTTTTCCTCATAAACTCGACCACGCTCTCGGCGCCGCTGAGGTCGCCCGCTCCGATGAGCCTCTTCAGCCACTTGCCAAAGAAGAACTTGTTAGCCACGACGGATGGCATGTACTTTTGTTTCTTGAGATCGATCTTGCCATCGCTCATCATGTCGACAAAGGCGTAGAGGGCGTTCTCAGTCTGATTCGTCGCCAAGAAGTAAGATATAACCTGGTCATAATCAGACAGCTTCATATCGTGTCCGAGGAGCTCGCGGAGTTGGCGGTAGGCTAGCCAAGCCCGCTCCTGGCCCTTTTCGGTGCCGAGCTCCGACCATGTCCGGATCAGAGGCATGAGGATCCGAGGGTCCAATTGTCTTTGTAGGAGCTTGTTGATGGCTCGCTGCGCCTGGTCCAGATCTCCTGTTCGACAGTACATTCGTACACCGAGTTCCCAGAACTCTTGGAATGTCTCGGCATTTTCGTCGCCCAGCGTGCTAATACATCGCTTCCAATTTTCGATGGCTTTTGCCTCCCATCCATCGACAAACACAGCTTCAATTGTTAGCAACTGCTGAGCGGGGTTCAATATGACCTTGGCCTCGCTCATGTCGCGGGCTAGGAGGGCAACGTGCGACAACCGGTGGATGTTGACCGATTCATCCGCAGAGAACACCTTCCATAGTAGATCCCAGACTTCCAAAGGGACATGGCTCCAGCCGTGCGCCAGGGACAGCCTGGCCGAGTGGTAGGCCTTGAAGACCCCTTGGACAGTCTTCATTGTTAGTTTGGTCCCTCGGCGCATCTCTCTCGAAGTCCGGGCCAGAACTGTGTTGAAACGAGCCACCTTCTTTCGCTGGTTGACGGTCCACGGCTTCTCTGGCACTTGTGGTAAAGATATTCGAGAGCCGAGGGTACCCATCCCGGGCAAACCGGGCAGCTCCAGGTCCAGTTCCTCCAATATCTCTTTGGGTAGGTCTGCACCAGTTTTGTCAATTTCCTCGTCGATTGCTGCATTGTAGGCATCCAGCTTTGCAATAAGTCTCTCGAGGTCTTCCGCTGTCTTCATCTTGTCCCAGTCACTACCGAGCTGATCAACCACCTCTTGGAAGGCCGCCTTCTCATCCTGACTACCAATTTCGTCCTTGATCTCTATTAGAGCATCTTTGAGGCCCGAAGTATCAAGCTCGTTCAGTGATGCGGCAAAGGCCTCTTCGCCCTGGAGCTCCGTCCTTTTATCGTGGTCTTGCTCGAAGAATCGGACGCTGAACGACTCGTTTGGCTGTTTCTTTGGATTTCTGAGTGCCCTGATTCGTTCAATGTACTGTTTGAGCTCGAATTTGCTCGGCTTTCGAGACACGGCGTCGTCGAGTGATCGCTGAGCCGTGGCCTTTGAGCTGTATGCCGCTGCCGCTATCCATGGCTGCTGCGTCGGTCGCTGTCGGATCGCTGCTCGGCATGAGCGACAAATTGTCTCATTTCGACACCGTAGCTCGAATAATAGCGGTCGGCCCGCCATCCTCAGTAGAAAGAGCGCGCAATATCCGTGTCCAAGTCTCGTTGACGAAGGGATCTTGAACTTTTCACAGCTTGTAATGCGCGGCACAATCATTGGTCGTTATCGATAAGACCCCGAAATCTGCCACTTACAGTGGGAAATAACCACACCGCCTGCCCTGTTTAGCTCCCTAGGTAACTTTTCCAGCGGCAGAAAGATATTTTTTGTTCTGCTAGGTCCTGGCGGGCTTCAATATTGCGACTCCAAAGATACCCAAGCGCTGCAATTTCAACATGTCGAATTCTTCGCCAGAGTTCCTCCGGTTTACAGGGCATCGGTCCTTCACGCAGCGACTGATCCTGTCGACGCTAACAGGTCGCCCTATTCACATCGCCAAGATCCGAAGCACATCACCCACGAATCCCGGTCTCGCTCCTCATGAGATTTCCTTCTTGCGCCTGCTCGAGGCCGTCACCAATGGTAGCTCGATGCAGATTTCGTACACGGGTACGACCATCACATACCACCCGGGTCTGATCACGGGCACTATCGCCGGCTTTGGCGCCTCTGACGGCGATGTCATCGAGCACAACATCTCCATGAACAATACCCGAGGCGTCACATATTTCCTCATGCCCCTCTGCCTATTGGCACCCTTCTCGAAAGCACACATGAATGTTCGGTTCACCGGCCCCGGCGTTATCACATCGTCCACCGAGACGGGCGACATCTCGGTCGATTCCTTCCGAACAGCCATCCTCCCGCTCTTCGGCCTCTTTGGCATCCCACCTGCACGGATAGAGTTGAGGGTGCTGCAACGATCCTGTGCAGGGCCCGGTGGACGAGGCGGTGGTGGATGCGTCGAGCTGCGATTCGCAAGCCAAGTGCGACTACCCAAGACCCTACATCTCAACCGAAGTCCCGGCCGGATAAAGAGAATTCGCGGTGTCGCATACTGCACTGGAGTGTCTGCCTCGAACAACGCCCGAATGATTCACTCCGCGCGAGAGGTGCTAAATCCTCTAGTGTCCGACATTCACGTGGCCGCTCAGTACGACCAAGCGCCGCTGGTACCCACAGGCGACAAGGCGGGAAGCAAAAGGCGACTAGGAATTGGATTTGGCCTGAGTTTAGTTGCTGAGTCGAGCGCAGTCGGCGTACTCTATTCAGCCGACGTGGTTGTTCCGCCCGAGGGTGGTGTGGTCCCCGAGGACGTTGGCAAGCGATGCGCTTATCAACTGCTCGAGACGATCTCGCAGGGTGGGTGTGCTACACAGATCTCGGCAAAGACTGTCCTCGTCCTCATGGCCATGGGATCAGAAGATGTTGGTCGCTTGAGAATCGGCCGAGACGTACTTGGGACTGAAGAGATGGTCGGTCTGGCAAGAGACTTGCGGACATTCGGTGCGAGCAGCTGGGGATTGAGGGACGTGGAGGACGACACGCACGATATCATTGTTTCCGTTAAGGGTACTGGCGTTGGCAACGTGGGCAGGAAAATAGCGTAAAGCACAAAAGAAAACAATCCATTTCAGTTCAAAGTCACATCAACCGAGCGCTCAATTGCACATTTGCACATTTGCCGCCATTTATCTCTTGGTCTCATTGCCGTCTATCAGTTTGTACCGGGCGAATTGGCACGTTGACACCCCGCCGACGTGCCTCGATAGCCGCCATCGTAGCTCCATAGCCAATGCTACGAAGAGACTGTGCAGCGGTCCTTTCGACATCCATTGCTGCATTACGGATCGAGTGGATAACGTGATACTCGCCAATGATGCCATTTCCAGAGGTTAGTACGTCCGACAAATAGGTCCTGGAAGGTTCGTCTGCTGATGAGTCCCTGGCGGGTGGTTCAGGATCTTCCGACTGCTCATTGCCCTCTTCTGCCTCGCTGATGCGCCTGAGCGGTTGCAATTCAATATCATCTGTTTCACTCGGTGGTAGCGAGCCGGGCATATCCCGATACACGCCACGCTCCTCAGCATCTAGGTCCTCTAGAGTTGGAGCCATCTCCTGAACAATATCTGGTAATAGAGGGCGGAATGTCTTGAGAGTCAAACGAAGCCTCTCTCGCTCGGTATGTACCGTTAACATCAAACATTGAACGGCAAAGATAGCAATATCCATAAAGATGTAGTAGACTCGTGATGTTGGCGGTCTCTGGCCTATAAAGTCGATGACCAAGCCGCCGTGCATGTAGCCTCGATGGTAGTCTGGGCCGGCCGGGATGGAGGCGAAGAGATGGAGAAGCATGCAGATGAGGTTCGGGATGATGATTAAAACAACATGCATGCGGCTTGCGGGCATGAGAACAGGAAATGATTCATCCTTTGGCGTCAAATACATGTACTGGCCGACAGATCGCAGGATAAATCGAAACATGGAACACCTGGAATGGATCATTTGTAAGCCCAGGCCGAGGGATGTCAACAAGAACGCATGACAACTTACTCCATATAATACAGCGCGCTCAACTCCGCAAACACCAGGGTATCAAGACTCTTTAGTAAATGTGTGATAAACTCCAACTTTCTCGCTAGACCGGGATTGCGCCGCTTCCTATTCTTCTTCTTCTTGCGACGTTGCAAGTTCGACTGGGCGCGCGACCGGGAGGGCCTATAATGCTCCGACGGCAGATCCCAGGTGACACTTCTGCGAGGGGCCGCGTTGACAGGCTCGACAGAGGAGGCATCGTCTCGCGCCGTGGAGCTCGGCGAGGCATCATGGCTCATTCTCGGGTCTCGTCATCTGTCCGTTGCGAGCGAGCCAGTTCTGCATATGAGCAGGGAGACAGCTCAGGAAGAGCACGTGCAGGTCATGGGCAGCTTCGGTGGACGATGTGTGCTTGATGGAGAACGGCAATTCGGTTCGTATTGGATATAACTGACAAAACTGAATGACGCTATTCGAATTCGAGATGCGAATTATGGAAGCCTTGGAGAGTGGGAACGGACTTGCTGGAGCTTGGGAGGGAGACTTGAGCCGCCATGATAAGATTGCAGGGATCCTGTGTGACAGACAGTGACGAGGCCACTACCGGCAGGTGCTGTCGAGGAGGTCGGGAGCGGAAAAGGATAAGCCCGAAGAAATGCGGGATGGCCTTTGGAGCTGGCAAAGTACCTCCGTACCCCGCCATCGGATGTGCAGTGGTGGGTGGTGCAGCACCAGCCCAAATAATTTCTGCCGTGACTCAGACGAACAACGACCAAGAGACGAAGAGCGAACTCGCGATCCACCGCTTCAGCTCTTCAAGCCCAGAGACGCCTGCCATCATGACGACCTCAAGCTCTGCCCCCACGGGGGACTTCACCTCCCAGATTTTGCAGGCTCTCTCGGCCCAGAGCCCCATCCTCTCCGCTGAGGCCTTCCCCACCATCGCCTTCCAGGATATCAAGGCCGCCCTTGATCGTCTGGCTTCCCGGTCCATGATCACCTACGAGACAATTGACCGAGAGGAGGCTATTCTTGAGCCCGAGGCTGAACAGATTGCAGAGCATGGTAGCCACGAGGCGCGCGTCTTCGAGGCGCTGCGAAGTGCGGTTGAGGGGTTGACGATCCAGGAGCTCGAGCAAACCATTGGCGACAAGACGGTCACCAAGGTCGGCCAGGGCAAGGCCTTCAAGGAGAAGTGGATTACCAAGAGCAAGGACGGCAAGCTTGTTGCTACTGTAAGTGTCACTGCGAGGTGCTACGCGGGGTCAAGCGCTGCCGGCAACCGATAGCTAACTCCATCTCCATGTTAGGCCGAGTCGATCCAGGACGTCACCCGAGCACAGCTCCAGAAGATCAAGGAGACCCAAACCCACGAGCCCAAGGTCTTGACCGACCTACGGAAGCGAAAACTGATCAAGATGCAAAAGGTCATCAGCTTCAAGATAAGCCAGGGCCCGAAGTTCGCCCTGGAGATTCAGAAGGAGGAGACAGACTTGACGGCCGACATGATCATGTCGGGCTCGTGGAAGACGGCAAACTTCAAGCCCTACAACTTCAAGGCCCTCGGAGCGGTCCAGAACGCCGGCGCTCTCCACCCGCTCAATAAGGTGCGACACGAGTTCCGACAGATCTTCTTCGAGATGGGATTCGAGGAGATGCCGACCAACAAGTTCGTCGAGACTGGATTCTGGAACTTTGACGCCCTCTTTGTCCCCCAGCAGCACCCTGCCCGTGATCTGCAAGACACCTTCTACATCTCAGACCCCAAGGTGGGTGACATGCCGCGGACGGAGCAGGAGGGCCAGAACACGGAGGAGTACTGGGAGAACATCAAGCAGGTGCACCAGGACGGCAAATTTGGATCAATTGGCTACAGATATCCTTGGTCGGCAGAGGAGTCCAAGAAGCTGGTTCTTCGAACACACACTACAGCCATCTCAACGGCGATGCTGTACAAGTTGGCGGCGCAGAAGGGCCCCGACGGACGACCGCCTCCCGCGCGATACTTCTCGATCGACCGAGTTTTCCGTAACGAGACGGTGGACGCGACTCACTTGGCTGAGTTCCACCAGGTCGAGGGTGTCATTGCCGACTACGGTCTCACGCTAGGAGGACTGATGGAGTTTATGGAGGTCTTCTTTACCAAGATGGGCATCACGAACCTCAAATTCAAGCCGGCATACAACCCCTACACCGAACCTAGTATGGAGATCTTCAGCTACCACGAGGGACTGGGCAAGTTGGTGGAGATTGGCAACAGTGGCATGTTCCGGCCGGAGATGCTGGAGCCGATGGGTCTTCCCAAGGACATGCGAGTATTCGGCTGGGGATTGAGTCTGGAGCGACCGACCATGATCAAGTACAAGATCTCCAACATCCGAGAGCTGCTGGGTCACAAGGTGGATCTCAACTTTATCGAGAGGAACCCTGCGGTGAGATTAGAGAAGGAATAAGGCGCCGATTGGGGCGCTGAGTCTAAAGAGAAACGAAAAAAGATGAGATCGGAGTGTGTGTGTGTGTGTGTGGTCTTAGAGATGGCATCTAGACCCGGTGCAGCTAGGGGATTGTTGCACAAGTATCATGACTAGACGAAACGGAATTTCAAAATAAAAAAACGGATAGTTTAGGCGCATCCGCCTTGAAAAATCAAGGGTCCCTGATGACGGAGGACCCTGACTAGACACGGGAATCGAAGCTTGATATGGTCGGTGAGGATCAAGCTGAGACCCTGCCCCACTACCGAAGCCATTCACGTCGTTGATTCTGGTGGAGGAAAGAGACATTACGCACACGACATTTGGAAAAGACCCTGGATTTTCTCAGGGTACGGCCGAAAGAGGAAGATAGCTAATAATACGTCCTCCAAACACTACCTTGCCTCACTTCCATGTGATCATGTACTTGCTCACCCTCTTCACTGTTGCACTGCATGCTTACCTATTCATTCCTTGCCAATGGCAGTTTTGGACCCCCCGCTTCCGGCACTTCCTCTACCTCGCTTGGGACAAAAGAGCGAGGTCTCACGGAGCTCCGAGCCGGCCGGCCCCACCGGCATCTCGTCCCTTAAGCCCCGCCCCGCATGCCCCGCACTCCAGGCGTGTCTAATCCACTTTGGCTCCGTCATTGAGAAGAGCCAGCAATCGCACTTCTGACGTTTTGTATTCTCCCCCATTTGACAAGCCCTGGGGTAGCCTGATACCCATCACGCCCTCCGGCTGGAGGAGCTGTATGCATGCCAGCCCCCCTTGTCCCTTCAATGTGGGCAGTTGGCACCCACCCCCCGCCTCCGCAAAATGCAACGCTGCAGGCCCAGCAAACCATCATGTAAATTCGTTGCTAGCAGCTCTTGTCGAATGCAGAACGCGCCGTGGCGCTGCCTCCCCCGCGGCCTGTGTTTGTAATTCCCCTGCCGAGTGTGGTGGTGTGACCTGCTCTTGTCAAGCCTTCTTGAAGCACCGCGTTCTGGGTCTGAACAGCGGCGATCGGTGCCTCATGGGCGATGATGCTATCAGGCGAGGCGCTCATCATATCCCCACCCCGCTTCGATCTAAGGTGCTTTCTCGCCTGTGTAACATGTTCAGGAAGGGTCTTTCTGCTTGCTCTGAGATTTGCGGCCCAGAGAGTGGAATACTCCATTGTCTGGCGATCGAGAAGGCCTGGTTGGCTGGACAAGTCAACGGCGAGCTTCTGTGCTCACAGGAGCACACAAGGGAGAGGGGCGAACAGAGACGCCACTTCGGTCATGGCCTGGTTGGCTATTGCTCGAACAAGCATGGCCAGCATGTGGGATGGGGAAGCCCGGCCAAAGCTTACGCATCCGGCCAGCTACTGGACGGCTCACTTAGACTTGCATGAGTGACACAAGTGACGGTGATTAGCTAGACGTGAACCTTAGCTCAAGGGTGGTTTGTTTCTGGTGTAAGCACACTGGAGGGACCTGGGGAGTGGTGATGATGGCGTTGCACCTTGGGTTTGAGGCCCCAGCCGACGCCCGTACAGTACTGTACTGTACTTCAGGTCAGGCAGGCGTGCGTGGTACAGAGTTACCTTCCTGATGAGCCAGACCTGAGAGATCGACGGCAGGTTGTCTGATCGCTCCTTCACATATAAGCTCGACAGCTCCCCCCCTCCTTTTCTCTTCCTTCACTTCTCATCCTCATACCTTAGCCTCCCATTGACATCTTGTCCCAATAATCCCCTGACCTTGATACCGTCCTACGATCCAAGGACAGAAGCCAACACCACTCACATCTACACGAACCTCAACTCCAAACAACCGCAATCATGGATTCCGGTACTCCTCAGACCAGCCCTACCACCAACCCCAGCGGTCGCCGTCGGGTAAAGTCTCCCCTCTCCTCTTCTTCTCAACAGCAGAAGTGATCCACTCATCGGCCACCCCTACTAATACGTCTGTCTCCAGAGCTCAGGCTTCATGCCCGCCTTCGCCAGCCTGCAGGAACAGAAGCGAGGCTCTGATGCCAATGCTGCTCGCCGTGCAAGCATGTCCGACCAGACAGCCAAAGGCGGCATCTTCAGCCAGTTCTTCCACAAGTGCGTCGTTCTTTCATCACACCTCACTTGAAGCATTGGCTAATATTTGATATAGCAACTTTGGCAAGAACGCCAACAAATAAATAACACGCGTACTCGATCAACCCGCGATGAACAGAGGCATTGATTGGCCGGTGTATTAATAGTATATTCATTGAAGGAGCTGGCGGTTGTGTGGACCTGGTAGTCTGTCCCGCTGTGCTGAGCTGGTAATGTGGCCACGAAGTTGACGCTGAGAGCGTGCTTTAGCTGTAGGAGTAACAGAGACGAATTAAATGATCTGCACCAAATTTCGCTATGCTTCCCATCTCTTCATCGTTCTAGTGACGTATCTGATATGTGATCATCAGGAACGTACACCAGCCGTCCTCCATGATTCGATGTCTAACCCAACCCAAGATCTGTGCCGAGACTCTAGATCAGGACTCCGAGGACTCCAAAAGGTATGACAAATCTCGTAAGCCTGAGGATTTTGTTCCAACGCCGATCGTTCACACAGTGTGACATGCATTTGTGACTAGTCGTCCATGCCCCAACACTTGTCTAGATGCTTCATTAAGCCGTCATCCCGTATATGTATTGCTTTAAGCCTTCACCATGAAAATCTGCTTCCTGTTAGCGGGAAGGGACCAGAATAGCGTCGCGTTGGATGCACAAACCTGGTTCAACGCCTTGGTATCCAACACAGCTTGTCTCTTTTGCGCAATAAACCGTGACCGCACAAAGTTCCTGCTTCCTCTGGGAGTTGAAGTTCCAGAAGGTGTCGTTGTGCCTGTTCCTGGGGCAGACACAGCAGGCGTAGACACTTGTGTAGCAACGGTGCTGCTCGACTCCGAGGCCGCGGCCTCCTCCTTCTTGCGCTTCTTCTTCTCCTTCTTTTCCTTCTTTGACTTCTTGTCTTTCACCTTGCTGTCCTCTTCCGAGTCCTCGGGGGATCGGCTCTTATCCTTGGACTTGGACTTTCGCTTCTTTGAGCGCTCCTCTGACGGAACAGTATCCTCGTCGCCCGTGACCTCTTCCGTGGATTTCTTGGACTTGTCCTTCTTGGACTTCTTCTCCTTCTTCTTGGCCTTGGAGTCGTCCGTATCGGCGCTGCTGTCGTTCTCCTTCAGCTTGCGTTCCTCTTTACGTCGCTTCTTGCTCTTCGACTCCGCATCTCGGCCAGAAGATTCCTCTCCGTCTTCGCTAGCTTTCCTCTTCTTGGACTTTTTTTCTTTCTTGGAATCCTTCGGTGTCGGGGCTGACTCCATGACCACGTCCTCATCCTCGTCTTCCGTTGTCTTGGAATCCTTAGAATCGTCATCGTCCTTCTCCTTCATCTCGTCGCCTACCAAAAGGCCACCATACACGAACCGCATCGGTCCATATCGTTGCTCGACGAAGTGGTGGGTCTTGACCGCAAGCCGTGCCTGTTGATCCTCCTCGATGGCGTCCTCGGTCTTGCCATTCAGCCGGCTGAGCAGGTCTTGAAAGACGTCGAGACCAGTAATCTCGTCCTCCTTGGCCTTGTTGAAACCCAATCCCTTCATATCATCTTTGAGAATGACGCGGATGTACGAGGCGTTTGCGGCCGTGTGCAACTCCGAGTGCGGCGCATCTTTGGCTCCAAGGAACTGGCCCGGTTGCCAGCCCTGAGCGCGAAGGATCTTTTGTCCAAAGGTGTTGGTGTCACGGGTCCATTTGGTGTTGTTCGGATCCTTGTTGATCTTCCTCCGGCTGCAAGGAATGAGTTAGCAAATATGTTCCTGGGTCGGTCAAAGGCCATTGAAGCCCGGGCGCTTACGTCTTGTTCTCTGCGAGGAGGCCCATCTTTGCGTACGGCTTGGAGCTTGAAGGGCACAACAACCGCTTGCTTCGACTGGGTTCGCAGTTGGAAAGTTCATTCACCAGAGAAAAAAAGGTGGGCGGTGGGGATGTGCGTCGCAAAAATAGCTTATCGCGACCTACCATTGGTCGATAAGAAAGGCCGTGGCCCCACTACTCCCGCTAGTCCACCTTCACCGAAGGTCACCGATATCATGGCAACGAAGGGTCCTAGGTCAGTTCTGTAGAAAGCCAAAAAACCAAGCACATGAATAGAATCAGTCTCAGAAACAATTGTTATTTGCAGGAGTTGTGAAAACCTAGAACGATACCGGAAAGTAGTAGCGAAATGAAGCAATATAATCTACACGGGACGTCAAGACATTTTTGTGCACAGCATCCCCTAAATCCAGATGCCCAAGGACCCTTTGTAAGAAAGCAACCAACTCCGTCCCTTCCCATGAATCTCAAGATTGCTGTTGGGCCTTTACCGACAGCTAGTAGTTGAGCTCCCCGCCTCCACTTCCCGACACCTGGTCCAAGTCTTCATAGCTCTTGAGGCTTCGGCCCTGTACCGCCTCACGCGGTCCTCCTGCAGCCCCTCCAGCGCCGTCTCCCCAACGGGAGCCACCCATCCGGTTCCGGCCGCCATCGTACCGGTTTCCACCACGGCGATCATACGGACCAGACCGATACTGGCCTCGGCCACCACCCATACCTCCTCGGCGGACGGGGCCGCCAGAGCGGTCGTCACCCATGGGATTCCAGCCACCGGATTGCATATTTGCAAACATAGGAGGGAAACCACCCGGCGCCATAGGGAATCCAGGCATGCCCATCATGCCATTCATTGCAAAGTTTTGAAGGTTGAAGCCACGGGGCGTTCCAGTGTTCGACTGGCCATTAGCTGGTGGGAAATGACCATTCGAGTTTGCGTCAGTCCTGGACGGCGCGATATGCGCAGGGTCCATTACATATGCGTTAATGAGCTCGAACTAGAAGATTAATCAGTTAGCCAACCCGAGTGAATAGGAATAGGAGTAGAACAGAACATACCTCTTGCTTCATGCCCTCAAGCCACTCTGTATGACGTTTCTCAACGTGTTTGCGCCAGAAATGTTCCTCCTTGAACAACTTGCTGCACTCAGGAGCCTTGCACCTCCACTTATGCTCATCCTCTTGCTTGACATGCTTTAGGAGTTCTTCATCAACACCCTCATCCACGGGGCGACCGCCGAGTTTCCGGATGTCAACGGAGTGGGGATCCAGAATCTGGTTCAACTTGTCTTCAAACGTCTTGACCCAGTTGAATGCTCGAAGGAGCTGCTGCTCGGTCTTATTAGACGCATTGCGGAACTTCTTGTCACCTTCGACAGATTCGCTCTCTGGTTCCTCCTCTCCACGCTTTTTGCCGGGGAAGGGCTCTCCGTTCGCACTGGCTCGCGCGACAGCTTTGGCCGCAGAGGAGAGGGTACTACGAGGTCGGCGCAAATGGCCGCCTGGGCACTTCCGCGTAAGCTCATGAATCGAATCGCTTTCAAAGACACAGAAGAAGCAGAAGTTGAAGACTCGGCGCAGATACTCGATCAAAAGATCAAGTTGCTTCTTCTTGACTAGAAGATCTTCATCGTCAACTTCCTCGTCGTCGATGGCGCCTTCTTCCTCTTCCTCTTCTTCGACTTCAATGATACCATCCTCCTCATCCATGGCTTCGTCCATGCCAACCTCTCGGGTCTTCTTAACCTTCTTGGCAGGGGTCGGAGGCACAGCTGGCTGAAGCTGGCCCGCATTCCTCAGGTCCTCGACCTTTTCTTCAATCTTCAATGTCGCTTGGAAGTCGGACCCAAATTCCTCTTCGAACTTGTTAACAATCCGCTGCACAAGAAGAAGGTCTTTGTCGATACGCTCAGGCGCAGAGAAAAGATCCCAAAGCGCCTTCTTTCTCGGGTGGATTGGCGGGCTGTGAACTCCGACATGGCAGACAAAATCACCCCGAACTTCATCCTTAACGGTCTTTCCGTTAATGGCCTCGAGGGCTTTATCGGCAGTGGATACAGGCTGAGGCGATGTTATCGGCTCATCGCCGTCCTCATCCTTGGGGTCGACACGATCAACTGGGAGAGCCGTCTCAGAAGAAGGGTGAAGCATCACCCATCCGATCCGATGATATCGCTTACTCGGGTTCGGGTCGGAAAGAGACAGCCATTTAAAACCGCCCTCTTCCTCGCCCAGATGCTCTTTGCAGAAGGCTTCCAGGTTCTGGCGGCTAACATGAGGCGCGATAGTCTTAATCAGAAGAGTTGGCTGGAATTGATTATCGTCTCGAATGTCAGCACCGTTCGCTGGAACAAGATCGCCAACGCCCAGAATCTCGTTTGTCGCTGTTGCCTCGCCTTCCTCTTTCTCAACTACGCCGCCACTGCCGTTGCTCTCACTCTTAGGGAGCCCTTCCAGTGAGAAATCGTCAAACGTGCCGGATTCGAGGTCTTGCTCCCACTGGCTGTAGGCACCGCGTCGGTACTCGTTGAGCTTTCCCCGGAAGTCGTCCCGGATTTCGGGAACATATCTTTCCTTGAACCATTGCTCCTTCTTATGCTCAGAGACAAAGGTCCGGGCCATCTTAGCTTGCAACTCCTCTTTGTAAGCATCGTAAGCACCCTGGATCTTGGCCTTTTCCTTTTCGCGATCCTCAGGTCCGCGAGCTCGTTCAGGCTCACGGCGGCGACCAGTACGGGCCCGTTCCTTCTCTTCCTTGATCTTCTCATTCATTCTCCACCACTCTCCAAAGTATGAGAAACCAACCTGGTATGGGAGCTTGACGGGATCTGCGAGAGGGTTGACTGCCAGGTTGCCAGAGGAACTGGCATCCTGGCCAGGTACATATCGATCAATATTGGCGGGAGGTGACGTGATGCGACGTCGGTCATCACGGTCCCGATCGTCTCGACGAGATCGAGGTTCGTACCGATCAACGGTGGTTGGAGAACGGGATCGACGGCGGTCGCGACGGTCGTGGCCTATAGTTTTGGTGAGTATTTATATTCAAGTGATCACCAAACATGAAAATTGGACAGCGCAGAGTTATCGGAAGCCCTTGAATCTGAGCGACGAACCTGGAGATCTCCCGCGATAGAAGGAATCGCCTCGGTCGGCGCGATCGTCTCGGGTGCGCGAGTCGTCGCGACCCCAGCTTCTTTCAACCGGCGAGCGAGCCGAGGCATCTCGAAAAGACGTGTACGAGTCCATTGTTGGTTTTGTATGATGCGATACGACGCGGCATAGAGTGAGAGTAAATTGCTCTTAAGGTGGTTGCAAGATTCGCTGCCTTTGCCGGTTATTGTCGAGAGGTGGGTGGTGGGCTTGACGGAGGCGATGTCTATTGTTTGGCAACATGATTGCGGTTAGAGAATTGATCACACAGAGTGTTTGGACAAAGCATGGCGTGGGAAGCAAGAAAACAAGTAGGGATGCCAAAGAGGCGCCATTTAAGAAGGATGCTCAAGGGCGACGCGCCCTGAACGATGAAGAAGAAATGAGAATAATGGCAACAGAAGATAAGAGTAATGACGATCAGAGTGTTGTGTACTGGCAGGAGGACAGAAACGCCGCGCCAGAGAGGGAGGATGGGGGAGAACGCGAGGCTGCGGATGCGGCTGGATCGACGAGTAGAAGGAGTTGGAGAGGGAGAAGGGGAAAGGAAAAAGAGAGCAGGTATAGAAGAAGAAGAAGAAGAAGAGAGTCTGGGGAGACAAACTAATTGAACGAGCGCGACCTTGACGATGCTGATGGCGCTTGGATGGAGGAAGTTGCGCTCCAACAGGCCTCACCTCGCAGCGATAACGATGTGAAGGGCGAAGTTGAAGAGGCTAAGTTGTCTTTGGCCGGTGGTTGGCTGGCTGGGAATGAGCTGGAGGTCGAGTTGAGTTGGACCGGGCGCGACTTCCCTTGCAGTGGAGCCTGGACTTGACCTGACAGGGGACGTGTTTGCGACCGGCTGCGGGCCTGAGGTGCCCGCTGCAGCCGCTCTGGGGTAAGTGCTGGTACGTACCTGCGTTGGCAGTCCCAGGCCCGTCGTCGGCCGTAGCATGCTAGATTCGACCTAGCACAGTCCTCATTGTTGGGAAGGAGCGATAAAGCACAGTGTCTTGCTGGGTCTCGGGCCAATAATCGACCGCTGCCGATCGGAAAACAGCGTCTTGTACCTGCCGTAACCTGGAGGAGGGTGGCGATCTCCGCTTGCAACTAACATCAAAAAGTCTGGGGACCGCCGCTCGGCTTCTTACATCATGGGCCACGGCCCTATTTGTATCTCTCCAAAAGGCGGCAAACGACAATGCAGCTGACCGCAATAAGCGGCTCCTCTGTTGTTGCCTCAACTCTCCCGTGTCACTCTGCAATTCTCTCTTAATCACTGAGGCTGCGACCCCGTCCTTTACCCTCCCATCCTCGGCTTGGTTGGCATCCATGCTTCCTCCAACGGCCACTACCCCACCCTTGATCGCCCACGATAGAAGCGCACGCTTCTTCATCCACTTATGATAAGGGCTACTCAGGATATAAATCACGGGGAAGGCCTCATACTCGCCCAGATTTTCCTCTGTGACAGGAAGGATCAGTCTATCACCAATTCACTAATACCTATCCAAAAGCCTCTCTCTACCTGTGAAATCGCATCGAAATAGCCATGGTTTGCAACGGCGGTGCCACCAGCAGCTACCGCTATAATGCGGCGGTGGAGGGCCTCAGGGCAAAAGAATACCCCATGCTTCAAGGTTCGTCTAAGCAAGTCAATTTTGCAACTCTTGATATTAAGTTACCATAGATTCCGTCTATCTCGATCATGCCGGAACGACTTTGTGTTCAAAGTCCTTGATGGACGCCTTCGCCTCCGAGATGACATCCGTCCTCTACGGCAACCCCCACTCTGCATCACCATCATCACAACTCTCGACTTCCCGCATTGAAGACGCCCGCATGAACTTATTAACCTTCTTTGGGGCGGATCCAGCCGAGTACGATGTCGTATTTGTTGCCAATGCCACGGCTGGCGTGAAACTGGTCGTTGATGCTATGAGGGGGCAACCACGGGGATTCTCCTATGCTTACCACCAAGCCTGCCACACCAGCCTGGTTGGAGCTCGGGAAGAAGCTGTTGACAGTTTGTCAATCGACGATGACGCTGTCCAGTCTTGGTTAGAGGGGTTTCCCCCTTTCATGGACAGTACAGGCTCTTTATCACCAACAACCTTATTTGCCTACCCAGCTCAGTCCCACATGGACGGAAAGAGATATCCCTTGACATGGAGCAGAGATATACGGAGAGCTCATAGAGCTTCCATCCCTGAACCACTCACGTTGCTGGATGCGTCATCGTTCGTCGCTACCTCTCGTCTCGATCTTAGCAATCCCGACAACACGCCAGACTTCGTCGTTCTCAGTTTATATAAAATATTTGGATTCCCCGACCTTGGTGCTCTCCTAGTCAGACGCTCTGCTGAATGGATATTTGACCATCGCAAATATTTTGGCGGCGGCACAGTGGACATGGTGGTTTGCGGAAAGGAGAAATGGCATGCGCCAAAGTCACATTCTCTTCACGAGCGACTGGAAGACGGCACCCTTCCTTTCCATAACATCATAGCGCTTGACATCGCTATTGACGTGCATAAGCGACTATTTGGTTCGATGGATAAAATCAGCTCGCATACCTCATATCTTGCCCAGCGACTTCTTGGACAGCTTAGCACGTTACACCATACGAACGGCGAACCGGTTTGCGCAGTATACACCAAGGAACCAACTGGAGCCGAGCCACTCGGCAGTGGTCCGGTTGTTTCCTTCAATCTCAGGAATAATCGTGGTGCTTGGGTTAGTCTGACCGAATTCGAAAAGTTGACAAATCTGAAAAGGATACACATTCGAACAGGGGGTCTATGCAGCCCAGGGGGCATTGCCTCTGCCTTGGATTTACAACCATGGGAGATGAAGAAGAACTTCTCTGCAGGGTTCCGATGTGGAGCAGACAACGACATTATCTCGGGCAAGCCGACAGGCGTCATTCGGGCTAGCTTAGGTGCGATGAGTACCAAGGCAGATGTAGATCGCTTTGTCGGCTTCATCAAGGAGTTTTATCAAGAAACCACGTTCCCCACGACACCAGCCGCGATGGGTCACCCTCACCCAACAGCCACATCCAAGTCCCCCCAGCTCCAAGTCAAAACCATAGCCATCTATCCCATAAAAAGCTGTGCTGGCTTCTCCATTCCACCAGGGGCGTCCTGGGAGATTCGACCGGAAGGACTCGCCTGGGACCGCGAATGGTGCTTGGTTCACCAAGGCTCGGGTCATGCGCTCAACCAGAAGCGCTGCCCCAAGATGGCTCTTCTAAGACCAAGCCTCGATTTTGACAAAGGCGAACTAATAGTCACATACCATGGCAAACGACGTGATAATCATCCACAACGGATATCTATACCCCTGTCCGCCAATCCCTCGGTTATCGATGCGAATCTTGATCGCCAACGGTCAAGGGTATGTGGCGAAGAAGTCACCGCACAGCTTTATACATCAGACAGTATCAATGGCTTTTTCTCTCATATTTTAGGAATTCCATGTGTACTAGCTCGATTCCCTCCCGGTGGCCTTGGTCTAAAAGGCCGTCTTTCAAAAGCACAAATACAACGATACCAACAACCCAGCAGAGTACGGATACTCCCAGGATCTTTTCCCGATGTACCATCACCTCCAGACTCGGACTCAGAACAACAACAACCAGGCAAAATACTGCTTTCGAACGAGAGTCCCATCTTGGTGATACATAGCTCGAGTGTCGATGCTTTGAACCAGCAAATTGTCCGCAATGGCGGAAAACCCGTTGCAGAAAGATCATTCCGGGCCAATATTGTGCTAGAGCAAACTACTAACACGAAGGGGCATCCTGCCTTTGCCGAAGATAGCTGGGGTTCCATGCACATCGGCAATCAAGACTTCAAGCTCTTGGGCGCGTGTCGCAGATGCCAGATGGTGTGCGTGGACCAAGAAACGGGCGAGAAGAGGGAAGAGCCATTTGTCACGCTGGCAAAAACGAGGCGGTTTGATGGCAAGGTTTACTTTGGCGTTCACATGCGTCATGAGCCATCCAGTGGGTGTGATTACCTGAGCAAGGAGACTCAGTATCCCACGATTCAAGTTGGAGATTCTGTGTTAGTGAATCCACGGGAGTAGTCGACTTGTTGGGTATGCATGGTGTCGGATCTAGGTATTTGTTGCAAGTAAATCATATTCAATGATATACCAATACGTACCATAAGAACCAATGATACGAATAATACACGATTGGCAGTCTTTACATCTGAAGCTATCGAGCCCATCTCCAGACGTGCGGAACCATGCCCACGTTACTATCTGGTTTCAGTCCAGCCTTCAGTAGCTCGATCGAGATTGAAGGCCGCGCTGATCAAGGCGAGGTGGCTAAACGCCTGGGGCGTGTTTCCCAGCTGCTCACCGCTGCGAGCAATCTCCTCAGAGAACATGCACAAATGATTGGAGAATCCCAGCATGTTCTCAAAGAGGTTGACAGCTCTGACCAGGTACTTTGGCTCATAAACGGAGGCACGGGTCATTGCCTCGACGAGCCAGAAGGTGCACATACTAAAAGCGCCTTCGTGGCCGCCTACTCCTACAATACGATTTCGAGCCCATTAGCAACGTTTCACTTACAGAGGAACTGGGCTATTTGTTTGGGAGGGCTTCTTACCATCGTCGGAAAGCTCAGTGTCATAGCGGTACACTAGGCCTGTGCTTGTCAGCCCTCCCTTCTCAGGGGGCAAGAGGATGCGGTCGAGTGTGTTCAAGAAACGTGGATCACAAGGTGAGATGAAGAAGACGAGAGGCGCTATGAGGATGGAGGAGTCGAGCATGTTGCGATTCTGGAAACTCTGCACGAAGCACTTCATATCCTCATTATACCCTATACGACAATCAGCGGGCGGATGTATCAAGAGGTGAACTTCAAATGATATATTACCCTTTTCCATCACTCGCTCGTAAAGATTGTCTCTTGCCTCCAACCATTTAACACGATTGGGGCAAGGGAAGCATCTCTTGTCTGCGAGGCGAAGGCCACGATCGAAGGCGACCCAGAGCATGATTTGCGAGTAGGTGAAATGCTGCTTGTTGTTGCGGACCTCCCAGATGGACATGTCGGGATCTATTTTAGTTAGAACCAGAGGTCTTATCTAGGATCAGGCAAATTACCATCCAGGATTGTCAAAACATAGTCTTGCATATAGTTAGTACAGAATCATCAAAAGGCTTTTCAGACCTACCGAGAATGTCACGCACTGCTCTCCAGACATCCCAGGGAACTGGCTTTCCATACTTGTTGTACAAATAGATAGCATCCATTAGTTCACCATAAATATCAAATTGCTGATGAAAAGCGGCACCATTGCCGATACGAACAGGGCTGCTGTGGCGGTATCCCTCGAGGTGGTCTAGGGTGACTTCAGGGATGTCAGTCTCGCCACGGATGGTGAACATAATAGGCAGGCCACCATCTGGACCCCGTGAATGGACGAAGCGCTCCATGATGAACTCCATGTACGCGTCTGCTTCAGCCTTGAAGCCAAGACGTAATAGGATGTAGATGGTGAAGCTCGAATCACGAATCCAGGAGTAACGATAGTCCCAGTTCCTGACTCCACCAATGGCTTCGGGAACAGAGAATGTCGGGGCGGCGATAATGGCCCCAGTAGGTTCTGAGAATTGTTAACACAGCGATATATAACCAGCGAGACGATTCTAAATTCTTACCATAGGTCATCATCTTGAGAATCATCAAGCTCCTTGACACCACCTCCCTCCACCGACCTTTATACTTGGACTGCCCGATGAAGTTGTACCAAAAGCTCTGCGTAGCGTGCTGCTGGGAATCTAGCACTGCTGTCGAAATGTGCTCTGTGACATGATTCTCAAGGTCATTTCGGACGACAAAAGAAATGGCCTGGCCTTCTTGGATCCGAATCTGAGCGACGAGGCCCTCACCCAGCATCCCTGGGCGCTTCTCCTTCTTGAAGGTGATGGCAGGACAGCTGGCCTCGTCTTCTCCCTTTTCGAGAGCAACATCGAGCTGGAGTTTGACATCCTTACTATGGAAAGCGGCGACTTTGCTCTTGGTGTCAGCTGGCGTGTGGTGCTCCTGGAAGAGAGTGGTTTCATGCGGATCTCTTCCGTAGTTGAACGAGGGAAAGATCTCGACGTCTGAGGATGTCAGTTTTAGTGTTTTGTTCCTAGAGACAACAGAAAGCTTACCAAGAGTCAAAGAGCCTCGGATGCATTCCACTCGACGGACTAGCCACTTCTTTAGCTCTTCCTGGACCTTTGTCGCCTCTCGGTAAGCATTCAGCTTGTATCCCCTAGTCATGACCTGAGCGCTCTTTGGGCGGGGGAAGAAGTCCACCAGGTCAACAACACCGTCTTCATGGATAGATCTGGTCTGCAAGATGCACGACGACGGCAGATACTGTTGCTTTGTAGTGCAGTTGACGTTGGGAGGAGGCGAGATGCAAAAGTGACCCCCTTTGTCCTTGTCCAGGAGACGGCAAAACACTGACGGGGAGTCAAAGTCGGGCCTGCAGACAAAGCGTTCAGCCGAGAGATCCGGGGCCTTACTGCTAAAGAATCGCTTGAGCGCTGCTTACCAGCACATGTAGTCAACGCTTCCATCAATTCCCACGAGTGCACAAGTGTGCATGTTACCAATCATTCCATAGTCCTCAATTGGGAGATAACCCCCCGTCTGGGAGCGGCGGGAGCCTCCAGGGTGTGTCGACGAGCACTGAGAAGCCATGTTGGTTCAGATGTTGCAAGTTGCAGGATGGCTGAAGCTCTGGAACTGGGTAGCTCGGGAATGATGTAATGGACTGTGCAACTGCTTCTAACGGGAATGGTGCCGCCGCAGCTTTTCCTGAGAAGTATAAAAAATTGGGTACCGTAGGTATTGAGAATGGAATGAGCTGTGAGCCTGGTATGTAATCGTCAAGAGTCTCGTGAGTAGTTTGGAGGCGAGCTGTGAAGGGGTTCGCGAGGAGGTTAAGTCGGTCCTTATAAAGCTCCCACGATCATTGCCAAAAATTGCATCAAAGTACCGTCCACGTGCTTGGGGTGCTTTGTGGCACATAGGGAATGCACTGTAAGAGCTGACAAAACCATCTCATAATTCTTCTTCTTCATGGAGAGTGGCTTGCTGTCATCCATTATGACATTATTGTAGAGACGCGAATCACCAATCATGTTGGTCGACACACCACTCGACTTGGTCAGATTCAGAGGACCGCGTTGCAATACGGTATTGTAATGTATTATCAAGACCTGACATTGTAGATGATGAAATATGAGAAGACTAGGTCATGTGGAAATTGTGTGTATTGTTGGCAGCCGCGCGCGGCAACCGGGAGTGCATCATGACTGCCATCCATGGACACATGTATAGGTAACAATGGAAAGAGCAACCTAGGATTCTCCGAGCGGATTGTCCGGTGATGAACAGGTACCTAGGTACCTATATGGAAGGCACTTAGGTAGTTGATCAGAAATGACCAATCCCATAATGCTCACTTAACAAGCCCGAGAATGTATCGTTTCTTGAAATGCTTCGTTTTGGAGCCATGTTTACATGCTGGACCTCCCTTGGAGTCTTTATCCTTGGTGCTTCGTCACGGTGCGGAGTGGTCACTACGTACGTACCTTTCGTGATTGATTCGCTGGAAGGCCATTTCTTTGAGCATCATATACTTGTGTTGTGACACTTGCTAGTAGTTAGATATAGGGTGTTGCGTAAGTAATTGGATGAGAAGTCCATAGCGATGGCTGGACCCATTGCCCTATATATGATATTTGTACTGTCGGCCTAGCTTGTCAGTCCACAAGACAAAGAAGCTCTGTCGTGTTAATGTTTGATGAAGTCGTGGAATCTAGACGTCTTTCAACCAGCATCCAAGCTTTGGCCAAGCTCTACAAAGTTGCTTGGGCGTCATCTGTGTATGTTTGTAACGCAATGTTGCGCAAGGATGTGAAATGACAAGTCGCCACACGTCGTTTAAATACTGAGTAGTGTTAATTGAAGACCAGAGACCACAGAGCTGTTTGCTGCCTGCTAATTGCTACCGACATAAAATCTGGATTGAGCCCTGGAGGCTTGATTGTCGCATACTTTGCGAAATCCCATGTTGATGGGCGGCCCGTATTGCTAGCTAGGATAGTAGATTCAGTTCAGTCGGATGTCGCCCTGTCTCACAGCAGCGGATCCTTTTAGAGCCGTTTGCTTAAGACAAAAAGGAGCTCAATGCCACCGAAATATCAGCGACAGCTAGTCGTTTTCTTACTCGGCAAAGCCTGTATGGAGCTATGCGACGCTGCCAAGGCGTCGAGTTGCCGTCTGCCGTTGGGCACGGTTATCAATGAGACAGGTTGGGAGAGGGGCGCCGGCGAAATGGCATCCTCTAGCCGCTGAAGATCAGGAACTTTCCATCAAGATGGTGCCTGGCTTTATGCAGGGTCTAATTCCCCATATACGAGGCTACACTTGCCCCTGGATAGTGCGGGCCCCGTTGCCAGTCTCAGGGGATTCAAAACTGAAGCAAGCTGTGGCAGGTTCAAATGCCGAAATGACAGGGATAGGGAGGAGAATGAATGCTCGGTAGAAAGAAAAGAGACAAAAGGTAAAAGGGAAAAAGGATGTTTGAGTTGTTTGAGTTGAACACACGGACATTGCACAAGCAACGCTTTAACGCCATCACATGGGGTCCGTCGGTATTACTATGCACACGTGCCGTTTGTGATCAGCGGCCAGCTCAGTCCGTCAAGTTTCCCCAGCCCCGATCGCTCGTCGTCGAAGATCGTTGATGCAGCTTCTTGCTCCCATCACATCGAGGAAGCAGCCCTAGCCGTCTCGGTCATGCTGGTGGTGTTGCAACCTCCCCGCAAGGGATGGAGTTGTGTGCCGTGGGTTGGTCTCCTGTGCAACTCGAAAGGTCACACCGCGATGCCTCTTCCGTCTTGGCTTTTTCTTGTCCTCGACGTGGCTCATGTACTGCTGAGAAGAGGAGCTAAAGTGGCTGAGCTCTCGCTGGGTCGACTAAGCAAGATGTCTTCTATTCAAGGTTCAGTGATAATACAATATTGAAACTGCAGCAACGCCGTGCTCATGTCATCTCAGCTCATCAGGCCGTCACTCTCCCGTCCAAGACACGGGACGAGCAACCTACGTAAAAGGCGGCGAGCCCCATGCAACACTCTAACCGGCCTCGAGAACAAGCCTCCCCGGCCAATCATGGCCCAGGGTTCCAAAATGCCGGGTACCATGTCGCGTGCGGATGGGCAGGCGCCACGGGTTCCATGTTGTCCGCCGAGACTCGCGCTCCACTCCGCGTTTTCTGCTCGGACTCGACACAAGGAAAAAGGGTCGAAAAATTAAGGCCAGCGCAACATCATGCAAGCGCTGACCTTTGGAAATGGAACAGAAAGGTAAAAGTTTCAACGAGTCTAGGGCATTGACAGAGACAAGAACTGCTAGATGCCTAAAGTAGAAGACCTAACTAGAGAGCAGCATCGAGAGATCCCAACTGCAAAATGGCCCTGTCTGTCCATCCGCTCTCATCGACGTCAACGGGCAGCTGGAGGTCTCACTTTCGGGGTGTTCCAGTGATCAAAATCCCCGGGGGCCCCAGGCAGAGCTGGAGGTGTGGCTCTGCGGCTACAGCAGGACACGCGCTACAGCCCCCCCTACGGCCCCCGCAACCACAGCGACCGCTGGTTCACTACTACTCCAAGCGTACTAGCTCGCCCGCCCTTTCCATGCACTAGACCCGGCGTCTTCTTGGCCAACACCCACACACGAGCAGCTCAGGCGAGTCCAGATCGCCCATCCCGTCCCTCTCGCCGTCCACTCCAACGGGTTCACATATGAGCGTCCCGTCCCCATTTCTTTTGTCTCCATCATGACCGCTCCTTCTCGACCATCTGATCACGTCTCTCTGTCTCTGTCATCGTCCTCTTCGTCACCAAGTTCCTCCCGCTCGCCATCCCGCTCCGTCTCTCCCGAACGCTCCCTACTCACCGACGACCCTCTCCCCGTGTCAGCCACGAACAGGGCTCCTGGCTTCAACACCACAACCCTGGAATCAGCTGCAGGGCCATCATCGTCATTGGGTTCAAAGCGAGCACCTGCCGAATCAAGGACGAGAGGAGGAGGCGAATCACTGGCCGGCCCGTCTGCGTCCCTGGCCGCCAGGTCCCTGACCAGCGAAGACAACGATAGTGATAGCGACGACCACGACATCGAGATGGAGCCCATCACAGGACATCGTCGTCGCCGAAGCAGCCAGATGCCTCCGTCAGGGCGCCCTGCAGGCTCGCCCAGTAGAATCCGTACTACCTCTGGTCGTGGGCCTGCTCCCGCCGGCGATGAGCCCAAGATTTCCGAGGAAGACCTTGACCCCAATGGCTATGCGATTCGTAAAGGCGACTCGGACGGTGACAGTTACAGCGACGAAGACCTTCAAGATGACGAGGAGACGGGCTTGACCCGCAAGGACAAACACAGGAAACAGAAGAAGCGCAAGAGGAATACACAGCTGGACCAGCGCATTGCGAGAGACAGGAACGATATCTCGGCTGAGGAGCGCAAGGAGGCAGACAAGAGCGTTGTCAAGACTTTGCTCGTCAATGGGGGCTTGATTCTCTTGTGGTATCTCTTCTCGTTGTCAATATCGCTGGTAAGTGTGGCCCCTTTTCAACGTCCCCTTTCTTCCAAGCCCCCAATTGCTGACATAGAGACCACCAGTACAACAAGTGGATGTTCGATCAAGACCGCCTGAACTTTGCCTTTCCGCTCTTCACAACCTCGATGCACATGGTGGTGCAGTTTATACTCTCCGGCCTTGTGCTGTATTTCGTACCCTCGTTGCGGCCAGGATACCGCATGCACCAGTCTGATCTCGGTAGATCAAGGCACGATGACGAGCCAAAATCATATGGCATGAGCAAGATGTTTTATCTCACGAGAATCGGTCCCTGTGGCGCCGCCACGGGCCTTGATATTGGACTTGGCAACACCTCGCTGAAGTTCATCAGTCTCACCTTTTATAGTATGTTGCATACGAGCCTTGATTTTGATAATTGGCATATCTAACCTTTTGACAGCCATGTGCAAGTCGTCCTCCCTTGCTTTCGTCCTTATTTTCGCCTTCGTCTTCCGTCTTGAAACTCCAACATGGCGCCTCGTTGCTATTATTGCCACTATGACTCTGGGAGTTGTCCTCATGGTCTTTGGTGAAGTTGAATTCAAGCTTGGTGGCTTCGTTCTCGTCATCTCGGCTGCTTTCTTCTCTGGCTTCCGCTGGGCCTTGACCCAGATCCTCCTTCTCCGCAACCCGGCGACTTCAAATCCGTTTTCTAGCATCTTCTTCCTCACTCCCGTCATGTTTCTCATCCTCATCTGTCTGGCTATTCCCGTAGAGGGGATCGGAAACCTGATCGAGGGCTTCGGGGTCCTAAGCAACGAGTGGGGTGCTATCATGGCGCCTCTCTTCCTCCTTTTCCCTGGCTGCATTGCCTTCTGTATGACGGCCTCCGAGTTCGCTCTGCTGCAGCGTACTTCCGTCGTTACCCTCTCAATTGCCGGAATTTTCAAAGAGGTTGTTACTATCAGCGCTGCCGCCGTTGTCTTTAATGACAGGCTGACTCCTGTCAACTTTATCGGTCTTCTGACCACCATGGCTGCCATTGCTGCATACAACTACATCAAGATCAGAAAGATGCGACAGGAGGCGCAAGAAGACGTTCACGACCGCCACCTTGCCGAAGACGACGATCTCGACTCTCCAACGAGCCAGAGCAGCGGCGTCATCGACCGTGATAACGACACGGACGCGGAAAACGCCGGCCTTCTACGTGATAGCATTGATCGTCTCGACGCGTTCGGATCCGATGTGCCGCAATCACCCGTAACAGCCAATGAGCATCGACGTGATTGAGCAGGTTGAGCATTCGTTAGCGTACCTATTTCACATCTTTGGATATATAAGTCTTGTGCATTATGACCCATCGGGTTGGGTTCTTCCATTTGTTTAAACTCGAAGCCACGGCAGTTTCCCTATCTTTTGTAACATATATAAGACTCAACGAGCCATGGGTGGACGGCGTACTGATTAGATACAAGGGAGGGTGACTCCGTTTATAGAATAACGGATACTGGGCCAAGGAAGAAAGAGGTTGGCATGGGCACAAATACATGCCTGGAAAGGAGGGCTTTCAAAGTCGGGCACACGTCTCAGACAAAGCTCAAGGACACCAAGATACCCAATACTAATTCCACGACGAAGAGTTGTATGTCGGGAAGCACTCGTTCACATGATCGGAACTAGACAATCCCGTGACTTCGGCTTCTTGTATCTAGAATCGATTCTTTTCAAGGCGGTTTTTGTACCACGTTTCTCGAGTAGTCGAGCTTGTACACTCCATTACCGGGTATGCATTAGTCCAGTCCAACGCCAAACACCTTCATGTAAAACAAACAAGTTTCCTGCATGATCAAGAAAACCCTAACCGAGCAGTCTTAGACCGTTCTTGGTCTTCTGGCCGGGCTTCACCACACCACCGCCGCCAATGGGACCTAAGCTGGGTTCATAGCCTGAACCTCCGCCGCCCCCTCCGCTGCCACCCTTCTTGTTGTGATTCTTATTCTTCTTGCCATTCTTATCCTTGTCCTTGACGTTGGACACCTTAATCTCGGTGTTCGCCTTGCGGACGACCACGGGGTGACTTTGGATGTACTTGCCGTTCATCTCCTTGGCGGCCTGGAAGAAGTCGTCGGCGTCGCTGAAGCTGACAAAGCCGTAGCCCTTGGACTTGGACGTGCGCTTGTCACGGATGACACGGGCTTTTTGCACGGAGCGCCAGCGCGAGAAGGCTTTGAGCAGGGCGTCATCTGTTGTCTCACCCGCGAGGTTACCGACAAAGAGTCGCAGGTGCGAAGGATCCCACTCAAGTAGGCTGTCGTCCGTCCACTTCTTACCGCCGCCCTCGCGTACGACGGTCTTCTTCCGCTCCTGGTTGGCGGCTGTGGCCGCTGCTGCCGCCGCCGATGGTTGGCCCTCAGGTCGGGCACTGGGGCCAGCGGGCTTGTCTGTCTTGGCATCTGTTGCGTCTCGGCTTACGTAGGCGCTCTGCCATTGAGCGATCTGGGCGGCCATCTCGGGGTCGTAATCATTGCTGGCGGTACCCGGCGTGGGGAAAGGGTTTCTGATCTGGGGGGCTGCGCCGTAGCTTGGGGTGCCATAACTCTGAGGCCCATAGCTCTGTGGCCCGTAGTTTTGCGCGCCGTAACTCTGGGGTCCGTAACTCTGCTGCTGTTGCTGCTGTTGAGGGTACGAGTAGGATCCGGGTGCGCCTGAGCTCACCGCGCTGGGGGCAGCACCGGTCGGATAGGAGGAGTAGGACGGGCCATATTGAGCAGCCGAGGCGGTGCTGGCCGGGTAGCTCGACGGGCCGGAGTAGGACGGCGGGGCGTTCGAGTACGCGGGATTCGACGCGGGCTGGGCCGCGGAGGAAAATGCGGGTTTGAAGCCGGACTTGGAGGCTGGAGGTCTCGGCGGGAGAGAGCTGTTGCTGATGCCTGGAGGGGGAGGGTACGCCATGATGAATACAGCGAAGAAAACGAGAGGAGGCGGTGTGAATGTGCGTGTTAGAACGTACCTTGAGCCGAGTTCTGCTCAAAGTTCCTCTTTCAATATGTCGCCCAATGCCTGCGGTCGGTCGTCAGGAAGATGGCAGCTGTGTCGCGGTGATGCAGCGCAAGTGTTGATGTTGATTATAGTGGCTGGTGTTGGGAAGAAAATGGATGCTCGCCAGCCTGCTATCCGCTCAGCCTCGGAGTGGCTTGACAAAGGAATAAATTGGGTCCGAGTCGCCGACGGAAGGTGGATGTCACGTGATACTCAAGGTGACAAGGTGAGATCGCCAAGGTGAGGTGTGTGACCCCCACGAACCTCACCTCAACGGCGCCTGTGGATGCGGGATGATCGGGACATCATTTTGAGGGCGGTAAAACTGTGAAATTCCTTGAATGTACGGAGTGTATCATGAGGAATCCACTATGGACTGGAAAGTTTCATTCTTGGGCAAAGCCGTGAAAAAAAAAACCCCCCATGATCTCTATCAACACCGTGGAGATTCTTCAAAGTATGGTGTTAAAACAATATAGCATAAGAGCCTGCTCATGCTTAGCCGTCAATTTTTCTCCGGATTAGCCTGTATCAACCTGTTGTCCGTTGATATGACCTTTATAATATCTCATCTCCACGGATGAATCGACGTTTTGACACAAGAACGGTGAGCCTTTGTGGCTAAATGTTGCTGTGGGCACTTTGGCAGAGGGGGTGGGGGTCGCGAGGCTTCAACGGAGCCAAGTTGGGCAGGTTTTGGAGCTCAACTCAAAGCTGCGCGTTGGGGGGCAGTGCGCGGCTATGAGTGTGTCTAGATTGGTAATCTCAATTGGCCATGGGATGAGGTTGAAGCGGTAAAACTGCCCCATATCAAAGTCTCAGCGGCAGAAGTTGACGGCTAATTGGAGCCAAGAAAACTGAAATATCTACTACTTACAGCCCGGCGAGGGGTTTCCTGACAAGGAGCCGAGTCAGTCTGGGGTCAGCCCAGTCAAAGCGGGATGAAAGGACTTGTCTGGACTCTGTTTGGCTACGGATATTTGAAAAAGGACTCGTCTCGCCTTGCCAGCCATCCTTCATGCGGTTCGTCGTGAGCGACTTCGGACATTGATAATTGAGGCTGGCATTGGACGGAGCATGTATCAAAAGATTCGGGGCCCATGCCGCGCCGCCGCCGCCGCACCAGTCTTACGGATTAAATTCCGGTGGAGAAGGCTGGTCAGATGGAGGAGCATGCCAGAGCCATGTTGCTGGGCTGCGGCCTTTTCTGGGCTCCTCCATGATCTCGTTTCGGGGCAGTCGGTTCGGATTTTGCGAGGCAACCCAGGCTAAGAGGGCGTTGGGGCTCGGGCTACTGTCCGATGATGGACTCGATTGGCACGGCAGTGGCGAGACGGGCCCGGAGTCGTGGGTCCCAACATTCGGGCGACATGGCTCCGTGGGCAAGGGCCGTGATTTGCATGAAAGAGGGAAAAGACTGGGCGCGAGGTTATCCCAACAACAGCAAGCAATCAGTCAGAGAGCAAGGGAGACAGACGCCACGCAGGAAAAAGCTGAGTGATCTGAGACTCGGGTGAGATGCTGGGCGGTTTGAGCGCCAGACGGAACTCGGTAAGCAGAAAGCAGAGGCCTGGCCAATACAGGCGTCCGGCGAGATTTGTATGAGATTTGTATTGCTTGTGTCACGGTTTCGAAATTCTTGGTAAGCCTGGGGTTTGTTTTGGGGGTAACGCCGCAGCAGCACCGCGACGCAAAGGGGAATCGTCATAACTTTTGGAGCCTTTGAGGGGCCTGGAACTCGGTGTCCGTGGCTGATGGGGACCCCTACCCAAACAGCCAAGCCAAGCAGACAGGCGTTGCGTTGCACCCTTGTAGCTTCGGCCTGGTGCATTTAGCACTAGAGGTGAGGGGGAGGGGCATCAGTCATGATGATGAGGAGGGCGGGATGCTGATACTGACGGATGCTCTGGAACAGTTTCCTATACCGGCGGTTTTCACAGGGCAGAGCTGATGGACGGTATCTATCAGCGAGGAGAGGGAAGGATATCGAGAAATAAATAACGCATTCATTTGTAATTATCAGACAAGGGAGCAGCATCTTCCAATCCAGACGGTTCGCTGTTTGGCTCGTCTAAAAGGTAAATGTAAGAAAACACCGTCGGCCGCACCGCAGCGACGATGACGATACGCAGTTGGGAAGCCCCGCCAATCAATGCGGATCCCCACCTCTGCTTGGCGTCGCGCCCGGCCAAACTTGTCCAGCAGCGCCGGCCAGGTTCAAGGTCAATTGGGGGAGTTGCTGAGTTGAGCGGGCGAGGTGGCCATCTCAGCGAACAGGAGTCTCCAAACCTGGGAGGTGGGCGGAAAGCTGTACGGGCGGATGGCGGGGGCTCCGGCGTAAGGTACCGACCGAGTGCTCCAGCTGTGACAGCATGGCGCATATGTAATAGCACCTCCTTCCTCCCCTGTGTTCTCTATATTTCTCTACGACTCTCATCTTCCCTCACCTTCTCTTCCTTCTTATTTTTTTCTCCTCCTCCTCCTCATCAGCCTCGCTCCGCCTTCACAATACCCGTGCCATATCAAATCACCCAAAAGTAGCCCATCATGTCTGGCCCTGTGTAAGTCCATGTCTTCCCCTCCATCCCACATTCTCATCATCCCTCGAGAAATTTACCCCACCACCCCGCTCTCAGAGAGTTCCCATGGTGATGCTCCGATGGCCTCATTCCCGCGCGCTCCGGAGCGCGGTGAAGAGAGGCAGTCGTGACCATGAGCTTGCGCCTGGGTTGCTGCTGAGCGCGCTGATTCTCTCATCGTGGACCTGGCTCATGGTTCTCGAGGCAGAGCTCGTCTCGCTAACCTCAAGCTGGGCGACCCTCAACCACCACTCCCCTCCTTCACCTCACCTTCAAGCTCTACTGCGACTCAGAAGACGACGAATGCTGACCATGTGGCAAGTGCGGATCTGGGCCTCATCGGCCTCGCTGTCATGTAAGTCCAAAGACCTCAGGGACACCCGGCGCTGCCGGCAACAGCTCACACTAACACGCCTCACAGGGGACAGAACCTTATTCTGAACATGGCTGACAACGGCTTCACCATTTGCGCCTTCAACCGAACCGTCTCCAAGGTCGACCGATTCCTGGAAAACGAGGCCAAGGGCAAGTCCATTGTTGGTGCTCACAGCGTCGAGGAGTTCATTGGCAAGCTCAAGTCTCCCCGCCGTGTCATGCTCCTCGTCCAGGCCGGCCAGGCTGTCGATGACTGGATTGAGAAGATCCTGCCTCTCCTCGACGCCGGCGACATCATCATTGACGGCGGCAACTCTCACTTCCCCGACTCCAACCGCCGCACCAAGTATCTTGCTGGCAAGAACATCCGCTTCGTCGGCTCTGGTGTCTCCGGTGGTGAGGAGGGTGCTCGATACGGCCCCTCTCTCATGCCCGGTGGTAACGAGGAGGCCTGGCCTCACATCAAGGACATCTTCCAGAGCATCGCCGCCAAGAGCGACGGCGAGGCTTGCTGTGAGTGGGTCGGCGACGAGGGTGCTGGTCACTACGTCAAGATGGTTCACAATGGTATTGAGTACGGTGACATGCAGCTGATTTGCGAGGTACGAAAAGAGCTTTTGAAAAAGCTGCTCGAGCAACGTGAGACTGACTTTGCCATCGACAGGCCTACGATATCATGAAGCGCGGCCTTGGTCTCTCCAGCAAGGAGATTGGCGACGTCTTTGCCAAGTGGAACAAGGGTGTTCTGGACTCTTTCCTGATTGAGATCACCCGTGATATCATGTACTTCAACGACGACGACGGCACTGCCCTCGTTGAGAAGATCCTCGACAAGGCTGGCCAGAAGGGAACTGGCAAGTGGACCGCTGTCAACGCCTTGGACCTCGGCCAGCCCGTGACTCTGATCGCTGAGGCCGTCCTTGCCCGATGCCTGTCCGCCATCAAGGACGAGCGTGCCACTGCCTCAACCAAGCTTGAGTTTAAGAGCCGCACGACCAAGTTCGAGGGTGACAAGGAGCAGTTCCTTGAGGACCTTGAGCAGGCTCTCTACGCCTCCAAGATTATCTCGTACGCCCAGGGTTTCATGCTCATGCAGGAGGTAAGCTTCCCTGGATCCAAGCTGTGCAGTATAGAGACAAGCGCTTACATGTAACGTACAGGCCGCCCGCGAGTTCAACTGGAAGCTCAACAAGCCCTCGATCGCCCTCATGTGGCGCGGTGGCTGCATCATCCGATCCGTCTTCCTCAAGGACATCACCTCTGCCTACCGCAACCAGCCTGACCTCCAGAACCTTCTGTTCGACGACTTCTTCAACAAGGCCATCCACAAGGCTCAGCCCGGCTGGCGAGACGTTGTTGCCAAGGCTGCTCTCCTTGGTATCCCTACTCCCGCCTTCTCGACTGCTCTGTCTTGGTTCGACGGCTACCGCACCAAGGACCTCCCTGCCAACCTCCTCCAGGCTCAGCGTGACTACTTCGGTGCCCACACCTTCCGAGTCAAGCCTGAGGCTGCCACCGACAAGTACCCCGTTGGCAAGGACATTCACGTCAACTGGACTGGCCGTGGCGGCAACGTGTCTGCCTCCACCTACCAGGCATAAGGAGGTTTTGATGGGTGGGAGGATGATGGTTAGCTGAATTATAAATATGAGCAATGAAGCTCGATCGCTGCGTGATATCAAAAAGCCTTGAATAGGAACGCAGGAACAGTCTGGCGCTGCAACGGGTAATGAATGATGGACTGGTATGGGATTAGAAGGCTCATGCGATGAATTTTGGGACCGTGTGTAGCCTGCTTCGGACAAAGAAAGTAAAAAAGAGAATATCAAACATAAAGGATATTTGCCTTGAATGTGAATAATGTTCGTGATGAAACTCTGGAAATGCTTCAAAATGCATTTGAGACGCCTTGTTGGGTGGATTGACTTTCGGGCGAGTCGCCGACGCGGTTGGAGACGGGATCCACTTTTCGGCCCCCAACGGCGCCTCGTTGATTGGTCAGACATTTACAGCCTCGTCGCGAGAAGTTTGGGGCCGCGCAAGGACGTTGTCGCTCACTCCAACAACTCCATCGCACTCTTCATTGCGCCGCGCCATTTCGTTGCCGTTTATCGGCACATCGCCCCATCGATAACCGTAAACGCTAAATAATCAGCGACGCGCAGCCTCGCACCTATTCAATCGCACCATTAGAGACGTCGACACGCCGTCGCTCGTCCACCGCGACGCTTGCCAACATGGCTCAACCCGATCCCAGCCAGGGCGTTCCCCAGGACCTCGTATGTCTGCATGCGCGCACAACAGCGACCGTGGCAATTCCCCTCTGACAGTGCCATAGATGCCCCATGTACACCTCATCTCGTCCTTTCGATACCCGGTGATGCCTAGGCTCGACCTGAACGAGGTCGCCAAGTGGCTCATGAGCGCCCCCCAAGTCGCGCGAGACCGAGCCCCATTCTTCTGGACATACCTCGACAAGCCCACGGATGGCACGATTCTCTTGACCTGGCAGCCTCTCCAACGCCTCAACACCAACTTTGCGACCGATGGATTCGTCTGGGCTCCCCCGGAGCAGGTCTACAAGCACGACCTGGGTAATGGATTGGTAAGGTTGGACTGTCAGAGTCAAACTGTCATATGCTAAGACACATCTAGATGCTGGAGATTTACTATCAAAAGGCTGGATACATCCCTGGCGAACAGTTTGCCATGCACGCCCGTCGACGATGCCGACTAGTCCCTGTTCCCGGCCATCCCAACCCTCCTCAGCCAGACGTCAGCCTGTTCATCGTGCACTACGGACCATCCGAGCCAAACGACAGAGTTCCGGTGGCCATGATCCCCTACGACGAACGCATCAACAGCACTATGCAGCAGCGACACTTTTTGCAGCGAGCCGGCCAGATTCGCCGCAAGGAATTCATGTTGTCAGACAGAGTGAACTGGCCGACGCTGCCAGACCTCACCCGCCAACAAGTTCCTCCACAGATGGCTCCCCGAGGCGTTCCTCAGCAGATGGCGTATCCCCCACAGGCTACGCCAGGACCTCCTGCTAAGCGTGCGAGGCATGCGGCAAGTCAGGGTGGCCAAGCGGCCATCCCGGGTATGCCCCAGCTCGATGCGGCGTTTGATGATGACGAGGACGTCTCAAGAGGCGATATGTTTGACCATCTAACGCCCAGAGAGATCTCGTTGAGTCGGTACCAGCAGAACCACGAGTGGATGGAAGAGATCCTTTCGTCTCCCTACCGGATAAGCCAGATAACACCTGCTGACCTGGGCCTCGGGTTCAAGGGTGAATTGGCGACATTGACAGAAGGAATATTCCCTGCTCAAGGAGCCGATGTCTTCACAGCCGTGCCCGACAAGCCTTACATTGGCCGGCTCGATCCCGACAAGGCTGAGGAATTCCGCAAGCGAGTCAACAAGCACCTCGAGTCCACCAAAGCCGAGATCGAAAAAATGAAAGCTGCCCATGCAGAGGTCCTTGCCAAGTTCAAGGAGAGTTCCATTCTCAATTCTAAGGAGAAGGAGCTGAGGAACGTCGTTGAGGGCTCGGGCACTGAGATGTGGCGAGTTGATGGTAGGGTAGATCCCCATGACGAGGATGCTGCGCCTCATCCCGTCAGCAAGAAGACGGTAGAAGAGATTGTTTCAGAGGTCGAGAATGCTACTGGCAAGAAGGTTGGAAACAAGCCGGCCGTGTCTCGCGTACAAGATGGAGGTTATCAGCCCCCAGAACCGGAACCGGCCCAGGCCGCAGCCTCGCAGCAGTCTCGCGAACCTTCACAGTCGGGCTCACAGAATAGCGGTATCATGATTGGCGAGTCTGATATTGACATGGGCGGTACTGTTGCCGGCCTACTCGACCAGATGCATACAGGCATTTCTGCGACTTCGACACCGATGAACAACTTTGGGACACCGCAGCCAGGCCTATCAGCAGCTCAGTCTGGAGCTGGAACTCCTTCAAATGTCAACGTCCCATCACCTGCTCCCGGCCAGCCTGGTGCTACGTCGGCGCCGGGTGGAGGCGATGTTGCTATGGGTGGAACCGAAGTCGCCAAGGAGCAGAGTGCCACAGCGCCTGATCAAGGTACTGGTAGCGGGGACTGGGTTGTCGTGCCCAAGGACGGCACTACTCCAGATCCAAATGCCCCTGCTAATGCGGCCGCTGGGTCGGGCACGGCATCCGCCAATGCGAACACTCCCACAGCAGTGGGACTGGATGCAGCCAAGTCAGTGCCTGCAGCTCCCAAGACGGCTTCTGCAGGCGCAACACCAGCTGCTGTGACGCCGGGCGGCTCTGTGTCGTTTGACCAGAACGACTTCAGCTCACTCGGCGACCTTGATACAGCTGGAGACGCCCTCGCTAGCTTTGACGGCCCAACGCTGGACGGTTCAGCCGGTGAGCTTGGCGAGGGTTTGGATCTCAGCATGGATATGGATGACTCGGCTTTTGGCGACGCCTTCCACGGCGTCGAGACTTCTGGGACCCCGGCGGATGGACAGGGCCAAGACATGTAGCCTTGTGAAAGCCCAGGACTGGCGGCAGCCGAAGAGCGAGCGAGGGGGACAAGACAAGGGTGGAACTAGCTAATTAGGTTGAGGAAACCCATAAAGGGTATATTGGGAGCCCAAGACGGAAGTACGGCTCTGAGTGGTGCTCAAACGTGGGAGAATGGCGTGCCTTGTGTCAGGTGTTTAAGCCATTTTTTCGGCCTCTTTTCCGAGGGATGATGTTGGCTCTGTTTTGTAAGAGTTTTTGTTGTTTTACCATGACCAGTAGTGGGAAAAGGAACTACCTACCCATTTAGTTTAGTGTCTGTAGACTTGAGGACAGGGAAAATATTCTAAACAAGGAGGTCTTTTTTTGTCCGGTTGCCCATGTTTGATCTACATGCAGGGAGGGTCCCTTCTTGTCCCGAGGCAACTCGTAATGTGGCGGGGAGGCTTAGGTCCGAGTTGAAACAAAAAGGTCGGATATGTTGTCGTGTTATACCCGCCGAAGCGTCGAGTTAAGAGGTTGTAACCATGATCGGCGGCCAGGGGGCCCTCGAGGTGCTGTGTCAGGGTGAGGCTGAAACTTTTGTCGAGTCTCGCGAAGCGTCCAGCTTTTCTTGGCAGGTTTTAGGTTGCGGGCTCTTTTGAGGCTGGGTTGTCGGATATTTTTCTCCCATTGGACGCCCAAGACGTCTTGTTTGTCGAGCTGATGGGAGGGGGAGGGTATATCTACTCGTCGCAGCTGCAATCATTCAATGTCTCGTCAAGCGCAGGTCGACTTCACAAAATCTCACCCTCTCTTTTTTTTTCTAGGTCTGCTGGGCAGCGCTTCTTTTTGTGTGTTTTTATTATTCCGTTCATTTCTTGTTGATTGATTTTATTTACGGGACATTGTCTTCCTTAATTCCTTGACCTCTTAATCATCACCTCTATCCTCTCGACTCCTAGACCACACCGATATGGGCTTCTCAACATGTTTCATGACATTCATGGCACTGCGGGTCGTTACGGCCCAATTAATCATTGAGCCGGTAAGTAGCTTGAGTTTGCACATAGAACGATTCTAATTTCTTCAAGTCAAGTTTGGTAAAAGACCAGACCAGCGAGGAAGCCGGGCCTTCTCGAGGCGTATTCCTCGAGACCGTCGTCTCCCAGCCCTCAGCAGCCCTCAGTTTCTCCCACACCTTTGATCTCACAACAACCGACGAATTGGTATCTACAACAGAGGCAGTCGAAGCATCCACGGGCGCGCCTCTTGAGACAGAGGAGAAGCTCATCATCGACACGAGTGTTCCGCCAGCTCTTCCTATCCAGTTGTCATCACAGACTGAAGAAGGAGCTTCGTCCATCACCGCGAGTACAACGTCAGAGTCTAGAAACGTACCAGCCTCTCAAGATTCCGGAAAGGGAAGCGCATCTAAGGAGCAGTCACGGAATTCGGAAACTGTGAGAAACCTGTTGGGTTGTCTGGATTTTTCACTGACTCTATAGGGCTCATTTCTACCAACCGGGTCACGTACTGCTACAGTCAGAACCCCTTTTTCACTCGGCACCACAACACCCGTCCCAACACCTCGGAATGGAACTGCCGTTGTGACCGGCCCTTCTACCGGGACTGGTGTCAACGTCTCTAGCACCGGCCTACCAAGCAGTGGATCTGGAGGAAGCGGGTCTGGTGAGAATTTAAAAGATGGGAAACAGGACAGCGGGAAAACGGATGAAGAGGAAGATGAGGAAGAGGAGGAGGAGGAGGAGGAAGATGAGGAAGAAGAAGAGTCTGATTCTGATTCCGACTCGGACTCTGACTCTGACTCTGACTCTGACTCAGATTCTGATGATGAAGATGACGAAGAGGATGAAGAGGAGGAGGAGGAGGATGAAGAAGAAGAGGAAGAGGGTGACGAAGAGGAGGAAGAGGAGGAAGAGGAGCAAGAACCCGAAGAAGACAACGCCGGTTCCGAAGGTGGGGCATCCGGATCCGGCGTCTCCACCGAAGCCGCCGACGCCACCACGCTTACAAGTGTTACACGCGCCGGAGCCACCTCAGAAGCCCAGTCCAACACGGCCGGCGAGGCACCTTCCCCAGCCTATCGCCCAAGCCCAGGCTTCCTATTATATGCTTCAGCCTTCATGGTTGCAGTATTTGTCCTCGTGTAATCAAAGCATCCAGTAGATAAATCATTCATCAAAAGTCTATGGCTTTTCCATGCTCACTGCCCCAGGAGCAGTCATGATATCTTGACAAAAGAACTCGACAAATGAAATAACAAAACATCCCCAAAACTCCACCTTGTTCCCCAATGCAAAGTCTAATACAGAGGAAATAAAACAATGTACATAGCATCAGGGCATGCCAGCCCGAAGGTTGTCGTAGATGCTTGTAGGATATGTCAACAGATTCTGTGACATCTCTATAGCACCCAAGTTGCGCTTCACTGTTGAGATGACGCTCCTAGAACCCGTCTTGTCGCCGCTTGCCTCCCAGTAAAATGCGCCTCCAAGGCCCCTTTTGTTGATATATCCAGCTTTGAGCCTGCCCGAGTCTGCGTTATCCATGGTTACCAACTCTCGTTTTTTCTTATCGTAGGTCACCGTTGCCATGAGATTCTTGTCCGTCCAAGCTTTAGCACCCGGCTTTGGTAGATCTTTGAGCAGGTAGACACCGTTCTCAACAGACCCACCGCCAACCCCCTGATAGGGCTTGCCGAGGCCATCCGTGTTTGCAAATGAGCGACCATATAGAGCCATGCCCATGAGAATCTTCTGAGCGGGGACACCAGCAGCGATATAGTCGTTGACAGCCTTTTCGGTGCTGAACTTGGTGGCCAATGGATTTGTGGTAGACAAGTAGACGTTGGCTTGATGGCCTGTTGTTGAGTCCCAACCACCAGCATAATCGTATGCCATGAGATGCCACCCGTCTAGATACTGATCCATTGCCTTCAGTTTCATAGTGTTGTAGTGGCTCGGGCCAGCGGCCGTGGCCACGGTGAGTAGGAAGCGGTAGTTGAGGCGGTTGTCTGTTGAAAACTTGTCGAGAGCCGAGCGAATCTCCTTGAGTAGATCAACGTAATTCTGGGCTTGTTGGGCGTTTGCGGGATACTCCCAATCTACATCAATACCGTCGAACCCCCAGTCACCGAGAAGTTTTACAGCACTCGCTGCGATCCTCTTTCGCCCTGCCTGCGTGCTGGCCGGTGCAACAAAGTTGGGGCTCATTGTCCAGCCCCCAAGGCTCATCAGAACCTTTAGATTTCTGTACTTTTTCTTGAGTAGATATAGCTGCTTAACACAGCCATACACATTGTTGCCGGAGTCGTTCCAAGAATCTCCTTCGTAGTGCTTGTCGGTATCGGCCCAGGTATCTACGGATTTTCTTGATAGAAGTCAGCAAAGATCGCCATCATGTGAGTCTAGAGCTTAGATAACTTACACAGTTCCATCCTCAGCGATATTCAGGAAAGAGTAAAGAACGTGTGTAATGTCCTTGGCCGGTATTTGCTGAGGTTGAAAGTTGGCTCCGTAAATTCCCCTGGTTCTCATCAATCCCATTAGTATATCGTGTTCATTCATAGACGAGATCAGGATACTTACCAGTTTGTGAAATAAAGAATGTTTCGCTTTCCAATGCCTCTGCCTCCTAGAGTGGAGTTGTCATTTGAATGATCCGCATCAGAGTCAGTATCAGCAGCATCATTATCCTGTTTATCCGTGTTCAGAAAGTCTGCATCAGAATAGTCAAACTCGTCGTCAATGATGTCGTTATCATTGTCTGTAGCATCACGGGGCTTGTTGTTGGGAGAAAACGGTGACTTGGGAGGGATAAATTCAGGAAGGGACGACCCATCGCTGCTGGAATCATCAGATTCTTGAGGTTTAGGGGGAGATCTGAACGGTGCCTTGGGCGGGACGAAGTCAGGGAGAGATTCTTGGTTCTTGGTCGGAACGGGCTCTGGGGCTGCAGTTTCCTCATCGGTAGTGGCATCGGCCGATTGAGCCTTGCGAGGATTCTTAGGGGCGATGAACTCTGGGACGGGTGTCTCTTCCGCGATGCTTGCGTCGTCGGACTGCGTTTTGCGAGATTTCTTTGAAGACTGTGTGTTTGCTTTCTTGTTTGGTGAGATAAACTGCGCAACAACAGTTGCTTCAGGGGCTTTTGAAGATTCGGTTCGTGTTTTCCAGTTTTGGGGGACTCGGTTCTTGGGTGCAATGAAGCCCGGCAAAGTCACATCCTTGGTATTCTTGGAAGAGTCTAGATCATCGGATTGAGACTTAGTGGACTTGTGAGGGACTTTGACAAAGGGCATCTTAGGTTGGATGAATTCGGGGACGGTCGTTTCTTGAGTGGCTGAATCAGTAGATCGAGTTGTCGTCTTGCGATCGCCGAGGCGGTGGCCGTGCTTCATTTGTCCATGAAGATGCTGATGCCTTTGTTCAAGTCCAGGCGCAGCAAGGACTGCTTGCACCAGGAGGGGTGCTAGAACAATGAGTCGCTTGAGCATAGTGATAGTGGTTCAGGTTGAGTGTTGAGTAAGTCAAGACTGTTGTGTGTTGATGGCCAGTTCAGTCGAATCGAGGTAAGCGACAAGCCTTCTTATAGAAGAATGTCGATCAGTTCTCAGAGTAGACTTCAGGTCTCGTGGTGTATCAGGCAGAGTTCTGAGACAGTGCGAGATGGTTAACCAGGTTTGAGATCTCGAGACTGGCTGGGACAAAGATGCTGAGGTCGGGCTGGGATGAGGCAGCCAAGTCGACGAAAGCGGAAAAGGAGTGGCTTCTTTAAAGAGTGAAACAAGAAGAATCAGATGACGTGGGCTAGATTGTAATGAAATAGGAATCGGTCGAGAGAATGTAAACCCATGGAGAACGAGAGGCAGGAAACAAGGCATGGGGCTCAAGGCAGACTTAAAAGGTGCAACTGCAGACAGCACCAGCCAAGCGGCGCTGGTATGAACCTCCAATACATGCCAAGCAATCTAAACGCGTGTACAATGCCTTTCTGGCTGCTGATCAAAGCGTAGCCTCGACGGGTGAACGCCAACAATGATGCGGAAAGCAACACCAGCCTCCACCCAGAGGCCATGCCCCTCTCGACTAGGTATCCCACAAGGCCGGATGAGCGCTCAGAGACAAGCTCTGATGGGCTTGCCGGACGCCACGAGCCCCTAAAACGTGGGTTGGCATGTCTTAGGCCTTGAGGGAGGAATGCCCTTCGTGTCTGGAACATCTGACTTCAAGACCAGGGGGACGGCGAACACTGAGACATTGCGGGACCTTTTTGGAGGATGTGGAAAGTATCAGATATGGTCACGGGGTGTGATAGAGTTTGTAGAGGCCTGGAATATACTGCGCAGGGAATGTTCTATGGCGGGTGCATCGTCGCTTGTGGTGACGGTGGTGGTGATGATGATGTTGATGTCGAAGCGAGAGTTGGAGTTAGAGTGGCTTCCGCTGCGGGAAAGCTATTCAGGGACCAAAGTTGTTCCTGCGTAAGCCTCCTTCCGTTTCATCGATCTTGCTGTTTCTCCTTCGGCCCGTTTTCCTTCCCCTTGGTGGGACTTGCCCTGCATTCTAGGGCAGCTACAACAATAGGCAGGAGCAGTGTTGGATAGAACCCATGCCATCAATTGGCATGGATGCGTTCATCGACTTGGCATCAAACAAGGCTGGAACAATCACTTTGTGCCCTGCAAAGCGCTTACGGGCACCAATCCTGAGCCCTGAAAGCCGCCGCGTCCCTCAATGTCTCGCCCTCCTTCTCAACCCTGCTTGTCCAACACATCCTGCGCTTCGTCAACGAGAGAAACATCGGTCGGTGGCGTTAAGGGATCTTTTAGCCAGGAACAAGGACGAAACATGGCAGTTTTTCGTCAACGCCTTGACCGAGCGGACGGGTTTCCCCTCGATAGCAAAGACCGAGATCGTGGCCTATGCGCACGGAGTTTAGCACAACACGGCCGTAGCTACTCGCCATCAGATGCGGATCGGCCTCGCTCTAGACCAACCGATTGCAGTATTTCAAATAAACCGACTCCTAGCGTTGAGCGAGAAAGTCTCTAGAAGACTACCTGGCGTTCGAGGACGCGTATTTGTGACGCTACTTACGAGGCCTGTCGAAGCTAGGCAAGCCATCGCCAATAGCCGCCGCCTGGAACCTCTTGGATGGAATTCCTCTGTCAGTTTTACATTCCAGTGACAATCTTGCTCGACTCGGCCGGGTGACAGCCACCGGAGACTTTCAAGGGCAAGTTTCCGCTTTTTCTTGCCCGAAACATATATGCGCAACGGATCCGGTTCCCTTGCGGTTTCTCATGGTCCAATGCATTGTCTCAGATCTTCTTGGCCACCATTACCAACGAAAAAGGATGACTATGACATGATGAAACAGCGCTATCTAAGCACATTGGTCATTTGGTGGTATCTCGTTGCCTATCTCGAATCATTTGAGCCAAGTTGCAAATTCAAAGACCGGAAGAGGAATATACGTCGAGCGTCATCTGACGTATCCCTGATTCTTGCAGCAAGGAGGTCTAATAGTTCATCGTCATTATGTCTCAATATTTCACAACTCTAATAGCAACCATCCCGCACTTGGAATAACTTCAGCTCTTGGGATGAAGGGTTATGAGAGCTAGTTCAACTAAGGCAAGATCGTTTTGGTCAGTTACTTCCACTCAATGATGTATGTCTTTGGGACATTTCAGAAACAGGAAAAAACTGACTAGAAAATGCCCCTTATCTCAAGTGATGGCTTGAATTGGCAGAGCACCAGCTCAACTGCGTACCCTTGTATATGTTGGTTCAGTGTATCCTCTTTGATGGTTTCCCATACCATGGCTCAAAGCTCCCGATCGAGAGAGCCGTAACTGAAGTCTCGTATTCATATCCTTGTAACATTCTGCAGCATCTGCCAAGCAATGATATCTCGTTCGTTGGGCAGCAAGGCTCAATCGAGGTTCTGGTCACTTATAGGATCGCAAGAACAAGGTAGTAGAGAAGGAGTCCCACGTGATGCTTGCGGCTTATTAACAAGAGTCTAGACTGCCAACTTCGCCGCAACATTTATGCCCGAGATAATCCCAGAAAGGCAACTCCCGAGCAAATACCCATGTCACCGGGCCTGAGTTACGGCCCAATCACTCTCTTCTCCCCACACTTTCTAGAAGCGATTGCGTCCTTTTAATTCCCCCGGATCTAAGCCACCGCCACGGGTTTTGGAGGACCATGACCCCCCGTCACTCCGGGGCGGGTCCGAAGCTTCCGATACGGGGACACGGTGATACGGCCGTTCTCATTCGCCGCTCGCCGGCCGGGGGCTACGGGGGTTTACGGGGTGTTGCCTTCTCAGCCGCATCCGCAATCTAAGCGAAATGCTCACATGAACACCCCCAATTGAGGCGGAGAAGGGGCCCGATGACGGCGTGGTGCGTTTCCGCCCGATTGCTGTGGCTTACGATGTCGGTCGAGGTAGCTAGTTGGTTGAGCAACCGGACACCCTTGTTTCGGGCTGATCGACAACTTCTTGGCAGAGCCAGCCTCGAGGACAGTTAAAAAGCAGGCTGACCGACCCGCTGAGTCCTTCGCGTCAAGCAAAAAGAGACAGGGTATTCGTTTCGACCGCCTTCTCCTTTCTTCCCATCATCACCAAAGCCTCGAAACCCATGTTTACAGACTCCTCCACCCCGTTTAAGAGGGTGGCCGTTCTTCTCAAGTCCCGCAAGACTACGCTGTCGGTTTCCGGCGGCGGCGCTCAACCGCCTTAATGGGGCTGATACACCACGGCCTGGACCTCTTCAACTATGATCAGAAAGTCTGCTCCAGCCAGGTTCTGATCACGGCAGAGGATTCCCCCTCCAACATTGAATACGACGAATATGTCGTTTATAAGCGGCCCGACGAACCCGGCCCGGCGACTCTGCAGGACCCCGTGGCTGAGGAGGACGAGCACCTTGCCCATCACTTTACGCGCGATGATTCCTCGGGGACCGCCTTGTTTGATCTAGCGTTCCGACATGGATTTTTGCTAGATCGCGAAGTATGTTGCATCTCTCGAAAGCTGCTGTAGCTTGTAAACTAATCTACTGTCTCAGGGTCATTTCCGCAAGCCAGGTGAAGGCGATGCTCCGTCTGCGGGGATGGAGGGACGGATTCGTAGAGTGTAAGCATTGACATGAACTACGATGTTAGAAAGGATCATGTTTGCTAACCCAGCATTACAGTATCTGCTTCAAGCGCAAGACCATCTATGATGGTGGCCGGGATATCCTCAGCATGACTGTTGATGACCTCGCAGCTATGAATCTGCACCCAGCTACGCTGCAGTATTCGACCCGCACGACAACAGAGTCGAGATTCTGGTCCAAGGACAGATCACAGCTGAGTAAGACATCCAAGGATCTACAGATGAGGAGAGTTGGTAACTGACGAGCCCCTAGGCATCATCCTCGCATTCTCCGAAATGCCCAAAACGCCCTGTGACTTTCTCTCCATGACATACAACGTCCGAGACCGCACCGCAACTATCCTGGTTCGCCAGTCGTGGGAACCCAGACGGCACAACCTTGACGATCTCGACGAGTACGACCACCGCCTAGAGTCCTGCAAGACGCACTGGGCGCACCCCTTGATCATGCCCGTCGTGCTGCTCCAGGTGCAGTTCATGCGGTGCGAGGAGGCCGTCATTGAGAACAACTCCAACGTGGCGTCTCTAGAGTACGACGTCAGCAACATCGCCGGTTTCGACCTGCAGGACTCGACCAACAGGCGCCTCAGCCGGACCTTTAGCAACGGCAAGGACGGCAGCAGAGTTGCATGGGGGCCCATGACCATGACCAAGCTCATGAAGAGGGCGCACGAGGTTCTCAAGGACACCATCAAACTGCTCGACACGATCCGCTGGATGGAGCGCGCCATCAAGGTATTGATTCTTGCTGGCGACGAGCTCACCGAGCGCATGGGCAGTTCTGTCCAGTTTGGTCAGGATCTCAGTATGCTGAGCCCTGTCTTTGCTGATTTCGAAAGAGGGCCCCCTCCTGTCAGCCCTGTTCTTCCGCCCAAGGATCTTCCTCGTCTTCGATTTCCCGACGAGGAGAGCGATGGTGACTCGCTGGGATCCCACTGGCATGAGATTAGACAATATCTTGACGGATTGCTGCGTCTTTGCATGGGCCTTGAAACAGACAGGCGTATGTCAGAGGCTAGGTGCCGTGCCCAAATTGATATGGTGAGTGACCCAAGCAATGATGTTAGAAGCCACCAACTTACATAACTATAGATCTACAGTAAGATGGCCCAGGAGGACAACATCCTTAACGCTCGCATGGCCGTAGCGTCCTCTCGCGACAGCTCCTCCATGAAGGCTCTGGCTGTCATCACCGCCATCTTTCTCCCTGGAGAGTTCCTAGGCACGCTCTTTGGCATGTCCATGTTCGACTGGCTCGGCCCAGACGAGGAGGATAATGACGACCAGGGCTCGGGTGGTGCAGGGGAACCAGGAAAAGTCAATCGCTTTGGCGAAAACTTTTGGTACTACTGGGCGACTGCGATCCCTCTGACTCTGATCATCTTGTTTGTCTGGCGCGCGTGGTGGGTCACCCAGGACAGATACTTTCGCCGCCATCTGTCGCAGGAGCTCAGCGAGGAGAGGTACTGGACGGCTGATGGCAAGCCGCGCCAGCTCGAGCGGAGTTTCATCTGGGACTTCTTCTACTTGTCTGCGAGACGCGATGAGAGGCCTCGCGCAACCGAAGAGCTGGCTGAGTTGGAGACCATCGACTCTGGGATGAAGAATGGTTATGAAGGGGGGGTCGGTCGAACCATGAGCATGAGACAGCGACAGATTCTGGCGACGAGGAAGTGGAGCCTTCACCAGAGGTCTGGGGCTGTGTCTGTCTGATGGGGAGGGTTCAAGTGAGCTTGGAGGAGTGGATATTGGGATTGGTTTGAAGCATGCATCTGTTGACAGCATACAGCAAGCCTTGTTGCATCTCCTATATAACATGTTGGCAATGACGAGTTGGAGGGTTTTACGTCGTCTCAACTTTGGAATTTACTTTACAGGTTATTGGCACACTTTATCAATCATGATCTTACTCGAGGACTTGGGTTCTTCAGGTATTGTCTATTCTCGGAGAGCCAGCTCTGCTTGGAATGACTATTGCTGATCCTGGTGCTGCTAATCGCCCCCTTCAGGAGCCGAATCTTTCTGTTCAGCAGAGTCATTCTTCTCGTCTTTCTTGTGGCCGTCCTTTTCTTCCTCTGGCTGGTCTGCCAGGGCCGTTTCTTCTCCCTCTTCCATCTTCTTCTTCTGTCTCTCCTGTCTCTGTTTCTCCACGAGCATCTCGCGGATGCTGTCCAACTTCTTCTTCGCCTCCACAAGCTTCGTGTCAACCGCAGCACACTTGTAGCACTTTCTCTCCAGCCTACGCGATGTCAACGCATGGGGCTGCCGAGTCTTGCAGTCCTCGCTGACGTTTCCAGCGTGAAAGTCTTCTGAGACCTGGCACGGCTTGACGCGAAGACCCCAGCGCTCGTGTCTGCAGCTGTAGACGATGCGAGAGTACATACACATTTTGGATGCGTGAGAAGACAAGTTTGTGTACAGGGAGATTCCGGGAGATCAAGAAGAGAAGACGAGTTCTAGTGAGTTAAGTACTCAACTTTACAGAGCTTCTACCGGGGGCGACGTCTTTCCTTTTATTATTCTTTGACTCTTTTCATGTTCCTTGTTGTTCTCGTGGGCTCCTTGTTCTCCTCTATTGTTACAACGAACAAGGCATGCTCAAAGGTAAGAGAGCACGGTACATGATACATGAACTGACTACAGTTGGCCAGGGACATTATTTTCGCCCATATCATCACAAGAATGTCGACTGGCCTTCTTTAGCAGTCCGCATAACCGTGATTGTCCTCCATTATAGTTAACGACACTCGCAACTACAGCACAGCTTTGTCCTTTTGTCTACCACAGCCAATCCCGAACAACAAAGAAGTTGCCGGCAATTATAATAATTACTCTTCTTAATACAAGCACCGATTATGCCAGCAATAACACTGACGTAGAAACTTCAAAGACCATAGCTGCACAAGTGCATCCTCCTTATCCTTTCAGCAAGCCGCTCTTCAACACCTCCTGAAAGTCTCTGGCCCAGGACACTCTGGCGCCAGGCTCACCGTCTCCAACATGCGGAACAGAAACTCCAATTCTCTTTAATGTCCGCAGCAGCGACGAGTTTCCGTTGTCAGATATGACAACCCCCCCGGTAAGCAGGCACTCCATATCTGTCGTCGAGTCCCCAAAGTAAATCACCCTGCCACCCTTCTCGTCGACCAGGTGCTCCACAGCCTTCTTCTTCTCGCAAGCATTAGTCATGCGGTTTTCCAAAAACTCTGGGCCCGTAATCGTTCCGTCGTCGGCAGGTTCGTTGGCGATGACCTCGAGTGTGTGAGGCTGAAGAGCTCCGCGGATGAAAGCGCGTGACCAGTTCACCGAAACGACGCTCACGCTCCATCCACTTTTGGTTGCCAGACTCATTATTTCCGAGAAGCCATCCCTGATCTTGATCCTTCCGTCTTTGACTGCATCCGTACCAGCCTGTAACAAGATCTCAGGGCCTAGGCCAGCAAAGATGCGTGACTCGGCAACACGTGCCAGGGAGGCCTCCTCAACGTCCTTCATGCCCGAGAGGAACTTAATCTCGTCGTTGATACAGGTGCGACTGTCTTCCTGGACAGGATGATTCGTCTTGTAGTGACGATAGTCGTCGACGTAGTCTTGAACAACTTGGTCCCATACTTGCTGAAGGTCCGAACCGCGCTTGTTCTTCTGGAGCTCGATTGCCGAGCGCGCCAGCTCGCCGATTGTATCCTCCTGGGTAATCGTGCCGTCGAAGTCGAATATCAGATGCATCTTTGTTGCAGGAAGCGACATGACGGAGTATGATGCTGAGCTGAATGTGTTGTAAGCTGGGTTGGGGGTTGTACGTTGGATGATGAAGGGAGCAAGGAGACGGAGTGTTGCAACCATTTAGACGGGGTATGATACAACGCTGGATGGCTCCTTACAAACCAACTCTCGACTGAACCACCTGATCAAGCCAAATGGCGTTTACATCTGACCAACTCGGAAGTTGCGACTGCGGGGAAGGTTCATTACGTAGTCCAGTTGCAAGTTCCGAGAGACCGAGTGGATCATGGCACGACGAGCAAGTAGCTTGGCCGGGTATAAGAGCAAGAGCAATCCCCCCTTGGATATCCAAACAAGCCAGCAATCACTAGTATACGCCCAGCAGAAACAATGCATTTGCTTCAGTGATTACAACTGGTAATCTATAACAATAAAGGGTATCACGCTCTAAAAACCCTGGGTCCTGATGTCCCTCCAACACCGCAAGAAAAGGAAATGCCTGCCCCATACAAACATACTGCCCTTTTATACTGTTGCTTGTATTGCCCTCTGGCTATTGGCTGGTGCCCATTGAGAATTATCACCACCATACTAGGATACGGGCAAAACATCTTCCATCTCCTCATCGTCGTCATCATCCATGGGTTCGGCAGCAGCCTCCTTGGAATCTGCACCGCCCCTGTCGCGGTAGGCATCCGCCAGGCAGTAGTTGTTGGCGAATCGACCGCTCTTGTTGAGCACGGCAACCTTGTCGAGAACTTGGCGCAGATATTGGTCGGGTTGCTGCAGCTTCTGTCGCAAAGCCTTCATTGGCCAATACTGGTATTGACGGAAGCACTCGAAAATAAGATCCAAAAGCTGGTTTTCGGGGATACGAGCAGCCTTGAACACCTCTCCCTTCTTGGGTTTGTTGATCGGGGCAGTGTTTTTCTAGGTTAATGGTCAGTAACAAAGATGCATGGCAAAGAGCACCAAGACTCACGATGAAGTTGCCTCCCCAGCTGACCGAACCAGCAGTACCAGGGTTGATAATTGACGACGCCTTGTTGCGGCTGATGATCTGGAGCTTCGACTTGGATTGCTCTGCATCCTGCAATCGCTGAGCAAGTAATCGCTCCTCTTCTCTCACATCACGAGGCTCCACGCGAACATCATAGTGAATCTTGCCAAAGATCTTTGTCTTTTCTATCCACTCAGTTAGCACACGCATAACGGTCAAAAGCCCAGGTAGCCACGAGCTCAACTTACTTGGCACAGCCTTGCGATAGTACGGCTGATATCGACTCTTTCGATCGTAGCTGGGTCGCTGCGGGCCGCCGCTGTTGCCTTCTTTCTGCCTCAGGAGATGAGTTGGGATTCCAGCATTAGCAGCCTCCTGTCGCGCCTTGCTCCGTGCCTTGAAGCCCGGTAGGTCCTCTTCGCTAAAGATAAAGTGGTTGTTGACATTGGGCTCGAGAACGTCGAGGTCATATTCGCGAGGTAGCAGTTGGTGCTCAGGGCAGTTCGGCGCAAGAAGCATTCGAAGTTTGGTCTTTACCACGTCAGTATGCAGGCACGGTGAGAAACAAAGAATCACAGAATGCATACATCCGCACCACCGTCGGGTTTCTGCTCGGTCCAAGTGCGCAGTGTTCCAATCTGGATCTCGTCGTCGTCGCCCAGCCGCTCCGTAAGCTTCATCCAGGCATCCCACATGTATCGAGGAACGCGCGCGAGATAGAGCGTCTCGAAGGCGCGGTTTGGCCCGCTCTTGTCGAAGAACTCGAGGTCGCCGGCATCTTCGTAGAGATCGTCCTCATCCACTTGAGCAGGAGATCCAGAAGCCTCTGGGTCTTGCTTGATGTAAGGGTCGGGCTTGATGTAGGGTTCGGCCATGTTGTCGGCGCCTCAGTTGATGTGATGATTTGTAGCGAACGACAGCGCGTGCTCGACCCGACGGGGGAATCGAGAAGCGGAGAAGCGGTCGGATGAGCGGCGAGAGCGAAGTTGGATAGCTTGGGGGTTCTTTGTTGCGAGACAGAGGCGTGGGGCGGCAGAATAACAAAAACACGTTTTGTTAAACTGGTTGATGCAGGAAGACAAAGAAGATCACGGGCAATCTGAGGCTCCAAGTGACGAAATGGGCGAGCAAGCTTTCGCTGAGGCTACAGTGGAGTGCACGGGCCATTAGGCGCTAATAGAACGGAGCCCCCTGCTGCCTATCCCTAATGGGGCTAGGCGCATGCTGGTCAGATTTCCCCAGCTGCACCTACGGGTCTCGCTCACCTATCACAGCCTGGGCGACTACGTCGTGGCTCAGCCTTCAAAGAAAGGTGTCTCTCGTCAACCTCGCATTCCGAAAAACTCTCGTTTCTAATAAATCGCCATGAATCTGCTATTGAGAGGCGCATAGCAATATTAAGGGAGCCTTGGCGCCCGCCTTTCCTTTTTTCATTGACCCCTTTCCTCCATACCATCTATTCTCGACTTGACACCTGCTTCCAAACCCCGATTGACAACCCCCATCTGTACAACCAACGCTATCCAATCCAACCACTGTCGCGCAAGCGAGCACGATTCAACACCAACTAAATAAAGCTACGTCGCATCGCCAAAATTCCTTCGAAACTTGACCCAAATCACTGCTCAAAATGCCGGTCAAGTCTCTTATGGAGCTTGCCTCGGCGGCTTGCGTAAAGAACATCCGCGAGCTCGAGAGCGTCGGCGACTATCTCCCGTACGAAACCGTTCGTTCCATCCTCCTCCGAGTCGACAGTGCCCATCAGCTCCGCCAGATCGAGCTCAACTCACCCCAGGTTGAGGGCGAGACGGGCGAGATTTGGCTCAAGATCATTGAGCGCGAGTTTCCCATGGAGTACAAGCAAAAGGCCTACAAGCCCCAGAACCCCAAGAAATGGTATCGCGTCTGGGAAAAGTACAAGAAGGACCACGACCTAGCCCTTGAGGAGAGCGAGAAAAAGCTCATGAATGCCCTCGCCGGCCTCAGACAGGACAAGGAGAAAAACACAAGCAAGATCGTCGACAGAAAGCTGCTCCCCCGCGCGGGCAGGGTCGGCCCAAAGCGACCATGGGGTCAGCGCGATGGCGCCGGCAGCACCCTCGCATTCACCCGCGGAAGTCGTACCAAGACTCACAACGGTGCGAGCGTCATGCGCAAGGTCCGCCGCGAGACCAAAGAGATTGCGAGCATCCACGGAAAGCTGTCCCGACCAAGCCAGGGATCAACGTCTCTTACCAAACTCGCAAAGGCACCCCCGGCCATGGTAAACGATTATCGCAGAGCCTCTCAGCCCGTCTTCCGACCAACCCAGAGGGTCTCGGAGCCTTCTGAAGTGGTGACGGCGCACGAAGAGCGAGCCACCTTTATCTCAGACTCTGAATCGGACCAAGGGGAGGACCTATTCGACGATGACGACGATGACAATGAACCCTACGGCGACGACGACGAAGAAGAACTGCCCCCTCCTCGAAACCCAGCTCCAAGGTCAAACTCCAAGGCATCTGCCACGTCATTGCTCAAGAAGAGACCCGGCTCGTCATCTTCGGCTCCCTCGTCTGCCCCTAGCAGGCCAGCCAGTACCCCCAGACGTTCTGGCATCTTGTCAAACAGCTACAAGGGTCCCAGACCGCAAACTACAACGACATCCTCTGCTGCAGCTCCTCCAAAGCCTTCTCGTCCGGCAGAACCGCCCAAACCATCTCAGCGTCTCCCACGAACACAGACCTCGCCTCCGCCCAGCGCCGATCCCGGCCCGTCATCTTCTCCTCCTCCTCCCGCTCCAAGTGCACGGCCTCCAGTGGCGGTCCCGGCGCGCAAGCGAAAGGCCGTGGATGTCTTTATGAAGCGGAAGAAGAGAGCTTGAGGTCCAAGACTTTCTTTTTTTTCTTGTTTTTTTCCCTCATTATTACCGGCTCCTGAGAGCTGCAGGCGGATAGGGGCGTTGATTTTGCACCAGAGGCTCGTTTGAAAGCCTTTCACAATGTGGTTTAGAGGAACCGGTTACAGATACAAGCGATTTGATTTCATTCACTGAAGCACAACAGCGGATATGGACCAGGGATGTGAACAATAGACTGGAATGATAGTTAAAAGGATCGGGTTCTAGCAGCATGCCAGGTGGGAGCGTGCACAAGCTCGACCGCAATGTTGCAACGGATGATGGACTTTGATAGAAAGCTACACAATTTAAACAACAGCGGCTTGTAGCCGCATTCTCATGGTGCTCTCCTTCCCCGTGCATTGAGGTGATTGTTTGGTATAAAACAGCGCTCCGCCCCTCACAGCATCATTCTGCGTGATGCTGTGCTTTCACTTGTTGACATCAAAGTCGCGAGGCAATGTCTGACATTTGGCCCTCTGCGAACACTGCAAACGTCCCATATTCTGCCTTGCGCACGCACAGATATTCGCCAAAGGGCCTCATTCCCTTTGCCCAACGCCCGGAAATGCAGCCTCATGTCTCTAGTACCACGTGCCGATGGCCGTATCACGAAGAATCCCCATCTTGAATCGTTGTCCGAGAGCTCTCTCCTTATGCCAGCCATCGTCCACCTCTAAGGGCGAGGACGAGGTGCAGGGTGTCGCCAGCGACGAGGTTGTATTCGGCAGCCGTCTTGTCATCGGTCCTGGGCAGTCTGTCAGCGTCCCATGTTTGCGTGGTGTGTCATAGGTAAGGTACATTTGCTTGCCGCCGTGGATCAGACGTTGCTGGACGGGAGGGATGCCCTCCTTCTCCTCTACCTTTTCCTTGATCTGGGAGACCTGCAGGCAGTCAGTCCAAATTCTTCAAGCCAATCTCCTCATCTGCCCAGATGCAAGGCGCAAAAAGTACCTTGTATTCCATCTCGATATCCAGCTCAATCTCCTTGCCGGTCAGTGTGCGGACCCTGTCGGAACATGGTTAGCTCTGCTTGCTTGCTGGCCATGACGTGGGGGGGGGTCCCGGCGGTATCGTGACGCACTTGATCAACATGTTGGCGGTGTTTTTGAGGCGAGGATGGGCTCGGTGCCGGGTCTTGTTTGGGCAAAGTTGGGTCTCTCGAAGCAAATCCGAGTGTCGTGCAAGTTGCAAGTCTGAATGCAAGGCTGATGCGAAGCGGACGTAGGTTGCCTTGGTTGGGCTGAGCTGACTGAGAGGTGGTGGGGTTCGTTGAACAGAGGAGGGGCGACCCTTGCAGAGTGGGCGGCTGCCTACCTTACTTACACATCGTGTCCACCTGCACCCAGGCTTCGACAACGTTTGTGAATACTTTTATGTAGCTGTTGACTGTTGAAAGCATTGCCATTCAAGGCTATCAAGATGCCTATTGCAATCAAAGTCACCTCACTGTTTGTCAGCCTGTTCCTGCTCACCCCGCCACGAACAGTTCACAGCACTGATTGTAGGCACATTGTAAACCCAAAAGTGACCCAGCAGCATCAAGTCATGGCAGAGCAGAAAAGGTAGTTTGGTCTTTCACTACCTGGTCATTCCTAATAGTACAGTCCTCTTCGTAGACATACAGTGGAGATTTGCATTAAACCCCAGGCCACCCTCCCATAACACATAATAGTTGTCTTTGCCGTCTTCTTTAAGCTCTCAGTTCTTCTCGCCGCCGTTCTCAAACACATTAAGACCCAGACCCTCGGAATCAAGCAATAGCCTGTTCTTGGAGCCAGCCTCCTGGAGCTGAGCAGCGATCTGTCGAGCGTTCTCGATCTTCTTGAGCTCCACATAGGCCTTGTTCTTCTTGATGGCCTCACCAATCAGCTCAGCAGAGCGTGCCTCACCCTGTGCCTTGACAACCATGGCCTGCTTCTCCTGTCGTGCCTTGTCGACGATGAAGGCAGCACGTTGAGCCTCTTGCTGGGCAACCTGCTTGGCCTCGACCGCGGCTGTGAATTCGGGAGAGAAAGCGAGGTGCTGTTTCATGGTCAGCCGTGAGATCTAAAATACAATCATGTAGCCGGATACATACAGTAAGAGAAACATCGTCGAGGAGGATGTTGAATCGAGCGGCTCTTCGAGAAAGGTTCTCTCGCACCAGCCTGGCAACCATCTCACGCTGGGTGATGAGCTGACTGGCATTGAACTGGGCGACAACGCTCTTGAGAACCTCGTTGACGATCGACGGCAGGACACGCTCGTCATAGTCGATGCCTAGTGTTCGGTAGATCTGGGGCAGAGCATCAACCTGTGGCCGGGAGAGCACACGACAGGTGATGTTGACCATCTGCAGATCCTTGGTGCCCGTCAACGAGGCAACATTGCGCGGCTTCGCTCGCACATCGTACACGATTGGTGTCTCAAACCAAGGGATGTTGATGTGTGTTCCTATTGTTCCCCTCAGGTCAGTCATCAATTCCCATCACAACTGCCGGGTCGTCCGAGAAGCTATCATACCTTCGCTGTAGATCTCCTTGCTAACACCGTTTATTCTCCGGTACTTGATGGCGCGGTGGCCACCATCGACGTTGAACAGCGAGTTTGACAGGAACAGGGCACCGCCAGCGAGCAACAGGCCGCCAAAGAGGGCACCGCCGGCTGCTCGGGGCATCTGAGGGCCGCCTCCTCCATAGCCGCCACGGGTTTGCTGCATCTGCCTGAGGCGCCGCATCGCCTCCTCCTGCCAGTTGTTGTTCGACATTGTGAGAGTTTTTCGGTACGAACCTACGCGGGGTACGAGTCGATCCGAGATGTCGAGGCGGGCGGTTTTTGGCTTCGTCAATCGAGCGTGCCTGTCGATGATGGTGATGGAGCTTCTCGATGGAAGCTGTTGCTGGTGGGTCCGGTTTTTTGCCGGCGTTTCCTGTCCCGCACCTTCCTGACTGGTCAGCATTCGCATCGTCCAATTGAACTTACCCTAAAATCTGGCAATCGCAATAGAACGGCATTTACAGCAACTTCCATTTTATCCGCACCCAGGTAGGCATGTCATGAAATAGGTCTTGCTCCCACTGAAAAAGAACGATTATCTATGTGGTTTCCGATTGGTTTTTGTTTTTCAAATAACAAGTTAGCCACGAGTACAACTAATTCACATCTGCCTTTTTCTCATTTTGTTGGCTTCCACAATCCCTCCGAAGATGGAGATCATGGAGTTAACATGATAATTAGCAACACCACAACTAATTCTCTTTTTCATCAGGGAAATTCATGAATCTGGCACCGAGAGTTCACGCATCGCACAGGTAACTCGAGAGGTTGATATTTTGTTTGTAGAGGAACCCCTCAGATGTACCAAAACAAAGAAAGACATGCATTCAGTCAACTCGAGGGCAGAACATACCATGCCCTGCACTATTTACAATGGTATCTGTAAGTACATAACATGGACATATCCAAACCCCATTCGCCCGCCAAAAAAGAGGTATTCTCTTAGAACGAGGATATCGTAGTCTATCCTCCATTAAGCGTGAAGGTATCGTCCACGCATCATCTCATCCCTTCATGCCTCATTCATTGTACCCATATTCCCAAACCCAAGAAAAAAGAAAGTCATCTATGTATATAAACAGTTGTCGAGCGAGCGCGGGTATACAAAGGAGATCCTCCACATGTCAAAGACTGTCTTCATCGCTCAATTACTTCCGCAGAGCAATCTTGATCGTCTCAGTGCCGGCCTTGGGCTTTCGCGCATAGCCACTGAGCATCCGGAACCCAGATTTGGAGTTTCGGCCCTCCTCAAAGACGGCGGCAACGCCGTCCAAACACTTGCCTGCCTCCTCCATGGCAGCGCCACCTGTCACGGTGTCCGCAAGTCGGAGCTCACCGGAGACCTTCTCCATTTCACAGCGGAGGAGCCATCGCTCCCAGCTCCATCCGCCGACGATGCTGCAAGCGCTGGCAATATCATCACTGCTGCCCATGACCATGGCGTCCATCTGGCATGTCCTGATGCTCTGGCCGTCAGGGCTGTCCTTCAGGGGAGGGGTTGGTGGGGCCTTGTACATGCTGCGCCTGGCACCCATGGGCAGGCACATCCAGATGCGGCGTGTGTCCTGGAAGCCAGCACGAGCCAGACGGCTGAGCCAGAGCTTGGTTGGGTTGGGGTCATAGCCGAGGGTCTTGAGAGCGAAACCAAACTCGACGCTCTTGGCCAGGCCAGCGGGACCGGCGTTGATGATGTCAGAGTCAAGGAGAGAGAAGTCGAGGTAGCCACCGGGCTTGAGCACACGCATGCACTCCTTGAGACAGGTATCCCACTCGTCCTCACCGTTCTCGCCAACAAACTTGAGGATGCTGTGGAGCTCTCGAGCTGAGATGAGATCGAATTGATTATCCGCAAAAGGGAGACGAGAGAGTTTCTCAACAGCGACTTGGCGGTGGTTGGGGGGTCCGCGGACGTTGCAGTTGGAGAGTTGGCGGATGGCCTTGGTGGTGACGGTGTAGACCTTGGTGTTGGGGAACTGGAGCGCGCAGTGCCACGCCCAGTCGCAGGTGGCCTGTCCACCGAGATCGAGGATCCTGGCGCGGTCGCGGGTCACACCGTCCTTGCCAGGTGCCATGCGGGAGAGACGAGCAAGTCGCTTGGTCACAGGAGCAGAGATGAGGCGGCCGCCGTTCAGCATCTTCAGGGCAGCGACGTGCCAAGCAGCAACGGTCATCTGGTTCATAGCTTCGACCTCCTTCTCTCGGCGCAGCTTCTCGGGGTCGTCAATGATGTTGTCATCACCGCGAGCGACGTTGGCGCTGAGTCGCTTCTTGGCAGATTGGGGAACGACGCTGAGTTGATACTTGCCCAGAAGCTGGTTGCGGTGAGCCTCACGCAGAGAAACACGCTGAGCCTGGATGGCCTCGAAGCGGGCGAGCTGATGAACAAAGACGTCCTGGCGTTGGACGCGGACAATGTAGTCCTGGAAGGCTCGGTAGTAGGCGGACTCTCGGCGCACAAGCATGGAAGGAAGGCGCTTGGGATGTTCAGAGGTCGAGACGAGGTTGGAGAATCGAACCGTCTTCTTGATGGGAGCAGAGAGATCAAATTGGGGTTGAATCTTGGCGGGTTCGGCATTCTCATCCTCAATCTCCTCAACGATAGTGTTCAAGGCACCATCGTCTTCCTCAGATGTCTCGTCCTGGACGCCACGGAGATAGGCTCGCTGGGCCATGAGCCAGAGCTCAGTGCGGTCAAAGTGAGAAAGAGCCTCCTGCTGCTGCTTGCGAGCATAGTCGGGATCGTAATCAACGACAATCTCGGCAGGGGCGTCCTCAGCCTGGGGAGAAGCCGGAGCATTGGCGGACTCAACAGTGGAGGGGGCAGTCTTGTGCTCGAAGACAGGTCGAGCGGTTGGCATGTCATCAGAGAAGTCATCTTCCTCCTTGAGCTCGACGACTTGCTCAACGATGGGCTCGACGGGAGCAGGTGTGAACTTGACATTGCGGTAGAAGTCTTCGGCGGAATCCTTACGCTTGGGCATGGGAGGGGCGTCGGTGTTCCAGGGGCATCGGTAGAATTGCTCAGCAGTGGTGGAGGTGGGAGGAGGCATCTCAGGGGATCTTGAAGGGAGGTGCCAGGTGTTCCGGGTCCGGGGAGACAGGCCTGAGAAGAAACCTCCCGGAGAGGGGATGTCGAGCTTGGTCAGGTCGGCAAGTGACTGTCGGTTGGGATTGGGAGAGAAGGCCCTTGACACGGCGGGCTGTGACTGAAAGTTGGTGATCAACCGCAGCGGTTGTTGTCGCATCTCAGTTGTCGGCTGGGTGGTCTGGGGGACCTCCAGAAGCTGAGCGGGCTGCTCGTGAGGGTTCTCCTCACCACTGGAGAGGGCCTGGAGAGTAGCAAGAGCACCAGGCTGCAGCTGAACTCCGGCCCAGACATCTTCAGTGGGTACCTCATCGTTCCCCATGATGGGAGTGGGAGGAGCGCTCATGGCGGCGAGCTGCTCAGAGGTCAAGCTGCCGTCGAGAGACGGGGGAGCCGACATGGTGGGTGTTTGGGCGGCATGCTGCTGATCCATGAATTCCATCTGAGCTGGTGACATGGTGAGCTTGACGGATGGAGTCAGAGGCACTGGAGAAGTCATCTTCTTCATGTTGTCTACGGCGGACCACGTCTCGACGGAGTTGTCGTGAGTTTCGGGGATGACAAGCGGAGCTGGCTGCTTGGTCTGGGCCTGCCTTGACTTGAGCGATGCCTTACGTTTGGGCAAGTCATCCTCCTCATCCGTCACGTCGTAGAGATCTTCGAACTCGGTGGCCTCGGTGCCAACACTGTGGCGGTTCCAGGGGTTGGTGGAAGCGGTTGGTGATGTATCGGCAGCCGAGTCGGTGGAGGGCGAAGATGGGAGGATGGGAGCGGCGAGATAGTGCATGCCTCTCGGAGTGGGAAAGTGATCGCTCATCGGTGTCAACCACGCCTCGATCTTGAGCTGGGCGTTGTCTGCGCGTCGCATCCTCCAGCTGGCGTTCTGAGCCATACCATCATCGCTGTCCTCCTCAATTATGGGATTAAGTCTCCCCCGGTGTCTTCGGGCCAGCGAAGAGTCCAGGGGATAGTATCGGTTTTGTGTATCGGCCATGGTTGCGTATCTGTGTCAGTTATTCCCGATATCTGAATATCCAGCCCGAGGGCCCAACGCAAGGCTGATAGAATGTGTATTAGTCGTGATAGTAACGGTTGGGTAGACGGCCGGCGTCAGGATTAGGCTTGGTAAACGACAGGATGCTTCGGTCAACGAAGCCTTCTATGTGATCTGCGAATTGAGACAGCTCGAAAGGCTGGAGGCGTAAGAAGAGAATGCGGAGGAAGAGGGGGCCAGGTTGCTGGCCGGGGGAGTGTCATAGTCTTTAAAGAGGCCGGGGCACTGGCCCAGAGTTGGAGCGGCTATTCGGAGGCGGACTAGGTATGATTTGGGCGGCACGCACTCGCGGTGGCACACCCAAGTCGGCGAGTCTAGGTCTGCACGGGGGCCGTTCAAGTGGGACGATGCATCGACAGACCCAGTCGCATGCCGCTGGGCAAAGCGAGGCGGAGGCGGGGGCTCAAGCAATGCCAGCGTCTGCTGCAGACGCTGACTGGCAAGCAGAGCGGCCAGAGCATGGTGAGCGTTGTGCTGGCGGTAGACAACACACAGAAGAGGTTGCGTGAAGGTGGCATCGAGTCCCGGTCGTTGGGCTGGTAGTTCCCCGCTATCGAGCGACTAGTAGTTGACGGTGTCGAATCAGACACAAGATCGTGGGCAGCTATTTTTGGATGACAGCGATTGACAGGGGTTGAACTTGGTTGCGCGCGCGAAAGCTGTGATGACTGTGACGAGCGTGAGAGATGATTGGGTCCGCGGCCCATCTATGAGGCCAATCAGTTTTGTAGCGCGTTCCTCGGCGGCTAATCGCTCTTGGCCTGCATCATCCCGACCGCCGTCCGCCTTCTTGGATGCAGCACCAGTTTGTGATAGCACTGCCCGAACGCATGACGGGAGATCATAACGGGACGATTAGGTCGCTCAATTGATACAAATCATGCAACATGGCCGGCCCAAAGGGGTGGTCACCGAACGATTAAAGTCCCGCGACCTAAGCCATGACTGGCCATGAATTGCCCGTAGTGAAATGACGGCGGCCGGTTTGGGCGGCCGTGGTTTGATCGATCAAGCATCTCTCGACAAGTTGCCCAGTCAAATTTGATCTTGTCATCGAGGAGGGCAGGAGGCAACGTAACCTCGGATCTAGAAGAGGAGATAGCTTCATCATAAGAATTATGCAAATAGAAGTGAATCAGAAGATGTTTAGGATGATGTTCCTAAGAGCTGGTGGATGGTGAGCATGTCAGATTTCAATCTTACGTATACAGACCTTGGAGTCTTGGTGTTGGTGATTGCACCCGCTCACTGCGACCATGATCGTGGGGGCCTAGAATCAATAGTTCCATGGGGTTGCATGCGCGCATATTATTGAATGCGCCCCAATCTGTAGCGTCATCGATAGCCGTCGTCGCCGTCGCATGCATTGCGAAGGAGGAGATGTCTTACACGGGACGCTCGGGAAGCCCAAGCTCTCTGTTCTCAATCTTGGTGCCTCAGACATTCATCCGCTGCATCTCAAAAATTGTTAGTGCTGCCTCAGGCCTTGAGCTCCGTCACGGCCCCACTGCCGCCGCTCTCCGGCCCGGCCTCGCAATGCAAGCCCCTCCATCGAAATTTACCCCGCCATGGGCCCAGAGGTCGTTGATCCAGCCACGAGCAACGCGTCTCGTCTACATACGGTATCCCAAACACCAGCTTTTTTGCCATCTATCACGAGCCGTGCCCCCATCACAGCTACAATAATCTATGGCCGACGTTGAACAGCCCGAGGGTGAGCCCCAGGGCCGCCATGTCACCTACTGTGGAGGTACGTTACTTTTTGTTTTGCCTTGATCGTCCACCCTTGTCATGATTCGAAAAGAGCCAATATCTGACCATGTGCCAACAGTTTGCACTTTACCCCCCGAGGTACGCGGCCTTTAACGAGCTTACACGTCCCGAAAGAAACACTCCAAGCTGAATGATCACCAAGTAGTACTGCGAGTATGGCGGAACCGTCAAGAAGTGCCAGGAATGGCTAGAAGCCAACGAGCCCGCCATGTACGAGCGGATTTGGTCTGCAGGTTCGACCAACCCCCAAGACACATTGGCACCCGTGATCACACGATAACACCGATCTAGAGGCTCTCGAGGCTGCCACCGCATCCCTATCCGTAGAAGCCCAGAAGCGAGCTGCAAAGGACGCCCAGAAGAAGACTGCGAAGGCTGAGGCTGCCGAGGCCAAACAAGCCGATAAGCTGGCCAAGAGCGTCGTCACCATCAAGCGCATTGAGCGGAACAAGAAGAAGTTTGTCACTGCTGTGATAGGCCTTGAAGCTTTCGGGCTGGAGCTGAAGAAGGTGAGTGATAATTACCATTTGACGCACGCACTGTTGTGCTGAATCTGTGCTAGGTTGCCAAGGATCTCGGAAAGAAATTCGCGACTGGATCTTCGGTAACCAAGCTTCCTGGCGGAGGAGAAGAGATCGTGGTGCAAGGTGATGTTAGTGTCGAGTTGGAGGAGTTTTTGGTTGAAAAGTACAAGGAGATACCAGAGGATCATATCGAGCTTGTCGAGGACAAGAAGAAGAAGAAGGGCGGCGCATAGATCAGCGGATTGTAAAAAGGCATTCATCATTGAATAAGTCCCGAGTGGCCGTTGTAAATGCTTGTATACCATGCCATCCCCGGGCATGTGTAGTCCTGATATGAACCCAAAACCTTTCCTGAACACCGTACCCCCCCGGCCTCCTACGCCGATACCGAGAAAAACAAAAAACAACCCAAATCATGCTTCGTCCAGAATCCATTTTGTCCAACCTAACCTCGCTTACGCAACACTCGTCCTGTGCTAGATGTTGTGGCCGTGGTGTTTGTTTTAGTTGCTGCTTTTCGGGTGGTCCCCGTCGCAGTGCCCTTGCGGGCGGTGCTTGCAGCACCCTTCTTGGTTGTAGTTCTGGCTGCGGCGCCCTTTCGAATAACGGTGCCGGAGCTGGCCTCGCTTGTTTCACTGTTGGCCATGGATCGACGCGCGGTGCGCGTAGCGGGTCTGGAAGCGGGGGCTCGAGAAGTCGTGGTTGCTGCTGCGCGCCTGGTTCGCGATGCAGCTGTGGTGCTAGTCGCACTTGAGCTTGTGCTGGTGTTCGAAGCAGTCGTCACCTTCCGTACAACTCCAGCTCTTGTCGCCTTCGCCTTCTCCACCATACTTGACAGCATGCTTGTGGCCGTAGCAGAGCGTGAAGGCGCCGAGTTCTTCAGCGGCGAGGCTGGTCGTGCAATGCCGGACTTAACGGGGGATGCTGGCCGGGATCGGTTTGCCCATCGTGAGTTGGATGAAGTTGGTGACAAAATTTGCGCAGATCGAACATGAGCCATGTCCGTGTTTGGTGCACCCCGGATCCTCTTCTTCGCATTCTCCTCTTGCTCGACCTCATTCTCCTTGTTTCCTGAGATGGCATCGCTAAGGGCAATGTTAGTACGTGTCATCAAGTTATCTTAAATCGAACCTACCTCATGCGCTTCTTGGTACGCGTAACAGGCTTTGCGGCATGCGGAGCGGGTTGGATCTGCTTCTGGGGGCTTGTTCGGGTCACGGGCGCTTTCCGAAGGGCTGCTGTTCGCGTGGCTCGCTGCTGTTCTTGGTCGAGGAATTTCTGCAACAAATCGCCCATTTTGACATTTCTCATCGACATGGGAATTCTGTTAAGTCGCATTTCGATACGTGAACGGACTGTCTGGGCCATGAAGTTGTATTGCGCCCTCAAACGTCGAGCGCGATCGGTAACTGGCAAACAAGTCAGTCGCGTGTCTTCGCATGCAATCCAAGACGTGCGTACTCTCAAGCTGCATGTTGTCAATCATGGCCTGCTTCTGGGTCATCGAGATTGTACCAGGCGTTCGCCTCTTGATAGGGCTTCGCAGTGCTGAAGGGCTCCCAGCCCGTAGAGGAACCAATTCGGCCATGGCGAGTTTCCTTGGTGATGTAATGGGTTGGTCTGTAGTTGGCTTTTTGGATCGCACGGGAGCCATTTTGGGATGTAATCGAGACGCGTGCTGCGGGTATAGACGTTGTATTAAAGAGCCTGTTGGTTTGTTTTGTAAAATGGTGATGAATTGTTGCCTTTGCGTTTGCGGCGTAGGTTGGCACAAGAGTGGAGCTCTGCCGGGGAAGTAAACAAAAGTGAGTGGGTTCTAGAAATTAGGTAAGCAGAGCTTCCCTGACGCAAGCATTTGATGCGCGGGAGTGCCCAAGGTAGCGCTACCTGTGGCTAGCGGTGATTGGCGCAACCGCTGAAGTAACTGTACCTCAACCTTGAAAGCTTGACACAGGCACTCCCGTCGCGGCCAGGCTGAACCGCCTTACGACACTGGAAGCTCCGACTCGACTCTAGCCTTCTCAACTCCCTGCGAAGCTCAACAACAGCGCCCAACTTTACTTGTCACCTATCTCGAGCCTCTCTACTACTCCCCCACACTCAAAGCACCGGCCTATTTATTCAGAGCACCAGGAAAAACAGCCAAGATGGTCCTCGAGGCGGTCATGGTTGTCGTTGACAACAGCGAGAGCAGCAGAAATGGCGACTACCAACCCACCCGATTCGATTCGCAAGTAGACGCCGTCAACATCACTTTCCAGACCATCACACAAGGAAACCCCGAGTCTTCTGTGGGATTGATGAGCATGGGTGGCAAAGGACCAGAGGTGCTGGTGACTCTCACCACCGAGCAGGGCAAGATCCTCGAGGGCCTGCACCGGACAAAGAAGAAGATTGGAGGCTCGGCGCACTTGAAGACGGGTATCCAGGTGGCAACTGTGCGTTGAAGGCGTCCCAAGGATACCAAGTTTTGGACTGTAGACTGACTTCTTTTCCAGCTTGCTCTGAAGCACCGCCAGAACCGATCTCAACGCCAACGAATAATCGTCTTCGTCTGCTCCCCCGTCGAGGAGTCGGACAAGGAACTCACCACCCTCGCCAAGAAGATGAAGAAGGCCAACATCTCGGTGGACTTTGTTTTGTTCGGCGACCTCGACGATGACACTACCAAGAACAAGCTACAACTCTTTATCGACACCGTCAAGACCAACGAAGGCTGCCATCTGGTAGTCATCCCCCCCAGCAGCAAGCTCCTGAGCGACCAGCTGATTGCGACTCCCATTCTCCTCGGTGAGAACGCTGGCGGATCCGGTGGTGCTGGAGGTGTCGGCGGTGGCAATGAGGAGTTTGAGTTTGGCTTCGATCCCGCAATGGAGCCTGAGCTCGCCCTCGCTCTGCGTATGAGTATGGAGGAGGAGAAGGCTCGGCAGGAGAAGGCGGCGCGAGAGGAGGAGGAGGCTGCCAAGAAGGCATCCCTGGAGGGCGTCAAGGAGGAAGACGAGTCGGGTGGGTCGAGCAGCAAGAAGGACCAAGATAAGGGCGACAAGAAAGGCGACGGAGACAAGATGGATACTTCATAGTAGATTGCTGTTCAGCTTTGTCGACATTGCAGTAACTGTACAATAGACATAGGCTAGGGGGTTTAGACGACAAGAACATCAAGGCCATTACCATACATTTAACCACCGTGTACTCCGTGAACATGGATTCTATCCTCCCAGGTACTCCCGCCTTTGTCTATCGATTATTTATCTCCCGAATGTAGGATAACAGTTTCCGGTCAAAGATGTCGCAGCGTATAGGCATCTCGAGGGAATAAAAGGGGTTCTTCATGACGTAGTCTGAGTAGAGGTCGTAGATCCTGCGGATGGTGACATCCACGTTGGCCTGCGTGGTGTCTGTGAAGAGCAGGAATTTGGTCCCCGTCATGGTGTTGAAGCATTGCAGGCGGAAGTTCTCTGTCTCAAGGACCTCTAGTCCTGATGACGGCTCTGGCCTGTTGCCCGCCGGCGTTGAGCCAGGTGGGTTCTTGACTGGGTTGAGGCGGGCGGTGATGGCATGGACTCTGAGGCGTTGGCGTGAGCTGCGGTTCATGAATGAGAAAGGCCAAGTACTTACCCATGGAAAGTGCCAGCGAGAACTAGATAGTCATTAGTGCTGATCTGCTGAAGGCCGTCTTGGAAGTTCTTGTTGAAGACCAAGCCGCCGGCCTTGTTGATGATGATGAGAGCAAAGACGGTCCTGTTTGACATGTGAATATCATTGCAAGTCAAGCTTTCATGAGCTATACTACTTACATGATGAATGATACAGTTTATGTGCTAGCTATGCTCCGTTGTCAGGTTTCGTCGGGCCCTTTGAGGCTCACCAGTCCGTCGATATCATGGGAGACCATGAACCAGGGTGAGAGACGGGGAGGATGAGATGAGTGTCTGAGAGCCACGACGTCAGCAGCCATAAATGATGAGAGTTTGTGAGAAGACTTACTGAGGCGCCTTGATCTAGTCGTATTTTTAGTCAGATATCATAGATGTCTGGGCGTCTTGAAGTCTTGCTGGTCATGGTCCCCTTTCTCGAGGGTTTGATAGATGGACGAGCTCCTGCTCCTGCGGGACCGCCACGCGACTAGACTCTGGCACCCATCTCCGGGCGAGCCCCACTCATTAAGCTGGGGTACGTACACTATCAAGAACCACTGCCTTTCAGCCTCTTCGTCCATCCCGTCCCATCAACCTCTACCAACATTGGCTTCTCCATCTCTCAGCCTACGCCTCGCGCAGACCATCGCCCGCCGCCCGCGCATCGCACACGATCTCCCCAGTATCACGCGATTCAGCTAGAAGCTCAATTATCCAATTTCGAAGCCGCAGCGCAACTCTCTCTCCCCAACGATGGAAGATACACAAGCACCCAGGCCCAAGAAGACCATCAACCACCCTCGAACCTCGCGACCCAAGCCCCCGCCCCCTGGAAACGAGGAGGCATCGGCTGTCCTTAACCTTGGCGAGTTCCAGGACGTGGACACCCTGACGCTCTCTGAGGCGGCGCTGGTCCTGAACGCCCTTGTCGCTAAGCGACGGAACGACCGCAAGAACGTGAACGAGACCGAGTAAATAGCCCTGGAGCCCCTGGACTGCTCGTGTCTGGATGAGAATGGCAAGGCTGACTATGGTTCCCTGTACAGGATGTTGAACCAGACACTTGGCTACCTCGACCACTTTGCCCGGTTCACGCAGAAGGAGAACGTCGAGGCCGTGGAGCGCCTGCTTAGCGCGCATAAGAACCTAGCTAAGTTTGAGCGCGCGCAGCTTGGTATGGGCGACTTTGGCTCTGTATGTGCTGGGAGTGAAAGGCTAACACGAGACGCGCTCTAGGCTCCTTGTGCTGCGAAAACGCCGACGAGGCCAAGACGCTGATCCCGTCGCTGGCCGACAAGATCAAGGACGAGGACCTCCAAGATCTCCTCGACGAAATCTCCAAGCTTCAGAACCGGTGAAGCACTCACTTCAAATGGGGTTAGAACCTGTGAGATTATTTTACACTGGCGTGGTTTTTTCCAAGATTGGCTTTTCTGGGTCAGAGACATAAAAACTTCTTTTTCGGGAAAATGGTTACGGGGCAGAGGATACGTCCCGAGGATGTTTTTCTTTTTTCTTTTCTATTCTTGTTGCATTTCAGGCGCATAGCGGGAAGGGCACCGCATATTACACAACGATTGCCTCACGAGTAGGTATGGTTGTGAGAGACCACCTCCGTGCTTGGACAGAACCAGCAGGCAATCTCTTGTACCATTGATATTACGACGAAAAGACTAAATGGATTGCTTTCTTATTTGAGTTGGGTGCTGGTGAGTTTCAATCATGATTGATAACCGTTGACTATCGGTTGGCAAATACGACCATGTCTCCCTGGCAGAATCCACAGATAACTACACTACAACCCCGGAATTGGACGAAGAGGATGAGCTTCGTCATAAGGTGAACGTCATGGTTGGACTTGCTTTGGTGTCATTCTTGCTGCTCAACATATCATCAACTATAGACCCTCTGGGCTCTAAGCAGCCTTGGCCGCCACACCGACAACCTTGTCAATCTCAGCGATAAAGTCCTTTGCGTTGCCATTGTTTCCCCGGTCCTGCATAGCCACATGCCGCGAGAAGGCGTCTTCGGGCTTGATGACGTATTCGGGGATCTTGACGTTGCCCTTCTTCCACACGTACTTCTTGCCACCGGTCTCGTCTGTCGGCGCTCGGTCGAAACCGCGCAGCGCCCGGGGCCTGTAGCTGGAGATCTTGCTCATGCGGTACTGAACCGACGGGTGGATCATCTCGTACGTGCTGCCCAGCTGCCGGCCCTTGTCATCCTTTTCGTACTGGCCCGGTGTCCTGTCGACCGAGCCCGCGGCGATCATGGCGCCTGTGAAGCTGTCGACGATGGGGCCTGTGGCCCAGCCCCTGATGGTCTCCTCGGGCACTTTCCTCACCTCACCCTTCCTCACGCCAGTCCTGTCCAGAGTAGCTGCTACACGGCTCGTGATTAGGCCTCGGCCAAAGTCCTTCTCCTCGCCTTTCTGGATGCTCTCCAGCAGAGGCTTGATGAGATTGAATCGGTCCTCAACAGCCGACTGACCCAGCCCAGATAGGCTGCCTTCTTCGATGAATTGGAGGTATGGAGCAACTTGCTCGCACATCCAGGCAAAGGAGATGAGGGCAATTTCTAGGACTGTTAGCACGGTGGCCCTGTCTGAGCTTCGTAGGTGAACTCACGCTCGAAATCCCCCTTCTTGTCCGTGAGGAGATCATCATTGCCTCCTCCGATATTGATGTGAACGCCAGGGAACCAGACCTGTAGTAGCTCCGATTTGTTACCTTGCAGCTGCTCGTACATTTCGCCATCGACGACGGCACCCCAGGCGTCCGATAGCTGCTTTGCAGTGGCACCAGAATTCTTCTGAATCGTCTGCCAGTCAGCCCAGAGCTGTGAGACCTCCTTGCTTGGCTTGGGTGGGCTCTGTTCGCCATTGGCGGGAAAGTGCCAGAGCGAGGGCGAGAAAGGACCCCGATGCTCGTCGAGGGCCAGTGCATGGAAAGCATGCTGGATATCTGGACTCAGATGTTAACTACAGAAGAAAGGTCATGCTATATCTGAGTCCTGCGACTTACAAGGACTGAGGGTGATGTTGTGAAAGCCAGGCTCCGCGATGCCCAACGTCTTCTCGAGGAACTTGAGGTTGAACTTGGTCCAGGGCAAATCTGGGATACCCAGGCTACCGACAGTGTCAAAGACTCCGACGACTTTGATATTTCTTGACGCCTCGGGAGCGTCATGGTGGGGAGGCTGGTCCCATTTCGATATGTCCCTGTTGGTCTGGTCCTTTGCTAGGATACCATTGACCCAGTCTCTGTACGCCTGAGATTTCCGGAAGTGCATGCCATCCGCGTTCTTCTGGTAAAGAGCGTAGAGATCAGGGAAGTCCTGCAAGTCCTTGGGGCACACAATGCCAATATCGGTAACGAGACCGGCCACCGCACGAGCTGTGTAGGCGCCACGCGAGAAGCCAAAGCAAAAGATCTCGTCGCCAACGTTGTAGTTGAGGACGAGGAAGTTATAAGCCTCAATGACGTTCCCGATAAAGCCAATGCCGAGTCCTCCCTGCCGGTTCTGCTCGTCCTGACCGAGGTCCCCGGTGCCGATGCCGGCGTCGTAGTACACGACCTGCTGCCAGACCTTACCATCCTTGTCCTTTCCGCTGCGGGAGATGGAGCGGGCGAGCCTGGTAACGTTGGAGGGGATGTTCTTGAGGCCTGTGACCGAAGACTGCCAGGTGCCGTCGCAGCAGATGACGAGGCGCTTTGGAGCAGCCGCCTTGTCCTGCGAGGCTTCGTGGTGGCTGTCCTCGGTGCCGAGTGGCAGGAAGCCTTGGGAGTTGGATTCCGGCTTGGAGGGCATTGCAGTAACTGGTTCTGTTATGGGTAGGAAATGCAGTGTTCGTGATTGAAGAGTTAATTGCAGTCAGACTGACAGCAGATTTACCAGGGCTTTTATAATTGCTCATCCTGGAGCTGCCGTGTTGAACGTCAGATTCTCCTCGTCAAGGGCGTGTACCAAGGACGGCTCAGAGACCATCAGCACAAATACTGAAAGCACCCTCAGCATAGGACTCACCTGTCAAGTGTTGCCTTTATTTTGAATGCCCTCTCCCGGCAAGTTCCCCCATGCATCTGTTCCTGCACACTCCTCTGCTGTCATCACATTGTGATTCAGCTGAAGCCACAATGGCTGTCGTGTCTTAGTCGGCAATCCCAGAGCAGTTCTGATAGTCCTTCACCCCTCATCTTGGCGCGAGATTGTGTCCGATTGTGAGGTCGTGATAGGCCCGGACCAAGAATGAGGCAAGCTGTGGTGAAACTATACATAGACGGCAGCGCTGCTGTGCAAACCACTCGATACCATATGTGCTCTGACACCTTCGGGTGAGCCGTTGCCTTGCGGGGTTGAATGATCCAATGCCGATAAGCAAGATGAGTTGTGTAGGGACCTCGGTATCGATTGAATCTGTAGCTGGGCGTTCGAGTGGTCCTCGTTGCCCAGAGTGAGACAGTCAGATTGCACCTCATCGTCGTTATGTACGTGATACAACAGATACGGAAATCCACCCGACTCCGCCTATGATGCGGGCCGCAGCGGGAAGACCGAACTGTCGAGTATTCGTTCCCTGTTGCTCCAATAGAGCCGAGTTGTCAACCTTCGTCATGACGAGAGAGGCGTTGCGCAGAGTCGATCTGCGCCACGCGGCGGATTATTTCAACCTATTCGAGTTTTCATAATACCGAGCCTTATTGTACAAAGATGGGGTATTTTTCTCCACACAACGCCAGAAAATGCTTGTCAATAGTCTCCCTTTTCGCTGTCCCCCAAACCGCCCCTTTAAAAAGCAAAAAAGAGCAAGAAAATATCACCTTCCGCTAACGCTCCTCTTGTCCAAGGGTGCGGTAATGGTTCCAGTGGTTGACGTAAGTTTGCTGCTGGCGTTCCCTCATTGACGCGTTCAGATTGGCCCGAGGATCAACAGGACCTCTGGTCTGGGCGGGATACCCCCCGTGCTCATACGGGAGCGGGTAAGGGTGAGTGGTTCCCGTCGAGTCTGTTGGGTGAGACAACGGGTGAGGGTCGTCCCTGGGGTCGTTGAACGGGGCTGCAGGAAGCTCAACTGGGGCAGTACTGGTGCCGTCCATCTCAAAGGTGCCACTTGGGGGTCGGTAAGGATCGTGTGTCCTGTCAACTCGACCTGTGAAGGCAATGTCAACATCATGGTGCTATTACTCGTTGTGTTAGTGGACAAAGACATACCTCCGAACGGTGCAAATGGATCCTGGCCTCGGTTATTTGAGGGATGGGTTCGGAAGCCAAAGTTATACACCGAAGGTCCCTTGTCTTCTTCAGAGGTGTCCGGCCTGCCGCCGGCGTCAGACTCCCCAGAGCCGTCTCTGTTGCGCTTTTGACGGCGGCGGAACCAGGTAACCAGGAGGACGGCCAAGATAGCAAGGCCGACGATGCCGCCGACGGTTGCTCCGACAATAAGTCCCGTTGGCTGTGGCTCGCCTTCCTGGTCCCCAGCAGAGGAACCCTCCGCCGCCGTCTGGGTGGGAGCACCAGTGTCTGTGTCTCCAGTTGCCGGCAGAGTAGCTGCCTCTGTGGTGTCCGAGGAGAAGAAAGAAATGAAGCTGGGCTCAGGAGTCGGTTCTGGGGTTTTATCGGTAATGATAACGGTGTGCCTCGTGACAGTGACTCGGTTAGGATTCGGGATGGTGCGGGTTGTGCCTGAATCAGTCATGGTCTTGGAAGGCAGCTCGTCACTTGCAGTCGAACGCTCGGCCGAAGAATCGGTCGAAGTCACATCTTCGAAATCGTCTGTCGTAGAGGTCGTCATGGTCGTTGAGCGTGGAATAAGCGTGATGGTACTGGTGAACAACCAATCGTCCGTGTCGAGAAACACGATTTCGCAACCGTGGGGGGTGCGGCACGGGTTATGACGGCAGCAGCCCTCCCAGTGGAAGTCGGGGTTTGGACAGTCCCAGAAGTATTCGCCCTTGGGGCACTTGGGCATATCCTTGTTGTCGTTGTTAGTCTGGCCGTTGCCGGCGCGGCGTTGGATCTTGAAATGGGTCATAGTGGTGACAAACAGAGTTGCAAACGCCGATGGATCGTATTGTTGAACAAGTCTGAGGAGAATAGAGAAAGAGGAGAAGAAGAATAAGAACGCCGAGATCAATTTATACGTTTGACCGTTTGACGAGCCGTGTTTACTGCTCGCCATGTGAGTTTGTAACGGCCGTCGCAGTTTCCGTGAATCTGCGAAGAAGGATTCGAGCCACCGAAAAATCAAAGACGGCGCATGCAAGAGCAGATGAAGTTGCAGATGACTTCAAAGTCTGGGCGAGTGCCAAACAAGAGACGAGACGAGCCCCCTTCCTTCTGCAGCGCTGTTTGTGCAGGTGGTCGAAAAGAATAGGGAGCCTCCGCCGGGTGTTGGTACCTGTCGGCCAAACTTGGCCCGCCGGCTCCGTCAATGGGCAGTGAGGCAGCCAGATTGAAGTGGCAGATGACGCTATTCGAGTGACTGGTCCTTTTGGTATAGCAAACGAGTGGTGAGACGTTTAGTCGGCCGAGACTCCCTGGGGGAAATGGAAGGGGGAAGCACTGAAGGGAGTGCGAGAGGCTGTGAGAGGTGAAGCTGGTGCGCAGGAGAAGACAGTAGGTGGAAGAAGAGAAGGGAAATAAAAGAAAAGAGAGGCAAATCGGGAGAAATAAAACCGAAGAAGCCCCTCGAGGAAGGAGTTGCTCCAAGCATTTTTGCTTGTTTAACCACAATAAGCCACCCCCCAGGTCCAATATCAACTACCTTGGGTACCTATCCTATTCTCTCTACGCCCTCACCTCCAATCCCCAGATTCTTCCCTTTGCATCAATAGCTACATGAAACATCTAATTCTGGTAACACATTCAACCGTCAAGGCAGGGCCGAGTTACACACGCCATCCAAATACATGACCATGTCCGTCCGAGCGCCCACTCTCCTTTCTTTGTCCTCTGCCCCGACTCCTACACAAAGGCACAAAGAACAAGGACGAGAGGGCACGAGACCTCACTCCTCGCTTGGAATAAGCCCATGCGAACACCCACGCATGAATATCAACGTGGGCCGTCCTCGTATATCAACAATCTCTCTCCCATCCTCAGAATGGCTTTCGTCTCTGCTGCTGGGCAGCACAACCTGGGCCCTGAATGCCCTCACAAGTCCCTTCCAACGCTCAACTACTCATGCAATAATACTTGCCGAAAAACAAAGGGGAGGCATGCCATAGTAAATTATGGGAGAGCAAACAATCCACTACCCATGCACCTTTGGTGGCGCTGTTACTACTAGGTGTCACACGTCGCGTCTCGGTGCAAGGAGATACAGTACAAGATGTGTCTGGACACAAATACTTACCTCGGCCGAAGAGTAGGCCAAAAGGACTAGCTAGCCTCGCTCCGGACATGGAGTGGGAATTAACATGAGAGGTCTCTTGAGCTATCAAATAGGAGTCGGGTAAGCCAAGATAACATTATCCGTGATATCATTGTTGAAAACACCTAGTTTTATACGCCAAAGACATGATGAACCTTGCCAACAACTTTTCACGCTTTAGTCTAACCCTTGCATCGCGTCTTTCTCTTTCTACAGCTTCTCCAACAAAAGCTTGCTACCGGCGTTGCCCACAGGCTTATCACCCTTCTTCTTGCCCTTCTTGGCAGCCTTTGGGGCAGCCTCCTGAGCCTCACGAGCGGCCTTTTGCTCTGCCGTCTCCTCCTTGGCAGCCTTCTCCAGGGCCTTCTTGTTCTTCTTCAGCGTCTTTCTGAGCGCGTCCGCCTCGCCAAAGTCGCTCGCCTCGAGAAGGCCAACAACCACAAACGAGCTCGGGCCAGTCGCCCAGTCCAGAATGTGCTCCTTGATGATTGGGTATAGAATGTTGGAAAACTCAAGAGGTGGGTCGACGGGGATGATTTTGCCTGCTGCCTTGTCATACTTGCCGCCCTGAATCAGTGACTTGAGCATTCGTCCACCATGTGGTGTCCGAGAAATATGAACCTGCGGCTGCAAATCATCCTCTGAGGGTTCTTGGCTGGGGTCACCGCTGGCCGATCCCGCAATCGCCTCAAGTGCGCTCTGTTTATCACCGACACCAGAAAGAAGAACATTCGTCACAAGCTGACAGCCAAAGGCGGTTGCCGTCAAGTCAGCAGGTGCCTCCGCGATGACAGAGATGAGCTGAGGCGACACAGCAGCAGCCAGTTCGTTCCGTCTGATATCTTCGTCCTTCTTACTCGTTGTCTTGCGGATCTCGTGGACCTGCTTGAGAAGCTCGACATCGAATGACTGACTCTGGGGGAAGAGTGATTTGGCCAGACCCTCAAACAGGTACAGAATTGTTGTCCTGGCAAAAGGGTTGTTGGCTGCAGCAACCACATTTTGAACAATATTCTCGCCCTCGCCGAGAAGTTCTGGGAAGATGGTCTTTGCCGTCAACTTGGTATCATCGACAACATCGTACGCTGTCAGGATGACCAGGTGAGCGAATGGATCACCTGACATGAGGAGATAGGTGTCCTTATAAGTCTTTAGGATTTGCTTTCGGTCTTTTGAGGAGCCATAGGCAAGGAGCAAGCAGGTGAGATTGGCGCCATTGCGAGTAAAGGCCATGTTCTTTAGCAGATCTCCGCTCTCGTCCCCCTTGACCATTTCGACAAACTCTGTGAACTCTTCTGTGCCAGGCTGGGTATTGGAAAAGAATTGGAACATTGCATCGTGGAGCATGGTGAAACCCGTCATCTTCTTCTGGACAAGGGTGTTGATCATTTCAACAAGAGTTTTCATGATCGGGCCTCGCTTGCTGGGCTCAGCCTCGAGAATGCTCTTGAGATCTGCCGTTGGCTCCGTGTCCTTGGTGAGTTCTCGAAGAGAAAACTCAGGACCGTAAAATTCGCGGAGGAGAGTAGCCTTCTGCTCCTTTGTCGCAACGCCTCGGTAGACATCGTCGAGAATCCAGGATGCTTCGGGGTGATTGATCAACTTTCGGACACGTCCGTAAAACTCGGGAATGATGATATCGCGAATCTCCTCGTCGTTCTGAACCAGAAGTTTTCCAATCAAGAACTTGGCGTATCGACTCTCGGCAAGCTGAGCATATGTGCCCTGGAGTTCCTTGGCAATCTGCTTCCTCTGCTCAGGTGTCGCATACTTAATGGCGGTTTGCACAGCTCGAACGGCATCGTGCTTGAGCACGAAATCCTTGATGCGTCCGGTGATGATACCGAACAGCTCGTCGACCAGGGTCTGCCTCTCGTCCTTGGGCACATGCGATTTCCGTCGCAGGCGCTCCCAAAGCTTCTTTGTGCGTTGGACTTCGTCGGCCAGAGGCTTCGCGGCCTTGCGCTCTTGGGCGAGCTGCTTCTGCTTCGCATGGGACTCGCGCGAGGTTTGGCCTGGAACAAGGTTAGCATTGACCGATTGTGCACTGTCATCATGAATGGAGATATACCTCGTTCGAATGTCTTTCCATTTGAAGCATTATCCGAAGGCTTGGACGACTTCTGAGGCGCCTCGTCGCTCAGATCAACACCGCCATCCTCCGAGTCCTCTGAGGAATCATCTTCAGGCTCTTCGACGGGCTGCTTCTTTCGGGTCTTGGTCTCTTCCAATCGTGCCTTCTTCTTATTCCTTTCGACGGCCCTGATCTTACCAGCGGGGACGTGTTTTCGCTTGGTTCCAGCTTCCGCGGTTTTGGTAGCCATTGTTGCGATGTTGGTTGAGGCCGGGGATGGGAGAGTCGCAGTTGAGAGCGCTTCGCAAGAACTAGCAACTTTTTTTTCTGGGAGTTGGGGCGATAAGCTTGGTCTCCCGCCGCTTTGCCAGCCGATAAGAAATGTACCCACTTTTCGTACTCGCCGGTTCAGATGTTGGAGGCCGTCACGTGCAACCTTGACAATGATAATTCTTTAGTTTCCAAGTTGTAGTGAAAGTCGTATTTTCACCTTTGAGATGATTTATCAGATAAGAAATAGATCTAGTGAGGTATTTCATTTGTCGGTTTCAATAATTGCTGTTGCAGTGGCACATTTCGCTATCCCAAAATAGCCAAATACTCTCATAACGCTATTTACCAAGCAAAGGTAATTAAGAAGTAAAGTAAAATCGAACTATCAAGAAAGCCTCGATATACAAATTACCTGTGTTATAATTACATTGTTCAAGCAAAGTTCTTCTCTTAATGGTGCTGAGGTGCCAAGTTGGATCGAATGCTAAGGCTTGGATCAACACCTTTAGATGATGTTCATCAACCAGCCAATATTACCTAGGCATTGACATTAATTATTGATCTCCAATGAATTTCTGGCCATCTATCATAGCAATCCTGAATCTACTTGCCTCACCTCGTAAGTCCAATTGTCCGCTGTTCCTTAACGAGCCTTGCAGGCGTATAAGATCCTGTTGCTTATTTGTAAAAAGATAAAAAAAAAAAAAANTCATAGGTTGGAATGTTCTATCGGATGCATCGAATGGTGCCTCTTCAAACTGATGGATCAATGACTAGGTATTCTCCGTCATTGTCACCGTCACCCACTCTCGTTCAAGTGCTGATGCCGGCCATCATCAACCAATGATCTTCTTCCACTGTTGTGAGCCAAATCAGCCATTTCGCCATAAAACGATCACCGGCTGCTCAAAACCATCACTTTGGTAGTCTAATGTTCTGCCTCCAAAAACTCCAAACTCCCGAGTAGCCGTACTAGGCACCCGTTGCCGCGTCATCATGTGGCATTTTGGTTCTTATCGTCTTCAACCAGTCTCAAAAACACCGGCTATCCAATGACCCAAGACGACTGGTCGTCTAGTGTATCCGATCGGAATATTGTCGCGATGTAGTCGGGGTCCTCCGTACACGTTGTCTTCGGTGACCCATGAACAACGACCGCCCCAGCTCACTGCAATAGTATGTTTACACGTGAATTTCGGTAGTTCAAAGTGCCGCCCAGCTCAGCAAGCACAACCGGCTTATAGATAGTTCTTCTTCTTGGCGGTTCTGGTATATTGTGTGAGGTGCCACTCAACATCACCGTCCTTGTTCTCGAGGGTGCCGCTGCGGATCTCAAACATCCTCATGGTCATCCGTGGTCCAACCTCGGCCAACTCGACGCTGTCGTATCCTGTTCTGACAAATACATGGTGCCTGACTTCAATGCTATCCTCGATGTTCTTGAATGTCACGACTCGGTTGCCGACCTTGTTCTTGCTGGTGATAGCTTCCCTAGGAGGGAAAACATGCTTGAGCACCTTGACAACTCGCTCTCCTAGTCGGCTGGTGAAACCGTCAAAGATAAGGTGCGGGTACGACTCGCTCACTGTTCCTCGCACACTGCCAGGGATATCATGACGCAGGACGACATTGTGTAAGGAGAATGAGACGGTTGGGCCGTGAGGGAAATGTGACAAGGTCAAGGCTGTCGGCGTGCCTCGATGCTCGTGGAGAAGGACAACGTCTGACAGGCCTGCAGACTGGGCGGATCGCACAAGGTCGGGCAAGATGAGATTACCACGGTTCAGGCGAACGGCCGTGGGAAGAAGCAGCCTGATTTCCTTCGCAAAAGCTGCTAATCTCGCTGAAGGGTCGCGGGAAGTTGTCACGAGAACTCTGGGGTCGACAATACCAGAGAGCTGGGCATACTCGTCGTCGAGGTCAAGCTGCTCGTTGGTGGTGAGGTCGGGCCGCGACTCATCGTACTGGTAGTCCTTTCGCAAAGCCTTGTCATTGGCGATCGTAGGGTCCAATGGCTTGCCAGAAGCAAGGGACGCTCTCAACTTCGCTCGCTTCTCGCTGATCTCGGCGTCTCGTAGGAGAAGAGCTCGTCGATAGAGATAGTCGCGCCTTTGGCGCGCTTGTTTGCGCTGTACAAGCATTGTTAGCTGATAGCAAAGCATTGATAGAGAATTCTCGTCCAACTCACAATCATGATCAGAGTCCGAGGGCTTCTCGCGTTCAAGATTCTGCTTCTCCAAACGTTGGCAGTCGATATAAAATTTCCGGAGCGCCGCCACCTAGAAAAAGTTCCTTATCGCAGGGTTGGATTTGACTGGGGCCGGGTGCGATAGTTGGACCCACCCAAGTTTGGCACCACCTGAGATCTGCATTTGCGCACGTGACTACGCGACCGTGTCTACCGCGTTGAGTGCCCTTAACAGTAGGGGCATCCCTCTTTACACGACCTGCACCACCCATCATTCATCACCACCAGTCAATTCACACATTCAACCACACGACACCAGATTCTTGTGTTCTATGCAACAAAGTCGCCGAAACACAACAGCCGACAAGATGCTGTCTTTTGCTCCTACTCCCATTTTTTCCAACTCCTGGGACCACCGGCCCGCCGTTTCCTCGCCGCTCTCATCCTCTCCGGTTCGCGCCTCGTCGCCACTATCACCAATTGACAGGAACGCGCTTCCGCAGCGACAAATCCAATCCTCGCCCATTCAGCCCCCCAAGTTCAAGTTTGCATCGCGTCCGACGCGTCCGAACCCAGTTTTACGGAAACGAGAGGATATCCAGGAGGGCAGACGGAGGCTGTTTCTCCAGAACGTGCGCCAGAAGAGCGAGGACAAGGCTTGGCAAAGGAGAGACATTGAGGGACAGGTAAGACCCTACACTTGATCGCACAATTGCATGGCTTATACTAACATGCGCTGTAGTTTTTGAAGACCAACTACCTCGCAGACAAGGGGCAGCTGTCTCACGATGCTCCTGATGTCACAGACGCGGACATTGAGGACGCGATGGCTTTTCAACAGGAGCAGTCCCAGATTCCTGAGGAGGATGAGATGATGATGGATGAGGATGAGCAGTTTGAGGCTATGCTTGCTTCCTACGAGGACCAGCAGACAACATCATCGCAACCGCCCTCGTCCACACTATCAGACGAGGACTATGACGACATCTTTGCTGAACTGATCGCACAAGAACAATCACAACAAGCTATGCAGTCTGGGTTACACTACCAGATGGATGCCTCTGGAGATACAGAGATGCAGTGATGAATGAACAGTTTTGGTTGCTTTTGTGGGGGCTATTGCTTGACATTTTGGCGTTGGGGTAACAGGGACTACAAGAGCATGGCGTTTTGGCGATACCAGTGGTACATTGGACTTGTACATCTACTGTATAGGAAAGGGTATATAGATGACTTGGAGGGAGCGTCTATGGTTGGTATTTACTGAGGATTACACGCTTCATCCGAAGGATTGAGCGCTTCCTGTGCGGATTGCATATCCCCAACCAAATCAGAGGGAGGCGACCCTGCTGCTTGCATCTAGACGAGCAGTCAGCAATCAAAAATTTGCCGCAGAGAGTTGAGGAAATGACAAACCTTTTGCATCTTGTCCACGATGAATTCACGATCCGCTGCATTCGAGTCCGAGTACGTCTTCTCCTCGAACTTGGCCACAATCTCACGCACGACGGACTGCTGCTCCTCATAACGCTTCAGGTCCTCCTTGGGCGTGGTGCCACGGTTCTTGGCAAGCCACTCGGGGAACTTTTCATCGAGCTCCTTCATGGGCTCGTAGAGGATCTCCTTGTTAGTGAGCTGCTCCATCATGCCCATGAGCATCTTGGAAAACTCCTCCTCGCTGCCCTCACCGCCGAGAGCACCAAGGTCTCCAGACGACAGCTGCTTCATCATCTCAGACATGAAGTCGTCTGAGGGACCCTCCGCGGCTGCAGCCGTGGCCTGGTCCCCCGAGGCCTGCATACGCTCCATGGTCCGGCGGATCGTCTCTTGAAAGGACGCATCCTCTGCCGGGGCCTGGGGCGCAGGACCGGTTGAAGTGCTTGGGGGAGGGGGAGCATCACCAGCCCCCTCTGCCGCGGCGATGTGCTTGAAGATGTCTTCGAACTGCGCTTGCATGTCGGGCTAGCTACGCGTTAGTCTGAGTCTGAGGACTTCTTATATGACGTTGGCTTACCGATTTCTCGAGCTCGCCTAGCAAATCAGCCATGCCAGCCTGGAGCTGCTTGGCAAACTCCTCTTCTGAAAAGGCATCATCGGCTTCTGGTTGCTTGCCGGAAGAAGCAGGCTCTTTGGGAGCTTCAGTTGAACTAGGACCGGCAGCTTCAGTCGGCTTTTTCGAATCTAGCTTGACAGCAGAAAAGTCATCGAGCATGTCTAATAAAATAGTTAGTCAAGTTTGTTCAACGAGGGCATGTCTCATCTTCAAGTTCCACATACCATCCAAATCATCTAAGTCATCTTCATCCGGGTCTGGGACGTCCTCATACTCTTCGACAGGCTGCTTGGCAACCTCAGCTGCTGGTACTGGTGCAGGGGGTGCAGGAGGATCAGCGGTTTTCTCCTCGACAGGTGTCGCCTCAACAACCTTCTCGACAGCCTTCTCTTCGACAGGTTTCTCTTCGGTAGGTTTCTCTTCAGTGGCCTTCTCCTCAACAGCTTTCTCTTTGATAGGCTTCTCTTCGATAGGTGCCTCCTCGAGAACCTTTTCGATAGCCTTCTCCTCGACAATCTTCTCTTCGACAGCTTTTTCCTCGGCAGCCTTCTCTACCACAGCTTCTGTCGCAGTAGCAGCAGTAGCAGTCACCGCCGCGGCTGCAGTAAGAACTACAGCCGCATCTGGAGGAGCAGCCGCAGGTGACTCCGCTGTTGGAGTAGGTGTCACCGTTGACGGAGTAGGAACCGGAGGATCGGCGACCGGAGCGTCGGGCATGGGAATATCAGATGAAGAGGCGGTGGTTGTGGGAGCGACAGTCTCGGCTTTGATATCTCCCTTTGTGTCGTCCTTCACCTCATCTTTGACATCCTCCTTGACCGCCTCTTTTAGCTCCTGCTTGACCTCCTCCTGCTTTGCAGTTTCTGCTTCCTTTGTTGCGTCCATGCTGGCCTCTGGCACCTTGCTCCTTGAACACAGCTGTCTTCTTCACAGACTCTCTCACAAACCCCACATGCAAACAGTCCTTGCCAACGGAGGAGAGACGGGTGGAGATGGAAGCCGCCGTGCTGGAGGATGAGATGAAGGAGATGTATTACACCAGAGTACTGAGATACGAAGCTGCACCCGATGTAGAAGAGGCTGCAGAATGAGGCTCTGTGATGCAAGAGTTGAAGTTAGGTAGTAATTTCATACCAAGGTGTGCAGTCTCAACGCCGCCTCTCTCCCACCATTGAGCCGAGGTGATGATGGCCACGCTACTGTGCCTAGGTCCTTCTCCTTCCATCGCTGCAGCCCCTCACTAACGGCTCGGGCCCAGTGGTCACCCCGCCAAAGCTGCGCTGTCCCTCGCCCCTGGTACCGCTGGAATGTGCAGGGTTGCCCCTACGGTCCAGGCCACATTAGCGGGGTTTCCCGGGAGGGTACGTGCTCTCAGCGCTGGCGCCACTTTTCGACCAACGACAGCGGGTTTTTGGGGGGCCAGTGCATCGAATCGTCCATCCACAGACGTCGCTTCGTGAATTGCATGCGCAAACAGCGTCAGGCTCTGGCTTCGATCTGATTCTTTTGTCAGCACTTTTCCAGCACAACACCTTTGTTTTCTCGCAACGACCATCAGGCACCCTGCGCAGCTCGAGGGCATCTCCTCGCCGATCTTTTCCATCATCACCGCCCGCCTTCCTCAACCATCATCAGCCCTTGGCTAGGTGCGACTTGGACTCTGAACGACCCCGTGGCCGCTTTTCTTTCACCCGCGAAAACTACACCTACTTTCAACCGCGCACCGACCGACGACGTCGCAAACGAAGCCATGGCTCTGTGTCAGAACCGATTACAAGAGGAGAGGTGAGGCTACATGGGGTTATCGTTGGTTATGGCAATAATACTGAGACCTGGGCAGGAAGCAGTGGCGGCGAGACCATCCGTTTGGATTCTATGCAAAGCCCCAGCGCACCAAGGAGGGGGTTCTCGACGTCAAGAACTGGGAGTGTGGCATCCCTGGAAAGGAGAATACCATCTGGGCTGGCGGACTATTCAAGCTGACGATCGCTTTTCCCGACGGTGAGTGCGAATATCTTGGCAGAGCAACATGCCCTCGTGACTATGCTGACTTGGCTTGATGTGATAGAGTATCCCACAAAGCCCCCAAAGTGTAAGTGACGAGAGATCTGTATGCTTGAGAGGAGATCATTGATGCTGATATACGTCCAGGCAAATTTGTCCCTCCGCTGTTCCACCCGAACGTGTACCCCTCTGGCACCGTCTGCCTGTCCATCCTCAACGAGGAGGAAGCGTGGAAACCCGCCATCACCGTCAAGCAGATCCTGCTGGGTATCCAGGATCTCCTCAACGACCCAAACCCCGAATCACCCGCTCAGGCGGAGGCGTACAACCTATTTAAGAGGGATCGCGCTGAGTACGAGAAGCGGGTTCGCCGCCTGGTCCGCGACAACCCCACGCCCTGATGCATGCTCTACAGAGGCGATCGTTTGAGGAGGAGGCTTTTTAGACAACTTTTTCTTCTTTTCACTGTAAGGGATCTCTGGCTATGGCGTTTGGGGAAATACCAAGGCGGAAATTCACTCGGAGCCTGTGGGTGAGGTACACGGCATGACATGGCTCGCGTGAACGAGGGCTAGGGGTTAGGTATGAGCCTGGCAGCCCATCGGAGAGAGGCATGGGAGGTAGTCGAACCACGGGGAGAGCATTTTCCTTTGAATCTCAAGCAAGTCTCTATTTTTCTTCTAGGCATGTCGTTGATAGTCGAGGGCCGTTGTCGGTTGAAGTGATCTGGATCCATGCGGCGAGTGAATCATTTGCCGTTGCGCCCTCGGAACAACTCGAACAAGTTCCAGGGTCTGCCCCACCACGGGGCTTTTATCATGGTGGATGTCCCGCATCGCGAGACAACCAACGGTGGCGGCAGAGGACCCGATGAAGCTACGGACGTACGGGACCTTGCTTTGCGTTGCCTTGTTTTGAAATGACCGTGTTGTTGAGTGACAGGTAGCGCATGCAGCCGAATATGATTTATGTTGAGAGCAGCTCGTTATGGACACGTCTGGGTAGGGGTTGTCGGCCGTCCGCTCACCGGATACCCTTGGATGAGATATCACATCAAAGCTTGCCCGAATTGGTCGGTAGCATTGACTGTGACGCAAAGCGACCAGGCACACGGCCGTTATATTTCCCTTATCGACCGATCCAAGTTATGTAATTCGTCTGAGAGCCTCAGGGCTTGGTCTCTGTTCGGCCGCCAATGATGACGGCCGAATTACAAGCCGAAGTCGGCCATCCCGACTCACATGTCCCCAATCTTTTGGATCCGGGTGCTCGATACAACGACCGATGGGCTGGGCCGGTAACGAGAAGCCATTAGCGGGCCTTTTCTTCCGTGTGCACAGAAGAGAGACAGCCGGGCAGACAGAAAACAAGACAAGCAGGGCGATATGACCTTGGGCCGGCTAATCGGTCGCTATCAACAGTGGAGGGCAAGACAGAGCCGGTCGTCCAAACAGCTGTCCGCGGCCGGCCCCAGTGCGGCAGCGGAGCACGTATCGATGGCTGTGGATAACCTTAAGACGTTGGATTCGACCATAACCGCAGGTAGCCTTGCGCTTGTTTTTTTATCCCTCTCTCGCGTCCCGTCTGGCTTGTCTGTAGGTCCTGAGCCGGCGGGAAGAGAGGAGTCATACTACCACCAGTGGAGGAAAAAAAACTCCACCCTCTCTTTCCCCTGCCGCCCTCCTCGCCTGCCCGCGCAGCTAAAATATTAATCTTTCCCTCCTCCCATTCCCCTTTCCCTCTCCGTATCTCCGTCACACACTTACTCTCGGGTTGTCCACACAGAGAACGTGCGCAGTCTTTTCTGAAAAACCGCAATCATGTGTGGCATCTTCGCCTGTCATCGGTACGCTTCCCTCGCCCCCTGCGAACATGGATCCTTGGAGTTTGGCGGTGCCTGGGCCTGGGCCGATTTTGTTGGAGGGGTACAGGCACGCGCAAAAGGACCCCGCCATCAATTGATGGCAGAAGCACACATTTCGACCCCGCGGTCGCGGTGGTGGGAGAAAAAAAAAAGGTTCATCATGGCGCGACTGACGTTTGTGCGCCGCTCATAGTCACCCCGACGTCCAAAAGTTCAAGCCGACTGCGCTCAAGCTTGCAAAGCAGTATGTATCTGCCTCCATTGGGAATTGAAAAGGGCTTAGAAACTGATTTTACTGCTACAGGATTCGGCACCGTGGCCCCGATTGGAGTAAGTGACATTACCATCCGGATTGTCACCCCTCGCACGAGCGCAAATACTAAGTCGCATGTCCAGGCGGAAGTATCATCTCCAACCACACCAGTGAGTCAATTGGCCTCGAAACTGCGATTCCGTGCGGTCCTGACTGTTGTGTATAGTCCTCTGCCATGAGCGTCTCAGCATTGTCGGTGTTGGTAAGTCGCAAGCCCTCGCGCGCCTTCGCCAGGGGATCCCGAATAACCATCTCTGCAGAGTCTGGCGCCCAGCCCCTGACCAACGCCGACGACAGCATCATTCTTGCTGTTAACGGCGAGATTTACAACCACCGTCTGATCCGAAAGCACCTCAAGGAGCAGTACCACTTCAAGACCACCTCGGACTGTGAAGTCATCATCCCCTTGGTAAGGAGCCCAACCAGATGCCTTCGACATGCCAGCAAAGACAGCAAGCTCACTGCGGACTGCCTCTAGTACACCGAGTACGATACCGACGCCCCCAACCATCTCGATGGCATGTTCTCCTTTGTGCTCTACGACAAGAAGCAAGACCGCACCATTGCCGCCCGAGATCCCATCGGTATCACCACCTTCTACCAGGGCTGGTCCTCCAAGGAGCCTGGTGCCGTCTACTTCGCCTCCGAGCTCAAGTGCCTGCACACTGTCTGTGACAAGATTGTCGCTTTCCCTCCCGGTCACGTTTACGACTCCAAGACTGGCGAGACGACTCGCTACTTCAACCCCTCGTGGTGGGACCCCGCCAAGGTTCCTCAGACACCCGTCGACTACAAGGTCCTTCGGACTGCGCTTGAGAAGGCTGTCCGGAAACGTCTCATGGCCGAGGTTCCCTTCGGTGTCTTGTTGTCGGGTGGTCTCGACTCCAGTTTGACTGCCTCTATCGCTCAGCGTGAGGTGACTCGCCTGCGAAAGAAGGCCCTCGAAGCAAACGGCAACGTTTTCCCTACCGAGAACGCTGACACTGGCGAGGGCCTTGTCGGTATCGACGATGACGACCACATCGACACCCTCACCTACCTCCCTCAGCTCAACTCCTTCTCTATCGGTCTGCCTGGTTCTCCTGATAACAAGGCCGCCCTCGAGGTCGCCAAGTTCCTCGGCACCAAGCACCACGTCATGACCTTCACCATCGAGGATGGTCTTAACGCTCTCTCTGATGTTATCTACCACCTCGAGACCTACGACGTCACCACCATCCGAGCTTCTACCCCTATGTATCTGCTGTCGCGCAAGATCAAGGCCATGGGTATCAAGATGGTTCTTAGTGGAGAGGGCAGTGACGAAATCTTTGGTGGTTACCTGTACTTCCACGCTGCGCCCAACAAGGAGGCATTCCACGAGGAGACTGTTCGCCGTGTCAAGAACTTGCACCTGGCTGACTGCCTCCGAGCCAACAAGTCGACCTCGGCTTGGGGTCTTGAGGCCCGTGTACCTTTCCTCGACAAGGAGGTGAGTTTAGAAGCTCGAGAGTGAAATCCCGTGAGCGTACTAACGGTTCAAATAGTTCCTCGAGACCTCGATGAACATTGACCCCCAAGACAAGATGATCACCAAGGATAAGCTCGAGAAGTACATTATCCGCAAGGCGTTCGATACTACCGACGAGCCTGATGAGCAGCCTTACCTCCCCGACTCGATCCTGTGGCGACAGAAGGAGCAGTTCTCGGACGGTGTCGGCTACGGCTGGATCGATTCCCTCAAGGACAACGCTGAGCTCCATGTGACGGACGAGATGATGAAGAACCCCAAGCCTGAGTGGGGCGACGACATTCCTGACACCAAGGAGGCGTATGTTTTGCCATTACGACGACTGATTGAACTTGACTGACATTTTTTGGTGATTAGTTACTGGTACCGATGCATGTTTGACGAGCACTTCCCTCCTCACTGCGCATCGACGGTTATGCGCTGGACGCCTACCTGGTCCAAGCAGTCGGACCCCAGTGGCCGGTACGTGATACCCCTGATGCCTCAAGTTGTCCCGTGGAACGAATGAGAACAGAGTCAATGCTAATGCTCAAGTACAGAGCTATTTCTATCCACAACGCCAAGTACAACAACGCGGCTTAATAACATAGCGAACCACGCAAGCACGGAGACTTAGTTCTCCATTGTATCTTAGACTATCCTGGGTGCCTACCACGTGCCCGACATAAAAGCATCTCTGGTTGCCGTTTTCCTGGATCAAAGAGAAAAGGCGTCTTGGGCTATTGCTTAGCATGATGATGATTGGTAACGGGACGGATGAAAATAAAATATGAATAAGGACAAAGAGAAAGTACCTTTGAGAGCGACGTAATGGTGAATGAATGGGATCCTGAGCGAATCCATCCCGAGGTCATGCTAAGTCCCTGATGTAGGAAGGGTTGCAAAGACATGGCTATGTCGGTCATTTATCGAGCGGTACGAGAAACGACGACAGGGTGTGAATATTGAACAAGGGAAGGCAACGGCACGGGAGATTACATCAAAATGCATGATGAATGAGCATGATGGTCTCTTGACGCGGTGGAGTGTCATGAGATGGTTTTTAGTCTCACCTGAGAGTTTATGCGGTGACGAAACCGCCGCCGTGAGCAAGTCATCCAGCTCGATATGGTTTGACTACCACAGGCTTAATGATTAGTTCTCCAGGACAGCGAGTAGTGTTGAGAAAAGTTGAGTCAAGTTATTTAGTGTGCAGAAACCAAGTTCTTGCCAGTCCTAATAACTTTCAGAGGTATTGATGAATGCCAAACAGCACAGGAGGCATAGCAATGAGATCTATAGTGACAAAGAGAGAGCGTCATTCTTAATAGATTCATAAGAACATATAGTAATATGAACACTGCACGTTTAGGACGTTCTGGCAGTATACTTCAAAACCAAGAGAGTCAGAGACTAAGCCAATAAGAGCCTGACGTAATGCCAAGTAGTACAACCAAGGGATATCAAAAGCCAAATCCATGTCGTAGAAGCCGTGCCGCCATGGTGTGAATGAGACAAGATGCACCGGATACCCGCGTGAGTATCCGATTTAGAGAGAAGCGACTTCCATAAGCCATCAAAGGGGAGGAGCTGGAGGGTCCATCAACATATGGCCATGGGCCAGGGGCGATCAACTTCCCTTTGATCAGGGCATCTTTCTCTGCGAAGGCCAATTCCTCTATTGCCGCATGTCCTCCTAGAAGAATACCTCGAACAGTCGTTAAGGCATGGGGGCGTCGGAGGTATCTTGGTTTGAGATGTATATGCAAATGGAAAATGTGAGCGAACTGGTGGTGAAAGGCTTAGGCTATCAAGGTCCAGAAAGACTATGATGCCGGGTGGGTGCCTCAGGCACGTCACTCGCAACAGAAAAAGAGGACGATGTTTTGGAATGGTCGGGCCATTTGGCAAGCCCATGGTTGGTTTGCACGGAAGGAGCAGGCAGTCGAGGAAGGAGTCCTGAGAGCAGATTGGGAAGGAACAGGCTCCAACGTAACTCGGACAAGACCAGAGCTGTTCGTAGAACGAACCAATTTACATCCTGGCTTTAGAAAAGAAAGCAAAAGATACTAATTAATTATATCTTAGGAATTATAATGTCATCATAAAAATCATCATGGAGTGCCTTACTGGCCCACAAGCGCTCATCTGTATATATTCAATCTTCTGTCCAAAATGTGCAGCTGCGTTAACAATGAGGGTAAGCCATGAGTCGAAAATTCCGTGAGATCCAGTAGCAATCTCCTTCTGCAATGGTAACAATACTAGGACTTTGAAGTTGATGCTTCTATCGATGTAGGACAGATGGCTATCCCTGGCTGCAAGAAGGGAGCGGCTAGATGGTCAGAAACCACCGAAATTGTAAGACAAATACTTTTGTTGGAGTAGGGCTAAAAGTAGGTTTATTTCATGAAAGACTAATATTACATAGTACTCAAGACTCTGGCCTGTTAGTGGTCATTTGAGAGCCATGGCTGTATCCGTTCTGCGATGGAGTCATATGTTCTTTGACCTCTGCGGGAGCGGTCAAGTAATTTAGCCAGGGATAGCCCATAACGGCAAATCCTAGAGTTTGGCAATGTCTATTCCCGATTCCCAAAATGAGAGTAGCCAAGAAATCTGAAGCGTCGTTTTACTGGGTTTCTGGAACCCACACGCGGGTTAAGAAAAACTGAGACACTACAGGCGAGGTAGCTCTAGGTTTTTGCAGCTCAGCAACGCATGCAAAATGGAAGATTTTAACAATGAAAAGAACACGACCTGACAGTCCTTCTTTTGGAGAACACCAAGCCAGTTTTCATTTTCTAAGGGATGGCATAAATCTGCGTCGTTAGTTAGACCAGGTCAAACCAGATTTCCCTATCATATGCAAGTTTTCCTAACCTGTCAAGCAGGTTTTCGTGCGGCGGCAAGCGGCAAACGAATCACCAGCTCTTGTACTGTTTCCCAGGTTCTGTATTCCAACAAACAAGGTGAGATGGCCGAGCGGCCTGAGGCGCCAGACTCGAGATGGGTTATCTCAGGGTACCTTCTTCGGTATCGAAAGATGCGTAGGTATCCTACTCCCATCAAAGCTTTTTACATCACATTTCTTTTTGTATCTGTTGTTTTGAGTTGCAGAGACTGAGATGAACATCACTGTTCTGTTGAAGCCATCACCGAGCAGCCTGAAGGACAACTGAAGGTGCAAAGTGGCGTGGGTGGGGTCGCACAAAAATGTGGCGCTGTGGCTCGACTCCGTTGGTACCTGGAAAGATGCTCTGGGAATGGCAGTTATGATACGAATATTAATGGAAGATATTTTCGTCTATTTTTCATGCTTCCTTTTTCCGGGCCAGTAGTTTTGAATTAATTCTTGTCCGATATTTGCTGAGACCAAGTAGCATATCCTCAGTGATGGAAGCTTCACCTCGGTCTGCTCCAAACCAACGACCACGACCTCCACTTCGATTATGCGTTGACGAAATAAATGCCAGCAAAGACATAAGACGAGGTTGGTGCCATGATTCCTGCTCTAGTAGGGACGCAGTACAACACATCATCGCATTGCATTGGGGAGAACGGGTCTTGGCTAGTCAGTTTGGGTTGCATGATGCTCACCCGGTCGAACGCTTTTTCATGCACATGTTCAACTGAAATTTGCTTCTGGAAGAACCGAAAAAGAAAGGGTTCAGCCATGACAGGAGGATGCTACCGTGGTGTTACCACTCGACGTCCTGCGTCCTTTTCGAGTTGTGAAGCCATCTCAGGCTACCCGATTCGGCAACAGGGTCGGTAACTGAGCCGAACGACAACAGACAGCCAGATGCAGCGACAACACTCAGGGTCCATCTTGCCTTTTATGACTCAAACTGCCTGCTTCTCTGCTGGCCAGTTTGCTCCTCCACGTGGGCCCTTGGGCGCTGGCACTGGGAAACTAATGCTAATTACCTGGCACCTGGGTAGCTATGCAGTAGACCGTGTTGTCACCGGGTGACCAGCCAAACTGGCACGGTGCCCCAGAAACTCGATTTGGCCCTGGCCTAGCTTCCACCCGCGAGCCCGACATCAGCCGATGGGACCTTGAAGGTCGGTGCCAATGCCGGCTCAGGCGCTGCTGCACAGGGCTGGCAGACAGAGGCACAGAAGCCTACAGGGGCCCCCGGCCGCTGAGGTGCTTGGTGGAGCTGCCCTCTAGGCGTCTTTGCACCCCCCCAACGAAAACCCAGGTGCGCAGCTGGACCCCTGTGTCAATTGCCCCCCCCCAAACATTTTCTCTCACGGCTCCTCACACATCATCTCCCGCGAGGCCCCGTTCCGCCCTCGACTGCCTCTTCTTCTCCTCCCCCCCATCTCTCCATCTCCATCTTCATCCCCCATTCTTCGAGAATTATAATCCATCCTTCTTCGTCCGTCCCAAGACACACAAACCACCGCAATCATGTCTATCCCCGCCTTCTCCGACATTGCCAAGCCGGCCAACGATGTATGCTTGCTACTCCCGCCCCAATTGCTGTTGATATTTGCACTGTTTTGATTTCTGCTCGCTGCCGCGCCTTTGCTGCTTTGGCAGTCCTGTTCTCGCGCTCCGAAACTATTGCGCCAGCCAGGGCAGAGACAGAGGCTACAGCTCTAGTCGCCAATTGCTTCCAGAAGCTTTGCATCAATATCTTACCAGGGAGCTTCTGCTAACCTTTGCGCCTCTTTTGCGCCGTTTTATAGCTCCTCAACAAGGATTTCTACCACCTCTCGGCCACCACCTTCGAGTTCAAGGACACCGCTCCCAACGGCGTTGCCTTCAAGGTCACTGGCAAGTCCAGCCACGAGAAGGCCACCTCTGCTGCCGTAAGTTTTTGCAGCCCTCTCCCGTCAATGGCATCATGCTCGGGGGTTCGGAGGCTAGCGCTCGGGCAACCGCAGTTTTGCTGCGGCGGTTCACTCCAGCCTCGAAGCTGGGGCAGCCAGCCTCGGAAACCCTCCAATGCCTCGTCTTCTCGACACAGATGACTGACCTGAGCCCATGCGGCCTTGCTAGATTGAGGGAAAATACAACGACAAGCCTACCGGTACGACACCACAGTCTCGCTCGTCATCGTCTTCATCATCACCATCTTTGTCACCTTCGGCACCACCTATACCCAAGCCTCGTCGCAGAAAACCAAATCTCCCCTCCCTCAGCGTCTCGCGAATCCTCGGGCCCGCAAGTGGCTGGCCGATCGGATTTGCGACCCTACTCCAACCAGGCTATGCTCAGCTGCTAATGTTCTACTCGCGCACAGGCCTGACCCTCACCCAGACCTGGAACACCGCCAACGCCCTCGACACCAAGCTCGAGCTCTCCGACTCCCTCGCCAAGGGCCTCAAGCTCGAGGGTCTCTTCAACTTCCTCCCCGCCACCGCCGCTAAGGGTGCCAAGTTCAACCTTCACTTCAAGCAGCCCGGCTTCCACGGCCGTGCCTTCTTCGACCTCCTCAAGGGCCCCGTCGCCAACGTCGATGCCGTTGTCGGCCATGAGGGCTTCCTCGCCGGTGCCAGCGCCGGCTACGACGTCAACAAGGCTGCCCTGACTGCCTACAGCGCCGCCGTCGGCTACGCTGCTCCCCAGTACAGCGCCGCCATCACTGCCTCTGACAACCTGAGCGTCTTCGCTGCATCTTACTACCACAAGGTCAACTCTCAGGTCGAGGCTGGTGCCAAGGCCACCTGGAACTCCAAGACCGGCAACGCTGTCGGCCTTGAGGTTGCCAGCAAGTACCGCATCGACCCCGTTTCTTTCGCCAAGGTTCGCCTGCCCGCACACATTGCTAGATCTTCTGATGAGCCTATCTCACTGACACGCGTTTGCAATATAGGTCAAGATCAACGACCGGGGTATTGCTGCCCTCGCCTACAACGTCCTTCTCCGCGAGGGTGTTACCCTGGGTCTCGGTGGCTCCTTCGACACCCAGAAGCTCGACCAGGCTACCCACAAGGTGAGTGTTCTAGATATGCGGCCTAGCGTCTACGATAGCCGTGAGTTAACCAATTTCGCAGCTCGGTGCCAGCTTCACCTTCGAGGGTTAAACTGCTCCCACTCGCCCACACTTTCTAGCACCTCTCACTCGCTAGATATATCCTCTCCAGAGTTGTCCCACTCTCCACAGCTCTTGTACCTGACAGGCTTGCATTGCGGTGGTCTCATGGATGTAGATTATCTCTCAAATAAAAAAAAATCTCGAAGATAATGTCTTGTTATTTTAAATGCGCCAAATCATGTCTACCGTGACTAATTCCCGGAATGCTAAAGAGTGGAAAAAACTCTTTGCTAAATATTTTGGGTAAACTATGCCGTTAAACTCCGTGGACAATTGTGTCTTTCTATACCCAACCCAATACAGTCAATGCGACTCGGTCCCTTTCCACACACAGCCCCTAGTCCCTGTCCCTTCTTTGCCGTCCCAGACGCATAAACTGGACATATACAAGGGGTGCCAGGATGGTAGCAGCCAGGATGCCCGAGATGATAAAGAAGTGACCCGTGATGCTCGTCTGCGGTTCGAATTCGATGTCATCGTCACCCATGGCGCGCCGCTGCCTGTCTTTCCGCCGCTGATCCTCCCGACGATGCGTGCGCGTGTGCCCCACCTTGTCAAAGTGCGGCACTTCCTGATGATGCCCGAATGGATCGTCGCCCGGGCCCATGCCGCCGTGGGAGGACTGCTGGTGGCCGAAGGGGTTTCCCCAGGGGCTCTGGTGATGATGCGCCGAGGACGATGCGCCGTGCCCGTGAGACGCGCCTGCATGTCCCCCACCGCTACTGCCGCTTCCGCCGCCAAACCCGGTTGACTCCTCATGCGCCTGACGTCGCTTCTCCCCCTGATTTCCCCATCCCCCGCTGCGGTAGAAGCTCGGTGGGGGCCCACGGAACGTCCCCCTCCTGCGACTCAGGCCCGAGGGTGAGCGGCCACCAGCCGGGTTCGTCGAGTGGTAGGAGGCGCGGGGGTTGTGATGACCGTGGCCGTGGTGTGGGTGGTGATGGAGGCGGAGGACGTCGCGGTCGTAGGTTGCGCGGCGGTCGGTGTTGGAGAGGACGGTATAGGACTCGGAGAGGAGGGAGAAGGTTTGGGCGGCGTTTGGGTCCTTGGGATTTGCATCAGGGTGGTGGGTTTTCGAGAGAGAGTAGAAGGACCTGGCACAGCATACATGTTAGAACCCCACAACGGTAACAAAGAGGGTTACGGGAACGCACTTTTTGATCTCGGCGGGCGTTGCATCGTGGCGCAGGTTCAGCCGCTCGTAGTGATTCTTGCGCGCAACCTCTTCGTGCCGCCATCTTCGCTGCTGAGCCCGCACGGTCAGGCCGGCGGCACCAGCCCGACACCGGAGCAAGCTCCACGCGGCGCCGGCCGAAACGCAGGGCTCCCGGGGAGGAATTGGCGCCGAGCGCAGCCTACGGAGGGAAGGGGGACGCAGCGGCATGCCTCATGACGACGTGGGAGACAAGAAGAAAGGTGGAAGAGAGGAAATGGCGAAAAGTTGAAGCTCGGGTGGAAGCGGATGCACAGGTGTAAGTGGTGGTGATGTAATCCAAGGGTCGAGGGGCGAGGATTAGACCTGGGTATGCGCTCGGCGGGGTCATGCGTGTACCGGGAGTCATTCGAAGCAATTGCGGCTTGTGATGGAGATGGACAAAGTCAATGATATCACCGGACACTAAATATTGAGCTACGGATAATTCTACAAAGGCATTGGGGGCATCAAGAGTTGTCACGCATGTAAATACCAACAACTCATTCTTTCGCCTTGATGTCATCTCGTCTGGACCCTGAACGCAGGGGCCTGAATTCTTACCATCGTATGACACAGGAACACGGCAGTTGTGCTGCCGCTTATGCTCACATAGGCCAGAACTTACAGAGCCATGTGAAACCCATAACTTGTATCGAAAATCATTATAATGTCCCTTTGCCATACCCAAAACATTCACTACCATGACCCATCATTATATAAAATACCGGAATCCAGTCCCAACAAGATACAAAAAATCCAACCCTCTAGTTGCCAAACCTCCACCATGACTTGTTTTTCTTCGTGTCAGAGTCGTCCTCCTCCTCTCCCTTGGGGCGCTTTAGAGGGTGCGCCTCGGTGTTGAGAACCCACTCATCCAGATGTATTACACTGGGGTCCTCGAAGATGAGCCAGAAATACTTGATTGTCTCGGACATCCAGAAGGTCTGTCAACATGTCAGCGTTCATTCTCTTGTCTTTGGAGCAGCCACGGTAACTCACCTCCATGGAATCCTTCTTTTCCGTCTCCTTATTGTTCACATCGCTGATCGTGGCAAATGCCTCCTCCGTCTCCGTGTGCTTGGCGATGGCCTGCCACATCCACCAAGCCGCCTCGCGCCATTTCTGCTCCCCGGTGATGCGCCACATGTAAAAGACACTCTCGATGGCTTCGGGTCGTAACTTATACTCCGAGTCGCGCACGCGGACGAAGCCTTCAGGGAGGTCGTCCTTCTTCTCGACAGGCTTGTCTGCCCAGAGGCACTTCTTGTCATCAATTGAGTCGCACGCCTCGAGCTGTGAGATCTCAGGCATGATGTTGGTAGGGAAGGAATCGTACGCCCAGATACAGCCATCCGTCAAACGGGTGGCAAGATCGACATAGTCATCCCGGCGAAGGAGCTTGCCAGCAAGACCGTACGTGCCACCAATGAAGCATGTCAAATGTTGCATCTCAGGGGTAAGTTCGGATTTGCCTTCTTCACCAGCCACAGCATTGCCCGCGAGCAGAATGTTCATGTCCTTGGGGTTGCGCGGTCGATAGAGAAGATGCTTGGTAGCAGTATCGAGGGAATACCGGGTCATTTCGACATACTCGGGATCCAAACCGCCCATCAGAGCATGCATCTTAGGCAGGTACTCGTAGAGCGAATCAGAGCCGGCTCCCATGGTGAAGAGAGTCTCGTCAACCTTCTCATCCCTGTAGTTCATGACATGGGGCCATAGGCCAGGAATCTTGGTGCTGTTCTGGGTGCGATGGAAGAACTGCTTGACCCTCTCTGTGGCATCGTAGTACTTTGGGTTGCCGGTGATCTGAGACAGGCGAGTAAACTCGAGACTCATTGAACCACCCGCAGCACCCGACATCTTCTCATCGGCCTTCTGAGTGCCCTTCTTGGCGTCCTTGAAGCGGAGCCAGTGAGAGGGAAGTCGGTTGGGAGTATCAAATGTAGCGTACAGCATCTCCCCCAGCTCAATCGCCTTACCAAGCAAGACGGCCTCGTCGGAGAGCTCATAGGCGGAGAGAAGGCCACCAAGGTGACGAATAGCCACCTCAAAGAGGTTGAGGTAATCGTCGTTGGTGTGGGACCAGTCCATCGTTGCGACAATCTGGACAGCCTCGTGGAACTCGTCCTTCATGTCGAGGAGCCAGAGGGTGTCAAGGGCGTCGACGATCTGGGCAGACCAGCCAGACAAGGTCGTCTTGCCCTTGAGGGAGAGGGGCGCGAGCTCATCCATGCCCCAGGCATGTTGCTTGTAAGCGCTCCAGCTCTTGACAAAGGCCTTCTTGATGGCTGCCTTCTTGGAAAAGGTCTCGCGGTTCCTGCTGGCCGGGCGCTCGAACTGGACTCGAGGCAGGATCTTGGCCGTCTCGTTGGGCGGAGTCAGGGTCTCCTCGGGAGGGTAGAAGACGGGATTCTTGCTCCAGTCATAGCGGCTGGGGAGGTAGTTGTAGGTGCCGATCCTGACGGTGCGGTAACGGTCGATGGGCCGGAAGCTGTGGATGAGGAAGTAGGTGACAGCAATGAAGATGAATAGCGAGATGTATCGACGACTAATTCGTCCCTGGAATTTGCCCAACATTATGACGGGCGCATCGCGGGTTGGACCGCACTCGACTTGAACAGAGTTGAAGAGCAGAGAAGCGAAGGCTGCTTTCTTGCACACACGTGACAGAATGTCAATGTCACTGGAAGGAGCGAAGCAGAAAAAAGAGAAGCAGCACGAGAGAGGCAAGAAGCAAGGAGCGAGAGGCAGGAGCAAGACACAGATACAAAAGTAGCGACCGAAGATGAAAAAGACAAGTTCCCCAAAGTGCGGCACAGTCTTGGCTCGCGGCTTGTGGAGGAGAACACGCAATGAGACAAGGGAGCGAGCAGCGAGTTATGGGGGTGGGAGCAAGGAAAAACAAAATGCCTCCAGGCCCGACTTATTTAATAAGGGATGGATTCTCTCTGGCTCTATCCGTACACTACCGTTGTATTACATATGCAGTCTCAGGGGGCTGATCAGCCAGAGAATTCGAAAAAGCTTAGGGGACTCAGCTACCTACCTATCTAAACTGCGGGCGGTTTTGCTGTTCAAAGTCCCTCCAAAAGGACTCGAGGCTCGAGTGACGTCGCAAGTTGGCTCCCATCAAGGCTAAAACGCGTAACATGTGCTCCATTTAAACCGCGTTACCCTCCTCCATCCGCTGCTGGCCCCGTCCCCCGATGGGCCGGGGCCTTGTGCTGTAGGTCATGGCGGATATACAGTGCAGGATAAGCACTATGTGGAAATCCCCTAGTGCTGCAAGCCCCTGCCAATCCTCCGCCCGGCTTCTCTTGTCTCAGCCTTCTTGGCTGCTTACTCTGCCACTATCCGTCACGTCTTGTTTGGCGTCCAGGAATGCCTGGTCTCTATTGGAGGGCCATCCCCGCCATTATCTCCTTGCCTCTACCCCTGAATGATCGGGACGTGGGGGCCTTGTTCCTCCGACGCCGCCGCCACTTGTTCTCGTTCGAGACCTATGAACCAACACGCATGACAGTTGTACCCGCCAGAGCTGAAAGCTCTAGGGTCTAGAGGCTGATGCTAACTCAGGCCTTAGACCCAGCTGGCATTCCATTAGCTCCCTTACCTTAAACAACTCATTAAATCAAGCACCCTCACCTCATACCATCATGTAACGCAACCCAGGTGAAAAGAACGACTCAAGTTGGTTGACTATCTTAAAAAGAGTGACTATGGTTTGCTTCAAAATTCAACATGGTGCTAAACACCAAAACAACTGAGAGGCTTAGAGGTTCTGCAACGTGGGTTATGCCGTAGGACACGATGGTGTCTCTTCCATCATCGCATTGTTCAACGGCGCTCAGCTGACGTCGTCGTCCTCAACCATCTCCTTCCGCACTTCTTCTCCCAACCTCACTCTTCGACTCCTCCCCTATTGCAATGCTTAAAGATCAAGACAATCTGCACCTGCCGGGCCTGCTACGACCCTGTACGGCCGTCGTAGGTCGAGCCGCTGGCAACACGACTTCCATGTCTCTGTCCTGGTCTGGCCTGTTTGGCCGACCGGCGTCCAAAAGACGGATACCAACACGGTCTCCGCACTTCGGGCGGCTTGACCGCGTTGAGCCTTGACGAGAAGGCTTCTGAAGGACGACAATGATTCGCCAACCGCGCCTGGTGATCCGGCGGCGGCAAGTCGTGCAGCAGAGCCCGTGGGATGCAAAACTGGTGTCAACATCTGTTCCTAGCGCTCACGTCGTCCTTCAGTCATATCCTCCGCCGATCTGGCTATGGAAAGCCGTGCTAACGCTCTTCTCGTCATCGTCAAATCGTCGCCCGTAGCCGTTGCCTGGTACCATGCGTCCGCTACTCTCGACATATTGCTTCAGTCGGTCGCTTTGGCTGTAGGAGACAGGTCGCATTCCAGTTACGGCATCATGGAGCCCTGCTCCTAGGCTGACACCGCCCTGCCCAACACCTTTGCCACCAATCACGCTCGATGAGGCATCGGTGAACTCAGAGTTGGCCACACTCTCGCCTGCAATGCTTTCCGTGGCACGGCCACGGCTCTTGCCACCACGGCCAGGAGCGGCTACGCCAGGCAGACCAGGCCATTGATCAGGGGTGAAACTCGAGAACATGGGTGGAAAGGCACTGTTGAGCGAAGCGCCGCCAAATGCGGAACCATGGACAGAAGATACATCATCGGGGATGTAAGATACCATAGATCCCAGGTCGAAGTCTCGTCCAGTAGGTGGCGGGTTGAAGCGTCCGTTGGGATAGCTGCCGGCCCCAAACTGTGGCTGCTGATTCTTCTGTCGATAGCTCACCTTGGGGCGGCTGAACTGTAGCAGGCATGCCTGTAGATTGGTCAGGGGACCCTCAACAAAGCACTTACGATCCTTGAAGTGAACGAGGAGGTTATGCCAAAGCTCGTGCTTAGATAGCACCTTGGGGTTGCCGAGAATCACTAGCCCGTACTTGGCTCGGGTCAAAGCGACGTTCAGACGACGGGGGTCGGACAAGAAACCAATGCCCTGGTTGTCGTTGGATCGAACACAAGAGAGGACAATAAAATCCTTCTCACGACCCTGAAAAGCGTCGACCGAGGCAACCTCAACCTCTTTGTAGTACTCCTTCTTGTAAGTTCCCGAGTTCTGCATAGTTGTCACGATGTAGCTTCGCTGGCCCTCGTATGGAGTAATGACACCGATGTCGGCTGGTTTGACACCGGCCTTGAAGAACCTGGTAACCGCCTTCTCAACATTGGACGCCTCCGTGCGGTTGAGATACGAAGTTCCTGATGCAGATATTTCTTCGTGTCCCAAGTTAGACCAGAACATCATGGGCATTTCCGCAACTGGCCAAGGGAAGTCGACATCTTTTCGGAGTCGGTTTTCGTGCGTGACACCATTCTGCAGGGTACCCTCATAGAACATATTGGAGGGGAACTCGGACAGGCAGGGGTGCATTCGGTACTGGATGTTGAGTCGGATGGGCGAAAGCTTGAGGTTTACCAATCGCTCAAAGAGCGACTGGTTGAGTCCGGCCTTGGCTGCCTTCTTGTTCATGATGACGGGGCCAAGCTGTTTATGGTCACCAACCAGAACGACCTGCTTGCATCCAAGAACAAGGGGAATCATGCATTCGGGTTCCGCCGACTGGGTCGACTCGTCGATCAACACATTGCGGAACTTCATTTTCGAAAGACGAGGATCACCAGCTCCAACACAAGTGCAGCAGACAACATCGGCGTTGTTGAGAATATCCCGCTCGGCAACCTTGGTCAGCTGCTTGTATTTCTTTTCATCCTGGCTTGACAACTCGCCCAGCTCGTTCTTGAGCTGTGAGAGCTTGACCAGCTCGCTGTTGTGTTCGGACATGCGAACTTGCTCATGCAAAGCAAGGAAACTGACGGACGACTCCACATCTTCCCGCGACTTGGCTGTCAGACGAACAACCTTGAGTCCTGTACGGTGAACGCGCTCGCAAAGCTGATCAACAGCAACGTTGGAAGGCGCACAAACCAGGACCTGGTTGCCGCTCATCTTGGCAAGATGGTAGATGATGGTAGCTGAAGTAACCGTCTTGCCGGTTCCGGGAGGTCCTTGGATCAAACTCAGGGGCTTCTGCAGAACAGCCTTGATGGCACCCACCTGGCTGGGGTTGAGATCGGGGAGGCCAGGGGCAGACCACTTCTTAGGCAGGTTTGCCTTCAGAGGCTGCAGTTGGACTTCATGGCCCAGCAAGGTGTGGAAAATGTAGCCGGAAACACTCATGTCGTCGACGGCAAAAGTCTTCATGGCTAGCTGCATACGATCGTAAGAGGTAGCCTTCCAAACATAGTCGGCCGAAAAGTTGTGAGATAAATCAGTTGGAACCGACTTCTCATTTCCAGTCTTTCGCAACTCAAGAGTCACCTCGTCCGACTGGTTGTTTGGGATCTTGATAACGTATCCAACTCCCTCCCAAGGGGATCGAAGCTCACCCTTGTAACGAAGGCGCATCTCGTCACCGACAGCGAGCTTGACATCGCCAGATTCAATCTTGTGTAGGTTGAAGCTAACAAGATGCTTGTTGTTCAGACCATAGTCCCAGCGTACGATAAGTCCATCCTCAGACTGCGCCTCCTTCAATTTCTTGTCGTAGTCGGATTCCATCTTGACCAAGGGGCCAAAAATGTTCTGGTAATGATAAGGATCATCATACTGTAGCAAGACCGGATTGGGGTCGTCATCAATGCTCGATGCCTTTTCGAGATCAACCACAGTCGCCTTGGGCTCGATCTTCCACATTTCCTCAAGTTTTGCGATCATGTTCGGAGTCAGATGCCGAGCTCGGAGCTGCTCAGCATCAGAAGGGGAGGCGACTAGCCAGGGCAGGAAAGCCCGTTCTTCGATAAGGGGTTGCCATCTCGAGGTATCCCAGTTCATATCTTTGTTAGAGGTGTTTGCAGCACATGGCTGTCGGCAGAGGAGAACGACAACGGTATCTGACTTGGCCGGAATGAAACCCAGAAGGAAGGCGTTCTTTGTACCACAATTATAACACTCAAGCACTGTGTCGCCAAGTGTCGACTCGGGGTGTAGTTGAACCTCCTTGTGGCGAGCTCGAACAAGATGGTTGACGATGTGAGTCGAAGTACCGTTGCCTCGCGCGCTGCAAAACCACTTGTTGCAGGTAAGACACTTGACGACGCATCCTGGTGAATGGATGCCGCAGTATCTACAAGCCCATGTCAGCCAGCGTCAGGCACCATCCCAGCAGAAAACCTACGCGCAGGCATGAGCCGGTAACTCTTTCTCCTCGTCGGAGCCCTTCAGCTTGAGTCCAGTCAAACCATCGATCGGGACGCTATTCAGACTATCGTTCTCGTCTTCTTCGAACGCCTCGGTTTGGTTGTCGTCATCATCGGCTCGGCGGCGGCCACCGTGGTCTCCATATTTGCCGTAGAGTAAGCTCTCGTCGGGGTCGATCGCGGACAGGTCGTCGGCTCCAGCCTTGATGGCAGCAGCGGAATCGGATATCAAATGATTCCCAACATGGGTGAAGGCGCCCTCCATGTTGGTGTTGTAGTAAGTTTGTCGGCGGCTCGCAGGTTTTTCCTAAACAAAGGCACCGTCAATACCCTGTGCCCCGCGCAAGTGGTGGCGGTGACGCAGTGAGCGAGGGCAAGGCCCCAAACGCGTCTCGGCGGTCTCAAAAGCGGACGCGACCTACCTACAGCTTCTGTTCTTTCGAAATAGACCCGTACGGGAGGCCTGGGGGCGACTCGGGTCGGATTGAGAAAGTGATTGGGAGTTGCAGATCGCTGGTAAGGCTCACATCATCGCGAGACAAATGCGCCGGAACGAAAGCGTGGCAAACTGCGAGATGCAGAGTCGAAGTCAGGCGGCGAGAACAAACAGCACAAAACCTTGCTAGGCGCAGTTCAACGAGGCTGGCGGCAGGAATTTTGTTTTATGGTGAACCAGAATTATATCGATGGGTGAACAGCTGGACCCTCTTTGGCGGCGGAGTTTGGTGGGACATTTTGCGCCCACGTGATAGGCGGCTGCGTCAAGTTGTTATCGGCAGCCGCAGCCGCATCAGGCCGGCGGACGGAGGTGCGATCGGTCAATCGGCACACCGAGCAAAAAAACTGTCGACGTTGGTTGGGGGCGTCTCTTTCATTGACGACATGACCTGAAGCCGACTTTTTCCGGACCGCAATATCCCTCCTTTTTTTTTTGTCTCTTGTTCTTGCTGGCAATTAATTGTTCGCTATCGACTTAGAATGAGGACCCCATCCCTGTCGCCCACTTCTTTCCGTTGTTGAGTGCCCCGGCAGCCAGATGAACGCCTTTTCCGTCTCGGCCTTTGCGACCCGCATCGCCGCTCGACCATGGACCTGCTCGACCTGCCGGAGCCAATTGGTCCGCAGTAAACCCTTTCGACATGTCGGCGCAAGGGGTTTTGCTTCGGGGAGAGGCTCGCGTGGAGGCAATGGCCGCAAAACAGGTCGTGCTGTGCTGTACGCCTCGAGCGGTGCAGCAACACTAGGCGCAAGCGCCCTTGCGTTTACCGACGATATCAAGACCGGGTACGAAGCAGCCGAGCGGTCAGGCAGAGTGGCGGTTGCGCTCGCAGTGTGTATCAATGAGTATGTGTCAATTGCTCGTCGGTGCAGAGGGACATAGGACTGACCAGTCCACAGTTATCGAACAACGTTGAATGCGAGGGAAACGACCGCCGACGAGCACGAGCAGGAACACATGTTGAATGCTTGCCATAAACGATGCGCCCAACGAACTCTTGTCGTATTAGAAAAGAATGGCGGCATTTTCATCAAACTAGGACAGCACTTGGTACGGCTTCAATCCCATCCCAAAAGAGCCGCACTAATAGCGACATGCAGAGCGCCATGAACTATCTCCTACCACCCGAGTGGACAAACACATTCATCCCGCTACAGGACAAATGCCCGGTATCTTCGTTCGAGTCGATCGAGAACATGTTTCGCAACGATACCGGAGACGATCTTTGGGACTATTTCTCCGATTTTGCCTCCGAGCCCATAGGCGCTGCGTCTCTGGCCCAGGTACATCTGGCAACGATCAAGGAATCTGGGCGAAAAGTTGCCGTCAAGGTTCAACATCCAGAGTTGGAGGCATGGGCTCCTCTGGATCTTGCACTTACTAGATACACATTTTCGACTTTGAAGCGATTCTTCCCCGAATACGACCTCGAGTGGCTGTCGGCCGAGATGGACGTTTCTCTTCCCAAAGAGCTAGACTTTCAGGAGGAGGCCAACAACGCTCGTCGCATGAAGGAGCACTTCGCCAAGATCCCTCAACTACCATTAGTTATTCCAGAGGTCATATGGGCCAAGAAGAGGATACTCGTTATGGCTTGCGAGTCTGGACGTCGTCTTGATGATATCGAGTTCCTGGACAGTAACGGTATCGACCGTGACGAGGTATCGGCGGCACTGGCTCACATTTTCAACGAGATGATCTTCGGCAACGGCGCACCATTACACTGCGACCCTCACGGTGGCAATATCGCGATCCGCAAAAATACCTCTCGTCGATCCCTCGGCCGCGGTCCTAACTTTGATGTGATTCTTTATGATCACGGCCTCTACCGTGATATCGACCTTCCCCTCCGAAGATCCTATGCCAAGATGTGGCTCGCAGTCATCGATGGTGACATGGACCGCATGAAGAAGTACGCCCACGAGGTCGCCGGAATTGAAGACAAAGACTTTCCCCTTTTTGCATCCGCCATCACCGGCCGCGACTACAGCATTGTCAGCAAATCAGGCTCCATCCTTCAAACTCGCACGCCAGACGAGGAGAAGACGATGAGCGGTGCTCTGCAGGAGGGTCTCATCGTAGATCTTGTCCAGCTTCTCAGCCGCGTCCCGCGCATCATCCTCCTAATCCTCAAGACAAACGATCTCACCCGAAGTCTAGACGAGAACCTCCAGACGCGGCAGGGCCCCATCCGTTCATTCATGATTCTTGCACGATACTGCACACGCACTGTCTTTCACGAGCAGCTCGAGGAGATCCATCGTCGAGGATCCTATCTCTGGCCGCTTAATGCGATACGAGTGTTTGCTGCCTGGTTTGGTTTCATGCGTGTAGAAGTTAAACTAGAGGCGTTTGAGTTGTGGCTGCTGGCCAAGAGGATGCTGGGCTTGAGGAGCATTGAGTTTTCGGGTGCAGCGTTGCAGAAGTGAGAATACCAGTGCCTACCTGGGTAGTATAGATGATACACCGACATAGATGTGTGCATAATCTGCTGTTTCGAGCAATAGAAACAAATTCTTAGACGATTAATTGTTGATGGGTCGAGTTGTTGGTGTCTAGCTAATGTGACTTGCCCACCGCTATTATCAGACATACCAACAGGCAAGGCATATGTACGAGCACTAGTCCAAAGTACCAAAGCCCGCATCGAGGCTCATGAAACGTTCTCAGCCTGCCTCGTTCTTATTCGACTGTCTTGGTGCAGAGGCGGGCTATTGCCCAGCTCCAGGCACCAATACGCGCTAACAGTCTCACCGTGACCGTGAATTTGCGACTTTTATAAGACGAAGCTTTCTGCATCCTCGACATCTTCACAATTTTTTGCCATCCTTTGCCTCAGACTCACAGGGAGCAAAAATGCACCTCCTTTCTCTACCCCAGGAATTAGTTGCCGGCATCATCAGCAAGCTTCCCCTTCCAGATGTCGAGACCTTGGCTCAAACATTCAACAGGAGGGTCTACGATACATGCATACCGCTAATCACGAAGCGAATCCTCGCTCGCAAGCATGCGAACCGAATGGTCGCATGCTTTGGGGATCGTCGCTTCGAGAGTAGACTCAGTAGAGCCACCGAAGAGCAGGCTAAACTCCTTGGCTTCGAGTCAAAGGAAGAGATATGCATCCCTGACGACCCTCCCAGTTTTGATCACTTGAGCCTCAACGGCGAGTTGTCATGGCTTGAGCCCCTCGATGAGGCAATGGATGGGATTATGGAGGGCTATCGCAGAGGTCCAGCAGCAAAGGAGCCTGGCCATTTGGATAGGCTCATCGCGGACGCAGAGAAGCTGGATCTTGAGCTTCCAGCCGGATTTATCAAGTTCATGCGCGACCAGGAACTTCAGTACCGTCTCGCATCGGCACAAGCCGCATACTTCACGCTCGGTGAAGGCTTTCGGAAGTGCCCGGCCAAGATCGACAATGGCAATGGCGGCTACTTCATCCGGATCCTAGCAGACCAGCAGTGGTGCTACCTCTGGCACCTATACCTGTATCCAGGCAAGGAGAAGGGCCATGTCGTAGTCGGCAGCGGTGGCGACGTGCACGGCGACCTGGAAGACGCAGACCTGTTGGAATACGGGGTTGCGACGCAGGAGGAGATCGACCAGGCCAACAAGGAGGGCTTCCCTCTTGCTTCTGTGACCGAGGGTGATATCTGTCTCGAGACCTACAGCTTTGAGGAGTTCCTGGCCACCACCTACTACGAGGAGCTGCTCTGGTTTGTCTTGTTCGACGATGCTGAGGTTACCCAGGGGTTGAGAGACTATGTTGCAAACACTTACAGGAAGAAGAAGGATAGCCAGGCTGAGGAGACGAAGTCAGTTTCAACCTAAGTCAACTATGTAATGACCCCCAATGAATCAGGCTATTTGCATTCGTCCAACTTGGACTGTCAGTTATTCGTACTGTTCGTCGTACTATAACAAAGCTAGTACAGAAGCTCAAGACAAATGTTTCGCGGCAAGTACTAACTTGAAAGACGAAAAAGATTCAACATGCCAGAGTGTCGCCGAGGTGGACACTTCTTCTCAACACCACAGCCATGGCCAAGGGACAAATAGAGGTTCAAGGAGCAAAAAGTGATTCCGCCCGGGATTGAACCGGGGACCTTCTCGGTGTTAACGAGATGCCATGACCAACTAGACCACGCAACCAATGATTGATGGAAGACGGCCAGCAATATGTCGCTCATGAGCTGTCGTGTTGAACCAGGTTGAGAGGGGAAATTTTTACCACGAGAGTGGGCGTGGCGGGGCCATGGTGGGGTAAGGAGGGGTCCTTTGGAGGGGTCGTTTACTACCCTACAAGTTATGGAATCTGCCAGCATCAGCACAGGTACTTGGGGAAAGGGGACCTCCCAAGGCCCTAGATCAGATGAGAGTCCGTCCCATAATCACTACCAGTGTTTCGATGTTGATGCATTGAAGGGGGAAAGTGCAGGTACGTATGTTTTACCCCTGTAGAGTTGTGTTCCATGGCGAACTCCACAACTTACGCGACACATCATGGCTTTGAATTTGTTCTCTATCACGTGTTTGCCCCAGGTGACAATAAAGGCAACACCCTGGTGTATGCCCCGTCATTACTCTAGTTGGTTTCTTTCTGTTTGTTGTCCTCTCGTCTAGGACTCGCAGGATGACGAGAGACTGGTTGCTTAAGAGTAGCGAACGGGTTCTCGGCGATCAAGATTTCACATGCATGTTTCCCACTGGAGGTATCATGGCTAGTCGTCAGCGGAGGGAAATAGATATAGTGAGTACATGCCAAATTGCTCGCATTAAAAATTCAATCTCCGCAGTGTTAACACCGACGACGTTGCCATCCACAGCCAGCTTTCGTGGTAGTCGATGTAACGACAGTACCAACGACAGCATTGATTCATGTTCTATCGCCGGATGTTAATTACTAGCCTGACATACCAGAGCGACCATAACCAGTTGCAACCCTTGAGACGGTTGTTCATTGGCTCATCGGCCATAGCAACATTATCCTAGCTTCGACGTCCAGCAGTCCAAAAGATAGCCAGACGTCCAACGAAGCAAAAGTTTGATTCCGCCCGGGATTGAACCGGGGACCTTCTCGGTGTTAACGAGATGCCATGACCAACTAGACCACGCAACCATAGTAATTATTGAAGATCGAGACCGCAATAGAAGCTCTTGGCGAGGGGAAATGGAGAGAATTTCTTAGACGGGTTGCCCTGATCCCCCACTTTCTCCAACGGGTTTGGCCCCAGACCAGGGCCCACTCTCTCGGATTCCCCTCTACCTCACCCCAATTCCCCCCTATACATGAACGGCCTAACGTCTCTCGCCTTTATCAATCATTGGTTGCGTGGTCTAGTTGGTTATGGCATCTCGTTAACACCGAGAAGGTCCCCGGTTCAATCCCGGGCGGAATCATTCTTTTTGCTCATGTGGCTCTTAATCTAGGTGAGAATGCCTAGTAGACTTCTAGGTAGTTGTCCTTTTGTCTGCTGGGCGGACAATTGGAGAGATGTAGGTTTGATGTGTTGAGTCTTTTTGCAACTTGGTTTAGCTGCGACCTGTGGAGTCTAGTGAGCCCTCAAAAGTTTCCCCCTTTCTGCAGACTTCGCATCAACATGACAATTGACATAGTCAGTCGTTAAATGCCATGCATACAGTATCGGCTCCCTTCTTCAACTTGGGGCTGATGATGGCCCATCAATTGCCTCCCTGGGGCTTGCTTAGACTCAACAACCTGGCTGCCTTCAGTGCAATCTCCCGGGTCAGGAAGTGGGCTAGAATGATGAATTAAACGTTGCGAACGTAACTTTGATACGTGAATAAACAGTAAATCTCTTTGCTACTAGATATGCATGCCTTTGTCATAAAACCATCAATGTTCTTGTCCAACCCCAACTCCATGCGAGGATATCTATTCCGTAAACATTCCCTTGTCCATTGTATTCAACAATCCCCAAAACTCCGCCCATGCCAGTTTACTCAAACGTGCCCTTACCCAGTAGACCACCAACGACCCCGACTCTCCTCTCCGCGCCCTTGACCTTTCTCTCCTCTCTCCTACGCTCACTCTGTTCAAGCTTCGCCCTTCGCTCAGTGTCTCGTGCAAATGCATGCACGCCACTCTTCTTGCTGGCACCTTTCTTGATCTTGGCATCCTCGCCGAAACCACTTGTCGGTGTTGAGGCTCCGGAGCTGGTAGTGGAAGCCGATCCTGAGACCAATGAGTTGGTGGTCGCACGGCGCAGTAGCGCAGGCACCTTGAATGAGGATGTCGATGCTGTTGCGAAGGCGAGACGGCCGGTGCTGACCGAGGAAGAGCTGTTGCGCTTCAGGCTGATGCGATCAACAACGGCGACACGTCCACGGCGGGGGTTCGGTGCGTGGTTCTCTTTGTCGCTGCGGGCTGACGAGGGAGTAGCCTCCTCCTCACCCTCGCTATCCGACCCAATCTCAGTTGCGGGGATGATGGAGCCATGAGGTTCTTCCAGAAGGTTGGACAACGTCTCGCGCACCTCACCAATGTTGGAAGGCTTCTTGCCATCCTGAGTTCTCCGCATGTTGGCAGGAGGCCTATTGACTGCGGAACCGAGTGCCTTTCGTGGCTGGCTATCAGGGATGGTTTGTGGCTTGTTGCTCTCATCTTCCTGAGACTGGGACTGCTGTGATGATTCATTTGGCTCCTCGGGTGCGCCCAAGATGTCCATCTCGTCGTCACTGCCCCGATCTTCGATCGTCCGCAGAAACGCCTGGTTGCCAGGATTCTCAGCGATCTTCTTGACGCGTTCGTCGGAGAAAAGAGCCTTCTGCATCTTTGCAAACTGACGTCGCTTCATTCGCCGCCGGGCTTCTCCATCGTCATCCGAGTCATCAAGATCGTAGCCTGCTCCACGCTTGCGACGAAGCATGCCGGTTGTGATATCCTTGAAAAGCTTCTCGACTTGCTTCTCATCTTCAGCGCGTTCCCGATCACTGTGAATGTTAGACGATGTTTCCATGTTTTAGATGAATACCACTTACGCGTAGAAAGCAGCCAGCTTGGCCTCGTCGACGTCGTTCCCGGCAGCATCGTCGATAATCTCCTTGAGAGAGGCAACCGATTCATTATCGCTGTCCTCGCCATCAACTCCACCCAATCCAGCGTACTCGTCTTCGGATTCCTCGGCCTGCTCCTCGACCATTTCCTTAGCCTTGCTCTTCTTGTGGTTATACTCTTCCTGGAGTTGTCGCTTCTTCTCTTTCTTAGCACCCTCCTTGAGCAGGTTGAAAGCAGTATCAACTTTCTCAGCAGCTGTCGGTTCTGGGGTCTCTTCAATGCGCAATGGAGTCTCCATTCTGCGACGCAGACGGCCACGTCGAACCAGGGGCGATTCCTGACCAGCCTCCGCAGGGTCCACCATCACCGTATCTACCGTCGAGTGAGGAGCGTCCATGAACCTGTCCTTCAAAGGAGTGTGCTCCTGAAGCCCACCATCTTGAGAAAGCTCGATCATGTCGGAAAGCTGGGTACTCTCCTCTCGCAGCAGACTATCAAGGCCGCGCATCTGAGATTGAGAAAAGTTGAGCCGAACGCCTTGCGTGGTCTTTTGGGTGTCATCTTTCTGGCTGTCCAAGATCATGTCTTCCATAGGCTCGTCCATGGTGGCGGAAAAGTTTGAATCCGGGAAGTGGTCAAAATCAGGCATCATGGACTGAGTCGGGCCACTGGCAGAGTCCATCTGGCTATCATCCATAGTACCAGCAAAGATCTGAGTCAGACCAAGGCCGGCGGGGCCTTGTACTGGCAAACCAGGAATGAATGTCTTCTTGGCTGATCGCAGTACTGATGTCGGAGCGGCGGGGGACTGAGTGCTGGGCACTGTGGGTGATGTATACATAGCAGCGGCCTTGGGCTTCGGCGTTGATTCGACTGTGTCTTCATCCTCATCATCGGAGATGACGGTGACCGGCTTGCGCGCTCGTCGCTTACTCAACACTGGCAAATCATCTGCATCGTCGTGGACGTCTTGGCTGACCATAGGCGTGGAATCCTCAGCATCCTCGGCGGAAGCTTCAGACTCGGCGTCCTCGGCCTCGGCCTCAAACATAGGGTTGCCCTCGACTTCTTCATCGCTACCATCTTCCTCCTCCTCCTCAGACCCCGACAACTCAACAGCCGATGCCTCTGTGTCAGCTTCATTTCCGGAAGCTTGATACTCCTCATCGTCGCTGTCATCCCAGGCCAAAGGGTCAGCTTCTCCGTTCTCCTTCTTCTCCTTCTTTGCGGCAGCTCGCTCTTCCTGCATAATCTTTTGAGCCTCTTCCCTTGCCTTGGCAACAAGATCCTCAACCTCCTGCATCTGGCGCTCACGCTCCTCTGCAGTCTGGATGACGACACCCTGGGCCTTGAGCATCTCAAGCCTACGATCCCGCTCTAGCTTGGCCTGCTGTCGAGCCTTCTGCTGTAGGTATGCCTGAAGCTCGCCCACGGTCATGCCGTGGTTGTCGTCCCTTCGTCTCGTCTCCTTGCCAGGAGACTTGACCTGTGCGAGAGCTCTTAAGGCTTGGATGGAGTTAGATTCTTGAGCCTTCTTGGAGGGAACGCTGTCAAAAACAGCATTGATTCTGTCCTTTGTGGTTGTTGTAATTTCCAACTCATCGTCTGAATCGAGCATGGTGACATTGGCTCTGACAGGAGGAAGCTTGACACGAACTTGTCGTTTGGGCTTCTGGGTGGGCATTTCCTGACGATCAGGAATGTCGGCAGCTTTTCCTTTACCCTTGTCCAGTCTAAGTTTGGAGGATTCAGCCAGACTTTCCACGGTAGGCAGGTCCTCATCATCATCCTCCACCACAGCCCCAGCAGACTGCTTTGCAGTGGGTGGCGAGCTAGGAGGTGTTTCGGCGTCTTGCATTTCGACATCGCTATGAGGTGTTGGACCCCTGCTGGAGCTGACAATCTTGGGTTCCGGTTCGCCTGCAGGTCGATAGTTGAAACGCTCAAACAGGCTGTTCTTGGTGATCTTCTTCCGCGTCTTGGCCTCGTGGGTGAGTTGCATGTTTCTCGCCATCCTCTGGGTCTCCCGGTTCATCTCCTCGATGGCCTTCTTGCTCGCTTTCCTGACTTTGGGTCGATCATTCTGGGTAAGTCGGCGGCCGCCTTCATCATCGGTAATACCAGAGTCGTTTTCGTCTGAAGGCATCTGCTCAACGTCTTGAGCCAGTTGCTCTTGCCGAGCCTGTCGCTCTGCTTTCTCTGCCTCCTCGGCAGCTTCGCGAGCAAGTCGCTTTCGCTGGTAGCGCTCTTTCAAAGCATTGAAGCGATCAGTCCTGATGGCGGGCAAGTCGTCATCAGAATCAGAGTTGTGGTGTGTTGATTTGGAGGGTGAAGGGCGTGTGGGTGATGACATGAAGAGCCCTGGGCTGGCTGCCCTTGATTCGGTTGCTGTAGTAGTGGCGGTTGGTGACTGAGGTGCTCGCCGAGCGAGTCTTCGAGAGGCGACGGGAGTGTCATCCTCTTGGGATTGCGCGTCAGGCATGTCGATATTGTGGTCTTTCTCTCGGGTTGTTTCATTGTTGCTGGTGGCGGTCTCTGCTGCTCGCGTGATGCCCTGCATCCTGGACGCGAGACGGCCTCGAGGCCTGACTTCTTCCTCCGACTCGTCATCGGACGATGATTGAGGAAGGTCGATATTCGGTATCCGTCGTGGTGACTTGTTCTTTGTGGCTGTCGGTAAAGGGGAGCCCTCGTCGCCGCTATCGTCAGAAGCTGCAAGCAGAGCCGCTTCGAGCTTGGATTTGATCGTCAATGGCTCTGGAGATCCGCCTGACGACGCAGGGGACAGAGCTCGAGGGGGGGTGGTAGCCATTGCAAAGATTGCAGTGGTGATGAATTAGAAGGTATAATCAGTAAATAGACGACATAAAAGACAAAACAGAGGTATCGCTTAATCAATCGATATTCGGGTGTGGTGTGGGTTGGTGTTGTTGATGGGACAATAGAATTGGGAGGTGGCTCTTAAGTGGGTGGTGGGGACGACAGCTTTACGCGACGCGCGGGCGCGGGTTTTTTGGAGGCGTTGGTGAGACGCGACGCATCAATCCCGCGTAAAGGGCGCCACGAAACCCCGACCACCAAGAAAAAAATGCCATGAACCCCTTGTCATGATCATGATGCTCCGTGCACGGTTGCTGTAGCTTCTGTCTGCTCTTGGCATTTTACATCATGAATGGGTTCAGCGGAGGGTTCATCACCATGCGATCATTATCTACAATGTTCAACGTCGTTTTACTTCACATTTAATCAATGAGCATATATGAGGAGAATGAACACATTCAATTCGGAGGCTATGAATATGTAGTAAAACTTGTCTCTCCTCCTTTTTTTTTATGTCTTTTTAAGGCGATTCTTTCATCCGGTAATGACTGTCCTGAGATTCCTTGTCTTCCTCCCCATTCAACCAAGAGCAAACATGAGTCAATGTTTAGAAGAGCTTGTGCTCAAGAGTCATGTCAGACTCGGGCTCAAGACCAACGCAGGCACGGAAGATGTTGGTAAGAGCCGCGCGCTGCTTAGCGAGAGAATTGACAACAGGGGTGCCAGGAGGGGTCAGAGGAGCCTTGAGCATGTAGCTCAGGACACTCAGGACGCTGTGGAAGCTCTTGTACTCGGTGGTGGCAGCACCGTCGGTAGAGGCAGCCTTCCACTGGATACGAGACATCATTTCGGCAATGATGACCAGATCGATGATCAGAGGAGAAGCAAGGAGGGAGTCCTCGCAGATGTTGAACAGCCTGTCGTTTGTTAGTCACAATCTCATCTTATTCCTTGGATGATGGTAAACTTACGAAATGGTCTGGTGGCCACCCATAAAGATCTCGGCGTAGTACTCATCGAGAGCACGCTTGTTGTCGGCAACAGCGGGCATGTACTTGATGACGACGCAGTGGTCGGGGTGCTCGCCCTTCTTGTACAGCACATGGTTGGCCTCAACCATGTCGTCAACAACGTTGGACTTGGAAATCTCCTTGGAGCGGAACTGCTTCTGGGAGCTCAGGTTCTTGCCGTCGTTGTTGCCAAGATGGTTGTAGCTGGCAATAGAGGTCAACTTGATACCGGCGTTGATGAGGAAGTCAACGAGGGCAGACTTCATCTTGGTCTGGCCAGACTTGAAGTCATCGCCGCCAATGAAGGCATTGTGCTTCTCGGCAAGCTCAATGGCACCAGGAACGAAGGTGTTCTGGGGAGAGCCGTTGATGAAGGGGGTGTTCTCAAGGATACAGGCAACGGCAAAGACAGTGGAGGGGGCAACCTCCTCGTGTCCCTGCTCAATGGCCTTGAGAAGGTTGTCAGCGGTATCATTGACACCCTCGATCAGGTCGGCGTATCGCTCAGTGTTGGCAGTCCACATGACGATGACCTTGTCAAGACCATTCTTGGCCTTGAAGTCACGGATGTCCTTGCGGAGCTGCTCAACGTGAGCCATGGAAGCCTTGGTACCCTCGAGGACGTTGTCGGCACGATCCTCCTGGTTTGCGGCAATGAAGTCGGGGTAGTAGACCGAGGGGAGGGGAACCATCTCGGTCATCTCCTTCTTGACCTGGGCCTTGAGAGTAGGCTCAAGGACCTGAGCGCGGTCCATGGCCTGAGCCAGGTTCATCTTGCTAATGTCCCAGCCGCCAATGACGAGGTCGTTGGGGTGGACCATGGGCAAGATGTTGTGAAAGGGGATGTTGACCTCCTTGTGAGTCTTGGCGTCGGTACCGAGCTTCAGGGTCGAGCCCATGACAACGGAGCCGTAGTAGTTGGACTCACGAGGACCCTCCTTGGTCTCCCAGGCGAGCTGGCGGCGGTTGGCGAGGATACCAGCGGTGACAGTGGTACCATTGTTGCCACCCCAGCCGACTAACATCATGCCGACCTTGGGAACCTTGCGGTCGACCTTGAAGTCGTAGAGAGTCTCGTTAGGAGTGGCGACATACTTGCCATTGGCGTCGACGTCAACCTTGGTGGTGCGGTAGGTGTACTTGGAGCGAATTTCCGCATCAGTGTAGGTGACGTTGGGAGAGTTGACGGTAAAGAGGTCCTGGTGAGCCGAAGCTCGGCCGTTGGTGGTGTAACCCCCGTTCGAGGAGCCCGTGCCGACTTCTGCGTGAGGAGCCATGGTGAGAGAGTGGCTTGGCGTGACAGAAGTTTGCGATTTGGTAAGATTGGACGGGTTCAGTGTTGATTTCGACCTTTACTGCTCAAAGGTCGAGTCCGCTGCGCCTCCAGAATCGGCACTGCAGCGGGCTCCTGCGAACGGGTGGTGCGTCCTGAAAGGGGGTTAGCATTCTGTATTCCGGCTTCATTCTGAGTGGACTTTATGAGAATCCTCAAAGTCCTGGGTCTCAAACATACGAGTTAAGGAGATTGGAAAACGTCTTGACGACTGTAGTGACCAAGGTTCAGTGCCTTGGTCGTTATGATAAGATTTGATAAGTGTTTGGTGGGGTGTTGTTGGTCGCGGGGTAGCGGGGCAGACAGCACTCGACAGTGATAAACTGGGAGAAACTGAAAAGGGTTTTGGTTGAAAGCTTGGTAGCTGTGTAAAGTTGACGAAAGGTTGTTGGTGAATCAGAAAGAGTAGAACCGAGAGAATTGCGAGCGGATGGGCAGGGTTCAAATACGGCGGATGAGAGGGAAGAGACGAGCAGTACTGCCACGTTCGGTTGTGGGCATTTCGGGCGGTGAGCACTGACGACGCGGCGCTAGTGGAGTCGCGATAATCTAGCGGCTGCGGAGGGCTCGGAGGGATTGGTTGGACCAGCTCCGCCTCGACTTGCCTCTGTATGATTTTGTGGGACGCTGTTGACCTTGTGCAGAGCCGAAGGCAGCTGGCGTTTTTCTCACAAGCTCCAGCATGGCTGGAAGAGTTCGGCGGCGCGGCGGAGGATCAGGCCGAAGGCTTCGGCAACCGGCGGAGACAGCTTCAGTTTGACGGCTAGAAAGACGGGAGCTTGAGAGTTGGCACGCGACCTCTGAGAGGCTCAATTGACGAGAAACGAACATCTAGAGTAAAGACGTTTTCACGGTAGTTGGCCTTGACAATGCTACAGTAACCTCCAGGGCTCTCATGCAGCATGCCTGCGTTTTCCCTCTCTTCCCATCTTCTCTCATGCACAACAAGCCCCATCAACCCGTCTTGCCGAACGAGTGGCCTGAGCCCCTGACATTGCGCATCCTCAACATTCGACAACGCTGTCACTTCGTTCAATGCTAGTTTGTGTGGGAGCAAGCAAGACGCATTGTCTCTTCTCAGATGCCGCCAATGAAGTCGTCCAGTGCCGCTTCTCGTTGCCAGTCTCACCCTTGGTGATTAGCTCTACCCGGGACCTTCGGTTATCCTTCCAAAGTCCGCCTCCGGTTTCGTTGGGTTCTCGCGGCTTCGGCAGACGGGCCAAGAATTGCAAGGTTGTAAAACTGGATGGGCAAGTCGTCTTGCTGTGAGGTTTGGCGCGGGGGGCTTATGCGCTTCTGCTGCAGATGGCCCGTTATCGCTGTAAGCTGTCGTGCTAGCAGCGCGCCCTGATGCGGCTAACGCAGGTCTCTCCAAGAGTGCATCAGGGCCTGCCTCGTACTCTCGTCCCTTTGTTCCGACGAGGAGGGCTAAATGCTGGGGACGTATCTTTAATCACGGGTAAAATGCAGGAGTCCCCATCGAAACTCTCGCAAGGTCATGCCGCTTCTGCTCACCGCAAGAGATAATCTACATTGTCAACTCAAGGATGCGTCTTCTCCCTTTAGCTGCGTTAGACTCAAGATGATATCCTAGCTGCACTTGGTCATGATAACCACAACCTCTCCCAGGCACTGATCGACCAGGCGCATGGTGGTTGTATCAGACGGCATCTTTACCGACTATCGGTCGATGCTAAATAGCAAATCGAGGCAACGTCGAGGTCATTCGTCACACAACCCGTTGGTCGTTCTCATGTGTTCTCGGGTCGATCAGTCTTGAGAGCGCTAAGCAAACAGCGAATATTCCCGCAACGGCTCCAGCGCTTGCAGCAATATTCACCCGGCCTCTCATCGAGGGTCGTTTCGTCTGTTTAAACAGGGGTCATAGCGCCATCCAGTTCCCAAATGTTGCAGATCCCAAGGGTTTTGTTGTCCTCCTGTCGCCGTCGAACTTGTTCTTCACGTGCAACATCCGAACCAAGAAGCTAGAGATCCACATTGGTTTCGGTTGGCGATGTGAACAACTCCGCCGCCGGGAAATCGGGGTTCCGCAGCTTCCGGTCTCACCGTCAGAATCGTCAGAATGCGGGAGGGCTAAAGTCACTCATCAACGCGACTGGTTTTCGTGGAGATGTCGTGGAGAAGGACTTGAACGCGTGCGAGCTATGGCCACTACGGATGGAGAACTACTGCATCCTGATCGTCAAAGAGGGTCTTGTGCGAATGAGGGGGTTTCTCCCTGGGCCGCCCGACTCAAAAGCAGCAGTACTAAAGACCTCTCTATCCGAAACGTTATTTCAAATGTCTGGCTATTCCGGATCACCCATTCAAACTGTACAGTAGTCGAAGACATTGGCTTTGATAGCTCAAGGTCTGGAGGTTATCGCCTGATCTTTCATATCTACGTTCCTGTCGAGGTCTATGAGTGGGTTTTGTGCCAATGTGGGCTAAACATGGCAGCCTGTGTCTCTCATTACCGTGGCAAGATTCCAACTCTCCATGTCAAAAGACGCAACAGGAACGACAAGAAAGAAGCAGAGATATGCCATCATCGACGTCAGCCTAGAAGCTCGGCCGAAGCTCGAAACGTTTCACGGCGAGGTCAAGGCGTCGTCGCCATGTGGTGGTTGTCAGTTTTGCTGACGACATTGCTTCACCTCAGCCCCGTGCCCCTCGAGACAGGTCATGCGTATCAGATAACCGATCGACGATCACATCCACGAAATTGCTCTAGTTGAAACCGCCGCTATCGTGAACCACCAAGTCCAAGCCAAGCCGTTGCTACCTCAAATGAGAGCCGTGCGGCGTGTGGCCTGGACCTTCCAATGACGCGCACCGACGCTATCGGTGGTTGGTGAACTTTCCATCAAGTCATGACTAGCAGAGGCACTAGGCTGACATGTTCATCAAAGTGCTTATTGAGGGTCCAGCGCTATGGCACTGGGGGGAGCGATTCATTGACAGCATTGGCTGTTGATGATGAGGAGATGTGTCACGAGCTGAGCAGTTAAAGAAAACATCGTCGAGTGCAGTCGTATGGTGGATTTGCTTCTGTGTCGTTGAGGCGCTTACATGTCAGACATGTCTATGAGGTGGACGTCATTGGAGAATGACAGACGATTGGCTTCATGTCAAGCTTGTCAATAACTCCGTATCCTCGGCGATCGCCAGGGGGCAGCTCCAGTGCGCTAGGTTCGCTCTCTCAGCCCCAGATTTTACCAATCTCGTGGCGGGCTGTGGCGGGACTCCTTAACAACTCGCCCCTCAGTGATGTCGAAGAAATGACTTGGAGCAAGTTTAATCGTGGCGTTTCTGGGTCATCGATCTATTGATAGTCGGTCGATGCTTGGAGCTCGAGTGTCGATGCCCTCATAATGAGCAGGTTTTCAACAGCAAACGCAGGCAAACGTACGTAACTCTGTTTCTGGATCAAGAACCTGAGACAGTGGATACGTCGCGGCATTTATTGCTTGGCTGTCTGAGTTAAGTTTTCTGTAACGTGCCTGTCTTGCAGATCTGGCTGCGCGCTATCCTCGGCAGCAGATTCTGAGATGCGTGGTGGTTGGCGCCTCGGGAAATAAGAAGCAGACACCGGCATTAATATTGGATCGAAACCCTCGAACCCTCCATCGCCGAGTGTCACTCTCATCACGGGGTAGCTAGGTAGCAACCTGCTGGATTTGGCGCGTAGAGATGAAGATCAGCCACCTTGCCTCGCGGCGTAGCCACCCAAAAGTGGTCAAGCAATTCGGCCGGGGGTTGGACGTGTGTCAAGCATCGTTCACTCGTCGATTGATTTTCTCCTCCAGTAGCCAATCAGTGGGACGCCAGAGATTGGAAGAAAAGAAGACTTGATATAGGCGCACAATTTCTCCGGTTGCAGACTCCTTTCAGCCCTGTTCGACCTCGGCCGAGGGTGATGGCTAAACCGGATTAAGAAGCCCGCTGATTCCGTATCACGGCGGCTCGTCGTTGGCTGCACGGCACCCCTAGCGGACAGCGTTATTGATTTGCAGAATAATTGCGCGGCAATATCCATCCTCGAATTCAAGCTTTGACAGGCTGTTCCCCACGGAGCTTCACACCACATCAAGAGCGACGCTGAGCTGCGTTTAATGAGGCAGCTCCCTTTTCGGCCGGTCCAGATCCCAACTGGGTTTAGCGCCCCAGGGGTATTTCTCCACTGGACAGAGCTTCTGCAAGGTACCCGTGCACACTGGAGTTCTCGACGTTGACCTGGATGGGTCCTTTTCCCATCCACCACGAGCACAGTTGCAGTGGATAAACCGACAAACAGACGGACGCTGTGGCGTCTCGTATGACTTGGGCCGGTCTCAGCCGGACCTGATTCTGGCTCCTTTCTTTGGCGCTTCCTGGTTGATCTGCTGCGGCACCCGTTTGATGAGCAGAGGCTAGAGATGATTGCCTCGTGGCCACTGAGGACGACGGATCTGGAGACACAAACACCTGCAAACGTCGACATGGGGATGGATGCAGCCTTTGTTGATGCAGCCAAGAGGCCAAGGGCCAATTGCGGGCTTCTCGCCCGTCTACGGATAACAACGCAACCTTCCGTATCGGTGAGACTGATGCAACCCAGCGGCTAGGCCGAACAAAGGACAGCTTTGCCCACACAGACTCCATTGCCCTTGTCTCCGTATCCCGAACAGACATGGGAGCCAGCCAGCATCGAGGAACCAAGCGAGCGAACCGAAAATCCGACAGGCGAGCAATGACAGGCCAATCTTAGCTTCCGAAATGTCTCTGCCATCTCGCCAGCCCGCCCTGAAGATTCAACTGCATGGCCCGCAGAGCCGTGTCTCAGGGCACAAACCGCGCCGCCGTCCCCCACGGGTGTTTGGTTGCACAGACGCCATTCAGATCCAGAAGCTTCAGGGAAGCAATAAGTCATACAGAGCTTGCTGATCCGTGGCTGGAATGTCCGTTACCGCGTTGCTGGAGGAAATAGCTAATAATAGCGTTGAGGGACAAGTGATGACAGCACTTGATCTGATGCAGTTATGCGCCACCACAAACGTCAAACCTGAAGCTATCACTCAGAGACAGGGCACCGTATTAAAAGTCGACAAAGAGAAGCGGTCTCGGATGCCGCACTTGACTGACCTTCATCTTCGCCCAAACCTATACCAACCTATTATTCCACACCGCGTCCACCGCAGACCCGTTAGGTTGCGAGCCATCCCGTTGCAGTCACCAACCAGGGGTGCAAGGGTCTCTCGGCCAGCGCAATGGCCAAGGGCGCCGTCGCGAGCCAGGATTAAGTCTGGGATAGGCCTGCTACGAGTCTTTAGTTCGACCAAGGGTCCCCCCCCTTTAGCACTAACCCACCCACTCGCCCTCCACACTCGAGACACGATGTGCAACGTCCCTTTCTTGCAAGTCGACAGCTGACTTTCTCTCTATCCTTTCACGTCAGAGCCGTGTTCGTGTCGTGTTTCGTCTCTTTGTCTGGTTTTGTCGGTTGAACCTGTTTTGTTCTTTCTCGCCAGGTCGCAAACAATTCCAGTTCAGACAAACGAAGAGGCCTCACGAGACCGTAATCGCTTGCTTCTTACTCTTATCTCTGGCAGTGTTGACTGACTCGCCCGGATACTACCCCGTCCTCTTCCGCGACACGACGAATCCCTGAACAACTCAACTGCCTACTACTCAGCTCACGCCGTTTGGACATCGCAACTGGAGGGTTTTCGACGACGAGAGTACTACGCAATTATTCTCTGGTATATTCAACTGTCGTCATCGACCCCAGGGATACCGGTCGCAGAACGGGCCTGGGGTACGAATGTATAGGTCTCACATTAAGCGCTCTCTTGAAACGATCGCAACAAGGCTCGCGATTGTCCTCCGCCCTGCCCATTGACGGGGAGCGACCGTTGCGCTTTGGCGGTCGAACCTCGACGACACAAATTCAATGAATATTTGAAGAGCTGTCGCGCGAAATAGACCTGGATACTTTTGTCCAACCCGACGAGACACGCCGCTACTATGGCAGTCCCTCGAGAGTCCGTATTCCTACCGACCATCAAATGCTCGTCATGTGGTCGGCAGGTGGAAATCTCTCTTATGGGAGAGCATATCTGTAGTCCGCCAGAACCTGAACGTAAGAAAATGTCAAGAGAAAGTTGCTTCGTGTCTGGTTTAACTAAACTCGCGATAGTTTCTCCTCCGCCAGAACAATATGAACCCTACACACCATACAACCCTGCTGCACCACCCGAAAAGCATGGCCGGGTGCCGCCCTCACTCGATGTCAACGCTGCTAGTGAGTAACTCTGATGAGATGAAATCAACGGTAGCTGACAAGATCGTAGACCAGCCATTCATGCGCCAGGGACAGCTGACGCCCAACAGCGAACCACTCAGCTTATCACCACACAGTAAAATGGAGGGCTTCTTTGACGCTGTTCCAACGCCACATGAAGACGATCTGATTCTGCCATCGCCGCGCCCGATCGAGCGACCGGGGGTGTATGGAGGCTTCGGCGAGAAGAAGCACGGCCCAGATTTCCAGCCTCGCTCTGTGAGCCCTAACGGAGGCGTGAATACAACTTTAATGAGCCGACTTGATACGATTGCGCCGGGCCCTTTTGACACGATCCGCAGCCCCTCGGCAACATCGCCGTCCTTTCCGAAAGAGATAACAGATAGCGGGGCTAAGCATGATGATTATTTGAGTGCGTCGCCGAAAGATATCTATATCTTTAACAACACAGAGACACTTTCTACATCCCCTGTCAGCAACGCCGGCTCTGTACCGCCGCGGCGACCGACGAGAGATGACTACGAAGGATTCGGGCGCCCATCTCTCACAGACGGAGAACTCCAACCCCAGCCCCTGGGACTCATCAACCGCTCCGAAACATTTCCAAAGTCTTCGTTCCGACCGGAGCGTCCATTGAGGACACCTTCAGCACCGGGGACGAAGCCTGAGCGTTCCAATACTGAATTTGTTCCCGGCCACGTCTCGAGACCATCCATGGGACCCGACACGTCGAGACCGCCGCCGCCACGCAAGAGCCTGCTTCGACCGCATCATTCTAGTAAATACTCGGCATCTGTTGATCTCGCTGCCGAATTTGGTATCAACAACCCCTATCATACCCCTTCCGACTCGACATCTTCCGGATACTCGACGTTTAGCCGCCAGAGCCATGGAAGCTCTCAGACCAGTCAAACGAGATCTCAACTGCGACGCGACCCCTCGGACGTGTCGACTATGGATGGCTTAATGAGTGACCTAGAAACTTCGATGGAGAGCTTGACGTCCAAGGACCCGCGGATGGACCCCCCCGTGCAGGCCCCTCCTCCCAGGGCCCGATCACCCCTGGCAGAGTCGCCGCTTGCGCTTGCTCCGAAAGACCAAAGACTCGACTCTGCCCTCCCCAATGGACGTCAAGATGAGAACCGAGCCCAACGGAACGAACAGCAACTATCGGCAGCCTACGGTACTTCGCCCCAAGATCAGCGCCGTTACGAGCCGACCTCCCCTGTGCGTGGACCCAACTTGCCCACGCCTCAAGCACTTCCCGCTCGAAAGGGTTCTCAAGATCCTGGAAGGCCTAGGGGTAACTGCAAAGCGTGTCAGCTTCCCATCACGGGAAAGAGTATCTCATCTGCGGATGGACGGTTGACAGGAAAATACCACAAAGCTTGCTTTGTCTGCACAACATGCTCCCAACCTTTCACATCAGCCGAGTTCTACGTCCTTAACGACAAGCCCTACTGCGAGCACCACTACCATAAACTTAACGGCAGCCTCTGCGGAAGCTGCGCCACTGGTATTGAGGGACAGTACCTAGAGGACGAGTTTGCCATCAAGTATCACGTCGGCTGCTTCCGATGTCTTGACTGCGGCCGATCGCTCTCCGATGGCTACTTTGAGGTGGACGGCAAGTCGTACTGCGAACGGGACGCCTGGCGCCGTGTCCAGCAGCCTTGGTTTGCTGGAGGAAACGGTCAACCTATGGACCCGAACACACCGATGAACCCAAATCCACCTATGAACAATTCGCCCATGAACCCCAACGCACCCATGAAGCCACCGCCGCCAAATCGGTCAGCATCCGGACCCCGTCCCCCGAACATGCCGATCGGTCTTCCCAGCCATCCCGCTCAACGTTTGGGCGGACCCGGCCGGGGTCTTCCGCGACCTCCGTACGGGATGCCACCGCCTGGGAGCCGCCTGGCACCTGGTCCTCCCGGGCCCCGGCCCCGAATGAATAAGCGCAACACTCGACTTGGCATGATGTAACGACCTAATGTTTCCCCCTCTATTTATTCAAAACGCTACGACGCCACATGGAATTCTACTTCATCTTGTAATATCGACCCTTTTCCGCGTCTAGAACGCGATGTACTGTATTTTGCCCTCTGCTTTCTGTTACTCCATTTGTGCGGGGAGTTGAGCTGGCATGTTTTCTCGTTACTCTATACCCCCTGTTTTTTTGCAACCTCCCCCCACAAATACTTGTTTGTGTAAAGAAGTCCTCCCGGAAGTGGTTTTTGGATATCATGTCATTAGCATCGGTGGCTTTCACGTCTTTACCGGTGCATGCGTTTTTGTTGCCCGCAATTATGTGAAGACGTCAGGAGTACGGAATGAGCATCATAAAGAGGTTGGATCAGACCTCTGTAGCATAGTTAGCATCATGATGATTTGAGACTCACTGATGATCTCATCTTAATCAAATTATATCTGCGACATCTCTGCCTTTTGGTGCTCAGCTTGTTTGTGACACTGATCTTGGCGCTCCTTGTACTGTCGAATGACTTGAAGATATGTTCCTTAGCACTGGATACTGTAACCTATCCATAGTTTGTAGGCGGTCCGCATTCTAACACCCAATTCGCAACCCCGACCCAGTCCTTATGAGAGGCCAATCCACCAGCCACCGCCCAGCCAGACTCCAGGTTAATCTCAATACACAATATCATCTCCTTGTTCATATCGGATCTCTGTTCTCTATCACTGACAAGGTGCATTTTTCCTAGATTAGCAGCTATCAAGCTTCTAGCAATGCTCTAAGTAACATCTATAGTAAATCTTTCTTAAGGATCAAAGGACTAGATATCTAAGAGACACAGGGTGCAGACAGATAAATGCGTATTAACCAGCGGAGAAAATGCACTAGCCCACTCGTCCGGCTTGAACGTCATGTACACCAAAGCTAGAGACCGAATGCTAGGATATGTTAAGAGTATATCGTTTTTAAGAGTCTTCTGAGCGAGAAACCCTCGAAGATTAAGCGAGCGGAGATACTACAGAGCCATGTAGCAAAATAGTACGGAGAGAAGGGGTAAGTATAAGTTAAATAGTGACTCTTTGTCTCTAAATGTTCGGTAGAGGTGCATAGTCAACGACTTAAGGTTAGGCATCAGCTAAAGAAGCCGCGCCATGTCTTAGAACTCAGACTCGTCATCTAACGTCGAGCCACTTAATGGCAGGATCTGGTCACTAGAAAGATCCAAAGGCTCGTAAAAGTCGTCGTCGTCCTTTACGGGTACCGCGGGCGTTAATTTTGTTGCGAGACTAAGTGAGAAATTGTTGAGACGAGAGCCGACGGCCGCGAAGCCTTGCTGTGTGATCCTAGGGACTACGGCTACAGCTTCATTACACGGAATGCTGCAAATCTTGGTCCCCTCATAAATAACTAGGCTGTTGAGATGGATCTGGGATCGAGCGATGGCCGACATGACAACGCGATATGCCTGGATAGCCCGGGACCAAAGTTCCTTCCAGGCGAGATACTCAACTTTATGCGGTGGCCAGCAGTGCTCGGGCTATCTTCCGAGCACGACGACGGCTTCAAGTATGATCTCATCAAGAGAACCAAATACTCGCAACGCATCACTGAGCTACACACACATGGTGGCACCGGTGAGTACAAACTATTCAGCCTGGCGATCATCCATCCATTTCCGTTCTTCCGGGTCGTCAAGAAACCTCAGGGAGTACAGAAACCATAGATCACGGCAGGGGAAAATCGGTTCGTCAGGGAAGGTCGTGTCAGGATGGTCAAAGTCGGCAGGGGTCTCGTGATAGTAGATGCACACAAGTTCCAGATGGCGAATTCAGGGAGCAAGGTCAGAACTTAACGAGAGGTTGCGCAGTCGATAGAGACCTTCTTTGGTGAGGTCTATAGACTGGCTGCGCATGATATGATGTTAGATGAAATACGACGTAAATACTTTTCTTATTGCTTTTAAGCAAAGTCGCAACATCCCAAGAGAAGCCGCATCAACGTAGTCGCCAATATCTAAAATAAGCTCGGGGGGAAGCCTGATGAACGGGTTTGTCATGACTGCTGAGCAAGTTGGGTTTCGGCTGTTTCAATCCTCGAGCACGATCTCACGTTGGCTACTTTCTTGAACAAGTCAACGGTGTCTGGTGTAACTTGAAACAAGATAAAAGAAGAAGAATACTAATAATGGAATCCGGTCATTTCTATATAAGGAACTCGGCTAACAGCAGGGACCCTAATCCTTCAAGTGGCTTCCAGCCTCCAACGTCGCATTGGGAACATGGTACAGCCAACGTTGTTGGTTCCCGCATGTGTCTGAGTTAAATTTGGATGCTTGTCACCATCATAAGCTTCTGCCCCCTGATGTTAGTATCGGGCTTTGGCATCCTGTGTCTATCGATATAGCTCGAGTACGATAGAGAGGGGGGGGTGGGGGAGGCTATTGGAAGAGTAATAAAGAAGTAATTGAATGGCTTAGACGATGAATTAATAGATAACAGTATCATTATAAATAGTTGCTCAACTCTTAATCAGTACCATGCTTGTCTTTTGGTGAGTGAGGAATCTTTTATGCATATAGTAATAACGGCGACGTATTGTTTTAACCGTGAGAGGGGGTCCACCGTTTTGCCAGCACGTGCATGCCCCGCTGATTGACCTTCTTGTGGCCCTGATCCCTGCACCCCCACGTTTATGCTTAACTTCTCCACAACTCCCGGCGATAGACCCCACAGACAACTTTTGGTCCAATGCTTCCGATGACGAGCTGGGTTGTACAAAACTCGTGATGATGTTGGATAGGATTTGGGAGGATTCAAACATAAGTGATCAATACCGGACAACATCCTTCCGTGCTGGAAAAGCTGGTGTGATTTGAAGAGACTGTAGTGCGGAGGTAGTCTTTGGCGTTCGCTCCTCGTTTAGCAGGATTGTTGATATGATGATATCTTTAACTGGCTGTAGGATCTGAGCATAGGCAATGCGAGATTTAGTTCCTGAAGAAAATCAAAAGTAGGGAACCGACGCTGAAGTCTAAATTACAAGTCAAGAGTAAAGAGAACGATCCGTAAGTCTGATCGCCTCAGTGTCAGCCGGAGTATTAACCAGAGCATCGAACATCTATAGAGGCTAGCCTGTTAGTCATGCTCTAAAGGAGCTCTGTATCGAGGTATCAGACAACTCGTTTTTTCTTATTACCATCAAACCAATAGCATTGCAACACTTGACCGAGGTTCTGCATAGCCTCTCATCATGATGTTCCTCAAGAGGAGAACCCTATCACTGGTCATGCTTCTCTCTAGCACACGGGCCGCAGTTCTCGGCTTCAAAAAAAAAAAAAAAAANAATAATTAAATTAAACCCTTAGCTTAATAATAACTAAATAATATTTATTTTCTTTTATTAACTATTTTACCTAAGTATTATTTAGTAATTCTTTTTACTTCTATNATAAATTAAACTTTTAGATTAATAATAATTAAATAGTAATTATTTTCTTTTATTAATTATTTTAATTAAGTATTTTTTAATAATTCTTTTAACTTTTATTATTATTAAATTAATTTTTTTTATAATTAATAATATTATTTTAAAAAATTAAAATANTGCCCAACCCTTGAACCTTGCGCGACGCTTTCGCTAACCAGCGGGACCACGGTCTGGGTTTAAAAGCGCGCTTGTCCAATTGCCGCCCTACGATAGTCAGCCCCGCGGACCGGAGAGCTCTTGGCCACATTTCGTTGCTTGGGGACAAGAGGGGACCAAGGGAGGAGCCAAAAACCGAGACACCCCTGACCGCTTGACGCCTCCCACTCCCACACTCGCATTCTGCAGTGGCATTTCGGTGGTTGACCAAGGCCACTGTCACTGGTTTGGAAGGGTTATCTTCAGGGTCGTGCAGATGTAATTCTGACCGGTCTGCCTGACTCGAGCGGACCGCGAGTCGCCGAGACCGCTCCGACTTTGAGGTCACCCACGAGATGGTCGAGGCAACGCGACGCAGCATCAATGTCGACGTCGGGCATGTTTGTCATGCTTGCTCTTCACCAAAATAGGATACTGTCAATTGTCTGCCCATCCCGCCTCTGCCGGCCGGGTTGACTTGCTTGCTTTGCCGGTCTAGCTCGTGGTGTCGAGGCTCGGCATTCTCGTCGTATTGCCCATCACAATTCGAGCTAAACTAACAGTGCTCCTCGTTGTGACATCTCGCTGCAACCTACGTAAACGCCGACCGAGCAGGCAGGGGAACTTGCCCACGATCGGCCAGTCCATCGGGTTGGATCTGTCTCCATCGGACCCGGTTGTTGTCCAACCAGGGCACTGGGATAGAAAACAACTCACCCACAGTTGTGCACTGGTATCGAGCAGCCGTTGTTCAGTTTATCTCTCAAGACCCTAATCCTCATCCGGATATGGATATATGTCTTGAGAGCTTTGACTCTGGGCGAGGAAGCCTGAATTACATCACGGCGAAAATCGCGAGGATCAGCGTCAAGTATAGTGTACCGCGTCCAGCGTGGGATGTCTTTGACGAGAGCGACAACAAGACTAAGCAATCAAAGGCAACGCGGATCTGACACAGCATAGCAAGGGAGGGAGCAGAGCTGCAGAGCAAGGGAATCTGGACGAGGCCAGCTACTGAGACAATACCCCGACGGTCAAGCAGGAGGGGAGGGCGTAACCAGGGCGGATCCCGGTCGCAAGCAAAGAGGCGCTACGGGAGTACCTTGGGTCCTAAGGCCAAGCCACCTCAAAGGAAGTGACCGACTTCCGCCCAAGCACCCATCCTCCAACTCCACCGCCTCCATCCTAGAGAGGGCACATCCCGGTCTCGCACTAAAAGTTAGGATCCCCAGTCCGTTTCTGCTGCGACTCTCCGGAATACGTGCAGACGGAGAGGGGGTACGTACCGTCCGCCCCCGGTCTCCATCCCCCATCCCATCTCCATTCCCAGCTACGGCACCGTCTTTGCGTCCTCCCCCCATCCCTCCCACGCGACGGCGACGCCCGCGCCCACGCCCACGCCCACGATCTACTGTACCCTCCTTGGCCAGTTTGGTTTAAACTCTGGCTTGGCCCGCCCTTCATTCTTCCCTCGCCCTCTATTCAACTACATACAGTACAGTAGAGTACGAATACCTATCTCGCACAAGGGCCTTTATAGCGCCTCGATCCGCCACTCCCCCCTCCCCTACCTCTCTCCCTCATCTATTCCTCCAAACTACAACAACACGCTTCTCGGATCAACATCGACGACGTCTTGCGGTCCCTTGCCTCGAGACTTCCTCCTCTGATACTATCATATATAACCGGCACGTCAGCGTCACGAGCCACCACTTGCACCCACTCACCAATCCGACCTTCCGAACCCACAAGCTCGACCTCAACCACCAGAATGGCCGCCGACCTCATCATGCCCACCCTTCCGGGCGACCAGCAATCCCGACATTTCTTCCCCCAGCAGCGCCCTCATCACCAGCGTAACCAGTCATATCAAATTTCGGTTGGACCTCAGATCTCGCCCATCAACACACACGAATCTACCAGCCCCGACTCCATCTCGTCAAATCCTACTTCTCCCAGAGCGTATCAAGCGCGACAAGCCCGCCCAATGTACATGCCTGCCGCCTTGCGCCCCAACCTGTTTCCCTCCAAGGCAAAGAACAAGTCTGTTGTCGACGATGCTGCTTCCGCATCCAGCACCGAGTCCGATACTACACTACGACGTACCAATAGTAGCATCATGAATCTTCCCGGCATGTCCGTCTTCGGCAACCGGCTCTCGCGCGTTTCTACAGGTGATAGCACCCGGAGCAGCATCGATGGCGACTTCGATCTCGAGATGTTTCCCGAGGTGACGGCTTTCCCCACTCGGAAGCACTGGAAGGTGAGTTTAACCAATCCACTACTTGCCTGTGCTCGACATTCCTCGCACAACATCTCCCTTTACACGCCATTGTCTCAGGGGGATCAACGTTCCCGTCCTGTGTGACACAAAGCCCCGACCTGTCTCACTTCCCCAGATGCCTGTAGCTCGCCTCTTGTCTATGTGCACATTTGACTAATACGTGCTCTCCTCCAGCCCGACTCTGAGTCCTCTGTATGCGATGACCCGACCTGCAAGCGCACCTTCAGCTACTTCACCCGCCGTCACCACTGCCGAAAGTGCGGAAACATCTTCTGCGACTTCCACTCCACCTTTGCCGTTCCTCTCGACCAGGATGCCAAGTTCAACCCTCGGGCTGCCCCCTCTCGCACATGCCGCCACTGCTTTGAGGAGTTCAAGAGTTGGTACAGCCGCAACAGCAGTCGTGCTTCCAGCGCCGCGTCTTCTGATGCCCCCAACCCCGTCCCTTCGACTCCCATTGCCGCAGGCGGGCAGGGCGACCGTTCTGAGCTGCCTCGAGGACCCGAGGTTGCTGCCAGTGTACCTAGGGATTGGAACTGGAGCACCTTCTAGGCGAACACGAGATGCCCGGCCGTCATCCTAGACAACTGGGGATACATGACGGCAGGATTTAGCCTAGTGCTGTCCTTGCCATCGAGAGATCGAGCTCTCGTGCGGACATAGCCTCTGGCATCGGTTACACCCAAACACACCACCGACTATTCCGACCACCACTACTACCACCACCCTGCCCGAGCGGCAGCTTGAGATACCCGAAGCCCGTCAGCTTCACAAAGCCACGACAGAACGATGATAGATTGATAGAAATCATCCGACGAGTGGCTCAGTCGCCCGTCGGAACCCGCCAATCACCCCATCCTCCTACCCTCCGTTTGGACGATATCCTAGTCGCCCCACCCACAATCACCGCACCCCTTACTGTCCGGGGACGGCCCGTCAGCCGTTCTTGGGGCCTCGATTTCTCCGGCGTGTCCCTATTCTTGCTTTGTGTTGCCTTTTTATCTTAATTACTCTTGATTAAAGCGAGGCGTCTTGGAAAGCAGAGTCACAGTGCGTGCTCTCTTGCAGGGTTTATTTCTGGTTTTTTTATTTATTTCCGAGTCTTGATCATGAGACTTCCTTGACGACCGACCCTCTTAGAAGCAAGAAGGGATTGTTTTGCTGGATTCGTCATATAATGCTTGTTTTGTTGCTTTCAGGATGGCGTCTCAGGATTTGCACAAGCTGCACATAGAAGAGGAACGACATTTTTGCATGCCATGCGTGGCGCGGAAGGGAATTCATGATGATGAGCCTAGATAGGTAGTCAATCGGTCGAATCAGGCTGGACTTCATCTGTCAGTTTTGACTGAACCGTCGCTAATCGTCGTAAACAATCAGAACTGCACTTTTTAACAACCCTTATATCATGTGATGATCTGCTTTGACGACATGAAAGGTGAAGAGAAAAGTACGGTACGTGGATTGACCAAAATGAGGTGATAATTTTGCAAGTGTGACGCGGTTACGTGGCTTGGGTTGTCATAGGCATTAGGACTGACTATGCGTCGGAATTGGAACCGAGACCATGGAGGTAATCTCATTAATATATATATATGCTTGGTTTAATGGCCAATCTGGATGAACCATGGCTTACACGTCACAACCTATGTCCCAACACTCACGAGACTGGGTTTCAGGCTAATATGGTCAACTTTCCAAGAGATTCACCATGAGCAGTTGATATAGAAAGAACATGTCAATGTTTCCAACGGTCGTCCGCCTTTGAATCTGCTACAAGCTTTTCTAAAAGCTCCTTCTATAAATGAAGCACAAGAGATTCACGCTTTTCCTGCCTATACGCCGCAAGACCAGATCGAGAGAGCTCCCAATAGCCAACAAACATGAGCGAATCACTTCCTTCTTTCTTTCCCACTGAGCCCAACATTTTGTTCCCAGCTATAGTTTTATTTTGTTTTTTATTTCTTCTTACCCTTGGTTTGAATTCCGCTTAGGCCTTCCGTCGGGACTTGCCGTTGGACTTCTTGGGGGTGGAACCTTCATCAGAAGAACCATTGACCATGCTCTCGCCGTTGTAGATCTCCTTCTCGATGCCCTTAGCAGCGTCCCAACCAGCCTTCTCAGCAAGAGCAACGTTTGCGTTCACGTCATGGGCGGCGCCCTTGTGTGCAATCTTGCCTGCAGCGTTGCTGCGCTTGACGTAGCTGGCAATGAAGAAGCTGACAAACAGATATGTCAGGGGCGCCAAGTACAAGACATTGAGCCAGATGGCAAAGGTCTCGCCAGTGGTGGTGATGCAAGGTTGCGTGATGTACTGTGTCTCACTGGTGAAACCTGTGTTGAGGCTGGCGGCCTGCGAGACGACAGGCTCAGCACCAGGAGCCGCAGCAGCCTCGGCAGCTCCCCGGATGAACTGCTTGAGCGATTCGATAGCGCCATCAGCAACAGTCTCGAGACCCGGCTCAGAGGAGGTGACAGAAGCGTCCGCCGAGGCGGTTTGTGCGTGGGTGGTGGTAACGGGAATCGTGTAAGAGACAAATGAGTGAGCCATAGCGTAGGTAGCGCCAACAAGGAACTGGGTGATTTGCATCGAGGTGAGGGTTCGCTTGATGGGGGTAGGAACTCTGATAGAGAATGCCGTGAGGGTGTAGTAGAAGTACTAATAATACGAGTTAGCTGAAAGCTCACGGGGTTAATGCCAGTAGACTAACCATCAAGGCGTGGATGAAAGAGTTGACCAGGACAAACATCCAGATGGGAGCAGACATGTAGCGCATACCAGCCCACATGCACATCATGGCGCCGGCATGGTGATAAGTCTGGAGAGTAGAGCTGAGCTTTCCCTTGGCGAGAATGATGAAGGTATCAAGGACCTCGTAGAACTTGCTCAGATAGAAAATCCAGCCGTAGTAAGCCAAGCCCTCATTCCAGATACGGCCAGCCTCAGTGCCACTGGGAAGGCCATTGACGAGAGCAGCATTGTCGGATACGGAGACAAAGGAGCTTGAGGACTCGTTGTAGTAGATGGAGTTTCCAAGACCCTGGGAGCCGTGGAGGCGGCAGAAGCTGTCAGCTGTGCCAGCAAGACCCTGAGGTCCCATGGGGTTCTGGATGCTCCTCCTCATACCGCCGAGCATACCCCAGAAGGTCCAGGCAGAGTAGACAGCGAGAAAGATGTTGTGGAGAACCACAAAGAGTTGGAAAGGACGGGTCTTGCTGATAGCCCATGGCTTCTTTCCGTGAGACTTGTTGTAGACGTTGAGGCTCTTGACAGTGACGGCGTAGAGGATGGCAATGGTCAAGGGGACCTTGGCGTCGAGAGCAGCGACAAAGATGTTGCCCGGAATATTGAAGGGGCGCAAGATGGATGTCGGAACGTCAACGGGCGGGATCGGAGCCGGGGCGTTTGTGGGGGGAAAGTTGAAGAGGTTGGGCTCGGGCACCGAGCGCAGCAGTTGAAGATGTTGGGCCATTGTGAAGGCTGGAGTGATTATCGCGGGATTTGGCAGACAGGAGTAATAGGTTCGGGGTTGGTGTGAACCAATTGACTGCGTTTGGCTGCTGGGTGGCTTGACGATAGGCAACGACTCCAAAGGACGCTGACTCGGTGTTGAAGAGAGTTGAGTGGCCTTCCCAGGAACCTTCAAGCTACCACGTATGGATGGATGGTGTGGATCCAATAGATAGAGGGAACGGTCAGGTCTCCTCTAGATCTTGATAGTTGAATTGGTGGTCGACTATTGGGAAATATCGTCGCCAAAGAGGGAGGAAGAGAGTACAAGCGAAGAAGCTCGGGTATAAAGAAGACGACAGAAGACCTAGTGGTGACACGGCCGAAGAAGAAGGTGAAGGGAGGCTCAAGAGGGAAAGAAACAGAGAGCGCAAGACGAGAAGAGAAGCCGGATCTCTGCCTCTTATTAAAGTTGAAGAATAAGTTGGCTTCTGGGCGCTCTCTTGGTCTTTTTTGAGACCCCGGCTCGCGAGCAGGGGGGTACAAGTGCCTTTAGGGGAGCGATAGAGGGTCCTCTCTCTGGCCGGGGACAGAGCCGGGGATGTGTGTTCCAGAGGCAGGGCACGAGCAGAAGCTCGCACCTGCCGGCCCCGTTGTGCACCCGCCGCTCGCTGCGCACAGAGTGAGCAGGTACCTACCTAGCTCCGCGCCTACCACCTATTAAAGCTGTGAGTCAAAACATGTATGTACCTGCCTGTCTATCAACTGCCTGACCGGTCTCTGGGGCGCTGCTGTTGTGTTGTGTTGTGTTGTGCTGTGCTGTGCCTACGGAGTCTGGGCGCGTGGGGTAGATGGATCATGTCAGTGAGGCAGATATACAATGAATCAACTTTGTAAATAGCCACGAGATTACAATATAGATCCTTGAGTGAACGGTGCTACTGGCTGTGTATACAGCTACCTATTCATCGGGTGTCAACTCCATCATGGCCAAATATCCTTCCAGTCAACCCATCATAGAAATATCATTGATTGATACGGCGTGCCTGATATTGGTGCGTGGCACAAGAAAAAGAGAGCTCCGAAAATGATGTGGTGGTGGTGTGGGGTTCCCGGGCACAGCCAGGGACCCTAGCTGGAAGCCTCTCTGAGCCGCGGCTCTCAGATTCAGCTTTTCTGGACAGCCCAGGACCCCATCGACTGCTTCAGGTACATGGTACGCACCGCCGCAAGGGAAAACAAAGGCCGCAGGACATGCTGTAGATTAATAGATCAGTACTCGAGCAATGCCGCGCCTCCTCAACCGCTTCATGCTGGAAACCTGCTCTCGTGGTTCAGTTCTCGGGCTTCATTTAATACCGACACAGCGAGAGCGTCTATGACGGTTGCTTAAAATGGGGGGTGTGGTTCAGGTGGCATCCAATTGCGCTGAGCGCCTCTTCGAGAAATCTTCATCGAAGCCCCTCACCGAAAGTAGAGGGCACAGTACCTGACGCTCGTTAAGCCGGCCCACCACTTTTAGCGTGTTGGCGCCATCTTTTGGTCGGTACCTCGAGGCACGCGGGGACCCCCCAAATCTGTGAACAAGGTGCGGCTGTCCGCCTGGCACAGCAGAGCATCTGGGCTGGCTTGCAGCCCGATTTTTGTTGGGGAGGCGCTAATGCAATGTCCCATGTGGACCCTTGTGCTAAACTCGTCTTGTCTTTGGAGAGCCGTTGTGTCGTGGGAAGCCGGCTGCGAAAGGCATCACTCTCATCATCACTCTATTCGATCAAGACGCTGTCGCATGTCTCTCGTGTGTATTAAATCACAGTGCTCAGGCCGCCTTCAGCTGTAAACTGACAGCCACCTATGTAATCAGTCACATCATGCCCCAATTGATAAATCCCGAGTTTCGTGATTGTCACCCTGACTATATTCTCTTGAGAGCCAGCTCCCAAGCTCTCGAGATTGTTCCAACGAACGTCCATGCGATCCCTGTCCCGACGACGACGACGATTACCAGATACTACGCAGGCACGTACGCACCGTCGTAGAATCACATGCGTCTTGCAAGGTCCCTATCCCCTATTTTCCCAGATCGCTGCATGTTCGCTTCTTCTCCAACCCTGCTTCTACTCTCTTATTTTAGACAGACGAGAGACTGACTGAGCAAGCCTGGCCTACAAGGTATCTATCTCGTTTGCACCCAAGACAACACATGCTTGCCGTTCAATATTCGCCTCTCCGGTTGAATTTTTTCTTTTCATTCTCGTGCAGCAGGCTCTCCGTCGAGCCGCGGCACACCGACCCCAGATCCTCAACAAATCTACAATCCCTCCTTGTCTTTTGCCTCTCGGCCGCCCATCTTCTCCTCTTCCCGGCGCCGCCTCCGCTTCCCAAGACCAAACAGCTCCATCCGGCACAAGACAAGACAAAGTCCCGGCCTGTGCCCTCTTTCCCTGCACCTGCTTGGCCTGCACCCTGCCTCGGCCAGTTTCGTACCCGGTGGATCTCAACTCCATCGGATGTACAGACGCCTATGACCCTTCTCCTCTATGGATTCTCCCACCTCTTCCCGCCCTACTGTCCAAGCCCACGCGACCTGAACAGGGCCCTGACACCCCAAATCCCACCACACCAGGCACCGCTCCTCGGTAGCTTCCTTCCTCATGGGGAAAGCACTCAATTCAGCTTTTGACACGACTTGTCCGGCCTAGACTCCAGCACGCCTTGTTCCCTATCATCTTTGATCCTTGTGTGCCTCCCTTGACCACTGCCATGCCCTATCTATTACTCCAAACACTTCCATCTTTCCCTACCTAACCTTCATGCCGCTTGCTCCGTGTCCCTCCACTTCCCGCCGCTCGGCCGAGAGTGGGGGCCCGAACCTCCGTCGGACTCGCTGATTTCATTCAACACTCCGGTTCCGTCTCAGCCCCTCGCATCTTGACAGCAGATCCTACTTTCAACCAATTCTTGACCTCGGTTCGTCACTGCTCTCATCATTTCACACCACATGTGACAGTATCTCGATACGTCTTGCTTCATGATCAACGTGGTCAAATTCATGTCTGTCTGTACTGATAACCAGCCCATCATCCTATACAATCCTCCTCTCGTGTATCATAACTAAGAACTCTTGGCAATCGCCCAGGTAGCAGACGCCTTAACAATTACCATCATACCGTGTCACCAGATCATCTTCTAATTTAGAACCACTCGCCACTGAGCCAGCGGTTGAAGAAGTCAGAAGACGCCTCAGGTTGGTCCATGGGGACCATGTGGCCGGCGCCATAGATCTGCATAAAGGTAAAGTTGCCACTCGACTTGACCTTGCCGTACTCCTTGCCATCAGCCTTGAGGTTCTTGATATCGGCCTTCTTGAAGTCCTTGTGGCCAGACCACTCGAGCTCATCGGTCCAGGCCTGGTTGCCCAGCCAGTTGCAGATGAAGTCGGCATCACCAGCATAGATGAGAACGGGGATCTTGTCGAGAACCTTGGGGACGAGCTGGTGGTAAGGCTGCATCCAGTCACCAGCGAAGAGGAAGTTTCGGTTGATGTCCATGTTGCAGCTGTCGTAGCTGCTGACCTCGGCACCGAGAGCCTCCTGGACATCCTGGCGGTTGAGATAGTCGGAAATGTAGCCCAATCCGGAGTAGCAGAGGTTGGAGCTGTCCTCGCAGTTACCTCGGATGTCGTAGACGTTGCGACCAGTGCGCTGGTAGGGACCCATCATGGCGTTGTTGCAGTAGATGCTGGCGGGCACGCAAGACCAGGCGCTGCCAGACTCGTAGCAGCCCTTGATAAGAGACTGGCAACGGGGAAGAGCATTGTCCATGGACTGACACTCGCCGTCACTGAGAACAGAAGGGTAGCCACCCTCGCCACAGGCCATGGGGCGGTAGTAGGCGTACTGGGTGTAGCCATCGGTAAGACCATTGCCGATCAGAACACTCTGGAGGTTGATGTTGCGGTCCTCGTGGGAGAGAATCTCATTGGCAAAGACGGGGATGTAGTGGCCGGCATACGACTCTCCAGCAATGTGGAAGTCCTGCTTGGCATACTGAGGGAATTGGTGGAAGAAGAGGGTGAGAAGGGCGTAGATGTCCTTGCCGGCAGCAACGGTGTTGCTCACAGAGCCGCCACTGTATGAGTAGCCAACGTTGACAGGCTGGTCGAGGAAGATAACGGAAGCGTTGTTGTTCCATGAGTGAGGGTTGTTGACCAACTCAATCTTCTTGTTGATGGAAGCAGGACCGAGCTCGAGAAAGAGACCGGTCAGAGAGGAGCAGCCAGGGCCGCCGTTGAGCCAGAGGACGACGGGGTCGTTTTCGGGATCATTACGCGACTCAAAGAACCCTTGGAGCAGTTAGTATAGATAATCCAAGCCACAAATCAAGCAATGAATCATGGAGCTTACAGTAGAAGAGATGCTTGTCCTCCTCCTCGTCATCGAGGTAGCCACTGTACTGCTTGACCTTGTCGACACCGAGCTTTGAGGGATCGACCGCCTTGGCTCGGAGGTTGTAGTTGTCGAGCTTGCCGCCAACCTGGCGGTGCTTCTCGCCGTTCTTCTCGACCCAGAGGGACTGGACGTCGGCACCCTTGACGACGTGGTCCCAGTGGTTGTCGGGTCGGCGGTTGGCCTTCTTGGGCTTGCCACCAAGGGCCTGCTGCTTGAAAGCCTCGACGGCTTCGGGGGCAAGCATGGAAACCTCATCCCAAACAGCCTTGGCCTCGGAGGTGATCTCGCCAAAGAACTTCTCGAGGGGCTTGGTCCACTCGTTCACGTCAAGGTCAATGATGGGCTTGTTATCGCCGCCGAGAACCTTCTGGTCCAGAGCGACGGCCGAGGACGCAGCGCCCAGCACGAGGGCGGAGGTGGACAGACGCATGATGTGCTGTCTGCGTCGGCTTCGGTGATGCTTCAGCTGACGATTAGGATGGTGGGTTGGGAATGATAACAAGAGGGATGAGATGATGATGTTGATGAAATAGGTATGAAAGAGAGAGAAACGCGCAGGACAGGAAGCCGACGTAATATGGATGGGAAGCTCCCCGGTCTGAGACACCAGAGCAACCTGCAGCTGACCCAATCCCCGCGTAGCGGCTATGCTTCCCTAGCGGCAGGGGCAACTCCAGGCAGGTGCTCTATCTGGCTCCCACGTAAAACATGAGGACACTTGTTAGCACAGACTTGCGTGTCCAAGCTTGAACGCCGCAAGGTACCGATTGCCCCAACCAACCGGGGTAAGCCAACAAGTCATGGGATCCACTCTGCTGATAACGTGACTCGAGTACGCTATCTGGCGCTGTGACCTTGATGAATCGTCGACTTGATAAGAGGCATTTACGGGCGCAGTCCTCGGGATTCTGGGGTTATGGAATGTCTCTGTGTTTTTCTTGTTGGGCAACGCGGTTATTTCGAATCAGTATTCCCTCCTCTGCGTTACTCGTGTCGGGTTTCACGACAGTCCGTTCCAGTGGCGTCGGCGCCGTCAGGGCAACGAGCCGGTACCGGGCGCATGACGTAAGTGATGGACAGGGCGGAACTTTGAGGCGCGCGCCGACAATGCACACACTAAAAAGAAGGCGGTTCAGGGACGACGGGGATCTCCAAGTCGCGTGCAGTCGACGCGATGAGGCTGGTGCCTTGGTTACTACAAGGTTGACTGGCAGAAGCCAGGATTCTCTATTATTAGCTAGTTCTTGTGGAGATTGCCATGTTTCCTAACGTAGACGATGCTGAGGGTATTCTACGCAGCCTGTCCCATGAGTGACATGGAGGGACCTGAGCCGCTTCTCGAATGGTTCTGATCTCAGCCTCAAACATCGACCGACCTCACCTCTAGTGCCACAACGTGTCACAGTTGTAATTGGCGTGTGAGTTGTGTGTCGATAAAATTTTGTCTTACCTGTAAGGACCATCTAGAGACAGCTAGCTACCGGGAGACTTCACCTATGACACGAAATGGAGGTAGTTTAACACATGCCGTAAGCTAACTCGCCCGGAGCTCTCGTACCAACTTGCATACAATCTTCCAACTGCATCAACAGAACAGTGACCACGGTAGTGACATCGTATTTGGGAGATAAGTAAAACAAGCTACAGAAGCATTGATCCGGCCAAGGGTCACTCAATCAGGCTTGATCTAACCTACAGGTAGCATAAATATACCCGAGGCATCAAACACACCTACTACAACTGTTGCTTCACGTTTCAAAATCCGATGGCCGGTACTCTTTCGTCCTGACAAAATCCGAATCTCCTGGTCCCTCAGTCATGTCAGGGGACAATCCCTGTCTTACTCCATCAGTTACATGTAAATACACGAATTGACACAGCATCAGGCAGTTCATTCAACATTGGTCTGTCCCCTACCTCAAGCAGAAGCAGCTTTCTCGGAACGTCATACTGCATAATTTCTCAAAGTTCAAAAATATGATCCAATGCAAATAGACACTTTCAGCAAGCACTTAGGCCAAGACTTACTTCAGTATTGGATTTGTGGAACGGCCTCTAGATCAGGTAGCCACTTCAGCACAGTCAAACGATATTACTCACAGACGAGTCTTCCTAAATAATAAACAAGACAACAAGAGTCACAGGCTTTTGAGTTGACTGCGGCGTTCCTCAAAGACAATGCTGATGACTCAGTATGACCGAGATGCCTTTTTAGTCTAATGCGGGGCACGAGAAATCCTGCCTTGATGGCGGGGTTCGAAGAAAAAAGTACCAAGCCTCTCGACCCATGGATCATAATCGATAATAAACATCCGCAGACTTGTCCATGATTACAAGTCCAAGCAAATTCACGCAGCGTCTCATTTGCACTTTCTTCTCCTTCCTCTATCATCGCACGCCTCCATCCGCTCGACACTATTAGTCCCCCGCCATCATCATGTCGCGCCAAATCAACCAACCCTCCAACCAGATCAAGCTCACCAACGTCTCCCTCGTGCGACTCAAGAAGGGCAAGAAGCGCTTTGAGCTCGCTTGCTACAAGAACAAGGTCCTCGAGTGGCGCTCTGGTATCGAGACGGACCTCGACAATGTTCTGCAAATCCCCAACGTCTTCCTCAACGTCTCCAAGGGCCAGACGGCACCTCGCGAGGACCTCGACAAGGCCTTTGGCAAGGGCAAGCCTACCGACGATATCATCCTTGAGATCCTCAAGAAGGGCGAGATGCAGGTTGGCGAGAAGGAGCGTGCCGCACAGCTAGAGCGCGTACACAACGAGGTCATAGGTATAGTGGCTAGCAAGCTCGTCGACCCAAGAACAAAGCGCGTTTACACTTCGGGCATGATCGAGAAGGCCCTTGATATGTTGAGCTCTCAGGCGCATACTTCTACCCCCGACAAGAGCGCTGCCGGAAGCGCGACGGGCACGCCGGCGACAGGCGACGACGGCGAAGCCAAACCCCGGCCAAAGGAAAAGGAGCACAACTGGACCGGCGTCAGTACAACAAAGAGCGCAAAGAGCCAGGCCCTCGAAGCCATGAAGGCTCTCATCTCCCACCAGCCTATCCCCGTAGCAAGGGCACGCATGAGGCTACGCATTGCATGCACCACCAGTGTGCTCAAGCAGGCCGTCAAGGGACCCAAGGGCGGCAACAAGGACGAGGATGGCGAACAAAAGGCGGTTGGTACAGTCAAGGACAAGATTCTAAGCTACGTCGAGCAAGTGGAGAGCCAGGACGTCGTTGGTTCTGAATGGGAAGTTGTCGGCTTCGTCGAGCCTGGTGCCTTCAAGGCCCTGTCGGATTTCATCGGCAACGAGACCAAGGGACAAGGGCGAGTCGAGGTTTTGGACATGGCTGTCACGCACGAGGATTAAATAGAAGCCAAAAGCAAAAAAAGAAATCACGATACCCTTGACCAATGTCCAAAGTACTCTTTTTCTGTTGCCAACACGCCTTTTTGTCGTGGACTTCGTTCAAGACCATCAAATCTCACAGATATATGCTAAAAACAATCCTTCACACATAATCCCGGGGTGAACATTGTTACTTGAATGCTTTTGATTCGTGACTCTGACCTAGAGTACAGCCCTTGCTGCGTATGCCGGAAATCAATCCACTCAAAATGCTCAGAAAGATGAAACCAGCCGTCACGCCTGTCCACCCATAACCAACACCCATGATATCTTTAACCACCCTTCTTCTTGGAGACACCGACGGTCCGGCCACGGCGACCAGTGGTCTTGGTGTGCTGACCACGGACACGGAGACCCCAGTAGTGTCGGAGACCGCGGTGGGCGCGGATCTTCTTGAGGCGCTCGAGATCCTCACGGAGCTTGGAGTCGACTCCGTTGGCAAGAATGTGGGAGTCCTTGCCATCCACGATATCGCGCTGTCGGTTCAGGAACCAGGTAGGGATCTTGTACTGGGTGGGGTTCTGGATGATGGTGACGATTCGCTCGAGCTCTTCAGAGGTGAGCTCACCGGCGCTGTGAGATTTTGTTAGTCTGGGTGTTCCTTATTCGCTCGCTGGGGATTTGTGGTGTTGCCGTACCGCTTGTTCAGATCGACATCGGCCTTCTTGCAGACCAAGTTGGAGTATCGGCGACCGACACCCTTGATCTTGGTCAAGGCGTACATAACCTTTTGCTTTCCGTCAACATTGGTGTTGAGAAGACGGAGAATCTGTCCATTGTTAGTTCATCGCGCCCAAAGAGGAATCACTCGTTCGTGTTCGATCTGGTGCAACAGGCGCCGATGGTGCGTGCGAGCGCGTGGGCGATGTCGAATTCGAAGATGCAGTGCTCATGAGGATGACTTACGAACTGGAAGTTCGACTTCTCTCCCGAGACGAGCGACATGATGGGCAACTCTACCGGTCGTTGCCTGTGCTCGTTGAATTCGATGATCGGGTGTGGAAGATAGAAGGCAGAGTTCAGAGCCCTCGCTTATGGTGGTAAAATTCTTGTGGGGACAGTAGGGCAAGTTTACGTGCGCACAATTCTGGTCAGTCACGTGTCGCTTAAATCACGTGTATGATTTACCGTGTAATATTTATCCAACGCACTGTACGTCTATCGTTCCTTATATGCCTGGTCTCATGCTAGGTGAAGAGCTCTTTCCATCCATTTGGACCATTCAAAAGCACTGGAATGTTGATGATCTGTGTTTGAGGGTCTCATCAGAAGTCACTACTGAAATATCCCACCTTTCTATTTCTGTTCCTAATCCACATACTCTATGAGCAGCTTCCAGGCAGATCCAACTACCTACGCAGTCCTCAACAAGCTCTTCCCGGCTGTGTCTCTGGACATGAAACCTGAATCATGGTATGTTCTGAATAAACGGTCCAAGGCTTTTGAAGTTGACGACAACACACGATCCTACGACATGTTGATATCCTCACAATTGAACTCCTCATCTGCTACCTTACACAGTGCACTCGTTTAACCCCTGGTCTGTGTCCCACCTTGTCCGAATAAATTTTCATCTCAGCCAACCTGACCTCGACTTCTGACTCCAATCAATCTTGGGAGTCAGCTCCATTAATGCTGCCAGGCGTCCGTCAAGCAAGCGCCACGACTCATGATTCAGAGTCCATAGCTCCTAAGCAAGTGATGTCCTACAGGTAGGTCTCCGTTCAATCTGCTGTGCTTCAACCGTTCCGTCGTCTTTTGCCATTGCTCGATCAGCCCAGTCGCAACGACTGATCTTGAGCCGGATGCCCACACCTAGTGTAGGTATTAGACAAGAGCAATCTTAGCAACGTTTTTTGAGTACGGGGTCTTTAGTGTCTTCACCAAATGGAGGCTTCCGTAATTTATCTGTTGTTACATTTCGTAGAATCATTATGATACTCTGTCCGCTCAAGCATCGTCTTGACCAGAAGGCTCCTCTTATCATATAGCTACCCAGCCACCATCAAGCCTTCTGCGGAACATGAACCTGCTCGTAGTCTATTTTGCTCCCAACACCAGCCAATTGGGACAAACGCTGTCCGTGTATACCCATCGTAAGGTCGTAAAATCGTGCCCACCAATCCATTATTCTCGAGATTCATCTCTGCAGCTAGATATCGGCAAAAGGGTCATACCCCTGATATCGTTAGTACAACATCGTGATCTTCGAACAGCTTGTCTCACCTTGTCTTGTTTGAGTTGATTTGCCAGGAGTTCTGCGAGGTTGGCCCTGTCCGTCTCTACGGTAAGGTTGCTGCTTTTTGATTGAACATGGGCTACTGCCACCTCTTTGAGGCCTCGAAGGGTCAAAAGTTCGTCCAATCCCAGAATATCCGTGATTCTGACCTGACGATACGTGAGGGGAAAGAAGGTCTTCATCAAGTTCGTTCGTTCGCTGAGGTGTGCCAGTGTAGACTTGGAGATGTTGAGTGTCAGTGCCTCAAGCTTGTCGCACTCGGCAAGCTTCTTGAATGATGTGGCTGACTTTGGACCGCACCAATGGACCTTGATGTGGCGAACGTTCTGACGAAGCAATGGGTTATTGGTGAGGTGATGCTCAAGTTCGCAGCAACAACGGAAACGGACTGTCTTCTTGCGGAAGAAGATGCGAAAGAACTCGTGGTTCAGCGCGGGGCCAAGGAGTGATGGCAACGCCTTCATCTGGGGCGTGTGGAGAAAGCAGTACTCTCGTTCAAGTTTTGGACAGTTGCAGCTGACTCTTCGACTCGCAGGTCTGATTCCCTTGGATTTGAAGACAGTATCGACCATCAAGTCGATAATGGCTTCTCGGATCTCGGCGGGCAATCTCATGAATGGAAAGCCGTCGATAGGAGGTGGCCGGTCTATAGTTTGCGACGATCAGCTCGGCCCTCCGGATTCTCTTGTCGTTTATCACACTTACCAGCAATCTCGAGGATCTCGGTGCACATCTCGATGATGTCGACGCACGTCTTGAGCTCCTGGGGCTCTTTCTTGATCAGATTGGCACACTTTGATATCGTGCTGGCGACAGACTCGCGTCTCTTGGGACTCAGTCGGACCATGCTTCCCAGTTCTCTAGCATCAATGGATCCGGCGTGATAGCTCTCCAAGCCCTGAAGAAGGGCCTGGATATTCTTTGTCAAACCATACCGCGTGTGTACGGACTTTGACTTGAGAGCGTACCACGACTTGCTCGACATGGTTGTAGCAGAAGCTGAGGCGCTGTGTTGGTGGTAGCGGCGAGGATGCTGTTGTTGTTTCTGATGATGGAGGGCAGTGGCCGGGAGACGAGTGAGGGCATACTGAGGTCGAAGTTGTTGGAGGCGGAAGCGGCGCCCTTGAAATGAAGCCTAAAGTGCCCGCTGTACCTGAGGCAGTAATTCAAGGTCAAGCGCTGCAACTTCGCTGGCTGAATCACGGGTAGTTCTCGTTGTGATATATACGGCAGGAGCAGCTGCTCAGTTGTGCTGTCCTCGTCACGGAGATGCTGCCATGGACGTCACTGCAGAACAGCAGCCAGGGGGGTTCCTAAGATGCCACGGCCAAGAAGTCGAACTGTGATAAGAAAAAAATTCAGACACGAAATTCAAATTCTGGACGCGATCTGTGTTGCTTCCCTTGAGCTTTGCGCGTTTGAACGTAGAGTGGGTTATGTAACTATGCCAGTGTAAACGGCCGGCGGTGTCGGTCCTTTGTTGGCGGTATCAAGACGCTGATAGGCTCACGCATCACGTCCACAACATATCGACGACCGATAAACCAATGAACACCAGGTTGTTATATGTCCAACCGGCCCAAGGCATGCTTTTAACGACGACAGTTGTGATGCACCATGAACGACGCATTTCTTAACTTCTACTCCAATGCCAAAAGGCAGGCCAAGGTGACCTAATAGAAGATAACACGGTAGCTGGCACAATCGAAGTCATCATATTGGAAACCTTGCATCACAGCAATAAAAGACGGTATATACTTTGTAGCCGCATCGACAGACGCACAATCAACGTACGGAAGCAAGTCACGGAAGTGACAAACACAGCGGTGAGCTCATCACGTCAACTTCCCCGTTGAAAGCCTATGCCTTACCGTTCAACAACATAGGTTGTCGTGTGTTGGTGCAGGCATCAGGCCAGTTGCTCATGGTTACGTAGCAAGCACAGTACTTCACGAAGCAATGGGGAAACGTTGAGTAAGATGATTGCAAAACCCTTTCATGAGGTCTATTCAATTGTTGAACGCCTATATGTGGTCTAATGTCTTGCCCAAGCCATGACCAACATGCTATGCAGAAAACCTCCCATACCTATCGCTAAATCCAAAATGCAATTCATGCCACTCGTGGTGGTGTTTCTTCTGTCACTCATGCGGCGGGGTGTCGAGGACACCGTTGCCGGATTAAGGGAATTCTCATCGTCCCAGCGATGAAAGACAACCAATGCGCACTGCTTTGTTTGGCTGCCTCGTTTCTGTGGATGTGTGTTGCCAAATGCAACAACTTGGTCGGAAGGTAGTAAGGTTGATGTCGGAGTGTCTCCGGTCAATACCGAGAATGTTGTCCAGGATCGTCAGTTGCTGTCCCTGTTTGGGACGGACGCTGATCTGGATATGGTGGTTGTCACACAATCGGTGAAAACCGTGTGTGGCAGGGGACTCGGTCCAGTGGGACCGGACGAAATAGGCAGCAATTGATGCGCCCAATGTCGAAGATCATCCAAGTAAAGTCGCAATAGGGGAGCGACGGGAACGTGTTGTGCCTGGCTGCGTTGGCTGAGTGTGGGTGGGTGGGTGGCGTGCGTTGAACGGGCGGTTCTAGAACTCTGCCAGATCGCCCTATCGAATTCGGCGTGGCCGCCCATCCATCAGCGTCGACCTTGCCAATTCAGGGAATCAGCTACGACGATTTGACGGAAGAGGATGAAGATGATGTGCGGCCATCGCTGTCGTCGCTATCCCGGTCAAGGGCAAAGTCGACAACACTGGGAGCCCGGGTGCAGCAGGGGCTGATGCCCAGGAAGTCCTCATCCTCAACCTGTTCGGGTCGAGAGGCTCCGAATGTCCAGGTGAAGTGCGAAAGCATCTCCTGGTGCTGGAGGTTCTGGGCGGTCAGGGGCTTCTCGCTCGGGTGGGTGATCTTCTTCTTGTTCTTGTTCTTTGGCTTTCGCTCCTTGATGGCTTCCTTGTTGGACCCCCACGTCCAGGTACGCGACAGCTTCTCGGCAAAGGATGACTTGGACGACTCGGACTTGTCGCTGGTCTGGCTTGACTTGGTCATGGTGGCGGTGATCTTTCCGGGAGTGCTGGAATCCATCTGTGAGGCGTCGGAGCGCATGGCGCGGCGGAAGTGTTCTCGGATGGCCATTGTGAAGGAGTTGAGAGTGAGAGAGTGTTGTGTTATATAGTAGGTGACGAGTGTGGGGGCGAATTGGTGAAGACTTAGAGCAGACAGGAAAGACAATTAACTTTTCCTCGGCAGAAAAAAAGGCAGATGGAATGGGCAATGTCGTCGTACGAAACAAGAACAAGGAGCAGCAGCCAGGACATTTAAAGGGAATCCCCAGAGATAGGGAAAACCCCTCAAGACGGACGTTTCGGCCAGAACAAGGGAACAAGGGCATCCAAGTGGCCCCGGCCGCGCCTTGGAAGCCTAGGCTGTGGAGGTGGACCAGCCGGAGTGTCTGGGGTGGGTTTCCCTCCTGGGATACCGGGTGCAAGAGGTACACGGAGTAGACGCTAAACGGCCTCTCTTTGGCCAAACCCCGTGTCGCTGGGTCCGTGGGACTTTGGCCCCAGAGAGTGCTGGAGCCTGGGGGGCGCGATAGGAGGATTACAGTGGGGACCCAGACGGTGGCAGAGTGGGAGGCGGAGGATGGCGGAGGATTCGGCGGCTTGTTACGGGGCAGACAAAGCACAATGAGGTCAGCGCCCGCCAACGCCATGTGAGAGCGACTATGGAGAAACCCTGCAGCCTCTGAGCCAGGGGGTCGTTTGCTCTGCTGGGTACATCCAGTACCTGTGGTACTTCCGTACTTGTGCCGCGGCCTGACCCCTGGGCCATTGTTTTTAGCAGCAACCAAGGAGAGCCCATGCTCACCCACGCCTCATTAGCCTCAAAGGGGCAGGCAGTTCAGAGGCGATGATGGTGGGTTGTGGGAGTTTTTTTTTAGCCGGGAGATAATTCTGCAGCCCGGGCACTTTTTGCAGGGTGTGTCAACCTTGTGAAAATCTTGTTGCATCCATCCATCGTTGATACTGTACCATCGGTAGGCACCTGTATTCCGTGCCCTTCTAATGGTCCCAAACCATGCCCCCCAGACTGTTCTCCTACCCGGCTTCGTGTATGTATGTACTTGCACTGATCTTCCCTGTCTACATGTCCGGATGCGTCCAATGCTCGAGGCTTCTGGAAACATGGCGCTCACCCGCTGAGGTGAAGGTTACGCCTCTTGTATCAGCCGTTGATTTCTATTGTCGATCATCAAAGCCGCATTATACATTCAGCAACAAACTTTGCATCCCCCTTAATGAGAAAATACGTACTGTGTCTACGCGGACGCGCATCAATACGTACCGACATCTCGGGGATCATGGTGTAACAGTGGCCGTCTCCAACACCAACTCCAGAACGGAGTCGGCGACAGAGTCGGGTCGAGCCTGTGGAGGTCTTGCGAGTTTCCCCGGGCTTTGCTCCCCCTCCTCGTCGGGCCTTCTTATCCACTCTTTTGTTGGGGTTTTCTTGGGGGACGAACGGCGGAGTCTTGGAGGCGCTTGTGAACTTGCCCCGGCGTGAACTTCGTCATTCTTACTGAGGTAACGCCGAGCTGGCTCCGTTATCGTCTTGCCGGTCGCCACCCCCAAAGACAAGGAGGAAAAGGGAAAAATTGGCGCCTCGCATCAATCAAGGCTGCAACAGAAAAGTTAGATTGGTGGCATCCGATTGATCGTTACATCGAAACCGCTTCAAGGCACCGAGGGAAATCCCTTCCGTCGCTGGTAGTGAGCAGTCAAATCCTTGGGCGCAAATCCTTCTTTACATGGTCAAAGGCGATCGGTTCCATCCTCCCACTAGATGCCCGGCAGGGCCGAATTCTAGCCCGTTTTAGTGCTTGACAGCTCAATCAGCCGCACTCACAACCGCTGGTAAACTCAAGACAGAACTGCAACGTTGAACATGAACCTTTCGTTTGTTGAACGTTCAGCCATCCCTCCAAGTTTGAAATTTTCAACGTCTTTTTTTCGTTTTTTATTCTCGCTGCAACCACTTCGGACATGGCGGCGCTCGGTAGGTAGACACCGGCCCGGGTCTGGCCAAGGTTTCCCCCAAATCCCTTCACCCGTTGGATCCCGCAAACCCTCTGGCTCGTTTTGCCACCCACTCCCAGCGGCCTTGGCTGCACCAATTCCTTCTCACGGCGGTTGCATTTTGCCTGTATTTGGCCAGTCCCAGAGAGACAGTTCTCTTGGCCCGTGGAGACGACCAAGAGGTGGAAGAAAACCGGGCGGACACGTGGAAGCAATTTTAATCTTGCATGTTGCCCCGGTGCAACACATCGCTTACTGCCCCAGGACCAATGCATCAATCTTCATGCTGCATGAAACTATCGGCAAATGCAAGCCTGGAGCGACCCCGTCTCCATGTATCCGTCAACGAGCCCATGCAGGTCAGGTATCGGAAACCAGGGCGAGCAGGCGGACCAATCCCGAATGCTCGCCAACTCACTTTGTCCTCTCCCTCGCTTTGTCGGAGGAACTCCGACGTGACAGGACATGTTATCCTAGCTGTTTCCCTAGCGGGTCGGAGAAGCAATCATGACCGATAGTTCTGGCAGGAGATGGACGGCTGTTGGTGGTGATCTCCTCGGACCCCGGTGTCGTCCTCGGAGTTCGGGTTGTCAATAACCCCTCCGCGCCAAGCTCGTTTTCGTGTGATTTGATACATCCCTCTCTACCTGCATTCATCTTGCTTCGGGTGAGGCCAGTCCGAGTGAGGCCTGCATGTCGTTAGCCAATACCTCGCGAGTCCTGCGTCACTGTGAGTCTGCCTCTTGGGTGAAGGGAAGGCAACACGCTCCAAGTCAAAGGACCAGAGAACTAGGCGTGTATAGATCGATAGCCGTGCTATGCGATGAGCATAGACAATATGACGATATGGCAGCTCGTGGTTGAGTTGAGGGGTGCCTGGGTATTTTATGGCGTTTCTTCGTGGCCATCTCGTTGCCCTACGACCATGTATTCGTTGCCTGGTGATGGTCCCTTTGCTGGTTATGGATGCTCGGCTGATTAGGCTAAACACGCTCTCATAGCAACATCCACATCTTACTGCTGACATAGTTGCGAGAGCCAAGTTGTAGTCACATGTGCTTACCAGGCAGTACATACCACGGGAAAAGGCCTTCCGTCCCTCTGATTACCTGAGTTGTCTCTCCGCATTCACAGCTGTCTGGGACCTTTGACGCAGAGGTATAGGGTAAGTGCCGTACAAACAAGCCGGATGCTGGACGGGACTGGCGTGAGCACACCTCACCATCCCCCCCGCCAGTGACCTGCCACTCCGTAAAGGGCTAGCCGCCTGGAGCTGTCGTTCCAGCAGGCCTCAGCCGGCGTCTGGACCAATACCAGGCTAGCCTGCAAGCCCCAAATCAGGAACGGGGCTGATCACTCACGTCACGATCTATTGGCGGCCAGTGACGCATTCTTACGCTCATGACCAACCTCTCTTCAGCTGCCACGCTGCCTGCGACGTCCACGGTCGCGTGAGTTTCAACCTCTGGCCACATGATGGCATCAACTCGACATTGAACCCGAGACTTTTTGATCGTCTAAAAACTGCCCGTATTCATCCCCTGCTCCTGGGCATGAATTCCTCACAGCTGCCTCTGCGATCCTGCAGATAGCGACGTTTATAACGGTTCTGTTTGATCCGGCCCGCCCCGCCTAGAGCCCGACTGCCCCGGATTCACATTCCGAGATTGTAGTCTCTGGTGTCATCTCCAACTCGACAACTCAGGCCAAGTCGCTGGCCATCGCGGCCTCTCGGTTCCATTCACAATGACCCTGTCATCCGAGCCTGCCCCCGACAGCGGCAAAGCTGTCTCGTCCTCCCCCTCCACGCGAACCCCCGGCGACACTGGGAGCCACTCGCGACATCAATCGCTGGACCGACTGGCCGACGCTGAAGGCTTCAATGAGCGATCGCCTCTCCTGAGTAGCAATAGTAGCGCCGATGGAAATACACTACTGGGCAGGAACGCAGCGTCTGGGGATGACGACGATGGACAGAACACCAAGAGCCTCTGGTACCTGATCCTGTTGACCATCAGCATTGGTGGTCTTCAAATCGCGTGGTCCGTTGAATTATCCAACGGCTCACCATATCTGCTGTCCCTGGGACTCAGCAAGTCTCTGATGGCCCTGGTATGGATTGCTGGTCCCTTGACAGGCACACTAGTCCAACCGTATGTTGGCATGCTGAGCGATAACTGCCGTCTACCCTGGGGAAAGAGAAAGCCATTTATGGTGGGCGGAGCCCTCGCGACCATACTCTCACTCATGTTTCTGGGATGGGCGAAAGAGATAGTTGCTGGCATTCTCAGCATTTTTGGCGCGGACCCCGAGTCGCAAGGAGTGAAAACTACGACCATCGTCGTTGCCGTGATCGGCGTCTACGTCCTCGACTTTGCCATTAACACCGTCCAGGCGGCTATCCGCGCCTTCATCGTTGACTGTGCACCAGCTCATCAGCAAGAAGCCGCCAATGCCATGGCCAGCCGGATCACAGGCTTCGGCAACATCGTTGGATACATAGCTGGATATATCGACCTGCCTCAGCATGTCGGCTTCCTCGGAAAGACACAGTTTCAAGTTCTCTGCGCAATCGCCAGCGTTGCGCTTGCTTTTACCATCTTTGTAAGTACGGCCTTTATCAAGGAGCGAGATCCTCGGTTGGAGGGACCAGCCAAAAAGGACCGACCCAACGTTATCGCATTCTTCTTCACCATCTTCAAGTCCATCAAGCGCCTCCCGCTACAGATAAAGAGAGTGTGCGAGGTTCAGTTCTGTGCCTGGATAGGCTTCTTCCCGCTGCTGTTCTACACCTCATCGTACATTGGAGAGATTTATGTCGAGCCATACCTTCAGGAGAATCCTCACATGACACCGGCTGAGCTCGACAAGCTGTACGAGCAGGCAACCCGTATTGGAACTTTTGCCCTTCTAGTGAACTCTATCGTGAGCTTGCTCACAAATGTATTCCTCCCCTTCTTTATCGCCCCGACGTATGACAGCCGACCCATCACCTCGAGCGCCCCCGGAGAGTCTAGTGCCACCCGGTTTTACGACGAAGACGATGAGAAGCCTTCGTGGTTGGAGCGCATCAGGATCCCCGGCTTTACGCTCAAACGGGCCTGGTTTCTCTCGCTTGTTCTCTTTGGGGTCTCCATGTTTTGTACGGTTCTCGTACGGACCGTCGCTGCCGCCACCACGCTCATCGGGCTCGTTGGTATTACGTGGGCAATGACGCTGTGGGCTCCGTGGGCCATCATCAGTGCCGAGATCAGCCGGCGTGACGCTATCATTCGTGCGCAGAAGCTTCGAACGCTGGCCCCTGGATCTGTCGTCGAGGCTGCATCGTCAGCGGCTGGCCATAGTCCCTCAAATACCGGTACAGAATCCAGTGACAACGCAGAGGAGGAAGAGGTAGACCAAGCGGGAGTCATCCTGGGTATCCACAATATGGCGATCGCAGCACCCCAGATCATTGCGACAGTTGGCTCCAGCGTCATCTTCAAGATCTGGCAGAAGCCACGTGGCACGCCGGGAGACCACAGCATCTCCATTGTGCTGGCTATCGGTGGCGCCTGTGTCCTGGTGTCGTCTTTCTTTGTGGCCAAGATCAAGGATGACGCCTCCTTGCCGGCTGATGCCATGGTCGAAGCCGAAGAGGGGCAAGGTAGAATCGAGGGTGCAGCCCGGCCGACGACCAGGAGATCAAAGTCGAGTTACGAGCAGCTCCCGAGAGTCAGTCAAGACCGCGCCACTCTGACGAGGAACAAGAGCTTTGGAGGTATGGAGATGAACTAGGCAATGGGCTATTTGATTTTGCATGGAATAGGCGCCGGACGAGGGATCATGGAACAGCGGTTCAGGTAACCTTTTTGTAGAGCGTTTGGGCTAACTGCCATACACTTGGCTATTGTGTTTCTTTGCTTCATGAGTACAGATGTTTGAATATCACGTTTTTGGATCATGTTCAGAATGCAGGCCTGGTTCTGGATGGTGATATAGCGTTTATTTGTTCACCATCATTTGATCTATCCCGTTTCTATCCCGTTCCGCACAACCGCAGAGTTACCCTTGACAAGTCCCTGTTGCGAGTCTCGATAGCTAAAGGAAAGCTTGCCATGCTTCGAGTTAATGTGCCGGCGCAGCCTCGGTGGTCTTGGCTCCGCACAATCCTATGGAAGTGCGTGTCTCGCCAGGCAGAGCGCCTAGAGTTGGGTCGATGGTGGTGAATGGGACAAAGTGAAAGCACCAAGAAGTGCCCTTTTCATCGCAGTACTTGTAGTCGCACTTGATGGTGGTGATAGCTGGGCGTTCCCCAGGGAGAGCGAACGCCGTGGAGGCAAAGAGAACAACGATACAGTTAAATGGAAGCATTTGAAGAGTGTTGATTTGAAGATGATGGACTGATGGTATACCAGTGGAGACTGGGAAAGGACTAATAGTTGATGTGATGAAGGGTCTGGAACAGAGAGAGCATCTTATATACTTACCAGCGGTTGGACAAACGATTGATTCTAGAATGTTTTCATTCGTACTTGCACAATAACACATGATCCGACAGGATAGCCTAATTCCTGGACTGATAAGTGAGTGAGGGCTATTGGAGAAGCAAATAGAGGAGATGTCGTTCCTCGTGACCACCTTGACCTTCGGTGTACTTGCAACGAAAAGGAACAAACATGAGGCCCGGCAAACATTTAAGCGAGACGGAGCTGGGCTGTCGGTAGATGGTTTTCCAGGAGGTTTCTATCCGAGACAAGAAGCGAGGTAGGACACACTGGAAGATAACGCGTATGAGTTACACAGGGGATATAATCGCCGAAGGATCGAGGCACTTGGTCAACGAGCCATCTGCGACGACGGAAGGTTACAATCGTAACGTGAAGATTGTTTGATATATCACAGCCAGGCACCCATCTATCTATGTGTCGTCCACGTGGCAACTCGCATCCAGATTATCGTACAGACCAGGTCTAGGTTCCCGACTTACACCTCCAGCATCTTGTTACCGGCCTTCACCCACAAGGTCATGATAAGGCCGATGCTCACAGTCCACACCACACTGCGGATCCAGCACAGCCGGCGGTCAGCCTGCAGCCAGACGTAGGCGACGTTGTACGCCGTGCGGCAGGCAACGTAGCTTAAGGTCAGGGCGTTGAGGGCAGGGACGCTGACTCTAGCGTGGTTTGCGGCGGCGACACCAGCGGCGTAGAGGCCAAAGGTCTCGAATCCGTTTTCAGTGGCTGCTTTTGCACGGAGGATGAGCTGTTTCTTCTATTTGACGGGCTTTGTGTTAGTAGGTAGATCTGCAATGGCTTTGGACAGACACTTGCAGTTTTGTCAAGGGTTTCACACTTGACGATGGTCTCGTTGTGGCCTCTTGGGTTGGCGTTGTCGTAGGTTCCGCCTGATATGCGGACGCCATAGACGTGCGGGATTGCAATGACGAAGAAGGCAGCTGGGACCTAGAGCTTGTCAGTAAAAGGCGTGACTGGGAGAAGATTGAATTTTGAGGCTCGTACTGTGAAGAAGGAGTAGTTCCTGGAAAGGTCAAGCCCAAGGAAGGACTCCATGGTGGGCGAATCGATGCGTGTTGGTGAACTTGGCAAGGATGAACCGAGATGGTCTTTGAGATGAACGAGGAACAAGAAATCTTTGCTCCTATTTAACCAAATGATATGAATTTCGGTAAATTTGTTGAGAGCACAATGGGTCTCTGTCAACTTGACGATGGGGTCAATTGTGGAGGAATTATCAAACTTGACCGATAATACTGGACTGGTTTAATAATCTGGCACATTATTCTCGGAGGTCTTTGTCTGAATTGACTGTGGTCCGTGTCGAGCCGGAGCAAATGCAAGCATGTTAGTTTAGCATAACCATGTCGTCTCCATCTTCACGTCCCGCTTCTCGGCGTCGGGTCGTCGGGGATGAGACTGAATGTTGACAGCAAGTAATGGTAATATTGATCTAATGGAGATATGGTAGGTATTCAATGGGCCGCACCTGCCAAGTGAAGTGGTATGGGAGTGTTGTCCAAATTGTCGCAAATTGAAAGGGCGCTCCTTCCCATACCCGACACTGAGGACTTGGAGAAGAGCATGCCTACATACCCTGCCTTCAATGTCCTTTTCTCTTGCATGTTGAAAAGAGCCGTTTTGATTTTATTCAGATTCGAGAATGCAATTTGCTTACAGCTTCCCACCAAGACTACGTTCATTACCAGCGATTTACCTTCAATTTCCAATTTCCTAATCTCCTTTTCCCAGTTTTAGTTCAGGATGCATGGGAACAAGAACACTGTGACCCCCGAGCTAAGAAAGGGCAAGGCCATCACCAGGTCGGCAAGTCTGGATTTCCTTTGTTCCAGTTACTGCTGTCTCTATCGCAGTTAGGGTTGCGACATACTTTAAAGGCTGGTGGGTTGACTACTGGCGACCATTCTTTTTGCCAGTTGTGTTTCATTCCATAACTCCGACACCGGTTGCAACGACGGTAAGCTTCATCACCATGGTGCCCATGGATGAAGCCCCAGTCTTTGTTGTTCCAGTTACTGCTGTCTCTATCGCAGTTAGGGTTGCGACATACTTTAAAGTCTGGTGGGTGATGATATCCGATTTCTGGCGACCATTCTGTTTGCCCGTTCGTCCTATGGGAAAGGGTCCAACACCGTTCATAACGACGATGGGGTTCACTGCCTGAATGCCCTGTAAGAAAACGCCACTGGCCCGTCCAGTTGTTGCTGTCTCTGTCACAATTCGGGTTGCCGCAAGTCAATAAGACTACAGGAGGTGGACAATACTCGTCGCCATGCCTCATCAAGTGAACCCAACACCGATGACAACGCAGGCGGTCGGAACTATTATCCCGAAACGAAAACACGCCTTGGTAGATATTGCTCGTATGGTCGCAATCTGGGTTGCCGCATTCGTTCTTAGGCGTTCTAAGACCTTCGAAAACATTTAGCAACGCTCGAAGGCCAGCACAAATATCACACTTAAAGCCACCTCCCTCTTCAGGAGACCAGGTCTGAGGGGTTGCGTACTGACCACACTCAAGGCAGCTCGTGGCATTGTATCGGTGGTGAGGGAGAGGTAACGCAGGTTTAGCGTCAAGTTTGAAGTCCTTCTGCAAACCCTCGGGAAGTTCAACGCCAAACACCGACCAAACCCAGTCGCAAATCAGGCAACGCTAGATGCTTTGTGTTGTATCTTCAATCACCATACTCAGACTGGCTCTTGCGCTGAGCCTGCTCTGGCATCCCGGGTTTGCACAGCAAACCTAAGTGTCAGCATTCTTAGACCTGCGACACTCAGGTTTAACTTCATCGCCGCCAAAACAGCAGCGGATCTGGTTGCAATTACCGCACAAAACCTCTGACCCCCACTTGTAAGGGCGCGAGCATGGAGATTCGCAGATAGAACACTCAGGTGTATCGTCCTCGCCATCGTAGTAGTTGACCTCTTCCCACTCTTTAGAGTACATCCGTCTGAACTAGTCACATCTGTGGCAGCGAATACCTCTGGCAAGACCGTAGTAAATGGCATTCCCATGGATTGGGACTCCACATGCCTCGTTGTAACATTGCCGAGGGTTTCCATTGTCAAACCAGTTTTATTAACCAATGACTTCCAAATCTTGGTCAATTATCCATTAGGTATGCTGTCTCGAGTAGGAAGTACCCCGTTTTCTGCGTAATGAGCTAAATAATAGGTGTAGTAGCGACTTCCTAGAGCATGTCAGGCTAGGGGGTCTAAGACAATATAACAATTATAGATAAATCCTTAGATTATAGCAGGGCTAAACTTAGGAATATTTTATAAAGGATTAATAATATATAGTAGCTAAGACTTAGACTTCTATTATGATAATATCTTTAAGCCCTTAGCCTAATAGTAGCTATTTAAGAGCAATAGTTATAGAAAGATAAAGAGTCTTGTATTTTTAGACCCGTAGGTCAGGGTAGTACACCCACGTAACGTATCTTAGTAGCTCCAGGAGCAGCATGCGTCTTGGACCTGCCACAATGTACACTGGCCCTGTACCAAAGGCCAAAGTTCTGTTGAGACCAAATTTGCCAAGCGCAGGCAGTCTGAATCCTTCCCGAAGCTTGGTGTTCAGCTGAAATGAACTCTCGGTAGTAAATCTTCCCGACATAGGCGCGACACCTTTGTTGTAGATACCAAGGTAGGTCATAATAATACCCTCACAAAACACCTGGGTCAACTCCTTCTTTTAATTTCTTTACCAACTAGCATTGGCGAGCTTCGATAGCCCATAGAACAAATCGCCTTCCGGCATGCGAGTTGGGGTATCAGCGTATGCTAGCCGTTGACAGAGGTTCCGCGGCACAAGACCCCAGGAAGGTCACGAAGGTCGATAGGCTTAAGATTCGGCTTGCCAAGGATCTTCTGTGATAGTCGTGGTATGGGAGAGGGAATATTCTTGGCGTATAGAGAGCAGCGTTATGTTGCTTTATCTCTTGAGCCTTTGATGTCTTGGCTCGTAATCTTCCATCATTTCTCTCCGTTCTTTGTCGTATTCCAGAACGATAATTAAGCATAACGCATCCGCATAACGTGAATGCCAAGAGCCAAGAGCTGATCCGCAACATGGCTGCGCCAGGGTCTGGCTGACTAAGTGGGGATGCCTTGTCAACGCCCCCTCATCCATGGCGGTGATCACATCTCATTTAACCTCCTTTCACTTACATGGCTCTCATTTACGTCGACATCTTCACCAGTCATTAAAAAGCATCACATCCAACATCATAATAATGTCCGCGCTCTTGTTGAACAAAACGTTCATCGTTTCCATGACTCGTGTTCGCTAAATACTTTGCAGGTCCCTTCGCGGCGATCCCCACGGGGGCACCCCAAGATTGTTTGATATATATGTACAGAGAAGGCGACATAGGAGATTTGAAAGAATTTTGCACGTCCCCAGATTTGCATCCGTCCGAAAGAAAAGCAGCCATACCAACGCCCCTCCTGTCGAAGCCAAACCCTTGGCTCAACCACCTCTAATACCAATCCCCTTTTCCTTTTTTTCTCTTTTTTTCATGGTAGGGGGTATCTCTGGAGATAATAAGAAAGAAAAGACATTGAACCTTCCCCGGTCAAGTGCGGGTTGGTTGCTCAAGCGAGGAATGGCTTGGCCACGACGGCGCGCTTGGTAGAGTTACCATTGCCGTACTGTCCAAACACCTTGATACTGTTGACTAACCAATAGGCCTCTTGGAAGGCCTCCGGGTTAGAGGCGACGTAGTCCTCGCACGAGCCCAGGGCGGCGGTCTCGGGGTTGCTGTTCCAGACCTCGTCATCACCAGCCCAGTCACCACAGAAGGTGGTATCGAAGATGAGATTGTGCTGCTTGAAATGGTCGTCAAAGTTGCAACCCGAACCGCTGTTAAACTTGGCAAGGGGGCTGCCCCAGCTGGAGGGGTTGGGGTTGTCGGAAGTGATGTCCTGGGGGATACGGTCGCGGTGGAAGAACCAGACGGCGATATAGTCCGAGGTCCACTCAGTGGCATACACACCGCCGCCAATGTCGTTGAAACCATCGCCATAGTTCTGGTTATCCGAGGTCGCTTGGCCGCAGCCCTCGTGGCCCTCGCTGGCGTTGCAGTCGGGGTTGTTGAGCGTGGTTCCCTCGGCAGTGCCGTCGTTGGTGATGGAACAGCCGGGGCCGGTATGGAGAGTGATGGAGTTCTTGGTCTGAGTGTTTACACCCTCGAGGATATCGATTTCTCCAGAAGTAGGCCAGTTGGGGCCAAACATCCAGAAGGCGGGCCAGACTCCGGGGATGCTGCCGGGCATGTGGGCAATGTCGGAGATGAAGAGGCCGTGGGTGAAGGACTGCTGCGAGGTGACGCGCACAGACTTGCGGCCGTTCTGAGGGTTCTTGGTCTGGTAGTCGACGCCCATGTAGATGGCGCCGTCGACGAAGCCGGCGAGCCCCTCCGAGTTGGCAGTGTTGGCATCGACGTACTCGACAAAGCCGCTGGTCGGATCGGGCTCATTGAAGAAGTCGAACGCGGTGAAGAAGTTGGAGGCGTCGTATGTGGTGCTGAGGGTGTACTGAGCGTGGGCAGCTCCCTGGAGGAGGGCCGTGAGACCGAGAGCGAGCACAGAGGAACGCATTGCTGCTATTGTTTTTGGGGGAAGAGAGAAAAACAGGGAGTTTTTCTAATCGAAGGAGGTAGATTTGTGCAAAGTCTATCGGAGAGATTTGGTGTTGCAGGTGAAGCCAGTCACTTTGCAACTCGGGGATATGCTTTTCAACTTTGGTTCTCCAGTTGTGTCGTCTTGAGTCTGACAAGGAATGGATGCAATGATGTGCAGAAACAACAAAGCTGTGAGTTGAGTGTTCTAGTTCTCTTGAGTATGCTAGTTGATGTGGTTGAGAGTTGATGCTCTTCCCAAGACGGCGAGTGTGAGAGCAGGTCGGTGTTATAGAGCTAGCTATTGTTCAACCACCCAAGATGGGATGAATAGGCGGGCTGGGGGAGGGCTCCCAAATGAAAGGCTTGTCAATGACAATTGACGAAAAGGAGAATGGTCTGGCACTGCCAAGGGGCCAAGCGGTCTCTAATCAATAGAGGTGAGCGGGCCAAGGAACAATGGAGGCGAGCAAGAAAAAAAAGAATGTGGATGGGAAGTGAGAGAGTGAAAAATGAGACGGCGAGCCAGCTGCCGAAAGGATTGAACGGCGAGATGACGAATGCGTCCAAGAGAAGAAGAAAAAGGAGTGGAAGGGGAAAGGTTGAGAGAACAGAACAGACACTGAAGACGGAAGAGGAGAGGGGATCATGATAGCCTCACGGGGGAATGCGGGCTGTCTTTATGTCTCTGATATCTCAGCCTCGGTCTGGCTGAGCCTGAGCCACGCCTGTCGGTGCAGAGCCTAGACTGGGCAGAGGACCGGGCCTAGTGAGCCTAGCTACATGGAGCAATGTGGCCATGTTTCTTTGTCCTTGTTCTGCCTCCTTTCAACGGTATAGGCAGGGAGGAGTGTCATGACTTGTGGTGGCCTGGGCCCTCAAAAACTTTCCGAAACAATAGCCAAAAGACATCCATGGCCCACGGAGATTCGTCATATTGGAGCGGCAACGAATCAGCAGCCCGCGCGTCCTCTTCTCCTGAAGACCCTGATGCCGTCTGGCTGGTAGCCCGTTCGATGGTGGCTCCTCAACACGAGACGGCTCCCCTCAGCCGCCCGCCATCCATTAGCCGCGCGTGGCCAATCACGCACTTGCGCAGGGGGGGCAGGAAGAGCAAAAAGCTTAGCGCACCGGAGCCCTAGCGTGGCCGGTTCAGGAACAGGGGGCACAGACTGCCCGGGCGCCACTGGGCTTGAGCCTCCGTGATAGGCCCAGGACGCCCTGTCAGGACGGGTCCCAGGGGTTCACTGGGGCTGCCGAGCCCGCTACACGAGGGGCAGGGCTCCACGCGAGGGCGCTTCCGGATGATCCAGGCCGACCGACTGACTTGGTCCAGCTGGCGCTGGATTGAAACACACCCGCCAAAACGAAACACTTGACTCGGAAATGTTCATGTTCCACGCGGCCACAATCGAATTCTTGATCTCCATCAATGGATTCTGCACCGGGACCGTCGACAGAAACAAAACAATGTCTGCTATACTATTGTCCCGAAACCTTAACAGACTGACAGATTGGGCAGCTCGAAATCCAAAACTCGATTTCAGGTGAATGACACCTCAGCTCACCTCGATTAGATTCCTTCCTTGGATCTCACCAGATCGTCAGATGCACCCCGGTCTATAATGCATCCTTCTCGCCTCGGAATCTCAGGCTGTGGCGCTTCCAGATAGATTAACAGAAACAGAAACAGAAACCTTAGGCGCGCGCTCTCACATTCAGAATAGTACAGTTGGTCGTTCGGTATCTTGCCTGCATCACCTGCATCTCGTGCATAGGGCCGACAGTGACCTCATCTCATGGTTCACGATCGCCTGCAGGTGGCGCAACAAGCTGCCGCCAAGCTTCGGGCTCTCTCACTATGTTGAGACGGCCCTCAAATACAGCGTCACTCTGTCAATGTTGCGAGCCCAAAGCAGGAAAGAAGAGGCTCCTCTCTAACCTCCCGCAGACAATGGGTGCCCAAAGTAGGCTGGAACATTCCTCATTCGAGACAACACTTGCGTGGACACGCTGAACAACCACGCACACTCACCTTTGACGCGCGTTTCCCGACAAAAACCCAACCGCCACTGCCCGTTTCTCTGGGCGCTAACTCGAGCACATCTTTCGACCTAGCAAGTCGACGTTGTTTCGGGTCGAGGTTGACCGACTCTGAAACATGGACCAAAGGAAACTAGAGATTCTCTCCCTGCCTACCTTGGGCAACCGCCCATCTTCTGCCTTGCTCCTTCGAGCCATCATCCTTACCTCGTCCATCAAAAAGTGCTGAACTTGTCTGCCACCTCCTTGCCAAAAATCGTCCCGTCTTTTGCCCATCTCCAGATTCGATGGTACCACGCTCAACTCTGCCCCCGTTTCAAACATATTGACCCTCTCTTTCCTCTCCCCCCCAAACTGTCGGACCATCCTGTGGATACCAAAAGCGTTTAGCTCCCGGACCTCGTTGCCCTTTAAAAACCTCGTGCCGGGATCCGGACCCTCAGGAACTTCGTTTGTGAGCGAATCCGCAGCTTCCCAAGTCGGTCATCGATCGTCAATCGCCAGGGGCCGTGCCTTTGCACGTTGTATCTGAGATTGGAGGCACACCCGCTCTGGCGGTTGCTGTTTCGCTCTTGTGCCACGTTTCTTTCTCAACCGCCCGTCTCTTTGTATTCACATGTTAAGACAGTTTCGTTGGTGCCCCAAGAGATCGACATAGCATGATCCACCTCCACAGTCACGACACGCATCTTGTGTCAACTTGATCGCTTCCTAGGATTCTTCTCTCCACAGACAACCCCTCAAAGGATCTATTGCAAGACGGACCGATGCTTCACCTCAACAGCTTCTCACGTCAGATCTCAATCGTAGCATGATAACTTCTCATCTTGAACCCGAGTGGTAATGCGAATGCTATCCTTCCTGTCCAAGCTCCGACAGGTACATACATGAAACCATAACATGTTCCTCCTGAAGCCCCTGCTGAATCTAAACAATAACCGTTCATCCCGTCTCGTCTCAAGGACAAGATTTGGGACCCGAGTAGAGTAAAAAAGGAACCACCCCCACCCCCACCTCTCTCCTCTTTCCATTGTCTTGTCATAGTCTAGGAAATCCTCCTAACATTTCCAGCCCAAGGGTCTGAACCCCTTGCCACCGTTTTTCTCGCAGTCCTCTGTCTAAATGCCTTGTCTAAAGGGGTATATGCAGCCGAGGGAAAAATCAAATCATGTACAAATCTTGGTCAACGCAGACGCAACATGCGTTGCTTTCATCACCGTCATCCTCCATATATCATGTCGACCAGGTGACTTGGCTGTCCGATTAGCCTAGCGGGTCGTGCAACATGGTCTCGGAGGCTCATTAACATCTTCCTCTTTACAGCTTCACCTTTTGACCCGTGAGCTTGAACCAGATGACAGCCACAAGATCTTCCTTGAACCGCTCCCACGGGTTTCGGTTGAGCCAGTAGCTGAACTCGCGGTAGTAGTACATCTCGCCCCAGCAGTCGCGGCCCCATTCGCAGCCGGCCATGTTAACCAAGAAGTCACGCTGGCTCTCGTCATAGTGGATGTGCGGGTCTTTGTCACCACCGTCGGGGTTGCATGCTCCTGGCGGGAAGCTGTTCATCTTGCGCTGCGGGAGGAAGCCCATATGCTTACGCACCCACGGCTGCGTACGATACAGCTGATCAAGGGCATCTTGCTCCTTGTGTGCCCAATCCATATGCTTCTGCTCGTACGTGACCGGATCCCACCACACATCCAGGAGCTGCTCGGTCCAGGCGCTGCGCCTTACGAAGAAGGAACCCAGGTTGAACCCGGCGCAATCCTGCGTCATGATGAAGTTGATCGAGTTGCCCTTGCCGTCACCCACAGGGCTTCGCGACGTCTCATCGAGATAGAACTCGGTAAATGGATGCGAAAAGTTGCGCGGGTTGAAATAGTTGACATCGCGCTCAACATTTTTCTCGAGCTCGTTGAAAATGTGGTCTTGTAATGACACGGAAGGCTCCATGACGAAGGTGTTCAGGTCGAGCCACCAAACCCTGTCGAAGTCAGTATCTTAGTTACCGGACCATTCGTCACAAAGTCTCACCATTCAGCCTTGGGATATTTCCTCAGAGTTGACCGGATGAAGTCGACCTTCTCCCAACTCTCCCGCCACTCGTGCGCATACTTCTTCTTGGTGCTCATGTCGACAATTTCTAGGTCGTAGCCCCAGCGGTTGACGTATTTTCGCTTATTTCGTACGCTGTCCCGCTCAATGGCCCATTCTCGAGCACCTTTCCACTCCATTACACCACCTCCAACGTTTGCGCCCAAGACGATGACAAACTTGTTGCCGCCGCCGCCAAATGATGATCTTCGCCAGTAATAAACGAGAGCTGCAATGCGAGTTAGTTGGCCAATCCTTTCAGTTTGAATATTGTAGCACGAAGAAACTTACGGGTTGTGTAGAAAATGGTGTAACACAAGATCAACACCAGAATGCATAGTAGGCCCATCTTGAGCTTCCGCCCCATACGACCAAAGATGGATCGTATTCTACCAACCAGAGGCACTTTCCGCATCCATCGCCGTCCTCGACCAAGCTTCTCTTTTTCTGCATAGTGGTGCCCATTGAACCGCGGGAGACTGCTCGATAGTCTCCGGATATGTCTGGAGAAGAAACCCTTGTTCTGAGTTGAAAAGGACGGGTAGGTACTGGGGTTGTGATGCTTCATCTTGGCGGATTCCCACATGACAGGTCCGGCGCTCACGTTTGCAGGACTTGATCTTCCGCTGTTTAGGGTCAGGCCAGGACTGGACCAGCCTCCACCGGGTACGGGAGAAGGGCTGCGAGACAGGGTCATGGAAGGCCCTGGGGTATCTGGAGGGAGGCGAGCTCAGCGATTAGCCCGCGAACAAAGCAACTGGTTGATGATGCAACCCATGGGAACTTCAGGTGCAGACAGATATTTACACAAAGAGAAAAGGGGAAAGAAAAGGAAGGAAGAATAAGGAGAAGGAGAAAGAGCCCGCATGCAGCGAGTTTGATATTGCCTCGATCGATATAGATCTTGGCTCAGGGCAATGGAGAGGCAAAGACGGCAGAACGGCAATAAGGTCAGACATGGAGAGACAAGGAGGACAACGAGGCCCGGAAACAGAGGTAGGGAACAATTGCCAAGAAGGCTGATAGGTATGATAACTGAGACATTGGCTGGGCAACCTTGTGCATTAACGTACCTGGAACCGGAGAGAGGGGAGTGCTGTGAGGCTGTTGAGCCGAATGAGGGTCTATCGTGAGCAAACTCGGAGAGCGCTGCTCGTTTATGACGATATGGCTAACGGAGGAACGTTGCCTGGTATGATGCGCGCGGGGAGGGCGGTCGCTAAAGGAGCTCGAAGAGCCGCCGGAACGGCGTGGAGGAGCCAGCTTGAGCAACGTCGCTCTCTGCGACGTAGTCGAAATCGCTTATGCTGGGGTGCTGCGAGGAGTCCGGGGAGGATTGTAACCACCACTGCGAGTGGTCCTGAGGGGCGCTGATTGGGGCTCAAGGGCCCTTGCGAGATGCTACTCGAGAATCGCAGGAACGAGTGCTCGCCTTGGAGAAACGCAAAGCCGCGCCACTTGGTTCCGACTTCCACCTTGGCAAGGGAGGGAGGGAGGAAGAGTCCGCAGAGCAGCCTGCTCACCTCAGATTCAACCCAAGATGTGGCGTAAAGTCAGAATCGTCGGAGACGGTATGAATATCCCCCCAAGGTGACGGGTCGAGGCGGAGGCGGAGGGTGCAGTGCAGCAGGAAGGATACGAGTGGACGGTGTCGAAGAGGTACACGAACGGTACGTGCAGGAGCAGGTGAGAAGCGGATCGCTAAGTATTTTTTCGGCGACGGTAAGCGACAGGATACGAGAACGGAGGTTTGCGTGCGATTCCAGGTGCTGACAGCTGACAGACAGACCGGCCGATAGAGAATCCGCTGAAGGGGTGGTGGCTGGATGGATTGGAGGAGGATGATGGAATCCACCGTTGAGATAGCGTAGGTACCAGCCTTGGAGTAGGTAGCTCGGCAAGTATTCGATATGCGAAGTAGTGCAGTGCGCCGGCGGTGCGAGCTAGTGCGAGCCGAGAAACGAAGGCAACGGGTCGAGAAATATGCAATGCAATGCGATGCTAGGCTAGGCTAGGCTATGCGAATTTGCTGCGACCGTGATGCGACAGCGGGAGCAACCATGGGACGGACGGACGGCGGTGCGATGGCTCGGATCGAGTATGTATCGAGGGCTGCTATGCGAGACGATGCGATACGATATGATAGGCTGGTGCTGGCTGTACAGCACAATACGACAAAGTACCTCGAGCCGTATGTGTGGTGTGTGGTTGTATCGTGCAGCCCCGTGATGGCTCTTCTAAACCACCCTTTCAACTCGAGTTGGTGGCGTCGATACGAGAAAGATAGAGAGAGACAAGAGAGAAAGAGCTGGGGTGGGATGCGAGAAAATGGAACGAGTTTGAATTGGCGAGAGAATCGTGTCCCGTTCAGGACTTAACCGGCCGGTTCGATAAGGGGAAAGGCTCGCCCGCCTTCACTGACTGCGCCAGATTGAACTGGGTAGGGATTCGCAAGTAAAGGCCAGGTTTGGGTAGGATGCAGCCAAGCAATGGTAACCTTACGCTGCTCTAATGCTACTCTTGACTCCAAAGGCCCCTCTTTTGGGCAATCTCGAAAGCAAAAATCTACCGAACTTGTCCTTAATCGTTTGGGCCTTTGGTTGATTTGAGATGAGATTGCCACCATCTCTCTTGTGCAACCAAGATCCATGCAACCACACCATGACCATCGTCATCAACATGCCGAATCCATCAAAATTCCATTCATCGCTTGGCTCTTGCAACAATGACAAGCTGCAGCCAGCCTTTTGCATCCTGTATGACCGAACACCAGACGAGTTTTCGTATGCAGCCCAACTGAGGCCCTGATCAAGATGTGGTTGTGAACCTGAACAAAGACCAAGAAGAAAAAAGAAGATAAAAAAGACCAGAAATTACGTCAGAGTCATTTACTCAAGGGTCCACGGCCTCGGAGACCCTCAACCTGTAACGTGCAGGTGAGGGGAATCTGCCGGCTTCTCGAATCATGACGGAGGAAATGACATTTGATACTTGTCCTCCTCCAACACAAGGATGTCTTGTTTGCTGACAGCGGCTATAGCGGGAGGCTACTTGCGCCCTGTTTCTCTAATTTACCGTAAACCTCTGATGTCTTCCCCCCCTTCTCATTCTCTTTTATTCTTCTTGTCGCATCACATCTTCATTTGCCCATTGCATCATCATACCAGCTAGGCCCCCACTGTGCCGATTCAATTTCAGGTCGTCCAATTTCAGATTCTCAGGGGTTCGCCGGTTGACGTGCCAAGGGTTCAACGCTAGAGGTGTCCCCTACGGAGTTTTTGAGTCTAATTTATTAAACACCAGTGGCTCAACATCAACGCCACATCAAGCCCTGGAGCTGCATGTGGAACTGAATCACTACGAGCCAGTTGCCCAAAATCTCGAGACCACTGCAAGATTTTGAAGCCATCTACCGTCTGTTATTCACTGGCGGCATAGGCTAGTGGGTTGCATCAAAATCAGTGGTGGTCCTGAACCTAAATAGTGAAGGCACCGACCCAAGTCGTTGGTATTTGTCCTTTGTGTTCAAGTCTCCAATGAGCGTCAGCCCGATGGAAGTGTTATCAACGGCGTTGGGGTCACGTGACAAGCGGCAGAAGGGTCCTTCGCTTATCCTTCTCGACAAGCTACTTGCCTTCTATTAAGTCTCGAACCCGTTCTCAGCGTCACTACACGCGGTCAGCAATATATCAGCAGTCCTCAGAAAATGGCTGAATCTGGGCTGCCTCCCACAACCTCGCCCCAGAAACCGGATATTCAAGAGCCGATTTAACATGCAACACCTGGCCGCAGGGTCCTGACCCTCCTGGCCTCTGTTCAGCCTGCCTCTGCCTCACCACAGTTGACCAGTTCTGCAGCCCAGGTAACGCAGAGAAGACGCTAAGAATCACCAAAGAACTTTCGGCTTGCGTGTCAGAAGACGAGGAGATGAGTCAACGCAGGCATACTTTCTGCTCTGGGCTTTGAGCTGGATTGAAGGAGGGAAAGAACTGTCCATGTCATGTGATACTGGGAAGCATCTCCTCACTGTTTCTCAGGCCAACCAATCTCTTGACCAACCAAGATGACCCAAACAGCGTTGCTTGCAACATGGAAGAAGGGTGATTGCTTCAACTGCACAGTCAGGCAATGATTGCGACTTGGCAGTCTGCGGAGAAGCAGCATGTCGGACTCGGCCAACAATGGCTGCGCAAACTGGACCAAGTGGTCGCATTCAAAGGAAGAGAAGCGATACTCTCTTTAACTGACGCGTTCAGTTTACAGGCTAGCGGCTGCCGGATGCTCCCATCCGCATTTCCGATCCATCGCAGCATGCGCCAATCGAGTCGTCGACTGCCTCTCCATCAGAGACACACTCTCTGTTTTAGATGAGCAATCTCCCTGGTCCTTGTCTGTTCGGGGCCTGGTTCGACGTTGCATGCTCGAGACGCGGTCGCCAATCCCACGACCCGCGACAAGCACCCAATCACACGCATCCCAACCTCGGCGCCTAGCGTTGGCCAATCACGGCGTTGGAGCTACCAGGGAGGGCGGCTATTCCACACTTTTGGTTGCGCCAACTCATTCGAACCCTGGCCTATGAGTCGTTGCTCAACGTCTGGGCTTCAAGAGGCTTTATTTAGCCACACTGCAACTCGATGCAAGCTGTTTCTCGCAGCCCAATCAAGATGGCTTGCGCCATTAGCCCTTGCCCGATCCTGGCGGGTCGGCTGCTCCAGGACCACTAGGGCCGCCAGCAACCGACAATGCGGCATGCAGTTGCGGGAGGTGGTATTATCGGCCGCATCCTCACAATCGCCCCAGTTAGCTATTGATGTAGCTTTTGTCCATTGTCCCGCCTACAATAAACCTTTCACGTCTTTCCTTTCTCCTTCTTTCAGTCTGCTCATGGACTCTGTCCGTCTCGTGACCAAGCTATTCTTTTTTTTGTCTCTTTGCTCGGGTTCCTTTCCTTTGTCATCCCAAACAATAGCTCATTGATCGACGGGCATTGTTCACATCCTCTCTTTGTCGCTCGTTTCATACCTGTTGTCACTCGTCTCACGTTGCTCACAACTCGTCGTTCGAATCACCGCGTTCTTGGCTTCTTCCATACCCCAAACAACAAGATACATGGCAGTCATCATCATACCAAAGCCAGCTCTACATGTTTGAACACTTTTCGCGGTCTCCTTCCTTCTCTCTCTCAACCTTCCTTCTTTTCCATCTACATCTAATACGCTCTCATCTTGCACCATGAACTCTTCTACGCAACCTCATCTTCCACCAAACCCACCTCCCTACTCTGCGACCCAACAGCGAAACCGGGATGAGTGGGAAGACTGGGAAGATGATGAGCCTATTACACCAATCGACGCCGGTGAACAGGTCCTGATGGATGCTCCTGCCCCGTTGAACGTCCCTACTCGAGTTTCCAAGCCCACTGCGACACGATCATCGAGAGTTTCAGCTGTCAAGGTCATCCGACTCAAGTCACGACATCGCCAGAAGGCCCAGAATGCAAAGGCAGGCATCAAGCTCATCACAGACATGTCCGCTTTTCGACGTCAGAACCATATCGCACACACGATGAACACACCGGTGGCCCGTACAGGAAAGTTCGTGGACGCTGCTGCTTTGAAGGCCCTGGAGGGAGAGCCAACCTCAGCCTCAGTTGGTAACTGGAACTGGTGGAAGAAGAACAAGGATCAGAGCCCAGCAACAGCCTCTCCTCAGCTATCGGTTCCCTCAGCTCTCACCCCGGATCACAACAAGCTCTCACCCGACGACCGACCTATTGTTATTGGCATTGCTCTTTCGTCTGAGGAAGCAAACGGTTCCATGGGACGCTACAACACTGCCCAGACTCCTATCGAACCTCCACGACGAGTGCCACAACTGCCTCGTAACCCTGCTGTTGCTGCCCCGGGGGCCTCCCCAACTCCCATCCAACAAAAGTCTGTTTGGTCGCCAGATACTCCCGATACGGCCTCCTCGTTCAGCACAATTCGCTATGCCTCCAGCATCTATTCTCAATTTCCATCACCGGGCGGAGCACCCGGTGGCCATGTCCCTCCCGTCCCAGCTGTCCCGGCCAACTTCAAGAAGGCACCTCGCTCAAGACTCATCAGCCTTGAGATGGCAGGCAATGCGGTCGAGGACTCTGATGGTGGTACACCTTGCACTCTATTTGAGGAGGACGGTACACCAAGCCCGCAGAAGCAGATGAAAGGGAAGACATCAGCTTTGACGCCAGATAGCGCTGCCTCGAAATCTCACGGCTGGTGGGATCATCATGTCGTGACTCCCTTCATGGACCAGAGATTGACCTTTTCTGCTGCTCAAAAGCAGACCTTTGAATCACCAAAGGAAATCCGAGGAGACGAGTGGTGGAACAAAACTGAGCCGAAGCCCACGCAGAACCAGTATCTCACCCCCAAGATGTTGCCCGGTGCTTTCCAAGCCCCTATTGTCAAGGAACCTACTCCACGCCGCACCCCATCTCCCCGTATCGAAAGCACTGCCGAGTCTGCTTCCGGGCCTTCAACCGCGAGGGCATCTCCAGTACCCGACACAAACCCTATCACGGAGAAGCCGCGAATTCTCATAACGGAAGAAACGGCGCCTGAGCAGCCTCCGCCATACTCACCCCCGGAGAAGAAGACCCCGGCTACTCCTGTAAAGTACAGAGCCGTCTTCCCACCTGGACACCCCCTTCAGCCCCAGTTTCCGCCATCACCCGGCCCTATGTCTCCCGGTCTTTCATCTACCATGTCTTCCCAAAGAGGCACTCAAATGACCGAGATTCCGCTTACACCTGCTCCTCGCGATGATATACAGCGCTCACAAATGCCACTGCCAACACGACCACTTGGAACTTTTGTGCCACAGGAGCATTCGCATGACGAAGCGGGGAATGTAACCAAGGTTGAACGCCAACGACGCCGCCGTGAGAAGGAGGAGGTAGTGGCTCGACGTCTCGGCGGTTTCTGGAGGGGCAGGGGGTGTATCCCGAAAAGCGGTTGCTTTGGTCGGACAGGTCGTGAGGGCCGCCAACGCAGAAGGGTGTGGATGGTGGTGCTAGGAGTCCTTCTTGCACTTATCATCCTGTCGGTTACCCTGGGCGTCGTCTTGACTCGACCCCGGCACTCGGATGAGGTACCATCGATTTGGGTCAACCTGACAGACTTCCCACCCATGCCCACGGGCGACTTGACGATCGTAGGACCAGACAACGTCGTCTCCAAGAGTGGCTGCACCGAGCCCTCAACCATGTGGAGCTGTTCTCTGCCCAAGGAGCAGCACGAGTCAGTTGCTCCCTATCAACCCAACCAGCCAACCATCATCATGCAGATTCAATGGGACAACAGCACTCGCGAGGAATGGAAGGTCCCCAATGGAGATCCTCCCTCGGTAAAGGCGCGTCGTAGTGGGGGAATTGCTGCGCGTGCAGGCAGCATGATCCGGGACCGACAGACGGGTGACTTTGAGTCTAGCCCCGATGCGCCCAAATTCCAGGAGATGTGGTTCTTGGGCAACACCACAGACAATATCAAGTCTGATGAGAAAGGAGGCGAACCGACGCCATTCTACATTAGTCTGGTGGATTCTATTGAGAAGGATGATCGCAAGGAGCTCACCAAGCGGGATGATGGGTTGGAGGGCAATATCAATATTACCGACGTCCTCCCATCACCTGATCTCAAAGAAGACGGTACGCCCAAGCCGGCTGTGTTGCTCCCGCAGCCCGTGCAGCAACCGGTAAGGCTGTATGACCGTGGGCTTCCGACGGAGCATTATGGCTTCTACACTTATTTCAAGCGGACCATCTACCTGAAATCAGTGACGGTTCTCAACGACACCAAGGAGGGAGATATTCCATTGGATGAGGATGGTGGCTGCAAGGAAACTGAGGCCGACTTTCTGACAACATGGAGCGAGACACGACTGCTGGTTCAGATCTGGACACGCACGCTGGCCGACAACACGTCAACGCTGATCGACCCTAAGGGGAAAGGCAGCATCGATGGCTCTGAGGAACTGATCCGACCTGGCACAATGCCATACCCAGTGACAGTGACCATGGACACGCATGGCGGAGACCAGGAGAAGAAGTTTGTGTGGGCTTGGCCGATTAACGACCGGCAGAAGCTGGATACAGAGAACCCCAAACTGCTGGCCAACGACATTGGGTTCGGTGGAACATGGATCAACAAGCGATCGCGAGGAGACAAAAAATTTGGCGGATTCGACGGCGGGACCGGCGGATGCAAATGCCAATGGGTGAATTGGGTATAAAACAACGTACGACTAATCTAATAACTTGACGAGAGAGCATAGCATGTAGCATGGAATGGAAGCATTGGACGGGGCGTCATGGCATACTCTAACTCATATGAGGGTATGAGTAGTTGAACATCAAATTGAAAATTATCAGAACATATTCTTCTAGCCAAGCTGTCTGTACCTGCTGTGTTGTCTTGCAAGTGGCCGTTCTTGATTGAGCTTCTGGTCCTTCCAACTCCACCTCCGGCTAGTGGAGCCGTCCCGTTCCGCCATGTGCCGCCTTTAGAAAACCCCCATTGGCATTCTATCGAGACGTCACCTTTATAACGACTTCCTGCCACTGTCGTTGTCTCCCGCCGATGCGATCCCTCCTACGATGCAGGCGGCCGCGCTCTACCCTGCGTCTCACCCCGCGCCGTAGCCGTTCTCTCGTAACCCTCGCCATCGAGACGTCGTGCGACGACACGGGCGTAGCCATCCTCCAACACACGCCCAAGTCGACGGAACTCCTCTTCAACGAGCGCATATCCTCCGACAACCGCGCCTTCAAGGGAATACACCCGCTAGTAGCTGTCAAGGGACACAGCGCCGCACTGGCTCCTCTGGTCCGCCGTGCGCTGGAAGCTCTACCGAGTGTCCAAGAGGTGCAGGATGGAAGCGGGGAGGAGTCGAGGCAGTATTGCCTTGCGGCCGGCGTGCGCAAGCAGATCCCCGACTTTGTCTCGGTGACGCGCGGGCCGGGGATGCGATCGAATCTCGGCATCGGACTGGATATGGCCAAGGGGCTGGCTGTTGCGTGGGGGGTGCCGCTGGTGGGAGTCCATCATATGCAGGCCCATGCGCTCACGCCGCGGCTGGTGAGGGCGTTGGGGATGAGCATGGGAGAGAATCTGCCGATATTAGAAGAGAAGACAAGCGGCACAGGCCCCGAGTTTCCCTTCTTGTCGCTCCTCGTATCGGGGGGCCATACTCAGCTCGTCCACTCCTCAAGCCTCACGGACCACTCCATCGTTGCTACGAGCGGCGATATCGCCATTGGAAACTTGCTTGACCAGACTGCTCGCGATATTCTACCGGCCGAAGTCTTTGATGCGAGCGACCATGTCATGTACGGCCGTCTTCTCGAAGCCTTTGCCTTCCCTCCCTCGGATGACCTAGCGACAGCATCACACGACGCCATGACATCCGCCTACGAAGCTGTCTTCACACCACCCGCCACTCGCTCTATAGAAATGACACCTCCTTCTACTGGCTACGACTGGACCGTCCCAACGCCCTTCCGCCAGACACGCAAGCTCGCCTTCTCCTTCAGCAGCATCTACACTCACGTACATAACCTCGCCTCGTCCAACCCGTCCATGCCGCTCGCTGAGCGCCGTGCTCTGGCTCAGCACATCATGATAGCTGCCTTCACGCACCTGGCGGGTCGGTTATGCGTAGCACTTGAGGACCGACCTGAGCTGCGCTCTGCAAAGACCCTCGTCGTGGCTGGAGGTGTCGCAAGCAACCGGTTCCTGATGCACGTGTTGCGGCGGATGCTGGCGGTCCGGGGATTTGGAGACATGCAGATCGTTGCGCCCCCCGTGGAGCTTTGCACGGATAATGCGGCCATGATTGCGTGGACGGGCATGGAGATGTTCCAGGCTGGGTGGGAGTCTGAGGTAAGTATCACGGGCATCGGCAAGTGGCCTATGGATCCAGAGCACGGGGAAGGGATATTGGGTGTTGATGGGTGGGTGAGAAGGGATTGAGAATCTACGCTTCCTCCTGTACCATATGTAAACAACTGGACAAATCTCTGTACACTATTGTATCTTTACTTTCAAGACATAACGATTAACGGTTGGAGTTTATGATGACCTGTCTCTGTCACAAGAGAAAGCCTTTCTTTGTTGTACATATTACATGGCCCGTCTGGAGCTTCAGGCCCTGAAACCGGGCCAATGCAAGAAGCAACCCTTTCTATCATCCGCGTTTACATCTGTATGCCTTATGCCTAGATAACACGCAACGTCGATTCTCCGTTCCAGAACCTTCTCTGGTGTGCCATCTAATCCAACGCGCTCGTCACGTTGGTGAACTCGCCCTTCTCAAGCTTGGTCTTCCAGAAGATGGGGTTGGTGTCGTTGAAGCCGTGCTTGACCCAGCCCTCCTCCTTGACATGGTACAGGTTGATGAAGCCACCAGAGTAGGCGTCTCGGTGGGTGGCGGCCAGGATACTTCGCTTGCCAAGCTCGAGGGCCTCCTCATCTGTCAGGTCGTAGCGGTACTCAGCATCGAGCACACCGTAGGCAAAGGTCTGACCGGAACCGACACAGAAGAGGTTGCCGGCGAGACGGGTGCCGTCGCTGTCGACGTAGTAGAGGGCGGGACCCTCCTCCTTGGTGACACCAGCGCACATGGTGCCCATGCTGAGACCCATGCCCTTGTAGCTGTAGACGAGGTTGGCGAGGATCTTGCTGGCGGCAGCAACGCTGATGCGGCGCTTGTGCCGGAGCTCGTGCAGGCGGCACTGCATGCCCAGCCAGGCGAGCCAGTACTGGCAGTCGGCGGCACCACCGGCCATGGTTCCTAGCAGGACGCTGTTGATCTCGATCACCTTCTTGACTGTCTGGGAGGCGATCCAGTTGCCGGCAGTGGCTCGAGAGTCGGTTGCGACGATGATACCGCCCTGGAATCGGAAGGCGAGGGTCGTGGTTCCGTGGGCAATCTTGATGGGGCAGTCGGGGTTGGATCGGTCATCCGTGGCAGCGCGGAGCCATGATGAAGGCTGTAGACGTGCAATGTTAGAATACTGAGAGGCAAAGCTTCCAGTGGCCTCCTGAGGGAAGATATCGACCAACCTGAGCAACGGGGGGCATGGCAAACTTGACCGAGAGGTCACCCATGGAATTCACTAGCTCGTCCTGGTCGTCAAAGGGCTCATTCTGCTCGTACGCCGGCCGGCTGTATTTTGCGACAAGGGAGTTCATATTGGCTGTGTTCGAGATATTCGTGACAAGAAGATGGGAAATCTATCGACTCGTGATGTCCCGCCGATGACGATGTTTGACGCCCTGGAAATGGCTGGCGATGGAGGAATCGCTTGCCAGATGGATCCCTAGAGCTTGCGGTGGCGGTGTTGGGTGAAAGAATCGAGGCGATGGAATCGTGGTGATGGCCTGGGCTCGTGATTGAGACTGGGTGTCGTGAGCGTCGAGGTGACAGAGTCGATGGTTGGTGATAGTTGGTGTTTGGTGGATGTGGATTGGTGGGAGCTCCAGTCAAGCTGGAGTGAGGCTCAGGCAGCTTCCGTTGCGCGCGTCAACTGAGAGCACTACCTCACCAATGGAACTTACCTAGACAGGTACGTACCGCGGGTGACGCTTCCCTGTGTGGCCTAGGTAGTGGACTGTTGCTGCCTTACATTTCAGGCACACAACCTCACAACAACCACTTGATCTAGGAACCCAAGTAGACCTGAACCTCTCACAGCGTTCCTACTACCTTGGCAGTTAATAATTCTTTACAAAATGTTTGGTATCCTCTCAAGTCGTGATAATAATATTTGTTTCATTCATTGATCGCTTCCTAGGTGTCCTCCTAAGCCCCCAATTATTCGCATCCAACCCGCGCCAAGGAACAAACCAACTTCCAGAGGATATCAAGCTCGACGTAAATGTAGCCACCACCTTGGTTTCTGCATTTCGACTTCTTTTCTCCCCCTCTGTGATCCATAAGAGAACCAAAGAAACCCCAATTCTCCAGAATCCGTCCCAATCCAGTAAACACTTAGATCCACACACCATCGTAACATTAAGAGAGTATTGAACAAGGGGAAAAAAAAACCACTTGTAACGAGAGTATCTTGAGTAGAGGCATTCCAGCTTAAGGATTCGGCGTCACTTCCCTGCTAGATCGTCCCTCTCGTTTGCTCAGGAAGCTTCGCCTAAGGTGAGCCTTGGGGCTGTCGGGAGCCAGGCTTGACTCTACGGGCTGGAAGGTGCTCTTGAGCGTCACACTTCCGCTGCCCACCGACAGATCCTTGGCTGTCGAGGCACCCGTCTCATCCACAAAGTAAATGTGCTCGCCAAGGTCGTCATCGCTGCCAAACAGGTGCTGTCCCTTGGCCTCAATCTTGAATTGCGCATCAGGTGAGCACTGGAACTTGAACGTCTCGTCAAATGTCCACTGCCCACTTCCCGACTTGTAGTGCTTGGTCTTGCCAACCGTCTTCTCCTTGGGGTTGATTTGGGTGATGATGATGTACAAATCAGATGCCGGCGGGAATCCTGACGCTCCGACAACGGTAAAGGTAGCTGTGCCGCCAGGTGCCCCTCCAGGGAGCGTGCTGTGGACCGATGACTGCCCAATGCTCTTAGACCGGTTATGGCCATTGCCGTTGCTGGTTGATGGCCGTCCAAGTGGGAAGTCAGCTTCCTCCGTGATGACCGGTGGCCGGCGGAGACCACCGTTGGATCCCGCGCTGCCGTTGGAGGCTGTCATTGGGGGTTCGATAACTTCTGGCACTTCCTCCTCGATGTCACCGTTCTCCTTCTTATTGAATAAGCCGCGGCGGAGGAACGAAGCACCCTTTCCGACGCCATGACCGACTGCTCCGGCCACCGCCACGCCGCCCTTGATGGGCGCGCCCGCAACACCTGTGACAATACGTCCTGGGGCCGATGAGAATGTTCCACCAAACGTCGACGTGCCTTGACGCGTTCGTACTACATAGTCGGGTCGGAACAGGAGGCGAATGCGGATGGTTCCTGACTTTCCGTCGAGGAGATATCTGGTCTCCGAGGGCCTGAAAGGGTCTAAGGACTCGAGGTTGATATCCGCACCGCCCAAAAAGTCGGGCTTGTCCGCAAAGTCGTAATCCCATACCGTCACCTTGAAATCGGCGGCAGTTCTAGATGGGACGCTAACCTCGAAGAACTCGTTCCACGAGGGATTGAGAGTTTTCTTCTGAACCTTGGTCTTGTAGATCTCTTGGCCGTTGAGCTCAAACTTGCAGTAGGGATCACTCTTGCCGTTGCGATCAGCTGATGGTAGCTCAGCTGCGTCCAAAACATCCACTCGGAGCCTGCCCATGTTGTTGATACTCTCGCTGGGGTCGAGCTGCATCTTGACTGGGATGTACTTCAGGCTAACCTTGACGGATGCATGGCGACCATCCTCGCCCTTGAGCTTTAGCGTGGTCGGGTTATTCTAGAACCGATAGTTAGCATGGACTGCTTAATGACTCTATGCCAATATCACTTACCAGACACTGCTTGAGTGTTTCCAAGGTATTACCAGAGAGAGATGCCATAAGGTCGTCCTGGTCGTCGCCCTTCTTGCGAGCCCTGAGCGTAAGTTTCGAGAAATCTAGCTCGCGGATGAAGCAGTCTCCAATCTCCTCAAACTTGTGCGACTTGCTACGAGCAGTAGAGGAGATATAGGAAGGATAGGCCATATCGTCCACAAGAACCTCCAAAAGCCCGTGGCTCTCTGGCATCTCGGCTTCCATGAGCCTAAAGATAAGCAGACCGCTCTCGTACTTGAGGAGCTCCTCCGGGGAGAGTCGAATCTTGGGAGGACCTTTGGGCACATCCATCGAAGGCCTTTGGGTTGTGGAGGGTCGTCCGACGGTTGTGGGCGTGGGAGGCTCGGCATCCTTGTCCTTGGGCCTATCGAGGGTTGCGTTGAACTTGCCAGCGTCCGCAGACCTTTGCTGGGTGATGGCGGGCTCCGCTTCAGAAGCTTGCTGTTCTTTCTCTGCTTCCTTCTCCTTTTCCTTCTCCTCTTCCTCTTCCTCTTCTGGGTCTGCGACATTGAGGCAAGGGTAAAAGGAAACGTTGTAATGTAGGGTTCCCTTGGCAATACCCTTACCGTGAAGGCGCAATCCGTCCTCGCGAGGCTGTTTCTTGTCGTGGACCAGGTACTCTCCACTCTCATCCTGCGCAACGTAGTCGGCGGCGAAGACCTCGATCATTCCCAGGCTACGATCCTTGCCGACCTTTTCCGTGTCCATTACCTCCAAAGCGAGCCTGTCACGAGCTGAATGAATGGGAATATAGAGCACTTCGTCCCACTCGGGGTTGAGGTCGTTCCGGAAAGTGACCGTTCGTGCCTTTTCGATACCGGAGAGTAGAACTCGGGTGTAAGGGTCTGACTTGCCAAAGGCCTCGAAGTTGCGGAGATCGGTGGCCTTCTTGAAGTGAAACCGCATTACACCAATAGGAGTAACATAGCCACCTGTACTGGCTACGCCCGAGATGGCCACGGGCCTCCATTGGGCCATCATCTTGACTCGGCCGGTATGAGTGCCTGCCAGGTTGTACCATTCCTTGCCTTGCTCCATACACTCCAACATTTCGTCAAGCTTGATCTGATACTTGCCGAGGACTTGATCTCCAGTGAGATCACGGTCATCCTTGATAGTAACACCGAGCTTGGCCTTCTTCCGGTCTGTGATGAGAATTTCCTTTGAACCGTTGTCCCAGATAGGGTTGTTGGTACGCTTGAGCTTCTTGGTGTGGTGCACCTCCTTGCCGTTCAGGAACATGGTCGCATATGGGTTTAGCAGTCCCACAAGACTCTTGGTGCCATCCAGCTCCCTGGCCTGCTCCACAGTGAAGCGAAGAATGCCCTGGTTAGACTCGGGAGGGGGCTCGTCCTGACCGTCGGCATTCTTGATGGTTTCAAGAACAGGGAAGAATCGCAAATCGCAAGAAACAACACCGCGAGCCTTGCCATCAGCGATAACCTCAAGGCGCTCGTTTTCGTACACATTAAGTTCCTCGATATTCTCCAAGGGAAACGAAGCGACACCAAGCTCCTTGGATTTGCGGAAATCGTTATGGTCAAACACCTGGATATCCAACGAGTCATTGAAGGAAGTGATGATGATATAGTGAGTCTCGTTCCATCTTGGGTTAGAGTTGTCAGGCACAACCTTGGTACGTGCGAGCTCCTGGCGTCTGTTAAGGCTCAGCGATGCGTAGGGATCGACTGTACCACCAAAGTTGTCGCTGTTCTTCAAGCCATGGGCACCGTGGAGCGTCACAGCGATAACACCGACAGCCTGATCGACGGGGGAGCCAGCAAGCATCTTGGCAACCTCAATTGGGAACACCTTTGGCGCATACATCATGGGGGCCAGGTTACCGTGAATCTGTTCGAGGATGAAAGATTCCAAACCAGGGATGAAATTGATGTCGAAACCAAAGTTGTCACCGCCAAGGGGCTTGCAGACATAATCGATGGTCGGTCGTTCGAGGAAGCACATCTCCACGCGGTCGATATGTGGGAAGGGAATCTGTAGCTTGATCTTGAGACGCATGATGCCAGAGAAAGCCATGTCTTCAACGATTACATCAAGTCCCTTACTGATCATGGCCTTGCCGATGCGGATCTCGAGCACAATCTTGGGGTTGATCTTGTTTGTGAGTTGGCGGGCGGTCATGTCAGCAGTATCATTAGGGGTGAAGCTGAACTTCCAGTCCATCATGACAATGTCGTCCTCAGTCTTGGGATAAGTCTTGACGTGCTCCATGCGCGGAGGCTTGGTGCCCAGGGTGAAGGTTTTGAGTTTCAAGCTATCGAGGAACGCAGGAGTGGCCGAGCTGAGAACCTGGTCGACAGAATTGATGATGGTCTGAGCAAGAACAGGTTGGTAGATGGGCCAGAACTTGACCATGAAAGAGTTGATCCACTCGAGGGACTCATTATCGTTTTCAATCTTCTTGAGCGCCATCTCGCGGGTGATGTCGTCTCGGAAGTTTCGTCGCACTCGTCGAAGAGAGGTCCGATAGTAGGTGGAGCAGATAGCCATGATAATGATGACCCAAGCAAGGCCGCCCCCAAAAACGGCAACGAGCCATGAAGTGATACAAGCAAAAATGATGAGGCCAGTATTATGATACCAGTCTACTGCTGTCAGTCTGTCGTTATCTAGAAAGCGTCAATTGCTGGCAACCTACCGCCGTAAAGGGTATCTGGGAGCTTTCCCTCAACCCAGGTTCCATGGTCGAGCAAGCTCTCCTGCTCGAGAAGATCGTCGCTTGGCCATCCCAGTCGCGGCGCCCAGCCGGTGCGAGAGTAAGGAGCTTCTTCGGAACCGGGATCGACACCATCGGCGAGGGGCTTGCCGTCCTTGTCGCGGGCGACGTCTAGGACACCCTCCTTGCTGGGCTCTGGCAAATCTTCGACGGGGCCGGTGCCATCATCGACGTCGGTAATAATAGCAGCGCCTTTTGGCCGTCTGCTATGTTGAAGTTCAGGTGGAATAGCCTGCGGCACGAGCTTGCGTTAGTCGAGATCGTGGGGCCTAGTAGACGATGTGGCATACAGCTTTGGCCTGAGCCTTCTTTTGTTCGGGGCTCGCATCGGGATCGAATGTGAACGCAGCTACGCCTGCATTTCGGGATGCCTCGACAATTTCCCTTTGGGCGTCATCGGCGGTTACGGAGCTTTCAGGGTTGGCAGCTGCTTCAACAGCACCCTGTTGCTTGAGCTCGCTGGCTTCCTTGGCGGTTGACATGGCGCCGTGGCAGCGTCGCTGCGGCTGTCGTTGGTGCTAACTTGATTCTGCGGGAGTATTCGCGGGTCGTCGTGTAATCAATTGGGGTAATTAAAGCTCTGGCGGGCGTCGCGAGGCATCCAGAGCTGGGGCGTCGACTGCAAACGACGGCCGTGGGCACGATTCTCGGTGGATGTGGTACCAGATGACGACGGTGGTGGGCGGTTCGGATAATACGACCTCGGGCCTTGCCTCAATTCAAACCGCGGCTGAATGAGACGAGGGAGACGGCTCGGGCTGGTTGATGGAAGCAGCGCGGTGCTGGGGATGACGAAGGTCGAAGCGAGGTCGAGAAGGGAAGAAGAGAAGGAGAAAAGAGAAGGAGATAAAGAAAGGATGCAGGGTGACAAGAAGGGACTGACGGAGGGTTGGGTTTATCGGAGACCTGGAGAATGAAGAGAGAGACAAAAGGTGGAGGAAATCCTGGCACAGCTCAGTTGGTGCAGGTGTGCAGGCAGATGCAGGCAGGTAGTCTAGGTAGGTCGAGGTTGGCGTCTTTCCAAGCTTGTGCAGCTTGTCCGTGCCAGGTCCCTCCCGATCATCAGAGGAGAGCACAAGGGAGCTGGAGGTACAGTACGGGCCAGGTACTTGCCCAGCAAGCTGACGTCGGTGTCGCGTGGAGTCCCTGCTAGGTTCCGTGCCCGAGCGAGTGGAGGGATCGGAGCTGGGCTTGTGGCTGGGGTGTGGGAAATTGGAGCAACTGATGAGAGTTCTCTAGCTCCCACTATCAGTCCCAGACAGTGGATGGTATTAGCGATGTGGTGATGGCGGGCCGAGGGTGCGCAGCGGGACGTGGGCGAGTGGATCAGTCTCCGGTACGAATTAGGACCTTGGTGTTCTTTTCTTGGTGGTGATTACGAATGAACCTATGAATATGCTGATGGTCGAAACAGGCACCATTGAGCTCCATGAGGGAGGAAACAGACGCATCACGGCAATAACAGTACGCGAGCATAGCAACACCAACGTCAATTCAACGTCAATCACGCCCGGTACGTGTTCGTGCAGCTATCCGTGTCACAGACAGAGAGCACGCATCTCCACTTCCCAGCAATGGCGGCGTCTTTTCTTTTCTGTTCCAGACGTGGCTGTTGGGTGCTGCCGGACCCAAGGGAGAGAGTCCAGTGTCGTTAGGTGCAGTAGGTTCCATCTCGTGCCCTGTATGATCCCACCTGCTAACTCGGGCTATCTGTTGTTTTACCCCGTACCTCTACCAGGCTTCAGTGGGAGAAACATGCAACTTTCAGGTCACCCCATCCCATCTGGGATGGAAGAAACCCATCCATCACCCCTCCGGCCAATCGCTCAGCTGTCCAAGGCTCTGGCCTGGCCCCTGCGGCGCTGAGCAAAACTACGTAATTGATGGTCCGGGGCAGTCTCGAAGACAGACGTCAGGGCCCTTCTACCGTCCAGTCTCTGCTGACGACCGGGCTCGGTTCGGTGGACCAGGGTCACATCCCATCCAAGATCTGGCGCCAGGAAAGCAGAGACGTCTTTAGTGTGTGTCTTGGCCCACGCCGGCGGCTGGGTCCCTGGAACCCCTGTTCCTCTCTCGTTGTTCTTTGTGGCCATTCTCATTTGCTCGGCTTGTTTAGCTCCTCCAGCTGGCCTGCTGTTGCGATCCAGCATGGGTGCTCGGCTGCTGACGTGCGGTACTGTGTCTACATTGCCATTCCTGAGTTTCGTGATGGCTTCTCCTCTGGTTGACGATGCAAGCTGAAACGCTTCTAGACACAACTTCAGACTCGAGGTAACGCACTGAAATGTCACTGTCCGTGATTGAGTTGGTTCTGTCCAGGGGGGCGTTGTCGTGGCACGGCGCCGATTGCTGCTGCAGTGAGGCCGCCCGCCATGGGCGGGCTGGCTGTCTAATGTCCCGTCCCGTCACGGCCTGAGCTATTCGCTGCACTGGCCTGTCCTGGCCTCGAGTCGATGTTTCGCCTCACAAGTCGGTCAGTCAATCACTCTGTCTGTCTGTGACAAGGTGAACCCGGATGCTGTGAATCTCTTGCGTGGCAATCTCGCCTCTCGATGGCTGTGGTAGCACTGCCTGTGACGCGTCTCGCAGGTTTCATTCTGATGCTCTCTCGGTTGTTGGTGAGGTGGAATTACAGCGAAATTGGTGTCAGCCAAGTATACAGTGCTTTATCTGCTGTGACCACTAGTAACTCACACTGCCCTTTGTCCTTTCGGCGTCTCCATTCTCCACGACTTGCATAGGTAGTAGGTCTGCTCAGCCACCCTGGCCGACCTGAAGGGCGTTATTAAACCNAAACGAGGAGATATAAAACACCATCGATCCTGGGAGATCGAAAGGATATATAGGTAAGTATTCTTTTATCGGTGCTCAAACTCAAGATTTCGAGAGCTACACAGGTTAAAAAGGCATTAGATGCCACCACTAGTGGTAAATAGTGTAGCATAACGACGATTACGACCAGCGCGAATAACTTCACTATTACGATGAACCCTAAACTACAGGCAACCTCATATCACCTAGAATTTCGTCAAAGTCGAATTATAGATAACGTATATGATAAGCATGCGACNATTATAAAATACTTTAATTTAAGAAATATATTTATATATATTTATATATATTATATAAATATTANGAAAATAAATTAAGGTTAAATATAGCTAAGTAACTTATTTAATTAAAAAGCTAAGATATTTAAAATTTACTTACCTTAAAAGTAAAATTATTTAATAAAGAAGTAGAAAATAAAANACAAACGTTCAGCGTTACGTGTTCTGAATTCTACTATCTCAGATGGTGTAAGCTCCCCTGTTGTCACCCAAGTACGGATCACAATCCTACATTAAGGACAGAACTGTCCCCCGCCTCCAAAATACTCTAGCGGTGCATGGGACTGCGGATTTCTGCATGAGCTACCGGTATCAGTACCGTTGTCCGTTGATGAGACCGCATCTACTGACATCCCGTACCGAGTTGTCACGGTTGTTAGCTCAGTGCTGAATGATTATAGTAAAGTATCTACTACAACCGGTGACGCGGGTGTCTTCCCCTGACCTCAGATACGTGTCCCGCTGATTTCGCTTAGTGTTTACTAAAACTTCACCATTGACAATTCTTTGAGAGTCCCCTGCCGCTACTACACCTGTAACGAATGCGTTGGTGGCCTCCCACCCGAACCAGTATCACAAAGACGGGGCTACGTCGTTCAGGGCAGCTCAGAACTCGATCAACTCCCACGACGCCGGTGACGTAAATGGGCACATGTCATCTTGGATGTACTCGATCAAGGATACAAATTTCACTTTACCACGGGAGCTTCCCTCCCGGCTGCACCACCCGAGTGTAATATGTTCGAATGCAACCCATATTGTCTTTTTCAGAGATTGAGATGATGTGATACTTTGCAAAAGCAATAACAACCTTGGCTTCTCGAAGCGTGGGGAAGAACGAGGCGGTTTAACAGGAGCAAGGGAGCACCTCTTGGCGTCGATCACGCTTAAACCAGCGCCTCATCAACCATCAGCTGGGGTTACTGTACAGCGGACTAGACGCTGCTGAAATGGAGGATCTGCAGCGCGTCCAAGGCTTAGACTTTGGTCGGACATTATGCGGGACTCGGGATGTGGTCCGGCGACAACGACGGTAGTGGGCCCGGCTCGTCGGGGTGTGCTATTCTTGGGGATGGACGCGAAATCACGACAGTGGCTATAGGGAATACAAAATGACAAGAAAAATGCCTCGGTTGGCGTTTATTGACATCTAGAGATGCTTATCAACAACTCCCTGATCCAGTAGGTCACTGGCTGTCTGTGGTAGGTGAAATACACAGGTACAGTAACACACGTGGTTCAATCATGCAAATCCTCTTAAACATTTTATATTAGATCAGCTTAGGTTTTGGTGGGCTGAGTCTCACCCACCAGATAGCCGACAAACTTGGTCCTATAACAGAGCACAGAGTGAAACAAGAGGACACGCCTGTATCCAGATTCCATTCCCCTCTCTCGGTGCCCTGGAATTCCACCGCATCTCCCAACGTCCAGCTCACAATTAGAGTGGAACCTGGCGCTGTTGGTACCTACTGTACGGAGTAGGACCCCTCCACTAACGGCGGCGTACGCGCCAACGTCGCGCCACCTCCTGCCTCTGCAACCCCCCCTAATTAGAGCCTCGCATTTGCGCTGCAGCCCGCCATCCTACCAATCCCGCGCCTCCCGTCGTCATCCACACCCATTCCATCATCTCCCTCCCTTCACATCCTTTTCTCCCTTTTCTCGTCATTCGCATCGTCCCCCAAGACGCAGCGTCTGACCCGATTTTCTTCTTGTTTTCTCCTTTACAGCGTCGCAACTTGCCCTGTTTGTCCTTGTTGGCTCTCTTTGACAGAAGCCGCGACACTCCTTTGGAACAAGAAGTCGGCTCCGAAGCGAACGTGTTTGCGGCCGACTGAGCGAGGCTGAAGCTATTTGGCCTTGGAACGACTCCTTGCCGACGACATCCCTTGCATCGCCGCGACTACGGCCGGTGACAATATTCTCGTGGCCCACCGCATGATGCACTCCTGATTGCTATCCAACGAATTGTTACATCTTTGCCAATTGCCATCATAGCATCTATCGATCGATCCCGAGCGATCCAACCTCGCTGTCCTTTACCAGCCGACTCCTTCGAGACCCGTCGCCCACCATGAAGAAATGGCATCCTCATGGACGGCGCATGTTCGGCGCCAAGCTCCGGCCTAGGTCCGTCGTCATCATCGTCTTCGCCATGGTGTCCGCCTATTACCTCCTGTTCAGTGGACCCGGTCCGCACGTCCAAGTTGTCCCCTACAACCCCAAGTCCCAGCCGGGGAACGCAAACAGCGCCAACCCCCAAGCCAACCAACAAACCGATGACTCCCAATACTCTAGCATTCAGAGAGAGCTTTGGGAACTCACGGCCCAAGACCTGAAGGACTGGTGGGATCCCACGGATGGTGAGGACCCGAACGACGTTGAACCAGGCTACGAGACCGATGGAAAGGATCGAGGCTTTGGGGATCTCGGCAAGCTACAGCACGAGAAAGATATGAGGAAAGAATGGAGGCACGCATATTCCGTCACATCCAAGTAAGTGCCCAAACCATTCATCAACACACGTGATCGTCGAGCTTACAGCGATATAGCTTCCCTAATTCCAACCTCATCTATGGAAAGACGTTGGCGAACCTCGAGTTTCAGGAAGGTCGGTCGGACGAGTTCAGTAAGGACCTGAGGTTTGACCCAGATGCCGACGTTGAGTACAGCGCCGAGAAGCCTGTCCGCTACGACCCGTACCCCAAATACAACAGCATCGAGTGGAAGGACGCAGGTTATGCTCAGCACTTCCCCTGCAAGGGCGCCACCGGGGAGACTGTCGAGGATTTGCTTGTCTTCAAGGGTCGACCTCATGAATGGCCTCTACCTCGTTTTGGCAGCTATGACGCCTTGAACATGGACCCTAACCTCTGCTGGGAGCGGGAGACACGGCTTGGCCCTTATGGTCTGCATCGTCAATTCAAGAAAGTCGGTGGCGAGCCCCAACCTCTCAACTGGGACACCGTCAACTGGGGCGATCTCCAGCGAGCCTGTCTTCATCGAAACGCTCAACGGTTCGACATGAACAGAGAACGCGTCAACGAATATTTGAATGTCTACCCGGAAACTGTCATTGGACCCCAGCTGCCCGAGCAACCCGAACAGCCTGGACAGGAAAAACTGGCGAAGCGGCAGGTTGAAGTGCAAGTGGAGGCAACCATCGGTGACACAGCCGACTCGACTATCGCTTCAACCCAGGAATCTCCGATCCAATCTCCGGGTGAAGCCCCGGGTGAGTCTTCGAGTGAAACCAAACATGAAACCTCGAATGAAACGCGGGACCAAGTGTCCAACCAAGTCCGGGGCGAATCTTTGAAAGAATCTCGTGGCCAATCTGAAGAGCAACCTCGGGATGAGTTTTCGGGCACGCATAACCACGTCAGCAGAAGCACCAGGAACCCTACGACCGGCTTTGTTTCCGAGCCCCGGACTGCGATCCTTTTGCGATCATATACCGGCAAGGACTACACCGAGAACGACAAGCAAGTGATTCGTGCGCTTGTCTCCGAACTGTCTCTCAAGACTGGCGGTCAGTATGAGGTCTTTCTGTTGGTCCAAGTCAAGGATAACGGCCTTCGTATCTTCGATGACGACGAAGTGTATCAATCTGTCCTCTCCCAGAGCGTGCCGCCCGAGTTCCGTGGCATGACAATCCTGTGGAACGATGAAGTTGTCTGGAATCTTTACCCGAAATTGACGGACCCGGAGTCGAAGAACGTCCATACGGCACAGTGGCTCTCAGTCCAAAAATTCAGCCAAGACTACCCAGAATTCGATTATGTTTGGAACTGGGAGATGGATTTTCGCTTCACGGGTCACCACTACCACCTGTTAGACAAGCTCGGAGAGTTTGCTAAGAAGCAGCCTCGAAAGGGCATGTGGGAACGCAACGAGAGATGGTATATTCCCCTGTACCATGGCGAGTATGACACTACATTCCGTAAGGACGTCGAGGGGCGGCATGGTAGCGACATCATCTGGGGTCCTCCTGAGTTGTCTTTCATCAACCCTATCGGCCCCAAGCCTCCAGTTGCAAACCCAGCGCAAGACAACTACGAATGGGGAGTTGGCGAGGACGCAGATGTCATCACGGTCTCGCCCATGTTCAACCCTATCAACAGCAACTGGGTCATTGCCAATCAAGTCTGGGGCTATAATGACTCAACACACAAGTCCCAAGACGTTCCTCGTCGAACCACGATTGTCACACAGTCGCGAGTCTCCAAGCGTCTCTTGAATATCATGCACGTTGAAAACCTGCGTGGCAACCATGTTGCGTCTGAAATGACGCCGCAGACAGTCGCCCTCTTGCACGGTCTTAAGGCAGTATACGCTCCTCACCCTGTCTTTATGGACCGGGACTGGAACGGCAAATTCTTGAACAAGTGGTTTAACCCTGGCGAGAAGGGCGACTGTGGTGGCCGCGGTAGCCCCATGGGTTGGGGACGGGAGCGAAGATACATCGGGAGTACCTGGTACTACAGGGCGACCCCCCCGAACCGACTTTACAACAACTGGATGGGCTGGGTTGATACCGGCATGGGTGGTCGAGAATGGGAGGAGAAGCATGGTCGGCCATGCTTACCCCCAGTCATGCTGCACCAAGTGAAGAACACGGAGCCAACCGCGGATGGCCACCAGACGACTTTCGAGTTGGCTTATGGCTAAGATGCGGTAAAGGGCGGGGAATCGGAGCTCTTGTTTGCTCTGTGGCTGTGAAAGGCGCGCCATATATGATTCTTGGTGTTCTTGTAAGATCTGATGAGATCTGCTCTAATGATGGTGCTATCCGTGGGTACCGCTGTGCTATGGTTGTAGAAGAAACGTGCTACATCATGTACTAGAAAGGAAGAGGAAGAAGAGATGCACAGCCGGGCGTTTTCTAGGAGTTATAGGATTGTCCATTTTGGCATATGATGAACAGGTGGACATAGGGGGATGGATACCTATCTATCCTCCCTTGAATTGAATGTTGAACAAGTCAACGGCCCAAACACTTTCTAGTGCTAATTGAAAATAGTAAAAGGATCAAGTTCTCAGCCATAGGCTTCCAAAGAGCTTGGTGCATATTGCCATGGCGAGATGCCCAGAACTTCCGTGGTGTTGTAGGCTTCCATGTGGGTGAGGAGATGCTGGGCCGTCCTACCCGAGATTTTGCCGGCGTTGCACCTCTGTCGTGAACGTCACTCATCAGCATCAATCAACATCACCAACACCAACACCGCCATCAATCCCGGCATTTTCTATTCGACGCAGTTTCCGCATGGAGCAACTCTTACAGATAGCGGCAAACTGTCGTGAAATCTCAAGCCGCCCACGGGCTCTCGATTTGGTCGGTTGACTCGTGGCGTAGTCGTCATGCACCTTCACACAAACCATGAGCCCTCCTCCAAGTGTGAGGCTGCCTCAATATCAAAGTCACAAAATAGCGCCTACTGACTTGCCTTAGACACCTACTCCTAGGAGGTTCCTCCTTGCAAAACGTGGCACTCAGTCATCACAGACCCCCACTGGACCGCCACGATTCCACTCGACTCCTCGCTTTGGCCCCTCCTCAGTTCTTAGGCCGACACAGGCGCGGGCCGTTGTTGACATTGAGGATGTTGAAGAAGTACCCGAGGATCTCGAAGAAGAAAGCTCTTCTAGTGACAGGGATGAGAGGCCCGAGACGAGGAAGCATGATGCCATCAACGACTCCATCGAGATTGAGTCTGACCATGCAACCGCTTCACAGGGCGACAGCAGCATCGCAATATCAGATGATGAAGCAGAAGTCTTGGGCCGTGAGCCCAGTGAACGGGAACCATCCGAGTCGCCAAATTTGTCGCAAGAGGCTTCTTCTCCCCTGGAAGAGCGGGAGCCAAAGCGGCGAAAGGTGTCGATTTCGCCTATGCCCGGGTCAAGCCCTCTGGCCGAACACCGCTACCTAGCCGACGAAAACTTGGCCACGAGCGAGCACACGCCGACAGAAAGCTCCATGGAGAGCGTTCATGACGCCATTCCACCGCATGACGAGACCAAGGCACCCCAGCAGCCAACTTTCCGGGCACCCCCTCGTTTCAAACCAGCAGAGATTGATCCCACGGTAGAGGGACTGCCTGTCGCCTTCTCCCCTCAACGCCGAGGCGCAAAGTACGTGCCAGGCGGACTCGCTGCCGAACTCCAAGGGTGGCTCTCGGAGGTGAAGGGTTGGGAGGGCGCGGCCCCATCCACTACCCCCGTTATCCAGGTCGTTATAGAAGAGATTCGGCCGGGGCGGCGCATGTACTTGGTCAGAGGCCGAACCGGAACCTCGTGTACTGCGTCGGCGGGGAAGTTTCTCCTCGCGGGAGAAGGCAAGTTGACGGGCCTTGGACAGAGGGCGGCGGTAGATGTCGGAAGCATCGTCGAGGTGGGACAACCTGTGTGGGACGTCGAGCTCAATGGGGAGGTTTGGACTGTGGCGTGCGATTGGGGTGTATCTTGACAGACCTGCTTAGAACTGGGAAACTTTGGAAGCGTTCAGCGGTGAAGATGCTTTCTCTGGGCATTACAGGAGTCATCGACGGGCAACTATAGGGTGTAGAGGGAACTACTAGAGAAATATCATCTCTTTTGCACAAAAAACTTGGTCATCGGCCCCATATAGAGCATCTCGGCTGTGAGAGCTGCCACATACGACCACAGGCGCTAGAGAATACGGGATCCCGTCTGCTTCCCATAGTCAAGCCTAGCGACCGCTGGAGTAGTAGTCGGGTCGGTGACGACCGGCGAATGCCCGGTGTTGTATGTTGTTTTGCGCACTTCTTTTTTGCTCTCGAGTTCTTCCTTGGAAACCGCAGGTTCGGTTGTGTTACCGAAGGTGGTGGGGTCTTATAAGCATGTTGAAAGAGAGCGTCGGTTAGCCCTGGCCGTGTAGCTTCAGCCAAGTTCAAGGTGAGTTCAACAGAATCGGCTAACCAGATTGGTTGCTTGGGGGTGGATAATAAACCTGTTGAGCCTCTGTCTCCTGCTCCGAGAGGCCCTTGGTTATATGACCGCTACCAGAGCAATGAGACTGGAAACTCGGAGCCCACATTGTTACCAACAATTCTTTGGTTCTTGTTTATACGCGGCGCTAATGGCTAAGGCGAGAGAAAGCCATGCTGATGGTAGTAGGCAAATGCTACGTTGACGGATTAATTACCGAGGCGACACTTTTGTGATATAGCCCTCGATTGTTATAGCCCCTCACGCAGGTGATGCAAGATGTTCTCTTTCAACGCTTGACAAGATCACCGTGTAATCTCGCTGCTCTCAATTGATACGAATGAGTCATTCTAGTTGTGTCAATTCCTCAAGGCTGCTGTGTGATATGTCTTGCAAAACTTCATGATCAAGAACTCGGTATGACTGTAGCCATCTTGGGTGAAAGCTCTATGGTCCTGCATGCTAGGCTGTTGGAGAACAAAAACATTTCGGTGTGAAACCACCGAGTTTCCATAGCTTCGATCGTCCTTGATGCGCATTCATCTTCCTTGCCTTTCGATGGCCTTCCTACAGCAAACCGGCAACATTCCATTAACATCCGCAAAGCGCTTATCTCGCTGGAACGATCCTTGTTGATATGACACGTCTTCCAATCAGCGTCACACCGCTTAAAGAGAGTCATTTGCTGCATAATACCTCGATCTTTAGCCGTGTCACAAAAAATCCATGGGGCGTTTCCCAGGTCGCAGAGAGTCAATGGGACGACAAGACGTGGCATGGCGCCCAAGGAGGCTCGTCCAGGCATGAATTACTAAGGCTTAATGGAAGTGTTATGCTTGAATGCCACCTGTTGGTGTTGCGCTGCGGCCGTGTCGAGGGGTTGGTTGGCTGGATGCCTGCTCACGCTCCACGGAAGTGGAGATGGAGATGGAGGTTGGTTGCAGCATGCTGACCTTGGGATGGATGCCCGTCGAAAGGCTGGATGAATGCTAGCAGACGCCTCTGGGCTGAGGCGAGCTGAGCTGAGTTGAGCTGCGAGGCTCTCCTTGACCGGGGGCGCAGCTCGAAACTCGATGTTGCTCGCCTTCCAAGCTGGCGGGACACGCGTCTCAGTAACACACAGCCGACCCCATTGTCGAGGAGATGGAATTAGGAAACAGGGATAGCATCCTGAATCCAGAACCTAACGTTGGTAGATTATGAGCGGCAAGCGACGGCTTCAGAGCCATTTGCACCCCAAGGCCACTCGCTATCTTGTACACTGGATTTGTCCATCACAGGCCGCTCCAACCGCGTCTCCTGAGGCCTGAAGCTCGGATCAGACAATTTTGCTCCACGGAACAGCATCCGGGGCCCTCACACATCTCGCCACCTGCAGGTTGAAGCACTCTCGGCTTCTCTCGTTTCCGCCTGTGTCCCGGGTACGCTATTGTTCGCGTGTGGCCTAGGAGAGATTGAGGTTTCCCTTCTGGGCAGAGAGACACCATCTAGCCGGGATCCATCACTGGTTCCTGTTGGAAGGCGATCAACGTTGCGACGGTCTTCTAGTTGATCTAATCCCTTAGCCGTTGAAAAGAGTTTCTCCTTCGTATGAATTAAGTTCATGGAGCTGGTAGTTAGTTGCAAGGGTTTTTCAGCAGCATCTCTTAGACAACCTCGCCAGGCTCTAGACAGTGCACTAGCTTTGCACTTATCTCCTCGCGCACCTCAAGTCATGATTCAGCTTGCGCTTGGGTACAGGAGTGATCAACTTGGCTCTGTTTCGCTGCGCCCCGCGCCCGAGGGGTTTCTGGGTCGTTGTCGCACGTCCTCTCAGGTCCAGTTGCCCGCTGGCCACCGTGGAGGCAATCATGCCCCGTTATAGCACCACCTCGTGCATGCTTCGACGGCTTCATGCTGGCAGTAGGTATTGTTGCTTTTGCTGCTTTCTTTAACAATGCTTGGTTCATGCGAAAAGCTGGGATCCAAGGGAATGGGTCAAGTACTGCCCATATAATGCATCTTGACTCGAATCAAGCGGTACCCTACACACCTTGTTTAAATGCGGTGGTTAAACGCAGCTTAACGGTAGTTCGGGTCGTCAGCTATAGGCAAGGGGCGGTATAGCATCCAGTGACGCTCTGCACTTTTCGGTAGCCCCCGCATGAAACAGGTCTCCGGGGTCAAGGGTTCGTTCATGTTGGCAGAGCCGGGCTGATATCGTCCAGACTCGATGGCTCAAGAAAGATGCCAAAGATGCCAGTCCTATCTGAATTTAGCAGCTCAAAGTCCGGCTAGCACAGGAACGATAAACTCGGCTTCCATGACCCGTTGGAATCTGGATCTAGACTTGACTGCCTCACCGTGGAGTGCATACTGACACATGAAATTCGGGCCTGCATGCCTACCTCGGGCATTGAGTCTAGCCTTTTAGATCCACTGATTGCTATTTTCTACCCATTGACCTTAGATCCACCGTGGGCATTCCGGTGGTGGTGGTGATCATGGTTGCCTCAATGCTCGGTCTGTACCAAGTCAAAATCCCCTCTCCCTCTGCCCGAAGTTGGCACACCTGGCATTCTACATAGTAGAATGAGTGCCTCTCAGCTTTTCGTACTCTTGCCCCCGTAGACTGACCTGAAACAATCTCTTCATTCGTCTGCAGGTGCCAGGCTAGCGCCGTGCCCGTCGCCTGCGTCGAAAAGCATTTTGTTTGATGCAGCCGAGCCCCCGGGGCACGGAGCCGGGAACGCCCAGGACGGTGGATGGATGGACCTGCACTAGTGTCGGGTCGAGTCGCGATGGGCAAATGGCGTTTTGCAAACTGGCGGACTGGGGAAAGAGAGCAATGCGGTCTATGAGCATCGATTGGGTGTTTTGGAAGGCTGGTGGCTCGGCCGGGCGAGCATTGTGGTCCACCAGCGGGTGAAGCACTTTCAAGCATGCCCCCTGCTTGAAAGCAATGACGGTAGTGGACGAGGTACACTAAACTTCGGACCGTCAAAAAAGATCCAGGAATCCAAAAATCCAGAAACCCAGGGATCTGACCAGAAGGCTGGCCAGGGTGGTTGCGCTGGGGTGTTTCTAAAAACAGAGGCGGAACGCCGTCGAGGTGAGAAGACCGGGAGATTGGAGGATCTGCGAATGATGCGCAGGGAAAAGAAGGGATCTTGCCTGTCAAACCAGGCCAGCTATGACAGACAGGACCGATGGCCTTTGTTGAGGCCATGAACCTAGCAAAATTCGGCATCATGATGATATGCTTCTGCTGGGACAGTCGACAGCACACAAGGGGAGTCAAGCCGACGGCTCTTTACCCCTGTCGACTCTTGCTGCATGCAGGGCTCCCCCATCGGATCGTCTTCCAGAGAAGTGTCAGGGGCGTTTCGAGAAGGAAGATGTTGCTGTCAGTGCAACTCAGCTAGGCAGGTTAGCAGCAACTTTTGCGAAAAACCAAGTCTCGGGCTGGTATGAGTGGTACGGAACTTGGTCGTGGACTTTGCCGGGCACCGTAGCCGTGGTGGAGCAACGTTTGATGGGACGGATGATGATCGAGCCAAGTGTTACCGCGAAGAATTCTAGTCGCAATCTACCGCGCTTCTGGCGGCGTTTCGTCTCTTCGTCCCGGCCCTAGGCACCCCATGAGTTATTCTATTTCCGGCTGTTCCTCCGCGAGGGAACGGGTGCAAGGGAGGTGGCGCCCGTGTTTGAGAAGTTGGTGTTGGACACTCGATGATGCAGCACCCCCTGACTACAGCAGTATGCGGTGAAGAGCTCCGAGACGACACTCAAGTAGACACATGAGACGAAACTTGCCAGCTGGATCAACGCGCGGATCTGACATGAGTCGGAGCGTGTATCAGCAACCATCCGTGCCAGCAGGCCGTGCACGCTTTGGTTCCCACTAGGCACTGGTGCGGCTGCATCAAATCGACAGAGGGAGAAAGGCGTTCTGGGGAATGGGTTCGTGAAGTGGGAGAATTTGGGGGAGGTTTGCGAGATCTACCTCCTGGCCAAGACTCTAATTCGTGCCTTCCATTAATCCATTTCATCATCTGAACGGAGCTAGGCAGGTAGGGCTGTTCAATTGCACATTACCTAGATGGAAGGTGCTTTCGGCTGGCAGGTGGCCCCCTCCCCTGCTTCATGTTCCCCCCTCCCTCCATCCTCATCTCCCCGCCAAACCTTACTTACAACCACCACGACAGTATCACGAGAGAGATACCTACACCTTGCAATTCATCTATCGCTGGCCTCACAGATACGAACATTAAATTGTGTCTGCGCTCGTGCCAAAGGTCGAGACTCTTCTTCTGCAGGAACCAACGACCCTGCACCCGCATTTTGGACGTCCCGTTCCCAGACCCATACCTACTACCATGTCTTCTTCACCTGGCGGCAACGGCCGGTCGTGTAACCAGAACCGAAAGAAGAGACAACAGAACGCCTCCTCGCCTCGTTCTCCGCCACCTGAGCCGTTTGCACTAGCCGCCTTTCAAGGCAAAGGCTAAATCCAGCTCAAGCACGCGCATAATTATCCTTGCTCGTCGCCTGTAGCTTCCGCTGGCTCGGCTGAAACCTGCCTGGTCTAGCTCTTAGCTGGATACAAGAACCTGCTCAACCATTGAGCCTCTCCCACAAGCCGAGACTTTGCTACCTTATCCATGATATCCCTGGCCCAACTCCGGCGGCATCGTCCTGGATCCTGGCTGCGACACCGCGCGCATGAAGCGTGGGGCATACTATCCCGACCCGGAACAGCTTGCGACCCCTCGTCGTTGTCAACCGTCAACACTACTGGCAGTGTCGTCGAACTCAAGCCTGCGGTACTCCATACTCGTCCATACCTGGGGGCCCACATTGGTGAGGCCCACGACTGTCTTTGTGTCTCGCAACATTACCCAGTCAGCCCTAGTTCTCCAGACCAGCTGGCAAATCGATGCAAAGGTGATGAATATTTACGGAGCCACCCCAACTACTTTCTTTGACCCAGATGTCACTGAAGCATCGACCAGTCAGGAAGCCCACATAACGGTCTTCAATGTAACGCGATCGACTTACGGAAATTAATCCAACCGGCATCATCCTATCATCTCATTTGTCCCCAGATCTATGACAGCCGCCCTAGGCGTTGCGGCTTTCTCGCTGACTGGCCCCAGAAACGAACGGTATCACCTTCGAGTGTCATATTGGCAGACGCAAGTCTTGAACCTTGTTTTCTTCTTCTTCATATTCTTAGCTAGGTGTTTGACAATTTCACACCACCCAACCAACCCGTTGGGTTGCCCTGGTATTGATGTACCGGCTTCGTATTTCGTTGGAAATTATCTACTCACCATCAGGGCATGGGAGCCATCTTCTGAGCGGATAGTGCGCTTGTGTTTACTGGCCTCACCGTTCAGAACGCGGCAGCCGATCACATTAAAACAATAGATGGCCAAGTGCCTGGGCATGGCGACCAATGGCTGTGGAGAGCGGCTGCCCATGCTCTCACAGCTCCCCGCTACTACATCTTCATTAACCTAGATGATCCCCCGGGTCGCGATATGCTACCCAGAACGGGTCACCTCCAACGCCTGGTCTCGGTATCTCCCGACTAGCTGTCGACTAGCACAAGGGCCCTTTCGACGGTTGCCGCCCAGGCTTGTGATGTTGCAGCGGTCGTGTGCCTGTCAGTCCTTTCTTCTGACAGCATGGATTGCATCCCCATATTCTCCGGCCCTGTGGCACAACCACTTTTAGAACAGCATCAGGCGGCCAGGATCCCTGGGAAAAGTTTCACGCATTGGGGCACATATCGATTTGCAGGTGGACAGGCGGCGCTGCGCCTCTCGGTGACCCTCCCCGAGTGCAGCAGCTCTGGAAAAGGGGTGCCGTCGCTAATGTGGGATATCTATCCATCTTTTTGCTCCTTTAGCCCAATAGCCCGCCGCCCGGCCTGGAAAGCCCTGGTCAAGCTGGCCCTTCCATCGTTTTGGCTCCTTGACCCTGTCCGGACAATTTATTCCCTTGTGGAGATCATGGTTCGGACGGGGCTCTCAACGCCATGATCTACGACCCGTCATGCTTAACAAACAAGGGTATTCTGTTGCTCGAAACTACCAGCAAAACAACAGGTTGTCAATTTCGGGCGGCGCCCGCTTGTCCCGGCTGCTTCTCGAATTTTTCATTACAGTCTTTCCCTGGTGGCATGATACTGGGACTATCCCCGGTTCGTCTTGCCGAGTAAAGTAAGTCGACACGGTCAACGGCTGTCTGAAGACAGCTTTGGAGCAGCTGGCCTGATGGCTCCAAAAAGCATGCCTCTGGCCATCGACACTTTATGCATTGCGGCACCGTGTCTGTGCCACCGGGACAGGACCGAGTGCCGCAGTATTAGTCTGGCTCGTTACAATGATGATGCTTGTTCCCGCTGCAGGCCAACGCTTTGGTCTTCTGGGCCCCTACGTTCCCAGGATTTCGATCGCGACTTTTCCTCTTGCTTTAAAACACCGACCCTAGCTAGGTAGTCTAGCTTTATCCATACGTCTTGTCAAGGACCCTTGATCCCGGACCATTCCCTTGTCTTCTTGATCCACACCCTTTCAGCCCTCTGTTCTCGACCCCCCCAAACCCCAACCCCAACCCCAAACGACTACCGTCTTCGAACCCTACCGACCACTTCATGCGTTGTCCATCCAGTCATAGCGTCTGTCGATTTGTCCGTCTGTCGTGGCAGATTCGTCTCATCTCTTTCTTTTCTTCTTCTATGGGCCGAATCATTGTATCCTTCCCACTGCCCGCCTCTAGGCCTCTTCCCTGCTCGATTCCATCTTTAATTAAAGTCGATATCTGCGAGACAGAACGGCCCCGATGATCTGAAGCCTCGGGGTCCCTATCAAACACGTACAAGCTCAAAATCCCTGGCCCTTGAACAGATCGACAGCCGATTTCTTCGATTGGGAGCGGGTCAGATTCTATTTATCTGACACCTCTGCCGCCTTTCCCACCTTCCACTCCCGCATCGAAATACGAAAGAGACCCGTCTGCCAAGTTTCACATTGTTCAGCAACGAGCCAGCACCCCGGTCTTCTGGACGGCCTACAAGAAACAGACAAGCCCCTGGGAGCACATCGGATCACATCCCCAAGCCCCCAGCACTCTTGGTTCTCTAGTTGATCAGCCTCCAGGTTCTACGGAGTGCTTCCTAACATAATCACTAATTATCTCGGGACGAAGTCGAACCGTTTCTCAGCACGATCCGGCCGTTGTCATGGGGCAATAATCTTTGTACTATCTTACTACTCTTTCTTACCACGGAACCAGACCTCGATCCTATAGTCATCCTGTCGATTTCTAATGTCAGTTTCGTTCCCAACTAACCGGCAGCGGCTGTACGAACTGACCTCTCCAGAACCGCAAACTACCTTATCTTAATCCATTATTGTTAAAAGCAAACTTCGGCACCGTCTTAAACCATGAAGATAGAATCGATCCTCAACCGGTCTACAGGGCTGGGACCCGACGCAGAGAGCCGAGGGGACAAGACACCGCAATCAGTTGCGAAAAGAAGCCTGGAAACGCCATCTTTTTCGTTGCCAACCCCTTCCCCTGAATGCGCACCATCAAGGTCAGCCAGTGGACAGTCAGACGGTCGAATCCGTACGCCTTGGGACGCAGGTGGTTACTCTTTGCCAAGGGACACTGACTCGACCACTTCTTCGCGATCCGCTGCATCATTTGTCCTCCCTAGAGGCAACATAGAACCCCCAAAATCTCATGATGCGTCTTCCAGGCCTAGCTTTCACTCAAGGCACATGTCTATGGAGACATCAGCGACTCTGGCTACTTCTAGCTTCCCAGTGCCTTACTCTCTACCCGTCCGGTAACCAACCAGTTCCTGAAACTCTTACTACAACTGCCACAGAAGGGACTGACGTTAGTTGAAGTAGGATGCATTCGACACCAGATGTTCAGCAAGACGTATGGGCGTCAAAAAAGTATGTTCTCAAGTCCTGATTGGACCGCCCTGTTTTCTATCACGCTCTTGCTTATTTGTTGTGGTCTGCTCCGACCAGACCAAGTTATCATAGCGATATTCGTCCCCCACAACACGCAAGAAGGTCAGTGCAATTTCCCTTCTCCTTTACCCGTCTTTGCAGTATACCTAGGAACGCAATTGCCTACATTTGCCATTGTACGTCTTTGAGTTATGCTCAATGGCTGCAAAATAGCGCCCAGTAATGCATGCGCGCGGTTATTGTCGAGTGTTGCTTTTGTATTACGGCCTTACGGCAACGGCTTGCTGGATTTGATAATACTAACATCGCTGAAGGTCGAGTCTTTGGACTGACTACAGTGTGACTCCTGATACAGGAAGTCACAAAATCTCGGACAGCCGCAGTAGCTTCTCGTCTTGCTGCTCGTCCACTTTCTCTACCGGCCACTCAAGAATATCTTCGATATCTACAGTCAACGGGGGTTATGCTTCGGGCTCTGGGGTTGCTGACTTGGAGGTCAAACTGGAACGTCTTCCAAGGCTGACAGCACCGCTGTCTGTGGCAGCTCCCACGCCTTCACCGCAGCCGGAATTCCAACTGCCCCATGCTCCAGCGCCGCCCCTGACTTCAAGTAGCCCATCTGATTCTATTTTGGAGGCTCGGATGATGAAGAGAAAACGAGGTCGCTTATCAGAAGATCAAAGGTTAGTTTCTATCTGCTTGACTGTTGAAGGTTTCCCACTGGCGCTTTTTGAACCACCACTTTCACTGAAACTGGCTATTGCACATCGATTTGTCTCCGGGCTGTTTTGTCGATATTGTTGGCGCATCTACAAGGAATTGTCTTTGAGAATCCTATTCAGAGTCTGACCAGGTTTTTCTGGGGCGAGGTTCAATCTACCCGCTCTTGACGTCAGTGAATCGCGGATGGACTGCTTTCTATTGTCGCAAGAACAATGCCCGTTTTTTCAGCAGTCTCTTCTCGAAAAAAATAGCGGTCACAGGAGTCAGAGCTCCTTGAGCCTGAAGAGAGCGCGTGTCTGTGCATCACTGTCTCTAGACATGCTCTGGCCTGGCAGTTGGTCACTGTTCCTCTTGCCTACATCCTTCTCTATTGGTCTGGAAATACTTCGACAAGTTCTCTCTTCAACACGACGAGCTCTTTGGTAGTCGTGTTTGCCTCTTTACAAGCACACACCGTTGGGGCTTCGTCTCTTGTCAAGCTCGAGGTATAAATCGACACCTGCTAACATCTTCCTCCAGCAACTCCAAGCCTCGAGACCCCCTTTTCCAATCTTTGGACCGCATCCACAAGCGCACGATATCTGCACCCAATCCTCGCCCAAGTTTTGTTCCATCATTCACTCGCCTCCCTACCACTTTGCCGCCGCTCGCGTCCAGGCATTTGGAAGCAACGTTGTCACCGCTACATCTCAGCATGGCCCACGAGCGTCTAGGCTTCGAGCATCAGCACTGGAGTCTCGCGGATGCGAGCTCTCCAGGTGCTAGTATGACTACGAGAACGCCCCCACGGGAGATTCAGGAGAACGACAAAGTGTCGGCTGCCACCGATTTGCAAAGTAAGTTGTGCTGCCCTTGACGTAGAACTGGAACACCGTTGACTGATCAAGCTGTACCACGAGGCACGATCTCCCGAGCCAACCCGAACGATCGCGTTCTTGCAGCCTGTCGCCGCTTCAGGAAAGTGGTTGTCAACAGCCTTCTGGAAGGGGGCGATATATGCATGGCAGTTGAGAACTGCACCACGGGGTCGGTCCCCCGGAAGGTCATTTCCCACCTTTTTGGTCGTAACAAAGTGTGCACCCGCCGCATTCCTGAACGTGTTTGGGTATGCATGTGCCGCAAACACTACCAGAGAATGCGTTACCGTAAAGGCGCCGACTTCAGTGTGACCCAAATTGGCATGGTATACGAGCAGATCGTCCGGATGATCTTCTGGAGCCGAGGCTTGGAAAGTCCCAGCAGAGTCAACCAAGAGGCTATCACCATTCGCTCTTGGACATTTTCCATTCGCAAGCGTGAGCTTAAGCGACTTAGCGACACAAATAACAGAGACGTCGTCCCTCGATGGATCGCTCAGAGCCTTGGAGATGGCAAGAGTCATGACGAGATTCTTGACATTGTCGAGCGTCTCCATCATGAAATCCAGCAAGGAATCCTCAAAGACGTCCCTCCTGTCGAGTTCCTCCCTGAGGTTGTCGACGCCTACACCAATATCCCTGCCCAAATTTCCACCCATGTCAACCGTGAGAGCTCCAACGACATCGAGGTGCCAGCTATCAATCATCCCGGTCGCCTAGGACAGCTTGGAGAAGCAGCAGAATCGCCCCTCTCATTTGTCAAGGAGTCTTCACCCCTCGAGCCTGTTCAAGAGGAAGGGTCCATGAGTGAGCATAGCAGCGACGACTCATCATCACCTACCCCCCCTGCTACTTTTGATGATTCTCAGTACGGACGCAGGCCGAGCTACCATCCTCAGCACCACGAGGATCTCTCGATCCCCACCGCTCCCTACTCATACGGCACCAGGTACCCTGGAATGGACCCTGGCATGACTACGTACAACGACAGACGCGACAGTCTTCCCTACTATGACAGTCAGAACCCAATAATGCCCTCAATGAACCATTTCGGTATTAATCATCAAGCACAGGCGCCAGCGATCGATCCCCGAGGATCATACGATAACCCCTTTCATACTGCAGGCGCCCAACGTGGCCCCAGTGAGTGCATGCTGATTGATAGATCTTCGTCGACCTACCTCGGTGCTCCAGCGGTGACAGCGGATGATGGCCACACGATGTACCCGGTAAACTATGCCAGTTTGGGCGCTCGCGATGGAGGCAGTCTCCATCCCAACATGGTCGGCTCTCAAGCCTCGCCAAGTTACCTCGAGTACTATCAGCAGGGAAACCTTGTAGCCGCTACGAGCCAGATTCAGGGGGGTCGACTTTCTTTCCGCGAGCCCTCGATTCTTCACCCTCGACCTAACGCGAGTGATTACCGAGACGCCTCACTTCTGCTGTCAATGTCTGATGAGCACTCGAATACCTACCGGCCTCTTCTCCAATCCGAGAATCTTGCTTGGCACCAGGCTGAATCCACTTCAAACACTGGGGCAGCGCCTGCCACAAACCTACCATACTGGCAGCCGGCGACAGATGTCCATGAGGCCAGCGCCCACGCCTCAATTCGACACCATTCAGACTACTACAGCGCTAGTTCGGAAGCCATAGTGTCTTATAGTCCGGATCATCATCCGAACTATCGAGGTATGAGTGTATGTGACGAAACTCGGTCTCGTGGTGGTCATCCTTCTGGCTCCTATAAGGACGAGTCAGTCAGCGATCGGGATTAATGCAATACTGAAGATCATGGTATGCAGAGGTCCCACGGGAGCTGTGCAGAGGGTTCCTTTTCTGCGCCCCTTCGACTGAGCTTTGGCCTTGACCTTGGCTCCTTGTTCTGCTACTTCGTTTCTGTTATTTACATGATTCGGATGGCGCGGACTGCGTACAAGCAACATGTTGTCCCCGCCTAACCTAACGTCGTCTTTTCCAAGAATTGTACCTCTAGAGGATTAACAAACTATTCATTCATCCGGCACCTATGAGGGTTCTGGTTTTTGCGATTTGGGCTGTGTTTTCGGTCCCAACAAGCACACGAAATTCGTTAACGATTTTACGGATTGTCACAAGGGACCAACGAAAAGGGTATACAGGAAGGGTTTTGGGGTTCGAGATGGGGACGGCGTTGCACCGGACTTGAGGATTCACAAGATGGTTTGCTTTGAACTTGTGGAGGCTAGGACGATGAAGAGGATCAAGTCGGATGCCTGTAGCTATTTGAAAACTTCGGCCATATTTGGTAGCTGGTCTCCCAGGGTTCGGAGGCCGTAAAGTGCGTAAATGGAACATGTTTTTTTTTTAGCACCATGAGCGAGATTTTCCCTAGTGATAATGTGCTCCGCTGAGAGAGATGCTGCGAGTCCACGTTTGCAGCTGAGCGAGTGCCGTACTTGCTCATCTATTTACTCACTCTCCCCTAAACATGACAATGCCGCCATCCCAATCCTTCAACTCACCAACATTAGCCCTCGCAACTTCGACATAGCCAAAGCGAGAGTAAAATGCATCTAAGCCTCGCAACCCCACCAGCCAGGTGAGAACCCCGGCACGGTCAGCTTCCCGCAGGCCATCTTGGAGTAGCAGGGAACCGATGCCGTTTCCCTGCGCGTCGGGAGAAACCCCAAGACTGGAGAGATACCAAGCCGAGCGGCGTCGAGGAGAGTTCAGAATGCTGGCCTCAAGGGTGGAGAAGACGCGGTCGTAGATGGTGATGCGCTGGGGGTCAACAGAAGAAATGGGGAAGAAATAGGATTGGAGCTTGAGGAAAGACCGCATCAAAGGCGCAATCCAAGCATCTTGACGAGGCCGAGTTAGTGGGATCGGGATTATCGGGGTAGGGACTGAGAACATACGGGGAGATAGCCATCGCTCGCGGAAGGAAAACGACTCAACTGGACGATGCCACCAAGTAAAGCCCACAGGTTCCACCTTGCCATCCTCTCCGCAAGCATCAAGCATAGTGAGGACGTAACCGGGGGTCCAGTAGCGCATCCAAAAGCGACGGATGAGCCAGGTGTTGAAAGTAGTTGGGTCAACGTGACGGTTCGGAAACATGTAGTCGAGGAGGGGCTCCTTGGCGAAACTCTGGAGGTAGAGCATCGAAGCGGCATTGACGTCGGAGAAGAGCCCGGGACGTATGCGGTATGTCAGCGGCATTTTGGGTGAGATGTAAATATGGCGTTGACGTGAAGTTGGCTGATCAGAAGTCAAGTTGAGGATTTGGATCGAGTATAGCTAGAACCCGGTTTCGGAAGATGTGAATGAGTCTATCACACATGCAGACTTCTATTTCGGCAGAATTGGTGTTGAGTCAGTCAGTGGGGGTTGTGTGGTTTTGGTCATGCCATCCAATACTCTCATTCAACCCGCCTAAAGATTATTAAAAAAGCGTCTCTTGCCAAAGAATCGGTCCTTTGAGAGTTTTTGTGCCAATTGCCAACCGTCCATCGAACTTGGCCGAGTTTCCTTTTTGTTTTATAGGGCGCGGTTGACGGGTAATTCTATCACCTGCCAGATACGGATTTACGCCGGGTGAGTCAATGACTGAAGTTGCATCCTCATGGATCTTGTTCCTTCGGTCAACTTGCAGCAACACCACTCAGCGGTGACAACAGCGTATCGAGAGGACTGCGAGAATGCCTCTTGGTAGATGCAAGTTGATGTTTAATTTTCGCATTTCTGCAGTTGTTGCGATGGTGGATCTCGGGAGTTGAGTCGGCCGAGCCAGTGGCCCTAGACAAAGCTTGGTGAGGCGGGTTCATTCGGCACCAGTGAAGCCGTTACGAGCTGCGGGGAAAAGGCGTAGTAGGCAAGGGTTTCCCTAGAAGCTATCGTCAGTCGATCAAAGTCAGCTCTTGTCATGTCGCTCTCAGCAAGTGGAGATGGCTCGAGTCAAACGAGTCTCCTGGAGGCATCTGGGATATGGACCAATGCGGAGGGCGGATAAGCGAGGCAGGTGCTCTAGCGGGAATGATGGGGAGCGGATGTAATTTTAGACGGTGCATCATCAAGCGATTTTGAACTATTATCCAAGAATGTCGTCGGAGAAGGATCACGATAGTCTTGATTAGGTGCGCATAGCCTCATCTGATTAAGATACGAATAACTCGTACCATGCCATGCAGCCGTTGAGAATGGCGGCCGTTTCATGATGCAAGCATGGCATAAGCGTGCCGGTTTCGGCTCGTGAGGCTACGCTACGGCAAGTTTTGGCGAGAAGGCTGAGCAAGAGACCATCTCGTATTGGCGATGCTTGATAAGAGGCTTGAGACTGGCGGATCGAGATCAAGACGATGAGGAAGGATCGCGATGGACATGACGAGCATGCGCTAGAATATGTATGGTTTCAAATGAAGTTGGCGACGGCTGTTGTCATCAAGTGTCAGTTGGCAACGGTGCTTAGGCATGATTATTAACCTCTGGTAGGGCCAAGACAGACAGTCCCACCATCCACCATCTCCAAGTGCCGCGTCGGCTACGGCGTGGCCTCGCTGGGCTGAGGCACCCTCAACGGCCGGCCCGCTGCAAGGCCAGCCGTTGTCCATGGGGCCCCTCCCCCCTCCCCCCTCCCGTGGGACAACGCGGAGATGTCCCGTGCCTTGCCGTTGGGTGCTGTAGCTTACATACCTTGCCTTAGGTGCCGTAGATCGGGGGCAGTGGGCAGTGGGCAGTGGGCGGCGGCAAACGAGAGGGAGCGACAACCTTGCTCGTTCCCGCCCGTATTGCTGGGTTTCCAGGGCATGGGTAAGGTGCGTAGGCTACAGTTGCAGCTGCAGTATCGCCATCTCAGATCAGATGCTCAGATGATGCTATGCTTATTATACCGCCCTAACTAATCGTCCCGGTATCCCATCATCATCAATCATGCTTCCTCTTTGGAGCTGGACCCTTTGCCAAGTAACCATCGTCTAGGTCGTTTTGGGTAATTTTCCTCCCTAATCATGCGTCTTTTTTTTTGTTCCTCTCCCCCTTCCCCTCTCACAGTAGCACGCTACCTACCCCATCCATCCATACCTTACATGCCGTGCAGTGCAAGTCTTGCCCGCTTACTTTTTTTTTGTCTTAATTTTTGATTTACTTTGGAAATTCCCAATTTTCTTCTTCCTTCTATTTTCGATTCTGTTCCAAATCCTTCCTAGTCCATTTGCTTCTCTCCTCCACTGCCCGCCCCTCTGTCGTCGTTTTACCAACGTTTACCTTATTCTTGTCAATCCACCTTTGCCTTCAGCCTTGCTGTGATCGCCCCTCCTTCCCTCGTCCACGCCCCCCCGTCAGCAGCTGACTAACCCGTTAGACGTCATCTCTGTTTCTCGTCCCTGTCAATCCTCCCCAGAACCTGGCACCTGGCGCTCATCTCCCGGCAGCATCTGGGTCCAGATACTCCATCCTGCGAGGCCGAGACGGCCCTCGTCGATATCGACATCGACACTCGAGATTCGAGGCTTCGGGGGGAGCCTCATTCTCGTGTCGACGTCAAATAGCCTCGCCCCCCGACCTCCATGTCTCTCGTTTCCCCCCTACTCTCATCAGAGATTTCTCCATCGTTGCAGCATCGATTACTACAAGATCTACTACCCATCTACTACTGTACTCCAACCAAGTACCCCCGTCTCTATACCGGCATTGATTATATATTGCTACCTCACATTTGTTCCAATTGTTTCTTCTGTCTGACATAATATTCCCCGACTGTCAGACTAAGATACCACCCCCTGTCGCCAATAATCACTTACACCCAAGCCAGCAAGGCCCAATCCAAAAGTACTTACTGCCTCTACCCGCCAGCTCGGGTCACACATCAGCCACCACGGATCGCAAACCGAGAAATATCATGTCTCGCTCCGTGTCTTCCTCACGGGGCTCTGAGTCTCCTATGGAGCCTGAGCGTGCTCATAGAGCCTGTGAAAAATGCACCAGGACCAAGAAGAAATGCGACAAGGCTTTGCCTTCTTGTTCCCGTTGTACCCGGTGCGTAAATGTGTCCCTCCCTTTTTATTCCATCTTATTCTCGATACCACTATATCTCACCTTTCTTGTACCCTTGTTGTTTTTACAGCTCGAACTCTAACTTTTTGGTAGACTCACCACTACCTGTTCTTATGATTTCATCTATACGGCTCCCACCACGGCCGTCGTGGATCCAGGATACCTCCTGGGATCTACCCCCAAGGAGACCTATGGCCCTGGCATTTTTGATCCATCCTTTGATATTTCCAGTGCCATGATCATGTCCTTGCTGTCCTCGCGCAACATTGCCTGGCGTGAGGCTATAGAGCGCTACTTTGAGACCATGAATCCCTGGCTCTCTGTTGTCCACCCGGAGCTGTTCGCCCTCCGTACCGAAGGCATTGGCTCCGGCTCCGGTTCTGCGTCCGGCCCCAGCTCCGGCTCAGCCGCCGACACGGGACCTCGTGATCCGGCCGTTGCACTCCTCATCGTCTGCATGCAGCTCGTCGCTCAGTACGATGACGAAGCCGCCGCCGCCAGCACCAGCGTCAATGAGGGCAAGGACATGATCGAGATGCCTGCCTACCTCGCCGCAAAGCGCACTCTCAGCGTTCTGCGCGGCCTCTCATCCCCGAGCATTGAGCTTGTTCAGTGTGCCATTCTACTCGCCCTCTTCGAATTTGGCCACGGTGACATGATGCGAGCCTACATCACCATTGGCGACGCAAGCACCATGGCTCTCGCCCTGCGCATCGGCCCTGGGAAATATGTTGAAGCTGAACAGGAAGCTAATATATCATACGAGGATGAGGAGCGTCGTTGCGTTTACTGGAGTCTCTTCGTGCTCGACCGTCTAATCCATGTCGACTGCTCACTCACCCGCATGCCGCTCCAGGTACCATCACCTGCTGCTGATGACCTTCTGCCAACGACCAATCTCGTCTGGAGCAACCAGAACCAGCCGCCAACACGCTCCGTCCACCGCTACCCTGCGAATGTCGCGCCGTCAGTACCAGTAGGACCGTTCCAGAGAAATTGCCAGTGCGCAATGCTTTACACCAATGCATTCTCACCCGAGCAGCCTGATGCTCCCGATGCACTGCTTCACAACTTTACCGAACTTGATATTGCGACTCGCGGGCTCGTCGAAGCCATGGTTTTGCAGGCATCACGCTGGGGTGACTTTTACGAGTGCTTTGCAACTTGTACTTGGTATGTCGGATCCCAGCTTATTGCTCCCAAAATCTGAAAACCTATTCCCGTGGCCTCGATTCGCATCAAGCTAACTAACACTCACCCAAGCCTGCTCCTGTTTCTCTACTGCCGCCAACTGCGCGCCGCCAACGCTCTCTCGGCCGTCACCCCTTTCTCGCCCCCAGAGGACATTGCGCAAAAGGCCATCGCAGGTCTCAACTTTACGATTCGCATCATCGCCGACACTACCACCGACCTCAACGATCAGCTCGCTCGCCGCCCACATCTCCTCGCTCCATGTTCTCCCGTCACGCCGTACTCGGCCTACCACTGCCTCATGGTCCTCAGCCATTTTGAACACCTCATTCCGGAGGCTGATACGAGGTTTCACAATATCTTTGCCTCACTGCACTTCTTTGCTAAGCGGTGGGGCGTTGCCGGTAAGTTGCTCCTTGGCTTCGATCCTTTGCCGTCGAACTCGAGATGTCAATAGGCACTGTGAAAGACAGAATTAGAAGTTAATTATTTTACCTAGGACAACTTGTCAGAAAAGTCGAGCTATTTCTAGCTGATGCGGATACCACACAATGGTGTTTCATGAACGAGTTGGTTGCATAATTCTTGCGAGTGACTCTGTTACTAACTTCGTGGCAGCTGAGACGAACTCCATGTTCTGCTCGTATCCAACGCGACCCTGGCACCAGTTACCTCAGTCACGACATTGACAAAGTTTTGGGGTTGCAGCAATGAGCACGCAAATCGCTGGTATTTCAGCACAACTAAGAGCTCCGCCTCAAATGCTCAGTGATCGTTTGGCTAGCCTTATGACTGTTGCGAGTTCTCATCACAATTTCTATCCCTTGCCATCCATCTCATGCAATAAAGACAACATGGCGCAACCCAACAATGAGCCTATCAAGTAAGTATACAGCTTTTGGACTTCTCTGCTCCAAAATCGAACAGACCATCAACCACATTTCGGACGTGGCATGCGCTCAACTCCAAACACCAACTCGAAGCATCTATATCAGACGTCTAAAATCATGTTCCGGTCTTTTGGCACCGGCGTTACGGACTAAACAAAAAAACAGAGTTGTCTCTGACGCCAGCAAGACGTCACGGGGCGTTCCCCACAACAAGGATTAAAAGCATGCCGTTGAGGAGGCAGGAGGCGATAAAGGCAGTCCAAACCAGCAATTGATAGGGCAACGACAGCGGGTCGTGTCGGTATAGTGTCATTCCAAGGGCGCTGCATGCAGAGAACAGACTGGCCACAACACCAACAGTAACCCCAGCATCAACTTCAACTCGGAGCTTATGCCGGCCGGTGAAAATCAGAGTGCCAGCGACGAGGAGGAGAAGGAAGGATGCAGCAAAGCAACAGACGGTGCCCCAGAACAAGGTCTTTTCACGATATCTGCTCGCCTGCTGCTCGCCCACGCTGGGAAGTGCATAATGAGCCGCATACCCGGCTGTGGGGAATCCGTCTGAACTGGCGTATCCCCCTTCCTCATCGGATTCGCTGTTAAAGGTGGTGCTATAGTATTGGTTTGGCGAGCGGTTGGCGCCGAGTAAGGACTGGCGTTCTCCATGTCGATTGGATTTGAACCAACCTCTCGCCTTTTCGAGGGGAGCCATAAAGATACCCTGTAAATAGTCGAATCCCGGGAAGTTCATGCTTTCGTCCGGATTAATATAAATTGCGTATCCGTCATCGTCACCCGCGCATTCACTTCCGTCGTCGTATTCGTTCCAATATTTCACCCGCTCGGTCACTTCAGGGGGCGGCAAGACTTCGAACTCGGGTTGGGGTCGACTGTTGGGATGGTCTGGATGACGGTTGGCGGGGTGGTGGGAATTCGATAACGAGTTGCGGCGATATGATTGCGCTAGGGATTCGGGAGAGCTGGGCTCACTGAAGACAGGAGCAGCGGCGTGGAGGGTGCAGGTGATTTCGTCGTATCGCTGTTGGAGGTAAGAGAAGTCGCGGCGGGTAAAGCTCTTCGGGTCGGAGAGGATATTTTCGTAGAGGCGAGTACTGAGGGTCGTTGAACCGGTCCATTTCTTCAGCTGTGTTAGCACATGCTACAGTTTGGAGTATGCATCGCACGCATGATGGCGTACCTTGTACTTCTTTGTGATTTTGCGGAAGGCGACAGTTTGAGCCTTGACAAAGCGCTCGAGGGCCTGAATGTCACCACCACAGCGGAGCAGCTCTCGCTCATACTTGGCAAATCTCCTCTGATGCTTGATGGCGGAATCCTCGGTCATTTCCTCCTGTGGCTTGGATGCCCAGCGGTTGATATTCTTGGCCAGATGCTCTGTTTCAGTGGTCAGCTTAGGCATGTGATCGCGTGCCATTGGGACGTGGCACGGGGGCGGCAAGCCAGCATACCTAACCGCCGTGAGATCTCATCGGCCTTGCTACAGACGAAGAGATGCAGGCGCTCATGTTGGCGGCCAAGCTCCATGTACAATCCGTCCTCGAACCTGCTTAGGGCCTCGTCCTTGTGCCCGGGTATGGCCATGGCCGTGGCCTGGTCGCGCGTCGTATGCACCTTGATCTCATGCTTGAGCGAGTTGTAGTCGAGGTTATCTGCATGCAAGGAATTCACTGATTAGCAATTGCAGCCAAGCCGAGGTTGGGAGGGCGGCGGCACATACGGAGACTCCATTCGGGGACGGACTCCCGCTCGAGATGCTCGCCAAACTTCATGTTGAAGATAAGGATAAGTCAATTGGACGCAATTGGCGCCAAAAGGACCGATAAGCCTAAAAGAATGGACGATCGAAATCGTCTCCCTCAAGCTACTCGCAACCTTTGCCCCCCGTTCGCACGAAGATGCGATGCACCGGGGAGGTCGGAGTTGAGCTACAGAGGGAGAGTCGAGCCGAGTCGGGTCGGCGGGAGGAGCGAGCGGGAATGGCGCTGCTCAACACCTCGCCGGAAAAAAAAGCAGGATCGTGGGAACAGGTCTCTTATACCTATATGCAAAAATAGTTCTGTAAGCGGAGTAAAAAAGCAAGACAACAAAGGCGGTTGTTTCCTAGGAGAGAAAAAAAGGTACAAGCAGAGGCGGGTTTGATTGGATTAATTGGCTGGTTTGCGAGAGAGACAAGGGGAGAGAGGAACGAAGGCGCAAGTCGAAGATGCAACGAGAAAAGGGAATGACGTACCCGTACCTTGACCTTGACCTTGCTTGGGTTGAGACACAGCCCACCTCGAGATTTAGAGATTAAGGCCTGATAGTTGGTAGGACGGCCGATGGGGCGCCAGTCCCAGAAAGCAGCTGCTTAGAGGCAGCTGGGGCTTGTTTAGAGACACAGGGAGTCTGTGCTCATGGAGAGGCCCCGTAAAGAGAGGCTTGGGTGGGCTCGAATTGGCCAAGGGACCCTGGGCCTTCAGCTCGTGCGTGCGTGCGTGCGTGCTCTGCGTCGCTTGGTTGCGGTGCGTAGTGTAGCAGAAGGTTGCAAGCGGAACGTGCGCCAGAATTGCTGGAGCCCAAGTTGTCTTTTCCTGTCTCGTGCTTGTCTTGCTTGACAAGGAAGAAGGGCAGAGGGGGCAGCGGGTTTCTTATCAACGGCCGGCGAGCGAGGGTTGCTCTCCTGCTGGTTGAGAACCTTTGGTGGGCGGCTGCGGATGGAAACTCAATCCTCTGACAAGGATGACTCGTCTCCGTACTGACCCGACACTTCCACGAGGAGAGATAGGCAGGGGAGATAAGAGCCTGGGGGATGCGGACAGGCAAAGCGGTCAAACTTCACCACGACGAACGAGTCCAACAACAGATTTGATGCTGATATGGTCTCGGGAGAATTCACCGTTTCAGGCAGGATCGCTGTTTATCAGATGGTCGCGACGTCAACGGTGATGCAATTGAAGGTAGGCAAAAATAGCAGAATCCTCGAGAATTCCAAGCTGCCCCAGGGACCAGAGCGAGGGTCAGTCTTGTAAGCTTCTAGATCTGGACCCAGACTCCAGATCCAAAAAAGAGTCAATCCTCCTGTCTCAAATCTTGCCGTACTGGGCAACCAAGACGGAAGAGATCCTGTGTGAGGCGGCTTTTTGAAGATCGACTGCTGATGAGGAAGGATGCTAAATAAAGTCCAAGACGAAAAGGTCGCGTGGGAGGGAAGCTTTTCAAGTTATTATATCCGACGAGCATCATCCAGCCATTCAGTCATTCGCCATCAACCTTGTTTCCTCTCTCGTCCACATCATCCACTCACCTCGTGCTGTGCTTGCATCGGTTGCATCCACTTCAAAACATCCTTGTTTGATCCATGATGCAGCACCGGAGGGCACGCATGCGCATCCACTAGCCCAGGCTTGCATCCGCCACCCCGGCTGGCCTGGCGGATGGGGCGGTGGGCTCTGGAGGAGGAGAGGAGTAAGGGGGGCCACACTGGGGTGAGGAGGGTCAAGGGTCCCTCCAGAAATGTTATGGTTTCTGCTTCGTATTGGACAATTGGAAAGATCGCCCAGGATCCAATCGACGATGCCGTTGGATGGTGCGTATTTTATTTCGCGATGCAACAGAGGACGAACAAGCTTCTGGATCTTCCGAGTTGGCTGGCTTACATGGAAGCAACTGAGCCTCGGCACAGCGACCGCTAACATCGTGATCGAAAGGCGTATGAGGGCCAGGGATTTGGCCCGCCTCCTAGAGCTGGACTGACCTGAATTAAGCTGAGCTCATGAACAAGTGAGCTGCAACTTGCGCTGGCGGCAACCTGTAGGATACAGCTCTTGGATGTTAGCGGAAATATCAGGTCGAACTGGGAGAAGGGAACTGAAACGTCGTACCTAGTGCGTACGTAACTGGTAACCGGCCACTGGAGTGGAGGTTGGAGCCCAGGCTAGCCAACGCCCGCGTCGACGCTAGATGACACTTGACACTCGATAGGCCTACCTAGATATTGTCCGTACCGAGTTCCGAGCTTCGTTTGGCGTTCTCGGGGCATGTTATCCTCCGTTAGACTTTTGCAAGGTTAAGCTTTTCGAATCGGGGCGTCTGGTCCATGATACTTTTGACATGGCTGGACGAGGAAAGGACAGGACAGAGCTTTAGGTCCGAACCGAGCCAACTGCCGTGCAGGAAAAAAGCCCCTTCTAGAACCGCCCACACACAATACGCGGGAAGGAACAAGAGGGAGGGTGAGTTTCCTCTCGCGGTTGACCATGAGGGGAGGGGCAAGTGCCGGTGGCCGGCCGAGTGATGTGTCGATTATCTCACCTTCGCAACAACCGATGCTGTGATTCTTTCGGGTGGCATGTTCTCACAAGCTGTCAACCATGTCGCGAGATCTACCTACAGTTTTCTTAACAAGCCCACAACATGCTGTGTAACTGGGCAGAGCCGTCAACGCGCCGATACACTCCGTACGGTACATACCGGATCGTTCAACAGTACGCATCATCGCCGTCACCGACACCGCCTGTTGAAGTAACTCTGTCCTGCGACTGGCCCATACTAGCTGCAACGCTGTGGCTGAATGCTTTCGAAAACGAAGCACACAAGGACCTGGTGCCTGACAAGCGAGCACGTCGTTATGTAAGCCACCTCGTGAAAGAAGAAGCCTCGAAGACGCTTGTCACAGATGACGATACATGAAAGGTTTGCCAGTATACCCGCCAACGCGAGCCCAGGCAAAGAAGAGTTAGTCTAGATACTGGAAGCAAGAGGCCAAAAGAAGAATAGCCTAGACCACGCAGACCCTCGCCGCTGACTTGAGCAGATGCAAGTCAGTTGTACGTACGCACTCGGTATGTTGCAGCGTCTCCGAACCTCCGGGTCACCAGTCACTGCAGTCACTTGCACCTACGCACACACGCTACTGTCTGTACCTTACGACGTACTGTACAGTACCTGATCGGCTCTTTTGACAAGGAACGGGACCATGCCGAATTAAGATCAAACTGCCGTAGCGACCGGTGGACCGAGACTAGAAACTGCTCCGTTGCAGACAACGACAGCCATCAGGAGAGAGTCTCCAATGGAAACAAGGAATTGAAGCCATCTCCAGGCCCGGGGCCACAATCAACAACCAACCAGAGACCATGGACTCACCAAACCGCTTCAACTCATGCAGAGGACTCGGCCCACAGAGTCTCGATCCAAGTTCTGATAATCTCGCGGTTCCTTGGATATGTTTATTCCCATGCATCGTTTGAAAATTTTCAGCCTCCTCCTCCTCCTCTCTCCCTCGCTTCGGCCTTCGGCTCGCCAAAAATTGGTCCGGCCCCAGTCTCGAACCTCCCCGAGATCCCAAGAGAGGAGAGTCTAGATGGATCCCAAGTATTACGGATATACGGACCCTTGTCCTGTGTCGCTTGATGGGACACGACAGTACAGAGTAGCGGTTGTGCCATTACTCGGACCGAGCCAACCGAGTCTCTGCCATCATCGTACAGATCTAGAGACGCAGAAAGCGTGTCCTGTCTGCGGCTATGAGGTGTTCTCTGCTCATCTCCCAGCAATCATCCATTCCTCCCCTTCAGCCTTTAACCTGAGGTCGCATCTCGCCCTCCGTCATCTTGCCTGTACCGGAGAATTTTAGCGCAGCAGCTCCTCCACTCTCCGTGCCTGCATTGACCATGTGCTGGTTTGACTGGTTCTGAGCCGCCGAGAGCCCAAAACAGAAAGCTTGGCAGGTCCCGCCCAATGATCTGCTTGTGAGCAATTGGGGATGACAAGGTCCCGACGAGGTTTTCTCCTCAGCCGTTCTCTGTTGGAGTTGCTCCAGAGGTTCCCCTCACGCCTTACGAGAAACTTGGCTTTCTTGAGCCGCTGCGGGCAACCTCTCCACTACCTAGGTAGGAGAGATATCAAAATCCACTCTCTCCACATTGGCCGACATTGACCAACGTGCTCCTACAGCAGCCAACGCCAGGAACCACAACCCATGCCTCGAGAAGACTAGGTATAGAGACGAATCGGCCAATTCCCACTCGGGCTATAACTCTTTGACTCTTTTTGCCTGATGAGCCCTTCATTCTTCCCCGCTGCGGAGCTACAGAGCGGAGTCGAGGATGACATCTCGCCTCCCTGATGCGAGCAAATACGTTTTGATGCATGGATCGCTCGGGATCGCTTCATATTTACCCGCCCAAATAACTAGCGACGGATGGCCAACGACAAGGGTTGATAAGCAGTTACGGAGCACGTAGACCCAGGGCTATTTGCTGCCCCATCCTTTGCGGCTCCAACTTACGGGCACGGGAATCCACTTGACCATTCCAACTTGAACCGCAAGTCGTCGTACCGGCGTCTGAGTTTCAACTTGAGCAACAAACGGTCCTATCAAAGGGTCTTTTTCTTAAGTCGAGACCCTCTGGGAGACGATGCCGGTCCGAGAATACGAAGGTTCTGCTCGACTTACAAGACAAGTCGCGAATCGTGGTGCTGCACGGCTGTCAAAGCGACTCGTCCCAAGCCATTGGTCGACCCATGCCGCTAGCTAACGACCTGTACGTAAATTTTCTTGCAGATATGCCAGATTGGGATCTCGGTCTGGAAAACTGCATTTCTTTGCCCCTCAAGTCGGCAAACCTCATCTAGGGCTTAATAGGACCTTGCCTTGACGGCATCCCCGTCGTGTACCCAGATCCACCATACCCATCATCACCTCACAGAAAACTTGGTCCCATTGCATCGCGGCCCGTCGCCAGTCTCCAGTCTCCAGGACCCTTGGAGTTGCCCCTGCTTCAGCCCTCTTTTGGGCCCTAGACGAGCTCGCCACCGTGACAACCCTCGAGGGAACTCAACCAGGTCCACAGCGACGACACAGGTTCTCGGCATAATATCCGCTGCGCACCTAGGCTGCAGTGTAAAAGCTGCACATGGGTTCGTGAGGATGCGTGGTCTGAAAAGGGCAATGGGTCACGCACACTGTGCGAAATCGGCTCTCGGGCCCGTTGTATCTGTTGCAAGAAATGCTACAGCTTATACCCGGCGTCTACTGTCCGTACCCCGTCCTCGCATTCTGTATCGCTTTGTAACGCGATCAACAGTATCATCGAGATCAGCGGCATGTTCCGTCTTGTTAAAACCTAGAAGCGTCGACGAACCAACCCAACAACATGTCAACTATTCTAAATCGCTGCCCTGGCCCTGCCCTGGCCCATGCTCAACAACAAGCCTTTTGGAACTGACTCTGTATCCCTGACTCGGGCTTGCACCCCCTGTCTGAAGCCCGCCCTTATCCCTAGCCTCGTGGCCCGCGTTGATCCCTCTCAGCCGGGTATGAGGTCACGCGACCACTGACAGAGCTTCATCGACATTTTGTGCGTTGGATCAACCGCGGCTCGAGATCCCTGCCACCCCAACTCGAGACTCTGGATAATTTCTCCGTGATGCCCAAAGCAGTCTTGTGCAGATAAGAGAACCACCTCGCGCACCTGCTGTACTCGGAGAAGCAAACCTCTGCATCCCCTTATCATGCAGCTCGTGTTGAGCTGCATAATTCCACAGCGTCTCGTCGCATCGCGTGCAACAGTGCCTGTCAAGTAGGCAGGTGTATGCTACCACTGCACGAGTCAGAACCGGCAACGACAGTGTTTATTAACAAGGGCGAACGCGCTGCAACCGCCGTTTATCGGCGGTGTAGGCTAACTCAGCAGGAGATGCAAAATCCAACCTGTATCTGAGACACAGATGCCATCTAGGTTGCTATGAGACAAAGCGATGGGGACAAGGGGGCACAGCACAGCCTCGTTCCCCATTCTTAATTTGGGGCCTAATTCAAGTTCCCCGTCCGTGACCTGTGACCTTGTGAAGAACCATGCTCGCTGAGCAATGAGCCAAGCTCAGTCCTTGAACCTCTATTGGCTGCTAGGCCTCTTATCTCAATTGCAGAGAACATACGGAGTAGGTACGTTGGCGTTGACATTGGGGCGTTGACATTGAGTGGCCTATGTACGGGACTCGGTTTGTGAGGTCCGAATACTACAGAATAGTTGTTCGAGCCGTCTTGCCTGAAACATTGAGGGGATCCTCTACAAAAGTTCTCAGCGAGGTGGATCTAGCATGAAGCACCTTCAGCGGTTCTTCGAGTTACATTGCACGAGCGCAACATGATTCGTTAGACGCCGTTACAATTGCGTCTTCGAAATGGGCCTCTTGTGGCTGAGATGACGTGGAATGCTCTCCAATGTATCGTCGTAGGTAGTCATGACGCCAGAGTTATTGTGAATGGTGCATAGAGGACGGTAGCATGCTCTCGTTGCCAGCCTATAGACCATGTATTCGTTGCCCTTCGTCAATTAGCCAGAGCCTGAACAGCGAAATTTGAGGGTTTTGAGTTGTCGATATATCCTCGAAAATTGGTTGAATGATCTATCGCGGGCACCGTAGCAAACTGGTATCGTAGATCAGCAACACCTGCGAGCGCGGAACAATCGGCCGAGAGGTAAACTAAATAGCTAGCTACCTTTGCAATCACTAAGAAGATTCCCGTTCCTCCTCCCGATTTGGATAATCAACGCCTAGAAAGAGCTAAGAGAGTTTCTTTTGAGATTCAAGATGTCAATGGTGCATTGCGGTTCCAGCTGCCGCCATACTGGTGGCAATGGACCATTGGATCAAATACCTAAACATAGGAGGCACCCGTATTCTTCATACTGGAACCAGTCGTTGGTATCGTTTTACCACATACTCTTGGTCGGTTACCTAGCTGTGTAACAGAGGACACCAAACGCTTATAGCGCTCGAGGGCGGTTTTGCATCATGCCCTCACACCAGTGCAGTAGGCAAGGCATACTGGCTTCAATAGCATGAAAAGCATGTAGCGCGTGCACGGTTAGAGCAGTCGACGTCCTGTCTCCTCCAGCGTTGGATCGAGATGCAGTTCGCAGATGACCTTTTACCTAGACAGCAAGCATTATACGACTGTCAGAACTGATAGACATCTCCTCGCACGATCTTTAAGTCCCCCTGCATGATAGAGCTGGCTTTCATACACAAGATGGATTACACCAAAGTGTTTTGATAGTTGGAGATACGATACTCCCGTGAGTGTGTCCATAGGGGATTTAGGATCAATGTTCCAATCAGAGGACATGCAGCCAATCTAGCCTAATCTCATCGGCCTTCAATGCATCGCCAGTCATATAGCTCAGTGCGCCAAGCCAAGTCGGACATCTCTACAGCTCGGAAGGTCTTGGTCTTCGTCATAAGTGTGCGTAATAACCTCGATATCTGATAATATCTACAATACCATGATATTCGATGTTTATTCGAATGATGCCTGCAAGACAGGAGTTAGTCGGTTGACACGAGGACCCAACGATCAAGACGAGTGAGGAATGAACAATGAAAACATCAAGGAGTCAGTGGCTTGTTCCTATCTACATAAACGCCAATATATTCATAAAGATGCTGCTCCTCAGAGTAGCTCATGATCATTCCAGGTCGTAACCGCCAATGCGCTCCGTCATATGAAGGAATGTCTAGTCCTGCCAGACGTTGTCCAAATCCGCACCACATCCAGAACTAAAAAGCTCATACTCGTTCAGGCTTCCCACAGACCTTTCAATCCTTGTAGGCCAAAACTGTGCAAACCTCCAAAACACCGGCAATCGCTCCGTCCTCCATTACCGCAATGATAGCGTCCGGTCCATATGCCAGGTCATCGTCAACTGCTGACGCCTGTGTATTATCCAAGATATCGCGTGCTTGTCGGATGGTCGTGTCCGAGTATAGTGAAAGCATTGATGCTCTTGATACAAGTGCGTTTGGGATCTCTCGGAGAGTCTTGTTGAGATCATGCTTGTCCATCCCTCGAATCGTACCAGGTGAGGCAATTCGATCCTGTACCCTCACCCACCCTGTTGGAGAATCGAATCCTGCACGGAGCAAATCAACGCCGTGGCTGGCATCTCCGAGCTCGGTTGCTACAGGGATATCACACCAGTCAATCGAGATATCCTTGATGTTTCGAGGCTGCCGAGCTGCGGCGCCAATGGCGCCTCCGGGATGATTGCTCGCAAAGACAGTCGCCACGCTTGTATGCATTTCCTTTGCAGCCGCAATAGCAAGTGCATCACCCAGTGCCAGTGCAACGGTTGTGGATGTGGTTGGCGCCGCCACGCCAAATGAGGTCTTCTCAGGTTCTGGGATGGGAGCTGGGAGGAGGATGGTATCGGGGCGGTGCTTGATGAACTCGCATGTCTCATGCGAGGTGTGAGACGTGAGAAGGATGACCGGAAGCGACTCATCAATATGAGGCAACATGAGTAAGAGTTCCTGGGTCTTTCCCGAGTATGTGATGAACATGAGGGTATCATGGGGTCCAACGATGCCCAAATCTCCATGCAAAGCTTCCGTAGGGTGAAGAAAGACCGCAGGTATGGCAAGACTCTTGAAGGTGGCTACCAGTTTCTGACCGATATGACCCGACTTTCCAACGCCGATGATGACGAGTTTTCCGTTTGTGTTTTGGTGTCGGGTGATGGCCTGGACTGATAGGTGGAAGCCGTCGCGAGCCAGCGAGTCTGTCTCGTAAAGTCGAGTAAGGCTTCTAAGAGCCATTGCCTCTGTGTTAAGCACGTGAATGCCATCTCTTAGGCGTTGATCCTTGAATTGGCATTCTCCTCGAAGCTCTTGGTCCAAGGTTAGAGGGTCAATAGGTTCGCAGAAGGCATTGCCTGGTGGGGAGACTGATGGCGTAGGAGGTGACGGAGGAGGCATAGCGGGACATTGTGACGCTCCGAGTACAACAACGGCGCTTGTTTGTACTGGGCCATGGCTGGATTGTGATAAACATGCCATGTCGTTGTGTTTCTGAGACTGAGTTTGCAAAAGCGTTGGTTTTTCTTAGGCTCCTGTCCGGGTAGCGAAGGTGCTCTTGAAAGTCAAATTTACTCGGCTTCGAGCACAGCCGTTAGATAAGTTTGAGAACCCGGTGGAAGAGTGCGTCTGTCGTCGGTATTCGGCGTCCAGTGGTTGAGTTGATACTGCGTCTTGAGTTAAAACCCACTGAACCCTCGTGCTATATGAGCGGAAGCTACAGTGCTCGGAAACCAAATCCGATGCCACCACAAACAAGGTGCTTCGACGAAGCGGAGCACAGAGTGGAAAAGAAACAAGACAGGTTGTAGCGAAGAAGGTTATATCATGACGGGGAATGGAAGGCGGGTGTGGCCTTTAAGGAACAGCTCAATCCTGGCCAGAGTCATGGATAGCTTACGTTTATAAAAATGAGATCTGGGGGAAGATGGTCGCCAGTCCTTGTCCAATTGGTTGTGCCATCGATTGCGGCCAAGGTTAGCAGCCCGATCCAGACATAGTCGCGGAATCAAGTGGATGCGATAAGGGACCGGCTCTATCCGGAGCTCCGAAGTATCCCACTTTTGCTCAGGTCGCAAGGGAATTAGTCCAGTGATAACGAGACATTCAAGGGCAATTCCCTGCTGTCAAATATGATTTAAACTCTTGCACCTGTGTGAGCCATGGCAAAATTCGATTGTCGAGCATTTCCATGATAACAAGGCTCGGGGCAAACATCAAACCGTTCAGGGTGTAATGGCGGTTCGGCTTCACGCCTCGGATTGCGGTGGGGGCGGGGTTTTCGGGGTCCTACAGCAAGCAGTCTATGATTCCTCGAACAGGAGTCATGGACGAACCAGAGGCGTTGAGCTCGGTTCGGGACCACCTGGCAGGATGGCGCAAGCGGTGCGATCGGATGCCGTGCTGAGTAAACTCCTCTTTTTTAGCTTGATGGCCCATGTTGGACAGGGTCTTTCCGATCGACGCGTTCCGCGGATCGAGGTGAAGGCTGGTCTGGCGGTTATCTCGGTCCATGTTGATGACGATGATATTATTGTGGTTGTGTTGGCAGGTAGGCAGGGGCATTGCCGGTGGCTTTGAGCGTAGAGGATCAAGTCGAAGACGTCCATGAAAAATCCACGATCAAGCTGAGCAATGGGAAGAGACCAAAAGATGTACAGGCATCTCCAGATAATTGTCAGAAGGCCTCTCGCCGTGTGTGAATGGCAGATGAAGGGTTCGCATGCACGTGGCTTGGAGAAGCGCCAGTCCCGGTACTGTATCGTTCCAGAACCTCTGCCGTTCCTTCCTTCCCCAGACCCTTATCGTCCCTTATCAATGACAACCTGAGTTGGGGTTCCAGGAAACTCGGCAGCTGCACCACATGTTTGTTTCCATTGCTCTTACCAGGCAACTTTTAGTTAGGTAGGTAATTAGCACTTGCCCTTGCAGGAGAGACCACCAACGTCAAATTGGAAACATGCCATCAGCCGCTGAATAAACCCTCATTCCATCCTTCCCTTACCTAGGTACCTAGGTAGGCAAGCTAAGCCTCCCGTCATTTTTATCCTTGCAATGCTCCCTGTCCTACCACCAACCTGCTCACCACGTCACGATGCCATGTCGCCAATGTCGCCGTCCTCTGCGGCACCATCTGCTCTACCGAGGATACGGATATCTAGTTTAGCCAGAGACCTCAACCTTCACTGTCCCGCATCCGTTGTCAGTCACATGGCACACTCAAACCTGCCCCCAAGAACTGCAGCAGCTTGACACCTCAATCACACAACTCCAGATCAGGCATCATCGTTGTTGCACCATGCGATGGGCTGATGCATCCTAGCGAGTGCGCTTAACGGAGGACAAGACATTAATTCCAAACCGGCGGCGGGAACACGCAGCTGTTGCAGTGGTACAATACCATGTATGTGTGTGCTATCGCAGCATGCTGCCTACCAGCCACAGCACAAATCTCATTAGAGGCCGCCCAATACTGGCATGGATCGCCTGGTTCGAAAACTCTATCACGGTATGCCCGCCGTCTTGATCTCGACGCCTTTGGCAAGATGGGATGAAAACTGGGGATGACGGCGGGAGACGACGTTCCTTAAAATCAGGCTTTTTGCCAGGGTGGGTGCAGCTTATTATCAGGGACAAGGGTACGTGACGGATCAACGGATTGTGGGAGTTGAGTTTCAGACTCGTCTGAAACCTGCATTCCTTCAACTGCACATCAGGAAAGTCATGACGAACATCACCACATTGAGCAGGGGAGGGCAACATTGGAGGTTTTATCGTGATTGCCATCAACCTTCAGTCAGCGGCTAGCTCGTTCGACTTCGCAAAAGCCCCAGCGTAAGCCAAGGGCTGCTGAGACAGGAGCATGCTGCAGGATTCAGGGGTGCGAAGATATCGGGTTCCCACGCACCTAGGAGATTTGACGGTGCGCGAGATGGAGAATCTGTCCAAGAGAGCTGCCTAGGATTTCATCAGTGGAACCCGCCAATTGCAAAGGGCACCGACGGCTGGAAAGGAGAAGAGACGGGATGCCCCCACTTGGGACGATGTTTAGGAAGCGCCGTGCGGAGCTATCGACGGCCAGGGCTGCCGTCAGCGCAAACGAAACAATATTGGCTTGGTTGGGGTCCAGACTATCGAGGCCTGGAATTGGTTTTAGTTTTTTCTACGCCTGCACAAGAGTGGCGGCTTGGGTGCTTACACACGACAAGGGAAAGGATCCTGCACAACGGATACGAAGATGGATTCCGAAGTGGCCGGTCTGGGGGATTGTGGAAAGCTTCTCCTTCAGCCACAGCTCGAAATTGGCGTCGATTGCAGAGTTTGGATTCCACGCCGGCGCAGACTGGTTGCAGCAGCTCCGCGTACCTGCGTTCCAGGAACAGCGTTAAGGGCAAATGGACCTCGCACTCCGGAACGCATTTGCAGAGCAATGTTGAACGCACATGAACAATGGACCGCTTGCAGCTCAACGACAACTGGAATGCAGGCGCTCGCTGCTGACGGCAAGATCCATGGCTGATGGCTCGAGTAGGCGCTGGGATCTTTCGAGTCTTGTCACTGATCAATCTGTTGCGGCTGTACCACCCCTGAATCGTAAGCGTTGGACGTACCCACTCAGCTCGCGTTTTCACGCCGGCTGCGGAAACGCTGGCTATCGGTTCGTCCGCTCCTGGCGGGCGCCGCCCTACAGTACGGGCTTGACGGGGGACTTCGGATTGGCGTTCGAGAATTGAGGTCCCGTTTGTACAAAGTCGACGGTGCTGTTTGCAAGGAGTAAGGACAAGGAGTAGGGGGGCCAAGCTGATGTGGGTACGATAGGCCGTCTCGACACGTCGCCCGTCCATAGACGGACGAGGCTTTTGGAGAGGTCCATGCCAGCTTCAGCGAGTACACAAAACGTGATCCAGTTGAAGAATCTGGTCGGCCCTCAGGCTCGTTCCTTTGGCTCGCCTCAGCTTCCCTCCTTCTTTTTCCTTTCTACCAAGATTCCCATCCCCTCACTCTCCCTTTCCCTCCTTCATTGTTCCTTATCTTTTTCTGTTTTGTAATTTTTTTGGTCTCTTATTTGCAGCTTCCCCAATGGGTCTCGAATTACGCTCCGCCTGGAGCACCCCTCGAGGCTGGAAGCTTATCACCCTCACCCTCTTCGTCCTGACCCTGCTGCTCGTGGTACCGCTCTACCAGCTCAGCGATGATTCCCCCGGTGTTTACGGTCATTTGACCAAGTATCTCAAGCATGAAGGTGTCGCCTACGACGTCGAAGAAGGCCTTGTCGCAAATCTCAACGAGACCGAGACCAATCAGGTCATCAAAGAGGACGGAGCTATCGGTGCGGGCGAGGCTCAGGCCAACGGCGAGGATGGAAAGAAAGCTCAAAACGACGATAACAAGCCTGCCGACAGCGACCATCCTAATCTCCATACCGACCCTTCCGAAGGGGTCGGTGGTCCACTCCAAGACGACGGCAAATCCGAGGGAGACGATAAGCCCAGCACCGAAGCCAACCAGGACGACAGCCATGAGAAGGCGATAAACGACGAGGCCAAGGCTGGAGGCGCAGGTGGCTCACTTCAGGTGGAAGGCGACGACAAACCCCAAGACGAAACCGCCGAAAAGAAACCGCCCACCTTCATCGTTCACCCCGATCCGCCTAAGGAGGAGCCCAAAAAGGAGCCACCTAAGGAGGAACACAAGGAGGAACACAAGGACGAGCACAAGGACGAGCACAAGGACGATCAGAACAAGGGCGACCAACACAAGACCGATGAGCACAAGGACGAGCAGAGCAAGGACAATCAGAACAATGACCAGGCCGCCAGCCAAACTGAGACCAAGCCTCACAGTAACAATGGAACCACGAGCTCATCCCTCGAGATCAACCTTTCGGTGCCAACAATGTTGGAAATCCCCACCATGGAGGGTGCTTGCGACGGATTCCCCAACACAGACGGTATCACGCTCGTGATGAAGACAGGAGCTACCGAAGCATACACCAAGCTCCCAGCTCACCTCTTGACCAGTCTGCAATGCGTGCCGGACTTCTTGCTCTTTTCCGATCTAGTGAGTGAAAACACCAGACAATAGTCGATCAGCATGGCGAAGAAACCGCGCCTTGCGTGCTATTGTTGACAGAATCCTATCCCAAGCCACAGTTTTATTGGAATTTGGAGCTAACGAAATGGGATAGGAACAAAAAATCGGAAAATATCACATTTATGATGTGCTCGACGATGTCAGAGACGAGGTCAAGAAGGGTCGCAAGGAGTTTGATCTCTACAAAGCGCAGGTCGATTGCCCCATCCCTCAGCAGTACTGCACCACCGAGATGAAGGGCGGCTGGGACCTTGACAAGTACAAATTCCTCCATATGATCGAACGCGCATGGGCGTTGCGTCCCAACAAGGAGTGGTACGTCTTTGCAGAAGCCGATAGTTACGTCTTCTGGGACAACTTGGTCTGGTACCTACGCAACAAGGTAAACGGAACAGAAACGCCCTATGTTGGAAGTGTGGCAATGCTCAAGGGTACGCCCTTTGCCCATGGCGGTAGTGGCTACGTGATCCATGGCGAGACCGTCAAGAAGATGGTACAGATTCCAGACTTGGCACACAAGTATGATCTGATGGCGACTCACGAATGCTGCGGTGATTATCTCATGTCCCTGGCTGTCATGGAGACAGGCAAGAAAGTCAGGCAGGCTCACCCCATGTTCAACGGCGAGAAGCCTGTCACACTGCCGTTTGGAAATAACCATTGGTGTGAACCTCTCTTAACTATGCATCATATGAACCCTGAGGAGGTCAGCTCAGTGTGGCAGTACGAGAAGACACGACAGAAGAAGGCATGTTCATAAAAGCAGTTGACCGGATGAGATATATGAGCTAACCTCTGACACAGGGCCCCATCCAAATCAAAGACATATATCAGGAATTCTTCGGTCCGAATCTCAAGGATAGAGAGGATGAATGGGATAACTTTTCCGACGATGTCTGCTACATCGGAGCTGAGCCCGAGGCTCAGGCTAAGGCTACCGATCATCAGAAGAGCCGGCAAAAGAAGCAAGACCAGAAGAGCGCCGTTGAGCAACGCGCTCACCAGTCCGAGCAACACTGCGCCAAGGTCTGCGAAGCTGACAATCTTGGTATCACCCCCGAAGAATATCTTGGTCGCGCCAACGACGAGGAACGCAATGCTCTCATCAAGGAGCGGTACGAGCAACGGAAGGACGACAAGGCCTTTCATGAGTCCCGTCGCTGTTTCCAGTGGCGCTATCAGAAGAACGTGTGCTGTGTCGCCCGAAGCTTCAAAAACGGCAAGCCGCGTAAAGAACAGAAGCCGGAAGACAAGTGGACGAGCGGTTGGTTCACTCGGGGAATCAATGACTGGATCGCAGCCAAGGGCGAATGCGAACCCAAGTGGAAGATGCCCAGTTAGGGAACCCTATCAGCACATAACGCACATGCCCGTTCAGGCAATTGTCGAAAGAGGGCCGGATGTGTACAGGGCGGGGAAGGGGATGTTTATTTTACAAACGGCGTTTCTGGAATTGGGTAACTTGGACACCATGATAGAGTACATCTTGGGACAGAGTGTTTCTTTTTCGGTGTTTTGGGAACGGCGCGGACTTTACCAGAGTGCTTTGAACCAAAGACTCTGTGGTTGGGTTTTATCTATTGTACAGACGAAGGGGGAGAATCCAGAGGTTATACCAGCATCATACATCAGTCAGTGTGGAGAGCACCAAACTTTGGGCATAGAAATATGGACGAGGAACTACAAACAAGCATGTACAACAAGATCATGGCAATGGCGAAAACTATTTCATTCTTTAACACATTTTGTTGCTTTGCAAGCCCAGACTGGCAACCTCAGCTTTGGGAAGCCTGGCTCATTCATCTGGGGCCTATCTTGGTTGTCCATGATGACATGCCCTGGAATGCAGGTACATTTGAGTTTGGATCTTGAGCGGGCAGACATGCACCAACGATCCGTCCCGAATATGCGAGCGAGCAAACTCTGTTTGTGGCATGCCAATCTTGCGTTATCAATGATAGATGCGGCTTGGATCCCAGCGAGCCATGACGTTGGGACGCCGCTTGAGTTGCCCCATGCGCGCGGTGTGGCCCCGGTTGGCCATTGCATCATACCTCGGGCTGCCTCCACAAGATAGACTCTAGTCGAGAGATCACCATCTCACCTATTGCACAAGGGGGTAGGTATCCAAGAACGTCGTTCATACATGTCGTGATATTGTCATATTGCGTCATATTACTGGGAGCATTCTCTCCTTGTGCTTCCCTGTCGGTGTTCCCCATCATAATCTGGTAGATGCACCCAATACCCCAGGATATCCGTAGCCATTAGCCGCGCTCGCAAAATGTTCCCAAAAAAAAAAAAGGATGATAGTACATGGTAACCAAAGTGAAAAGTTTTTGTGCGTCATCACATCCGCAGATATCCCAGTGCATGCTTCTCTTTATGTTCTGCGATCTTCGCTCTCATGTCATCATGACCATCTCTCTGTTGTGTATCGTTCTATCGCATCTTTTGTCGTCCTCTCTGTATCTGTAAATTCGCTTTCGTCTAGACATTTATTGAGATGCAGTCTGCTTTGCCCCATGACGTCCGCACCGCCAGGGGTTCTTGGGCGACTTCATGTAGCAGTAGGGCTTGGCGTCCTCTCCGGCGGGTCGACCAAATACCTCCTTGATCGAGCAGTACTCGTAGCCCTCGCCCATCCAATCCTTTAGATGACGGTGCAGCTCGCAGCGTGAAATGCCACATTTCCTGCAGTAAACTTGTCCCTTGACTCGCATCTGGTCCATACCGCCCTCGTCATGGGCAGGCCGCTCATGACGATGAACAAGAGGGCCAGCGNCTACAAATGGCATGCAAACCAGCAATGACATAAAACATGAACAATGTTGCCTCTCTGTATTGCCAAGAATCATCATTTTGCCTTATTAACCTTATCTCGTATGAGACTTTTGCCATCTGAATCAAGTATAAATAGATGTTCTGCTCAATTCCGCCTCCCTTGTCCTTCTCTTCTTGAAACGCCTAACCACCCATAAAGCCAGCACCACTATTATTATGAGTAATAAAATGCCAATTCCAACACCGAGACCAATCTTGGCTGGGTCAGACAGGCTTTCAGACTTCGTCTCTGTGGCTGCAGTGGGAGCAGATACCTCTTCAGTTAGGGTGTTGCTGACAGTCACCGTAGAGACAGTACTATCCGTCAAGGGACTGGAGTCTGCTGTTACGTTTACGAGTTGATTAAATATGACTACTCCTGCAGCAGGTGGCTCATCGGTGCACCATACCAGCGAAGCAGAGATGTCTGAGTAGGACCAGGTTTGGCAGTATGGTGTACCAGGATTCTCGCTAAAGGCTGTCAGCTGAGGCATGGCCAGAAGCGGTCGCAGTCGGGCATGCATACCAACAAGTTGTTCCAACGCCAAGGCTTTCTTTATGGCATTTTCCATCTCCGCTGGCGGCGTAGTCGTGACATGCCGAAATGACCGTACATGGTTCGCTCCAGCAACAGCCAGCAGCTGCAGATGACTTGTTGTATAGACAGGCACCATTGTCGGGACATGTCCAAGGAGTTTCTGCGCAGCATGAATATGAAGCGAAATCAAAACTCATTGATTGAACAATTACCGGACTTTCCACTCACGTATCCGCAAAGATTCGACAGTCCGCCATTATTCAAACTGGAGAGCTCTGCCGGGGGTGTGACGGCCGACAGTGCCGACAGAGTCGGGTCTGGCGATACTGTGGCCATGACTACATCTCCTGACGTACGATCCAGGAAGAAAGAGTATACTCTTGAAGAAACGACGGCTTCGGCCACTTTAAGTGAGACTCCAGCCTTACGGTCTGGGCCCCAGATACTTGAAATAGAAAAGCCGATCGGAATGCAATCGTGTACACTGCCCCGTTCCACATTCTACGTGATTTGCATTTTAATCCATGAAAGGCAAATCAAACCGCCCGGAAGCCAGCCTGATTTTCAGCTTCTCCGGCAAACGCGCCGCTAGAGAATGTCCAGACGTGGCTGCATCCGCCTCACCACTTCCTCTGTACGACTGGTTCGGATTGCGTTGCATGCACGAGTATGTCTCGGGGAACTCCATTTAGTAGCAATGGTTAATTCTGGGGTGTCTGTGCACTCCGGCTGGAAGGCCATATTATGTATCTCGACATCTCTTTCGATCACGGTCGTAAAGATAATCCATTCGCCTACAAGTAGAATCAGGTACATTCTTTCTTTTTACGGCACGATTTCAACCAGCCCGTGTTTTTCTTGATATCTAGGGTGTATTCTGCTCTGGTAGAGGCGTAGCCCCACATTGGTTCAGGAGGAGACAGCCTTGGGCTTAGGAGAAGGGAGCAGCAGCACACAAGGGACAAGACATTTTGAGGCAACACGACTGTGGCGCCTCACGAGTTCCCGCCTAGGTACTCAGCTGACGGTAAAAGTGCAACAAAATTGCGTTGATAGTGGGGTACGGCACCTCACATCGGTAGTTGATCGTCAGCTTTGAAACAAACATGGAGATTTCTCTGTTAAGGGCTCCTATACCGTTATCTGCCGATTTCTATCCTTTCTTCTCGCAGCATTTGCACACGCCATCAATACTAACATTCATCATTCAACCGGTTAGTGACTATTATTATTGATAGCTCCTGTCCAATATTCTCACGTTATCCGTGCTGTAGCGTTTACTCAAGCTCAAACCAAAGAAATTCCTCGACCTGTCTCCGAAGGAACCTCCATTGCCAGACCACTGAGCCACATTCTCTGCCTTGCACCCCCTCACTCCCATTCTCACCCTCTCCACGAGTCAATCTCTCAACAGGTAAGAGAAAACAAGGTAAAAAGGCCTCCTGCGATACCACTGACAGCTCCAGCGACAGCCGACCCAATAGTGGTGAGGTCCTCACACATTTGATCGTCACCATCAACATTCGTACTGACCGACATTCTCACCTCAAACTGGCCGTGGAGATCATGGCCGCCATCTCTGACAATGACATTGATGACGTTGGTCTGGTGATACTGATCCGCGGACTCGGGATCGCCAGCTGTGCAACAATTAGCACGCTTTTTAGATAGAGAATAACATCAACTTGCCGTCGCAGATACAGCAGCCGACAGGGGGACAGCATCCGGTCTTATTGGGATGGTACTTCTTCTTCTTCACCTGGTAAGTGTGCTTGTTCCCGTGACCGGCTGACACGGCCTTGAGTAGTTCAATCATTCGTTTGGTCATCTTCTTCGACTGAGAAGTGAATTCTGGAATCGTGATGGTGATGGTAGCATCGTGAATGTCATCTCCAGACACGATCTGCGTCGGGACCTCAACCTTGGGCGGGCAGATGTTGTCATCCTCGCACTGCTTGTGCAAGTGGTCGAGGGCATCCCATGGTGGCGTAGTGCCCCAGTTGATCCTGTGCTTACTGAATGTGACCCTGGTGTTACCTATCGCCTCAGCATGTTAGTACCTCTGTAACTCTGTTTCTACAGAATTTTGAAAATACTTGCCGTTCCTGTCGCCATGATATACTCCACGCTTGGCAAGTCGGGCCTTGCAGAAGGCGGACGGTCCATCCCTGGAGAACAGACCTGGCAGAGAGGCGACCACCAAGGCTGGAGCAGCCAGAGCAAAGACAACGAGGTTTTTGAACATCATGATGAATCTTTGAGTGGAATGAGAATTTTGAAGTCAAGGTGTTTATTGAAGCTGAGCTGGGGAAGATGAACCTCTTGGCGGGAGGATCTGGGCATTTATACTTCTCTCGGTCTCTGCCCCTGCGCTCTCGTGCCAACTGATATGGCTACTTCAATGATGGCCATCAGGAGGACCTCTCCTTGCCTCGGCATTCTCCGTTCAAGACCATACCTGTGATAGTCCTCAAAGAATTATCATCGCTCCTTCTGAAATGAATCTCACCCACATGTCTCCGGGCCATCGCTCACGGCCTGTCGGAGGCGGCTGACCTCAGCAACCATCATGGTCTTGAGGGCCAATGATGTGCAGACATGCTAGATATGCTACCCAATTGTATCATTTAATCTCGATGCTTGTTGTAAATCTCCCGTCGATCTCTCAGCCCCTCTGTCAGAATACCTGTTTTCCCATCTCCAATGGTCCAAATAGTCGGTTAGTCGGCTAGTCGGCCCTTTCAAGTTAGTTGTGCCGCTGTGGCATTGCAAAAGTTCAGCTGGGTCAGCCCTATGCATCGGCTGGATTGAGAAATGGTCACTCTCACATCGCGATAGGACGGGGCCTTGATTAGCAGCGCTTAGTGGCATGCTTATTATTGGCTCAAGAGGTTTACAGCCATTCAAAGCCCTGTGGCGGTTGCGCTGTCAATCCCGCCCCCAATTCCCGCCGCTAGTGGCATGGTTACCGCAACTCGATCGCGATGGCCATTGTTGACTGATATGGATATGACACAGGGGAGAGACAAGTTTAGTAATCTTGCATCGCCGAGGTAACGTTTCTTAGTTGTTGGCACACGGCTGTAATTATGTTCCTTGGGGGCTAAACGAAGTGGCTGTAAAATCATGGCTGCCCAAAATTTCGACTAGCTACGTTTCTATCTGAATTAATTTCTATATCTTCAGCGGCAGGTTCCTTCCTCGGGAATAATATTCACTTAGTAGATCACGTTTCGGCCGCGGAAGACATGGTATCAAGCACTTGGCGAACTTTGTGATCAAGCAGTGCGGCCAGAGGCGAGAGCAGGCAAGGGAAAGGATAGGAAGATATGTGGCATCCATTTGAGCAACATCGGCGCCTCAACTTAAAATTTGAGACAGACAACCGACTACAGTTGGCCTCGCAGGCCGAATAAGTAAACCTTCATAAATCTGTCCTCACCAGATCTCTATTTTATGTTAATATTCAGGCCACAGGATGACCTTATTTTATTGCCACTGTCTTCTACATTATCGCAGCTTCCTACGGCCTCAACTACTATCACAAGTCGGAGCTCCGGCACAAGTAGCAAAACAGAGTTTGTACGAACACGAGGGACAGGGGCTCTCAAGTGGAAAAAGACAAGGGAAAACAGAAAGTGGAGGTGGTTGCAGGAAGGGTCTTGGCTATCACAGCCGTGGTAACAATTTCCGGGGGGGAAGTGTTGTTGGTTCTGGGATGTTTTCTACTGCCCCACCACCAGTGCTACTGCAGCTGAGGAAGGAGTGTCAGGGTGCTCTGCTGCGCTGGGTACCCACCTAGCTTAGAGACCATCCGTGTTTTCATCTCTCTCGATAAGCGTAGCTCGGTCAGGCTGTTGTCGGTCATGATGAACGAGATATACGACTGTGCATGCTAGTAGTATTGCCATGCTCGCCCTACTCGTTCAACTGTACGTACGTGCTGCAACAACCAACCAAAAGGGGCTAGCACATGAAAGTGGGTTGCTGAGGTCGCGAGCTGAAAACACCAGACCCGGCAGGTGCTGTGACCAACATGCAGAAGAATTGTCGCACTAGCAAAGAACTGGAGACGTGATTGATTGCATCATCCAAGTCCGGCTAGTCATTGTTTAATAAACTTTGCCCCTTCTGTCTTTTATTAACTCGGGAATTCTCTCGATACTCCAGCGCCTATCACATCCACACCTACTGAGATACCTGACGGAGAACGCCAAAGTCCGCCTTGTCACCATGGCGAGTGCACAAGAAGCAGAGCAGATTGTGCGGCGCTTGACCAGGAAATATGGATTCCTCAACGAGGAGATGATGGACGACATTGAACAGTTCAATGCTGAATATCGCCGCGAAATCGATGAAAATTGGCTAGCGATGGAAAATGCGGTATCGCATTCTGTCAAGATGTGAGATTCCGTAACAAACTTTGAAACATCCACCGTCTAATTATTTTTCAGATTAGCAAAGCAGATATATGGCAGCGGTGCTCGATTTGTTTTTGAACTTCTTCAGAATGCCGAGGACAACCGTTTTAAAAAGGCAACCGAAAAAAGTGAACCGCCATTCATCTCTTTCAAAATACATCCAGATCGCATTGTTGTCGACTGCAACGAAGATGGCTTCACTGAGCCGGATCTCCAAGCTATTTGCGCTGTCGGGCAAAGTACCAAGTCAGCTTCTCATGGATACATCGGTGCCAAAGGTATCGGTTTCAAGTCTGTATTCATTGCTGCCTCCAGAGTCCATATTCAGTCCGGCTTCTTCTCTTTTGAATTCCGGCACAACAAAACGGATCCAGGTATCGGCATGGTCAGACCTATCTGGGTCAACCCTGTCGAAACCATTCCGAGCCCTCTGACACGCATGACGCTATACATCCATGACCAAGGAGACCAAGGCGAAATTCAACACCTGAAAAGAATCATTTCCATGCAATTCGACGAGCTACAGGAAACGTGCTTGCTCTTTCTCCGAAAACTTCAGCAAATCAGCTTGGAGTTTTATAACGAGAATGGCGAGCTTGAGCGATCAAAACAATTTCGCAAGCACAAAATTGACAAGTACCAAGTGTCTTTGGAGACCATTTCTAATGTTGAGGGAAAAGAAATCACTCAAAGCCAGACCTACCACATCACAAGGAAGACAGCCACTGGCTTGGCGCGAAGTGACAATCGTGAGCTCCCTGATACTGACGAAGCGAGAAGAATTTCTTCCATGGCCGAAGTTGTTTTGGCTTTTCCAATCACAAGTGATGCCAAGCCCCTTGTTACTCAGAAGAAACAAGATCTATTTGCATTCTTACCTCTTAGGAAATCCGATTACAAGGTTAGTTACTCCTATACCATAGCTGGCAAATTGCTGACTATCTTTACATAGTTTCTCATCCACTCTGATTTCGACACGAATGCCAGCCGACAGGATATTGTCACCACTTCACGAAGGAATCTCGACCTCCGCGCCTGGATCGCGACTGCGTTCTTTCAAGCGGTTTTAGAGTTCTGCGAGCATTCCACCCTCTGCTACTACTGGCCAATGTTTCTGCCATCCCCAGAAACCAATTCTGATGTCTTTTGGTCCGGCCTAGATCACGAGATCCAGGACTTGATGAAGAAAAGACCCGTTTTGAGGTCACGCAAGAGAACCGATTTGCGCCTCATTAGCAACGTATACATCCTTGTTGGCAGCGCAATAGACGAGGATGGACAACCTGTGTTTGACGATCCCGACCGGGATTTGTATCTTTCGCCAAACTACCCTCAAGCGGTGGTGACTATTCTCGAAGACCATGGTCTCAAGCCCGTATCCTTTTATACTCTAGTCCACTTGCTAGAGGCTGATCTCCGCAACTCCAACTCAAAAATGCATGGGCAAGACACGACTGATGAATGGCACTCGGTTGTAGCGAGGATGCTTTCTCTGTGGTTCGAGATGGATCCCGCATCCGCGCAACGAGAACTAAAGTCACTTCCTTTACTTCCTTTGAGAGAGGGAGAGTGGACATCGACTGCGGCAGCCCCAGTGTACTTCCCAAAGACAGAGAACATGGACATTCCGGTTTCCTTGGATCTTCGAGTCATTGCTCTCTCCGCATCCGAAAACCCCGATCGATCTACCTTGTTTCGACATCTGGGGGCCTCTGAGGCTACAAGCGATCAGGTGAGAGCCTCAATTCTGAGGCAATTTACCCCTCCCAAGATCAGCATTGTATTCGAAACGCTCAAGTCATATCTTCATTTTCTTTACCTGACACACCAGCCCAACATACACAAAAATGAAGAATACAGAATGCTACATGTTTGCAATGATAGCTATAAGCTCACGAACCCACATCAGTCCGACGTTTACCTTCCTGGCACGAGTCATGCTTACAGCCCTGCAAGTCTCTTGGCTGCCGAAGGTACTGCCCCAGGATTCTCTATAAGCTTCTTGCATTCAAGTATGATGGATGATGTGCCGGCAAAGCCGAACTTCTCTCACCCGAGTTGGGAGAAGTGGCTTTGTAGTGCCATTGGCGTACGAGAGCATCTCAGACTCTTGTCACGCACCGGAGACGATTTGTCGGATACCTTTCTTTACGTCCATAAGCACCGCCCAGAAAAGTTCTTGGGGTTGTTTGAGCATCTCTGGTCACACGAAAAGTCAACTTTGTTGAAAAAGCCAAGTCTTCGATCCAGCATCCAAAATCTTCAGGCCAAGCACCTTTGCGAAGTGAATTTCTTAGTCAACTTCAGAGAAACTTGGCTCCCCCTTAAACATCTGCGAGACCTTGTCGAGCGCTACATGGAGGATCCTGAGCAATTTCCTTTTCTCAAGATCGAGGGATCAGACACGGGTCAGCTTTTTGGAGCAAAGTGGGATTTCCTGAACAAGTATTTCTCGGTCGGCAAAGATGACAGTTTGGATTTCCTCTTTGAAATACTTCGCTATATTGAGCACTTGTGTCCCGAACCTTCCCCTCAGCAAACCGACCGGGTGTTCAGCTTGTACGTTGCCATCTACGCTAAGCTTGCGGTAGCCAACGATGAACCAGGGGCGCGACGGAAAGTCAGGTGAGTACAAAAGAACCTCTCAACACCGCAGGTTGTTAATTGGTAATCAGGGAGTACTTTGATGAAAGAGGCATTCTTGATCCAGATGAAAAGGCGACTATGTGGACGTCGTCGCCTTTCTGCCTATGGAATGCACCCCCAAATATGGTAACGGCACATTCCCTCAAGTATATCTACTCACGAACATTGTTTGATGAGCAAATGGGAAATGTTGAGAGCTTGTTCCAAAGAACTCTCATGATACGAGACGCTTCATTAACAGAGTTGGTGGAGGAGCTAAAGGTACTTCGGGATGAGGGCTGTGAGGATATCAATCACTTGCGGACACTATACAGATATTTGGACGAGTATATAGAGTCTACAACTGATATGAGGTACGCCCTGATCCCATTCGACATTATCAGAATTGCTCTTGCACAGGCTGACACCACAACAGAACTGCGTTTGAAGAAGCTCCCCTCATATATCACGAGACGCCACACGGCGAGTCAGGTTGGTACAAAACGTCCAATTGCTTGTGGTCCAGTGAGACAGCAATCCGTGGTAAAGCCATCCTAGATGGGTGCTGGGAAAGTGACAAGAGCTTTTTTGTCGACAAGTTGGGAGTCAAGTTACTCACACTACAAATGGTCTACGACGAGCTGCGTCAATCCCCACATAACAGTATGGAGGAGATCAAAGTGGCTATTTTGTCGTTGAACGGGCTTCTCCAGGCAGAGCGGACGAATTTGGATCCGGAACCGATCAGAAAGGCAAAGATATTTCCTGTAAGATATCCGAACGGGACGGTTGTCTTGAGTTCTGTGGATGTGGACTTTGCGATTGGAGACCGAGACAAGTTGAAGGCAAAGTTTCAGGAAAAGATCAGTCTTTTAGACTTTGATCTGGAGGATGTTCGTCGCCTCAAGCCATTCTTCGGCTGGGCAAGCCTCCAAGATCGGTACTTGTCCAACTCTGTCAGAGAACGCACTTCTATTCCCAACGGCTTGGGACGTCCGATTTCATCACGGAATCGCGACCTGAAACGCAAAGCGTACTACATTGCTCGGTAAGTGGAGAGAAGGATGCAATATGCGAGCGATGCTGACTATGCTCTCTTAACAAGAGTTGCCGCGACCTTTAACAGCCCTCGCTTTGAAGACGACCCAAGTCAAGTCTATGGGCAGCTACGCACGATGGCAGTCATGGAGATTGACGGTATTTCTTCCGTATTGGAGATGTTCCAAAATAGGCAGCGGTTCCAAGTCACAGTGGCGGCTGCCAACGAGCACATTGACGACAAGACCACAGACAGACTCGTGATCTATGTCCCCAGGGAACGCAAGGCGCAGGAGCTCTGTTTTGGCTCAGTTTTGCCTAGAAAGCTGGCGGCGTGGCTAATGAGACGACCGACAAGTGATAACGAATGGGCTATCGAGGCCGACATAGTCAACGCCCTAACGTCGATTTTTGCCTGTGATCAATCCGTCCTTGACGATATTCTCGATGATCAGGGCATTATACAAGTGCCGTTCGAGAATGAGGATGAATGTGACGATGGCGGCGACGATGACAGAGATGAAGACCAGGAAGAACAGGGACTACCCCAAAGTGCGGTTGAAACGGATGAGCCCTCTTCAGGAGAGCAAAGGACACCGACTCATTCTTCGACAAACTATAGCTCGCCACCGCACCTTGGGTCATCGGAGGGTGAGCCCGCAAGAGCCTCCATGGAAACGGTAGTTGAGGATATCTCGCGGCGAAGCCACATGTCTCATCAACCTCGACCGGGAGTTGGAGATGTTACCTCATCACAAGCTACACCTCTTCATTCATCGCCATCACCAAGCACTCCGATCTATCAAGCTACACAGTACCTGCCACCAACCACTGTGACTCAGCCGGAGAGTCGATCTTCCGAAACCTTGCAGTATCTTGCGATTCTAAACAAAGTTATCGAAACAGCTCGAAGAACCTCATTCCCTCCTGGAGGGGCCTTCGATATGAGCGATATGCAGAGTGCCCTGTCGGGCGTTGCGGGACATGCAGATGAATATGAAAGTTTTGACGGACTAGATGTGATGAGTAGGTTTCGGTCTACTAACCAACTAGAGCGTGACAAGAAAATTGGGGCTGCGGGCGAGTTATATGTGAGTATTTCTGTATGCGCAATACGGACTTTTGCCTCTAAGCATCTGATCTAGGTTTTCGAGCTCCTGTCCAAACTCGAGCTGCCAAACTGGAACCGTGGGAACTGGCAAAGCACGATTAGAAAGTACGTGACGATTCACCCAGACTACCTAGGCATGGCGGCATGGAATAGAAAAGAGACCGCAGATCTGGTCTACTTCGATACCGCAGGACGCTTTACAGACACCCTCATCGACTGTGGCTGCCTCAGTGATGAATGGTATGGCGCACGACCCAAGTATTACATAGAAGTCAAGACGACAACGGGTCCGTGTGGTACTCCTTTCTACATGAGTGGCAATCAATACCAACTGGTAAGTGCTGGGAGATTGCTCCTGTTCATAGGCTAACTGGATAAGATGGGACGAATTCACTCCAACGAAGATCGTGCAGAAATTTACATCATCTTTCGTGTATTTTGGCTCAACAGCAGCAAGATCGGTCTGAAAATCTATGTCGACCCGGAGAGACTCAAGCAGGACGAGCAGCTCGTGTTCAGAGAGCTGACTAGTTGGTCTATTACGCCTGGACCGGGCCAGAGTTAGATGGTAAACCAAGAAGCACAATACGCTAAAAGCCCAGCTATTGAAATGCTTTGAGACTGTGCCGGAGGGAGAATTAGCCCTTACGAAGCAGAGGGGGCTATAGATCACGCACAAGAATTGCTTAGACTCATGGCGTATACCTAAGAACGCTTTTTGACATGGACGGATCCATCTCGCGGCAGCCATTGCCATTATATATTGCATGCCCATGTATTCTCGTAGCGCTCGATTAAATGCTAAAACATACCGCATTCAACTTGTAATATGAAGTACTCTTGCAATTGAGATGCTCTGTCTAAATACAATCTTGCCACGCTAGACTTGATCCTCCACGCTTCCCTTCTCCTTGTCGTCAGCGTTGTGAGGCCGATGAGCATTGACAACAATGCTACCAGTTTGTTCTCCGAGGATAACGTCGAATTTCTAGAAAACAGAGGTCAGTGACTATACTGGAGTACAATGCCTTGAGAGGATTGCGCTTACAGGTCCTTCGAACCGATGACCGTAGAAAAGCCAGTACAGCGCAATAAGCACTATCAAAATCCCAATGACCACGCAAACGTAGTCTGTATTTTTTTTTAGTAAACGCCACACAAGCATGGCCCTAAAACTCACTCATTGTATTTCCTGTTACAGGTATGGTTGTCGGAAAACAAAAGAACTACCCAGGTCAGAGATAGTAACCGTAGGACAGACAGGGGCTGACTTACAATCGAGGTAACGACAACAAAAATAGAGGCAACCCAATTGACGGCGTATCCCCATCTCCCCAGCTTAAAAGGGGTATCTGGCGTTTGGTGAGCCTCCAGTACCCGTCGGCCACGAATAAGCAGAGTGATAACCGGAAAGGCATATGAAACGTTCAACAGAATTGTGCACGAGGATATATACGCCCCAAAGGCCACACTAGGGCCCAGATAGAGCAATCCAAAGACAACATTGAACAGGTAACAAACAAGAATCGCCCGTGTCGGGACATTTAGACCGGGCTGGATGTGAGAGAAAAACTTGGGAAAGACAATGCCTCCATCTCTCGCCATGGAAAAGATCAATCGACTGGCACTCGTCATGCTAGCGTTTGTGCCGTTTATGAAGCATATGCTGAGCATGAGAGTCAAGATAGTTGTGGCTGCTCGGCTCTTTGTTGCTAGGTGTATCATTTCGACGATGGGCATTCCGGTCGCGGTCTCGGTGATTGCTGTGAGATCGGGGAGGCAGAATAGCATGATGAGGATAAAGGCGCCGCCGCTGCGTACTCATGTGAGCTTGGGCTGTGTCAAAGGATACATGATAGCAACTCACGTAACTCCTCCTACTGCAATGGCGTATATCATCGCTCGAGGTGCATCCCTCGCTGGATTAGGCATTTCCTCGGCCATGTGCAGGACCACATCGAAACCAATGAGCGATAGGGCTGACTGCAGTAGGCCGAGCATCCATGCCATGCCGTCAGACCAGCCCGTCTGGTTATCAAACTCGGTGAAAACGAAGTTTGCGTCGCTCTTGTCGGACATGGCGAGGAGGATGATACCGATGACAACGACACCTAAAATTGACCATGCCACTATGTCAAGTTAGATGTAAGCCGTTGTGGTTTGCCTTCAAACTTACACGCTGCATCATTCCATCGTCCCAGAATTCTGTTCCCAAAGATATTGGCAACCGTCGCAAACGTGAGGATGGCTAGAAAGATCAAGTAGGTGCTCCACTGTGTCACGACAAAGCTGTCGTTCGAGGCCACAACCGCTGCAGCACAAATGAACTGAGCTAGACACAAAGTCAGCACACACTCAAGGTCAGGTCAGGGAAGTAGTACCAGCGAAGAAGCCCTGGACGGTAACGACGACAAGCCAACCGCCAATGTTGATCCAGCCAACCCAGAAGCTCTATGCCATGTCAGAAGCTTGATCGGGGAGAGGTTTGGCGGTCATTACCATCAATCTCCTCCATCTTTCTGTGCATAATGCAAAGACAAAGTGATATTGCCCCCCAGCCGTCGCCCAGATCGAGGCCATCTCTCCCAGGCTTGCTGTGAGGGCAAAGTTGCACAAGACACAAAATATGAAGCCGTATAGAAGCGCTACGGCACCACCGGATGGAAGTACGAGGCCGATGGACCCGGCGAGGGCAATCCAGGTGCTGTATGCGTTAGCCTCCATGTCTTTAGCCATACGCCGGGAACGGACTTGAGAATGGCAAACGCCATGGCCACCATCGTCAGCCTAGACAGCCGAGGCTGCAGGTGTCCTTCATGCGGATTCAAAGTAGAGCCAGCCATTGTCGATTCAAGCTCAAGTTGACGAGTCAAAAAGGGTCCTCATCGGGCACAAGCCAACATTTATCCTCGAGTCCCGGTAACACAAGTGACGCCTTCACCCCTCCCAGCCAGCCTTGATTCCTCGGACCGCGTCGGGTAAGACCAGCAACGATAAGATCTGAGACACGGGAATCGCAGCTATCAAAGAGACAGCATCGCCACCCGACTTCAGTTACGGCGGGCAACACTTACAAGGTGGCGTCCGATAACGAGCAGAGCATAACCCGATGTGGTAATTTTGCGAGAAACTCCACTTGGCCGTTTTCTTATCGCCAAAACGCGGGGTGCAGTAGCGTACTTTCGTGAACAAAAAACGACCCCAAAGAGGAAATTTTGCGAGAAGCGCAGGGTATTATTGGGATAATCATCTTCTAGACCAGATAGAAACACTCGAGAAATTTCCTTGAAGGGTAATTATCGTCAGGTGATTACGAGTCACTGCGATAGCATGCGTCTGCTGCTCGGACCGTTGCGGGTGCTGGCCGTTGTGGGTGCACGAACCCGAGAGCTGGTACATAACGGCCAACTTTCCACGGTCCCGGTATCTGTCAGAACTCTATCTCTTCATTGCGTGTTTGACAGAAAAAATGTCTTCCAGAGACGGGTATTCTTGGACGCAGGAGCAGGGCTTGAAAGCTGGTGTGCCCTGCATTGGAGCCATCCAGCCCCCAACCAACCTTAACCCTGCCTCCCCAGACATTTTTGATGTGATCGTCATAGGTGCCGGTTACTGCGGTCTCACAGCCTCACGGGATACCTCTGTCTCAGGTACGCACGCGTCTTATATCCGTGGCAACATCTAATGTTTCTTGTTAGGTCTCAAGGTATTACTCCTCGAGGGACGCGATCGTATTGGTGGCCGATCATGGTCTTCAAACATTAGCGGGTACCCTTTTGAGATGGGGGGTACATGGGTTTATTGGGGCCAGCCAAATGTTTGGAGGGAGATCCTTCGATATCAAATGCAAGACGATATTGAAATATCCTATGACTTTTCAAGAGGTATCAACCAGTATCTGTTGGCCGGTCCCGATGGCACCCAAAGGTTTAGCCACGAAGAAGAGGTAAGTACCAAGCCCTAACGCACGCCAAGACCAATGTCTTACCAGGGATACCTTATTCCAGGACGCGATAATGGACTCGGCTCTTCGCAAGCTCGTCAATGTTGACGGCGAGTTTGGCAGACGAGTCATCCCGTTTCCTCATAGTGCTTCCTTTACCCCAGAAGCCCTCCAGTTCGACACGATATCAGTAGCGGACCGTCTGAGTGAGATCAAAGATTCCCTGACACCCAACGAACGCGTTGGCGTCGAGGCATTCGTGCTCCTCTGCAGCGGCGGCACACTTGAGACAACCAGCTTCCTCGAGTTCCTCCACTGGTGGGCACTTAGCGAGTACTCGTACGACGGATGCATCAAGTATCTCGTCAAGTACAAATTCCGCGACGGACAGTCAAGCTTTGCGATTCAATTCTTCCTCGAGGCTCTCTGCTCGGGGAATTTAACCTACGCATTCAACTCACCTGTCGCCAGCGTCACGAATACCAAGGACGGCGTAACTGTGACGACGCGAGGCGGCCAATCGTACCGTGCCAAGAAGCTGATCAGCGCCATGCCGCTCAATGTCTTGAACGCCGTCACCTTTGACCCGCCTCTGCAGAAAGGCAAGAAGACGGCTGCCGACATCGGGCATGTCAATCAGTGTGTCAAGGTTCACGCCGAGGTGCGCGATCGGGATCTGCGGTCTTATACTGGCATCAGCTACCCGCACAACCATCTCTTTTATGGCCTGGCTGACGGGGTTACGCCTTCGGGGAATACGCATATTGTGACTTTTGGCGGAACGCATCAGCACTTTCACCCGGAGGATAGTATTAATAAGACCAAGCAGGCGTTGCAAGGGCTGGTGCCGATGGATATTGAGAGGATTGTAAGTCATGATGGGGAGGATAAATATGGCTGTGACTAACCTCTTCAGGTTTTCCACAATTGGTCCAGAGACGAGTTTGCCAAGGGCGCTTGGTATGAAGATCACTCCTACAGCGTAAACACTTCTAACTGTGAACAGGTTCTTTTCTAGCCCAGGTCTTCTGTCCAACCATCTCTCCGACATGCGAGCCCAGCAGGGCAACATTCACTTTGCCAGCTCCGACTGGGCTCTGGGTTGGCGAAGCTTCATCGACGGGGCAATCGAGGAGGGTGCCCGAGCAGCCATTTCAGTCCGGAGGGACTTGGTCGAGTCACCTGCCAAGGCCAAGCTGGCCTAGGATGATTATTGCAAATTGTGCATAACTGACCCCAGGAATTTCCTGTCAAAAGTTTGACCAGTCTTATCGCGTACTTCGAGAGGAACTAATGCAGCAGAGCAATCTATCTTGTTCAATTAGAAATCTATTTAGGAAATAAGACTTGAGGAAAATGGTTCTATGATTAGCCCCGTGCGCCTCGCCGCTCAATCCAATTACTCTTCCTGCCCACATCGTTCGCTCGATTCAGCATAATCTAGCCACCAGAACTTGTCGATACAACCTGGCCAACATTGCTCCCCCTGCGCCGCGAAATACAGGCCCATAGAAGCTGACCGCAGACTATTTTCACGACTAGTTGTTTGCGCGTGGAGATCTGCCCCGGAACAAGTACTTGCAGTAAAGAATGATGGAGTATCCGGTGAGGTGGTGCCATATCTTCGGCTCTGGCTTCAATCGCTCGTGATCCTCGGAGTTGGGTCGTTCGTTCGATATCAGCTCTATCATCGAGTCCCTCAAATGCTGCTGGATGTTGTCCGGATACCAGATATAATAAGCAATCATGACGAGCAGCATCAAGACTGAGTCGAATACAAACGTCGGCCACTCCTTTTGCTGGAGATATCCCTCCTTGTCCATGATGTACTCGACCACTCGAAAGACGTTCCGCACCAGGATAAATATCGATGTCCAGTACAGCATGTGCAGACATGACTGCCATCGAACTTCGCAGGTGGCACCCGTCTCAAACAAATGCGCTTTGAACCGTCGGTGGAAGACAAAGCAGCAGATCATGAAGCCGATGAACAAGACGACCTGAGCCAGCAGCCCGGCGATGACAATTGCGTTGCCGATATGAGCAAGGTCGTCGTTGGCCAGGAGTCCAGCGCCGTTTGATTGGATGTTGAGCGTGAGGAAATCGCCAATGACAAATATTCTCGTGGTCCAGCGCGGAGAGATATAGGAGCAGCTCTCGCCCTTGACCGCTCGCACCAGCCGGGAGTATACCATGTATAGCGATGCGGCGAAGAATACGGGCGGTAGGAGGAGGAACGTCGCTTGCATGATGTAGAGGACCAAGGAACCCGTCTGGTTCCAGGACGCTGCTCGAAATACGTAACCGAGGACTTCGCCTAAAACTCCAATATTAGAGACAGATGTTGGGAGAAGAGGCTTCCGGAAGAACGAACAGACACCACCTATAAAGAAGGGCAGGCAGAACCACATTCTCGTCTTGTACATTTTCCAGCCATGGGCGGCAGTTATCAGGGCGTAGAGAACGGTGAAGACGATGGAGGCGATAAGGCTCGGGACATATTGCCAGAGGTAGACAACACCCAGGTACTTTTGGAGCTCGGGCATTTCGAACAGGGAAGGACTGTAGAGGTTGGCCAAGCGTATGGTCGGTAAGAAAAGATGTCAGTGCCGAGAGGCTTCGAAATTACAGGTGGTGCGAGGGTTAGAGTTCGTAAAATTGATGTATGCAAGGAAAGACCGCCAACGTCAAAGCAAGGCCAGCTCTATTTCTTATACATGCTTAAACAATAGTCTATCTCTCCGTCTCGTACACCGGACCAATAGCTAACCCTCTACGCAGTTGCTGACACGCGTGTTGCGCGTTGCAATACCCTCAATTAGGACTCTGTCTCGGCAACTCATTGCTCTACCCTGGAGTTTGACCGGGTTTAAAAGCGGAACACCCCGAACACGCGTGTTAGCTAAGCACACTCTTGACGCTTATACCGCATAGGGCTTAGACCAATCCTATTCATGGCACGCTAATGCGGCGCGGACAGGGGTTGGGCCCCTCAGAAGATTAGCGAGCTAGGTCCATTTCATCAGACTCTCACGCGAGGGCCATGATGATGCGTCCTTCTCCAAACAAGTCAGACCCTTTTTCGTCTGTCGTATCTGTACACGCGTCCTCTGTCCGTGGTAAGTGGCTCTTTTGAGCTAAATATCCAGCCTTGTTGACCTGTACTGGATATTGACAGACTGAAGGAGTCAGCACGGGTATTCTTATGTCGACGATCTGGCATCATGCTTCGTCGTAGTCACAAAAAGTCACGGAAAGGCTGCGTACAATGGTGGGTGAACACTCTGCACCCCTGGCGTTGAATACTGCGTCTCTGAGTATCTGCTAATGCCAAGATTGTAGCAAGCGACGACATGTCAAGGTACCTATTCTCTACCGGTCCATTGTTTCAGCTACCATGACTAACACTCGTATTCTCTTGATCCAATAGTGTGACGAAGGCCGCCCAGTATGCCTCCTATGCACCATGTCCGGGCGGGACTGTAGCTTTGCATCCGAAGCCCCGGTAGACCACCCTTCAGTCTCAGGATCATCCTCTCAGGATGAGCGGCTCATAGTTAGCCCAGACAGTAACCATAGCAGCACAAGCAGCATCACCCCCGTACCTGAAGCCACTCCCCCTGTTCAAGATCCAATCATCGACGCAGAACTCAACCTTGACCATATGGAGCTGCTCATCCACCTGTCTACCGATAGAAGCATGTTTAGTCTCGGTGACAACGTCGGCGACTTCTTCTCCACCTATTCTTTTACTCTAAAGGCAGGATTAGAGTCACCATATCTGCTGCATCAGCTTCTTGCCTTCTCTGCTCGCCATCTGGCATACCTCCATCCTGGTCGCTCAGCGCATTATCTCCACCTGGCCGTCACGCTTCAGACCCGGGCCATCTCCCTCTACAACGCGTCTAGGCCTGAGGTCGACCAGTCAAATTGCGTCGCTGTCCTTTTATTCTCCGTTGCACTCGGCCATCACCTCCTAGCCGACACTCTCGCGAACCGTGAGCCAGGCGGTCTGGACGCTTTCATGAAACACTACGTTCAGTGTGTCGAGATGAACCGCGGTATACATACTGTCGCCCGGACCGCATGGCCGCTGCTCTTGGAGTCGGAGCTTGAGCCAGTCTTGTCTTGGAGCGCGGGGAACACTTCACGGCCCTTAGAAGGTGATCACTGTAAGCCTCTTAGAGAGCTGATTGACAACACAGACGGACTTCAAGAGGATGAAAAGGAAGCTTGCAGGCAGGCGATTGAATATCTGCAACTCGGATTCGACGCATTGTTTGCCGAGGGAGAAGCTCACGGTAACCCATACCAAATGATCTTTTCGTGGACTATGCTTGCCCCTCCGGAGTTTACAAGCCTACTGGCGGCCAAGAGACCAGAGGTCTTGATATTGCTGAGCTACTATGCCTTGCTATTGTACTACGGGAGGAACATATGGCAGGTCGGAGACACGGGCGTGTATATCATGGGTCTCATTGAGGACTATCTAAGCCCAGAGTGGCATCACTGGCTCCAGTATCCTCGGGAAATCATGTCCAGCGACCTCCGATAGCACTCTTAACCCAAATCAAACCCTCAATCTTGTTGTCTTGCGTCACCGTGTCTTGCCCTTCTTCCAATTCTTCGTTGCCTTCACGACGTCGCCATTTCTTCTCCATGGCTTCCTTAAGCCACCCAACATTCACCTTTCTAATGACCCGAAAACATCGCCAAACCAAGAAACCGCTTGCAAAAACGCCTGCTCCTTGGCGTAGCGTTGTACCTGGACAGCCGGGTCTCCCCTCACGGCAAAACCATGCTCCACCCCCGAAAAGAGGTTGATTTGATACCGCTGACCAGTCTTGGTTAGAATTTCCTCGGACTCGTGGCGCTTCTCTGCTGTGAAAATGTCGTCCTTTTCTGCTGCGGCGATAGATAAGGGCCCGGAAATGGCGGCTAGCTCGTCTTGTTCGACAAAGGACGGATGAGCAACGAATCCACATTCTATGCCGTGCTTGTAATGACGAACGACGTACTAAACGATGGTTAGAAGTTTGAAGAGATATAGGGGAACCCCCAGACAACACTGGAGTTTATCTTACCTTGGCTCCTAGACAATACCCGACAGCCGCGATATGGTTCAAACCAAGGGTCTTCAAATAATCAAGACCCTTCTCAATGATAGGACCAATAGCCTCTGGTGTATGCGGATTCTTTCCACCTGTTCCATGAGATAACCAACCCATAATGTCAAAGCCCTCGGGCGGGTTCAAAGGTGCAGGGTCGCCATTAAAGATGTCCAGAACCACGCAAGTGTAGCCTTCGGCGGCGAATAGATCGGCCATGAGCTTGCTGTTTTGCCAGATGCCGAGGATATCTGGGACGTAAAGAACCCCGACACTCTTTGACTTGACATTCTCAGCCGGTCTGGCTAGATATGCCTCCACCTGTCCAGAGATGGTGATGTTTTGCCCTGTCGGGTTCCCCCTTTTGACTCGATCAGTACAATGTAGGAGCTTAGATTCATTCATACTTACTCATGGAGGCTTCCGAGAGAGCAGCAGCGGCCAGGCGCAAGAGAAGTCATTTTGGCTCTATAATTTGAGATCTTGGTGTTTGATGACGAGAGAGGTAAACCTCCCATTCACCCCTCCATTTAAACAAACCCCGGACTAAGGAAACTTTTCAGATAACTGAGGGCTAGTTAGAACATTCGTGCGGCCCGATACGAGTCGAAATACCTGATGACCCTCAACCAGTTTGTTAGCCGCTTTGTCGGATCGGGGCCGATCAACGGCGGCTGAGTTCCGGAACCGGGCCGCCGAATCGGCCCCACAGTTGGATGCCGACGGACGACTGACCACTTGCGATTCCCTTTTACCTGACAGTGGAAATCATCATGTTGTCTGTGTCCTCAGTAGTGTTTCAGACACAAGATCTCTAGTTAAACAACCTGTATCCGCGGCTGTAAACTGAATCGTCCGTCGGGCCTTGAGAAAGGAGTCTTGTGGCTGTCAGCGGAGCATTTTTTGTAGCCGGGACAATTTTTAAATCCCCCAAAAAGGTCTTGAAACTTACCAAAGGCTCCCAAAAGACTTTGCAAATCAGATAGAGCACAGATCATATCAGGCTTGAAGAAGCCCGTGCTGTGCCCTTTGTCTATGTCTAGGTCTAAAGGATGTATGCCGTTTGAGCTTTCCTGGAATAAGCCGACCAATGGAGAACTCGAAATTTCCTACGCCGGATTTACAAATTCTCACGTGGTGCTGAGCTCTAGTAGATAGACATCCACTTGAAGGCTTTCAGTGCCCAGGAGCAAGAGGCAAACAGCAAAGCAAACCGGAATCCAGTCTTCTCGTGTCGGATGCTTCAGGAATTGGTCAATCGAAAGGATCAGTCTGTTGAGCGTCCGCTCCAGCATGACGCTAAGGCACAAATCAGCGTGTGACCTGATGGTCACCCTCTAATTCAGGCTGAATGGCATCGGGTGCTGAGTAACAGCAAGGAGGCCTAGGTCCTGCGAGCGTATAATCAAGACCATGCGATATCATCAATGCGAGGATCAAGAACGACAAGTCAACCGGTGTTGCCCAAGTTGTTCAACATGATTATAGTTATGCATAGGGTGAAACTTGCGGTTCAGGAAACATTCTTTGTAGAACAAAACGTGGGTGGGTTTTGAGTCGTTCTTATCCTTTGGTCTCAATTGGCTAACTACCTACTTTGGGAACCCCAACAGCCGCGAAAGGGTTAAGTAGAGCGAGATCATGTCTACTACGATATATACATGCGAATGGTAATATTAAAGCTGTCGTTGGTAGAGGGTAGTATTATCGGACCCGTCAAAGAACCTAGCCACAAGCGGATAGTTCGTAGGTGGGACTCGGGATGGCGCCATGAGCTCCATGTCAAACGTCAACTCAAATGGAGCCACAATCGGTAGGCCAAGACATGAACACAGCCATTTGATTTGACTGCTACAATATCGTTCGCTTTCGCATCGTGCTCCGTTGCCGATCCCATCCCAAGTCAGGTAAACCACCGGAGTTGAATGCTTCTCGCTTAATTTCGACTTGCGGTCTCTAGAAGATAAATCCGAACGGATTACCTCGATTCAAAATGTCTCTTTTACATCAATCACTCGGAGAGGCGGTTTATTCCTCACTATGGCGGAGCGTGATAACAAGCTGGTCTCTGAGGTGACGATAGAGCCCTCTAACACTGGCTCTGGCCACGCACTGGTCGAGGAGAACCCAGCAGTCGACAACGAAGCTCAGCATGACCAGGAAGCCGATAAGAGGCTGGTTAAAGGAGGAGTTATCATCCGCGACGGCAAGTTTCTGATATCCCTGCCAGGCCCTCTTTATTAACCATTCTCCAGGCAATGATGTAGCCAAATATGTCGTCAGTCTTCAAGACGACGGCGACCCTACTCTCACCTTCAGATCATTCATCATTGGCACGGGTAAGCAGCTTCGACTTTTATGACACTAGGCACATGCTCATGGCCAACTCTTGCAGGACTTACGGCGCTCGCAGCTTGTATCAACCAAATGTAAGTCGGGAATCTATAGAGAATGCTAGTATACTAATCGTTCTAGCTATTTCTACAAGCCGGTTGAAGTATCATTTGCCTCAGTGTAGCGTCTTCCGCCCAGTAAATCACGTTCGCAGCTGACCCTCTAGTTTTCTCTGTCTTATGGCGTACGTTATTGGTGTTACCTGGTCTGTCGTCCTCCCCCGTCGCCACCATGTCGAAAAGTACCTCCCATCGCAGGCCAAGTGGCTCGGCCCAGTTGTGCACTTTATCAACCCCGGTCACTTTGGCCTCAAGGAACACGCCATTTCATCCATCCTGTCAACTTCAAGTGGAAATGGTGCGGCTATTGTCCAAGTATTTGGTGCCAAGAGACTGTAAGTCGAAGCTGGTTGCTCCATCCATCAGTTACTAGGCTAAAATGGATTGTTAGCTTCTACGATCGAGAAACAGATGCTGCCACGGCCATCTTGACCGTCTGCTCAGCGTCCATCTTTGGCTATGGCCTAGTGGGAATCCTCAGATCTATCATTGTCCACCGTGAGTTTACAAGTCCCTGGCAACAAGCACAACGCTAACCCATCCAGCGAGCGAGATGGTCTGGTGGCAATGCTTGCCCATGATCTCAATCTACCAAACCTTCCACCGAGAACAGAAAAGAAGGAATCATGACCGTCTGCAAATGTTTGGCATAACATCGATCGCCATGTTCTTCTGGGAACCCATAGCCTCGTACATCTGGCCCTGGCTGAACGGAATCTCTATCCCATGCCTCGCTTCGATGAAAGCCGCTCCGCCAACCCGCACGATTTTAATGACCATTTTTGGCGGCATTTCATCTAACGAAGGCCAAGGACTATTCAATTTCTCGCTCGACTGGCAGTACATCACATCCCGTTACATGTCCCTGCCTCTACTGCAGCAGGCAAACTCGTGGGTCGGCATCGTGCTGTCTTATGTCATGTGCTTTGCTCTCTACTACGGCGGCGCTTGGGGTGCCAAGAACTATCCCTTCATGTCGACAGCCATGTTTGACGCCAAGACGGGCGGCGTGTACAACCAGACCGCCATCTTTGGCAAAACTGCCATCTTGGATACGGAGGCCCTAAAAGAGCACGGTCTTCCACGACTCACAGCCACTAATGTTTGGGCTAACATGGCTGCAATGGCTGCAATTGGCGCTCTGATTAGCCACATTTCCTTGTTCCACGGATCACTGTATGTCTCACCAGTTCACCATCGCTAAAAGGCCTCCTCGCTAACTGAGCTGTAGGATTAAGAGATCTCTGAAACAGGCCTGGAAGAATGAACAGCCAGATCCCCACTATCAAGTCATGCAAAAGAACTACAAAGAGGTGCCCTTGTGGTGGTATATCGTGGTGCTCCTAGTTGGCTTCTTCCTTGGCCTCGGTGCAGTCGCCAAGGGACAAACAACCCTTGATCTTTGGGCATACGTGGTGGCCATTGTAAGTTTCTTGAAGCTACACATATGTAACATCTAACATTTTATAGCTCCTTGGCTGCATCGTCGCGCCATTTTCACTTTGCCTGTACGGTCTCCTCGGAACTAGTGTTTCAACCAACAACCTGTCCAAGATGCTGTGTGGAGTCCTTCAGCCCGGAAAGCCCATTGCGAACCTTTACTTTTCCATGTTTAGCCACGAGATCACAGTTCTGTCAGTCTTTCTCTCCACCGATTTGAAGATGGCTCAGTACCTCAAGATCCCTTGGAGGGTCATGTTTCTACTGCAAACTTGGGGCAGTCTTTTCGGCACGGCTCTCAATTATGTAAGTGCCCTCCTGTCTCATCAAGGCACTACTAACATCCGGCCTTCAAGGTCATTATGGATACGATCACAAGGAATCGCCGTGACATCTTGCTAGACCCCTTGGGCAACCAGGTGGTGAGTATACAGACAAAATCTGTGATGGCCAGTGCTAATCGTCGCAAAGTGGAGCGGCCAAAAGATTCAGTCGCTAAACACTACTGCTGTCACTTGGTCTCTCGCCAAGTACATCTATGGCTTTGGTCCTGACGGATATGGATGGTAAGGAGACTGCCAATTTCTCAACGTCTCATGTGCTAACTGTCCTGAAGGATCCCGCTTTCTATCCTCATTGGTGCAGCAATTCCCATCTTGCTCTGGCTTGTGACTAGACGGTACAAGACCGTTGGAGGCTGGGATCTCTCCAAGCTAGTGGCACCTGTCATCTTCCACAACGCCTCTTCGACCACCGCAGGAACAACTTCAGTAGTGTGGTCGCAAATTGCCACAGGCCTATGGTCACAGTGGTACATGCGTCTGCGCAACCCTGCGTGGTTTGGCAAGTATAACTACATTGTGGGTGGCGGTCTAGATGCTGGTGCCAAGGTTGCAATGTTCATCCTCACCTTTGCTGTCGCTGGAGGCTCGGGAAAGGAGGTTTCTTTTCCCACGGTACGTTCAAGTATCTTTCTATGGATGCTATAGTAGCTAATCTTGATGCCTTGTATTAGTGGTGGGGAAATCCCGTGTCAAACAGAGAGCAATACGCCGACTATTGCGGCACTGGGGTCCCAGTTACGAAGTGAGGGGGTAGCAGGTCATAGGGCTAAGCAACAAAGATTCCAATAGACCAGGGTCTGATCTATGTAGGGCGTCATGCTGTGGCTTGAGGATGGGGGTAGTACCCCTGCTCTGACCTGTGAAGATTGATTAGTTTTGTGCTGGAGTTTCCTAGCTTCAAGCCTGTCACTTGCAAGTCCCGGACGATCAACGAAGGAGTAGAGTTAAGGATACGGAACATGCCGTCCGACATTTTGGCTTCCTAATCGCCCATCGACAGGTATAGATTTACCAATCTCCACCGTTGATTAGCTTGCATCTTTGTGAGCGTTATGGGATGTCGCTGGGCGTACTCTCGACGGCATCCAATAGCATCATTTGCCAACCTCGGCAGTTGATTTACAAACAGATAGATCAACATCCTCGACTATCAGAGGCAATGCGTCGGCTATGGACCAAGGTCCCCGCTCTTCGGTCCGATCCCGCCCTCGGATAGCTAGACGGGTCTATAAATGTCGCCCGCTAACCCATGTGGAAACAAAGAATTACCAGTAAGCACGCTCCGAAATGGCCCATCCCGCTTCAAATATTGCTCCTTTCCCAGTAGCCTTTGGGGTAGGAACGTTGTGGTTCGAGGCGGAGCGCCAAGGGATTGATCGAAAAATAATCGATGGCATCAAGACAGCCCTAGAGGCAGGATACCGGCACATTGATGCGGCGCAAAGTAAGAAATAGATTCCAGTAGACATTAATTGCTATACTGACAACTGCCGAGTGTATAATAATGAACCAGAGCTGGGAATTGCTCTTGAAGAGTCCGGAGTTCCGAGATCCGAAATTTTCATCACTACAAAGACTCTGGACCTCGACGACCCAGAGGGAGCACTCAGGAACACTCTAAAGAGTTTGAAGACTTCATATGTAGATATGTAAGAGCTTTTCAGCCCATTTACCGTTTTAGCTAACCACTATGAGGTATCTTATTCACGCGCCATTCTGGGCCACCTCTCCGTCTCATCTTCAGGATGCCTGGAGAAAGATGGAAGCATGCGTTCAAAAAGGTCTTGTTCGCAAAATCGGGGTCTCGAGTTTCGCTGAAAAGCATATCGAAACCCTGCTTGAAACAGCGACGATAAGGCCCGCTGTTGTTCAAGTGGAGATGCATCCTTACCTGCAACAGGCAGATCTCAAAGCATACCTACAGGACAAAGGCATTCCGATGGAGGCCTTCGGGTGCTTGGCTTCTTTGACTCATTTCAAGTCGGGCCCAGCAGATGGCGTCGTCAAGTCACTGTCACAAAAGCACGGCGTTAGCGAATCTACCGTTCTGCTCAAGTGGGTGATACAGCAGGATATTCGAGTAGTTACTACAAGCGGGCGGAAGGAACGGTTACAGCTTTATCTTGGAGAGATTCCTTCCTTTCAGCTTGCTCAGTCTGAGGTGGATGCAATTTCGGATGCTTCTAGAGATAAGAGGGCCAGGATGTTTTTTGACGACGAGTTTCGGGCACTGGAAGTAGATAACTAGATGGGTAACGTAGCAGCAGACACTTTCGGTTACCAATAGAGACAATGAGAGTACATGTCTAAACCAACAAGATTTACCTAGATTTTTTTGCCACTCTAACCAGCCTGGGTGATGGTGCGCAAGTTGCTATCCTCAGAACCAGGCAGAACTCGTGATGCCGACTTCCTGCGCCGAGTCGCCGATCGCCTCGACCGCCACCACTAGTCGAGTCAGTCACAAGCCCGTAACGCGGGGAAGCTCCTGTTCCGCCCGCAGAGGTCAGGCTCGGTTCCATGGCCCCGGTCTCGCTTGTGGCCGGGTGAGCTTATCACGGTTGCTATCTCCGCACGCGCCATCTGTTATCGCCACGGCTGGTAGTTCGGAGGAGATCCGGCCGAAGACGCGAAGCCATCGCTAGTAGGGGGGTGCTGATATGGAAAGATACTGGACGCGACCGACATATTATTCCCGGTGCCCTTCTGGGTTTCCACGATCGGAACACCAACTCCCAATCCGACACAAACGGCAAACGACATGACAGACAAAGCACCACAAGCCGTCGACGACGAAAAGGTCGACGATATCGAAATGACAAACAAGCCCTCGGTAGACGACCTCCAAGAAGGCACCGCCGATATCGCTATAGAGTACTCGGACAAGTACTACCGCAGACTCCTATGGAAGATTGATCTCTGGCTTCTGCCGCTCATGTGGGTTTGCTATGGCACGCAGCAAACAGACAAGACATCCCTCAGTGTCCAAGCCGTCTTTGGCATCCGCGAGGACACTGGCCTTGTGGGCGAGCAGTTCAACTGGCTGAGCACCATCTTTTATCTGTCTTACATGGTGTGCGAGGCTCCAGGCAACTGGCTGATGCAGAAATGTCACACCGGCAAGTTTCTGTCAATCGTCATGGTTCTATGGGGTGTCATCGTTCTCTGCATCGCCTTTGCAAAGAACTTTGCCCATCTCATGGTGCTCCGAACGATTCAAGGAGCACTCGAGTGCACCATTTCTCCAACATTTATGCTAATCACTGGAGCGTGGTACACGTCCCAAGAGCACACCCTGCGCTCGCTCATCTGGGGAACATCTAATGCCGGAATGAACATTCTAGCTGGGCTAAGCATGTATGGCATTGGTCTACACGCTGAAAATCACCCGGGAGGTCTAGCCGCCGTCAGTAACCTACCGTCTCCCTCCTATAGAACCAAGAACTGACCTTTTTAGTGGAAAGGTATTTCCTTTTTACTCGGAGCCCTGACCATCACGTGTGGCATTCTTGTCTGGTTCATCCTGGGAACACCACGCGAGGTTCGCTGGTTGAGTGAAGAAGAAAAGCGCGCTGCCATCGCCCGAGTCGTTGCGAACCAGACAGGATCTGATCGTGAAAAGAGATCCGAGTTCAAGTGGGAGCAGGTTTGGGGTACATTCAGAGGTGAGTTGACACTCTAGGATGAGGTTCTAGAGACCAGGGTACTAATTATGATCTTTACGCAGACCCGCAAACCTACTTCTTCTTCTTCGTCACCATCATCAACGCACTGCCCAATGGTGCGAACACGACTTTCTCCAAGCTGATTTGGAAATCTTTTGGCTTTACACCTCTTGAGACACTGCTCAAAGGGTCGACTCCGTACTACTGTGTCAGCATTTGCTGGTTTTTGGTTGTCGGCTTTGTTACACTCAAGAAGCCAAATCTTCGATGTAAGTCTAGCTAAGTGTATACCTTTCCAGAGCCTGTACTGATATAGGCCTCAGTCCTCATGATGATGTTCTCTCTGGTGCCTGCATTCTCCGGGATGATGGCCCTGGCTTTTCTACCCCAGGATGGCATGAAATGGACGAGATGGGGCATGTACATCTTGCAAGTATTTGGATCACTTCCTGGACTGAGTAAGTCACTCTTCCCAATGACCGAATGCTCCACATCTAACAATTGTAGTGATCTGGACATTCTTACCATCCAACGTCGCCGGCCGAACCAAAAAGACAGTCACCGCCACAATTCTCTTCATTGCCTACTGTGTCGGCAACGCGGTCGGGGCTCAGATGTTTGTTGCTTCGGATGCGCCGAGGTACATTCGTGGCCTCACTGCCTGCGCCGTTCTCTACTGTGTCGAGTTTTGCAGCATGGCGACGTGGAGGTTCTATTGTAATCATATAGCCCTGTCTTCCACACAGTAACTAACCCGTGTGTCTAGATATCTGGGAGAACCGTCGACGTGCCAAGATGATCCAAGAGCAGGGCATAACCGAGGAAGAGAGCGAGCGGCTGGGCAAGGGAAATGCAGAAGCCGACATGACTGACCGCGAGAACATTCACTTCAAGTACAAGTATTAAGTGCTTAACATCATAGCTAGGCTTAGAGTTACTGGTAACTAAGATTCCCGAGACACTCCTTCAGCTGCTAGTTTACTTCTTCTGGAGCCTCGATGAGAGTCCAGTGGCTAGAATTAGATTGCCGTATCACAAGCTTAGCGAACTACTCCTCTAGCCCTCGACTGGCACTGTCGCTTCTCGGCCCATCCCCAACCGGTTCAATGATGAGTGTGGGAACATTGACTCGGAACCCACCACGGTCTGCCAACAGCTTTTTGTCCGCAAAGTTAAAGTCTTTGTTTCGATACTAGTACAAGGGGCCTGTGATGCCGTGGCGGTTATACTCGTCGACATAGAACGCAAACTCTTCGTCGGTTAAAATTGATGGCCGTTTCAACTCGGGAAGTCTTTCGAATATGAGGCCATCTTGTAGGGAAACCCCAAGCTCCCCATCTGCATCAGTTCCCCAAAACATGGCGATACTCTTATTTGTTATTTATTTTCGTTTTAGCTTTAAACTACCGATCTTAGGTCTTACTGTAGTACATAGTAGATCCCCCTTCCGCGCCCCGTCTTCGTCAAACACATTTACAACGCATTCATTGGTCCCTCTCATATCACCTTCCAAGGAGAGGAGGAGGGGAAAACCGGCTAACGAAACAAAACCCCTCCCCCATCCCCTTTGCCAACACCTGGACCAGGACAAGCCAGCCGCTAGGTCGTGGACACACTCTTCTATATGACCTAACATTCTCTACCGTCATTAGGATCGATTCTGGGCAGGTCAGTACTGATGTTTGTTTTGTCCATTTTTGAAATCGTACCTGAAGAACCATCCTGTCGGCTGGTGGACCCGCCCCCCATATCTTCCGCACCTGCTGATGAGCCGGTCGAACTCTGACTCACAATCTTCGTCTTTCAAGTCGAATGAGTTGGAAGGATTCAAGTTCTGCAATTCCATATCAATGTGGCCGGAGCCCCAATTGACACAAGCCGTCTTCTTTTCGTTTGGTCCAAAGGTGCCTTGGAATGCACCCTTGTTGCCGTTGTAGCCTCGGCAAGCCCGCTTGGTATGATAACGCAAGTCGTTCGGGTTCATTGTATGTCCTACCGAGTAGCAATGATACTGTGCAGAGACATTTTCAACCATTGTGGTGCCTAGAACAAACAAACTGGCAAGGATAGTGGTGGCTTTCATGGTGGGGATTGTTTTAGGGAGAATAGGTAGAGAAGATGTTGTAGCTTTCTCCAAACTGGGAGGGAAGTATAGTATTTATAGAAGTTATGAAACTCAGAATTTCTCGCTTTGCAAGCCTTCAACGAAGCGCAACTCATGTAGAGCTGAGAGACAGTCAGGCCTGGCGCAACATGCGTACTAGATCCGTACAAACGCTGCGCCGAGATCTTTTGTAGCTCCACCTACATTAAAGTTATATATTGGTGCAGGGTTGCAAATATTTAACCTTAACTTCAAGCTGAATTTGGGTATAGCACGCTTTGCTCTGTCACGACTCCGATCACATAAGAGTTGGGCCAGTGTGCAGGGGTTGCAAGCTAGATTTAGGCTAGGGGCGCGCCAAGCATTATCAAAGAAGACATACGTTTCCGTATAGAGAACAAGTAATACTTGGCGCTGCATGTACAGCACTAGTCTTGCTCGTAACTTAACTCTGATAATCAATGCCAATTGGCTCAGTTGTCCTTCGTTGCACATATGTAGTACCTGGATTCCCCTGTGGTGCACAGCCTCCGTCAGGCAGTTTCCCATTGGTGCCTTTCGACATCTTGTAAGCAAAGCCATGTCTCGCGACAGGGTTGTAAAGCTTATATTTGAGCCAATTTCAGGCGGATCGGGCCGAGCATTACGGAATACGACGTGATTTCTATATAGATCCACGAGCAATCCCTGGCGGTGCGTGCACAGCGCTGATCTATCTACCTAAACACGAGTCATCTCCCGCTGGAGGATTGTAGGAGGTTGATCTTTAAGCTAATCCTAGAATGATCGCTCTGCGGATCTCGCCGCGGATCTCGCCATGGATTACAGAATAATACATCATCTTCATGCGGAGCCACGACCAATGCCTGGCGCTACATAAGGACACGACACCGATCGATCTATCAGAGGCCGAAAGAATGTAGCGGATGTAGCGGAACTTCCCGACTTCAAGTAGGAGCACGACGCCCCGACGTAGTAACTCTTTTCACCGATCAACCTACCGCAGTTGGTTCTTTCGTCCAGCCCACTGGCATTTCTGGCATGATGAGTGCCCCAAGGCCACAAAGTCTGTTTACGGCTGAGTATGTCATTCCAACAATATGGGGTTGGAGAGAAGGTGATCGAATGGGCTGATACCACGCCGCCGATGGAAGCAGTTCTGTAAGTTCAGTCAGGCACAGTCTCAAGGTAGTCATTTTTTTGCCAAGCGTAGAATGCTCATTTTTGATTGACGGTTAGGAGCAGGCGTGCAAAACTCGACATCTGAGTGTGAGATGCTTCACCACCCATTGAAACCCAATGACCCTGAAAGTCAATGGCTTGGGATTTCAGGGATTGAGGAACAATTTCATCCGGGAAATGTTCAAGAAACCCCTTGCTCAATGCCATGATCATTTTGATGGGGGCAGCATCAAGTATTTCGGCTACTCTTGACTATCGTTAGTGATAAATGGATAATAAACATGTCAAACTCACGCTCCCATGAGGATTACACTAACGTGGATCGACCGATCTGGCTTGGAAAGATTTATAGTATCAGGCATCGCGATAAGCCTTTCTAGGCGTCAAAGAAAGCAGTCTGGAATTGAGAGAAGCCTTCCAAGATTGGCCTGCAAAGTTTAACTATTTGATTGGAGATATCTTCCGAGTTGGCTCAGATCTAAATCTAATTAACAGTGGATCTCACTCAACTGAGACCGCAGCGGGGATTCTCAATAACCGAGCTGCCGTTCAATGTGGTCAGGGGCAAACAAGCTAAAGCAAATAAGGCAAGGGTAAAGGTGTGCCTTCTCGTGGTATGATCATGGCTTGGAAACACAGGTGGACTGTGAAGCTGGTTTTGGGTACTAGTGGTGGTTTTGCCACCGACAGGACGTCGAAGGCATTGTGCTTGGCGCTGCTACCGCAGCAAACCTGGGTTTAGGCCAGCCATGCTGCGTTACAGTTCCAACAAGAGGTGATCAATGTCGAAACTGGTCGAGTCATCTTGGCAGATGGTACAGTCCACACCGCAGATCTCATCATCGTCAAGTATTGCCATATGTCTTTGTCTCTGCTTGTCCAGGCCACTAATAACAGCCATCTACCATAGACGCGGATGGAGAATTACGTCAAAAGTCGTAAAGCAGATCTTAATCTTGTATATCATCTATTTGATATACAAACAAGCCCATCTTTTAAGCCGTTGTGCCCGTCTCCTCACCAAGGGAGACCCAACTCGGAATTTCGCAAACCCGACGGTATCCAGACCGCACTATACGGGACTCCGAGAATGCCGAGCCCCGAGGAGATTCACCGTTGAATGAGCCGCAATACCCCTGACTTCCACGGGTTTCGGAAAATGCCCATCTGCGAAGTCTGGATTGGATGCGATCCAAAGATAGACCCTTAGAAATGTCCGGATCACACCATCTCCGGCCCACCACTACACGAGCGACGGGTATGTAAAGTTTCATCCACCAGCATCTGCGCGACAGAATCTCAACACACTCTCTAAAACCATCAGCATCAACAGACATATCGAAAAGATGCCCGTCTCCCCGGAAGCTCTTACATTGACCCTCTCGGGGTTCATGAGCGGTAGGTCAATTAACACCATCCTTTTGTCTGCCGAATCACTGATGTAAAGGCAGGCTATTACTTTAGTGGCTCCTACGTGTTTATACCCGCAGTTGTCAAGGCGCCGTCGCCCCTCGTTGCTCAGCAATGGAAGCGTGCCTGGGATGTTGGACGCTACGTCGGCAAGATCATTGTCAGCGGAACTGCCGCAAGCTTTGCCTATCTCGCGTACAAGGAGCCCATCAAGACGGGCAATACCCGGTTCCAGCTCTTTTGCACAGCCGCAGCCGTCATAGGAGCCATTGTGCCCCTCACTGTTATTTCGTCGTACCCATTCAATGAGGCCATAAACGATCGGCTGGGAGAGATCAATGGTACCGCCAAAAAGTCTGAGGGGGCAAAGGATCTCAAGGAGCTTGTTGTCGAATGGGGAAATATCGACTACTACCGCACGTTGCTTGCGTTTACAGGAACGATTGTCGGCGTGAGCGCATTTCTAGTCTAAAATGAACCAGAGAGGTACTAATGGCTGCTGTATGGCGACCATTAATGCCGCGACAGGGCTCGATTTTAACCGTCCAAATGAGAAGTGTTGTATCTGCTATAGGTGCTTCAAGCTTTAACAACACCGTTTACATTTTTTTTTAGATTTATTAGAATTGTCCACATGACCTCTAAATACCTCTCTCACCAAGTCCTGCTGCTTCCCTTCTATGCTCTTGGCTACTCGGCTTACACCTTGTGACCACTGAATACCTCACCAATTTTGACGAGCTCATCCCAACGCTTATCCTTCTGAATCTCGATCGTTGCTTGTGGCGTGACCACTTTCATATCCTGCAGAGTCTTGGTACCGAACTCGTATGTCTCGTCATCGTTCACAAAAGCCACCAGGATCTTGATCCAGTCGAGCATCAGTTCTTTCTCTTTGGGCGTGGGTCCGTATTGTATAGAGAAACTATCCAGTTAGCCGAGTGATATCACGAGGACCGAGCTACTCACTTCCAAAAAGGTTTGTCCATCGCGTGTGCCACCCCAAATGACATGGGCGCTACTGTCTCGTCAATGAATGAGAAGCGATAGGCGACCTGATAGCGCCATATATCCCGGATGTCAACTCCATTTGCTTCCAAGTGCTTCACCAGTGCTCTTGATGGCGCCCGGACTTGGCCATCAGAAATAATGTTGCCTAGGGCTTGGTTAACAAAGTTTTCAAATGTGACTATAAGTCGAATTGCGTCCTACCGAATGTTTTCTTCCAAAGATCCAAGTCTGGAGATGTTGGTAGGTCATAGCAACTGATTGCTCTTTCTGTAACCTCCGGTGCATAATAGTTCATGACCTGGAGCTTCAGCGCCTCAATAGTTGGTTCTGTTGGGCTGTTGTAACTGGAATACAGTGTCTCCTCATTAGCCACTTCTCCGATGAGAAGTTTATAATTCCTGGTCTTGAACTCGTCGGCAAATCCCTTGCTCTGGAGATACTCCGTCATTGCCGAGTGAAAGAAGAGATCATCCGTGACCGGGCGGAAAGTGTGATGCTTCAGCTTGGGAATAGCTTCAAGCAGGTCTTGAGCACTGAGTTTCCGTAGAGACTCGAGCTTCTTGTCTCCAGACCAGCTCTCATCAACCTTAAAGTATGCACACAACTCGTCAAACTGGACCTGGATATCCTCCAAGGACTTTGGCTGCGCTGGAATCGCATTCGAGTCCATAAAGGCACGTCGGTACAGCGATGTCTTGGGTCCTGGCTTGCGGAAATCATGTAGCATCTGAGCTTCAACACTGTAAGCGCCAGCACTTCGCCCAGCAAGGGTGATGTTATCGGGGTCGCCTCCGAACAAGGAGATGTTTTCCTTGACCCATTCGGCGGCCACTCGTTGATCCCAGAGACCAAAGTTGCCCCCCGAGGTACCTTGACTCTCTGCCATCAGTTCACGGCCCGCAAGGAAGCCAAAGATGTTTAGACGATAACCGATTGACACAACTATAGCATTCAACCCGCCGGTTGAGATTAACTCGGTCGGGTCCATGCCGGAGTCTTGCGATGGCTCGCCCATTTGGAACCATCCACCGTGAATCCATAGCATGACTGGCCACTTGGACTTTCTCTCATCGCCGACTGGCGTCCATATGTTAACAATGAGGCAGTCTTCGCTGTACTGTCCGAACCCTCCTTCGGGTTTCACGACATTCCACGCGTTCTGAGGACAGATGGGCTTGAACTTGGTTGCATCAAGTGGCTTGTCTGCTCCCTCTCCATAGGTGTAGCCAGCCGGAAGTGGTCTCGGCCTTCGCCACCGATTCTCGCCCGTTGGCGGGAGTGCGTATGGGATACCAGCATATCGGCGAGCCTTTTCGTCAAACTGAAGACCGCGGATCGCGCCCTTGTCGCCCAGACCGAGGTCGTAAGGCTTCTGATCGTACGAGATGGTGTTTCCCATTGTGATTGGATTGCTCGAAGAAGTGTAGTTTGAGCTTCAGTTGAAGATTCAAGACTCTCCGCGGTCGGCCGTCAACGTCGTCATCTGATTGTCAGCGTTTCACCCCGCAGCACCTGGCCGGAGATCCGTCCGGGGGTGCCGGTCCACTCATTGTGGGTCTGGCCTCCGACGCCGGATCTCCGGCCGAATTGACTTGATGTTATCAGTCGATGAATGGGGTTTAAATCCTGTCTGGGGGGTTTCAATCCCAGTCAGTTCTTAATTTTGGAGGAAAAGACAAGGGGTTAAGCAGCGACAACATACACAAGCAACATGGGCAGCCTCGATCAAAAGCTGGGTCCCGTAGACCTCTCCCACCACATCAACGCAAAGAGCAAGGCTCGTCATCCGTCGCCTCTAAAAGATATCATCAAGTTTATGAACTATGATGGCATGATCAGTTTAGCTGGAGGTAAGTTTACCGAGGCTTACCTGAACCAGGCTAACAGTTACAAGGGCTTCCTCACCCGTCTCTGTTTCCACTTGAAAGAGCCCAATTCGACACTCTTGCCCCTTCAGCCTCCCTGTCAGACGATGCCAGGGGTAGAGATCTACTGAGCCTCAATCTTGGCCGTGGTTCGTCTCCGGGAAACTTGGATCTCACGCAGTTTCTACAGTATGGTATGAGAATGGAGCCTTCCATGCACACTTGGTAGCTGACATTCGAGTCTAGGGTCCGGAGCTGGCAACCGAGAGCTTATCCAACTCGCAAGAGAACTAACTAACAGAGTTCATTCTCCACCATGTGAATATGAATGTCTCTTGCATCCAGGAAATACCAACGCCTGGTCCAAGGTTGTCGGTCTGCTATGCGAGGACGACGACTATGTCATTGTCGAAGAGTTCACATATCCCTCCGCACAGGCGCTCTGGATTCCTCTAGGTATAAAGGCGGCTCCTGTGCCAGCTGACGCAGAAGGTATCTTGGCAACCAATCTACGAGAAATGCTAGCGAGCTGGGACGAGGCGGCCAGGGGAAGGAGACGGCCCCATGTGTAAGCGTCCATCTATTCTCTTCGAACCCAGTAGAACTTATCGACACCACAGCCTCTATCTCGTTTCAGTAGGGTCTAATCCAACGGGTATCACCATTTCAGCCCAGAGACGGAAAGAAATCTATGCAGTCTGCGTAGAATTTGGTAATACCTCAAACCTTCTCTTGGATCACGCATTCTGACCCAAGGCAGACTTGGTGATTGTTGAAGATGATCCATATTATTTCCTACAATATCCGAGATATGCGCCCAAGACTGAAGAACCAACTTTCGAGCCCAAGACGACCACCGAGTTCCTCCAGTCATTAACCCCATCCTTCCTCTCAATGGACTCCCAAGGCCGGGTCATCCGCCTCGAGTCCTTCTCCAAAACGCTATTCCCCGGTCTCCGGCTCGGATACTTCGTTGCGAATCCTTTGTTTACTGAGCGACTCCTCCGAGCGACCGAGGTGGAAACCCAGGATCCTGCAGGGCTCAGTCAAGCATTTACTCTCGCTCTCTTCCAACAATGGGGTCATGACGGGTACCTGACGTGGCTACAACGCCTCCAATTTCAGTACCAGACCAGGCGAGACTGGCTGATATCCGCGTTCCACGAGCAATTTACGGTTGTCCCAGCTGCCAAGTCGCCAGTGCCAACCGCACAAGGGTACGTGGCATGCGTGCGAGAAAAAGCCACTTCCAAGCTATGCCCCGTCTTTAGTTTCGTAGACCCCGAAGCTGGCATGTTTGTCTGGTCAAAGTTTTACTTTGAAGGAGTCTCTCGTTTTACAGAGCTAGAGGTCCAGTCGCTGGATGATCCGGAGCAATCATTCGCCCAAGAAATATGGCAAGCTATGGCTGCGGAGCTAGTTCTTTTGACGCCAGGGTCTTATTACCACGCGTGGCAAGGGGCCGACAAGGTGACGACTAAAGCTCGAGGGGCAGATCCGCGATCCGCATACTTTCGGTTTTCATTCGCAACTCCTACTGCAAGTAAAAGTGATCCACACATGAAACTACAACACTAACACAAACACAGAAAGATCAGATATACGAGGGCGTGAAGCGTGTAAGGAAAGTGGTGGGCCAATATTGGGAGTAGAGGGCCTACCTGCCTTGCAAGCAGCCCAGTTATCTCTATCTTAGGCCAAATCACTTAATCTAGAAGGATATCTGCATCCAGGAGTTATCTGATAAATTAAATGGTGTTTCGAAAGGTTACCTAAGCCGTTTGTATCCTACAATTGCAAGCAGAGAGATTAAAGAGTACCCCAAAAGTTAGTAAACCCAGCTCCTGAAGGGTCCAGATTCAACAGATCAGGTGTGGGCATGTGAAGCATTGTAGATGCCTGCGGATCCAAATCGAATAAAGAGGCCTGGCGGTTGGCTTCAAAGATCTTCATCGTCTGTTCGATAATGGCCCGGCCCCTAGATGCCCCAGACCAAGTAACTTCCAGGTCTTGCAAGAATCGAACGCATTTCTCTACATCGGGGTCAGGATTTACTGAAGAGTCGTCTTTCATCCATAATCTGATATCACAATTAGTTCATGTCATTATGTTGGGCGAGGGCATCCTACAAAGCCAGACCAGAGATTGTAAGGCAATGGACGGACAGGGCCAGGTAATGTGACGGAGGAACAACGTCTCGCACAAGCTCCGCTGCGTTGATGCAGCTGCGAGCGGCGCTGATACAATTCTTTCGCGTGTTAAGTTCGTTAAATGGGTCTTTTCTGTTGGAAAATGTTCTACACTTGTGGTCAGTTGGGGCACGGTTGTCTAGGTGGTAGAACATCCTACCGATACAGATTCACGAGTGACCCCGCGTGGATGACGAATACAATAACACACATGGTCAAATTGGGCCCGCGGTCCAGATTACTATAGAAATCATTAGTAAGGGTCCTGGCTAATAACATATAACAGAGGCATACTTGGCAGAAAAACGAATGTCATCCGGTAGACTAGTTAGCCAATGCTCTAAAGCTTCCTCTATCCGCTTCGCTAGTTTAGCCATTCGTCTTTGGCCTTCTGTTGTACCTAGAGATGCTATCTGCGATGGTGCCTGGAGGCTTTGGATCCTCCCAAATATCTGGCATAGACGAGCAAAAGCCAGAAATCCTGACAGGGGCAACGCTGAGGTCGGTCGCTCGTCGGAGATCACCGGTTGACTAGAGGCAGCCTCTAGCTCCTCATCAGCAACAGGCAAAGGCAAGGCACAACAGCAATCGCTGTCATTGGCTGCCATTGGTCTTCCAAGGCAGATCGATGTGACTCTGGGTAGTGGTTAGGCAAGTTCACGAAAGAGCCAAGGTAGAATACCTATCGAGGCAATAAACACTCCACCATATCCGTCGAGAGATTTCTGCTTCTAGAGAAGCTGTCCCCGAACCTTTATCTGGATCATCAGACGCGGATGTCTATTCCAAGTGAGTGTGATTCCTGCAAGAGGAAGCAAAAGACCTACAAGTTTGCTCATATGCATCCCTAGGTCTTGAGCAGCTCGGACTGCCTGTCCCGCAAAGTGCCAACTTGAGGACAAGGTGTTCCATCCGGAACAGCACATAGACATGAGTGCTAAACTCTGCGTTCGCTCTATGTTTGCCTGGCCAGTCGTAGAGAAGTGCAATAGCAGAGCCTTCTCATAGAACTCAATCCCAGAAAATGTCGAAAGGTTCCCATCCGATACGATTAGGCTGGATGCACATGCGCAAACGGCAAAGAATACGGAAAGGAATCCTCTGTCCCTGGTTGTCTCCTTTCGAATTGTATACAAGCGTCGATATGACTCCATAAAGTGAGGCTTGTATAACACTGGAAACGTATAGTGAAATTGGTCAAAGTATAAACCGACCAGCATATCAGCAACGTATCGAGGCGGTAAGCTCAAATCGTCGGGCTTTGGCAGATATGGCAACTCTCGCCATTTGAGACCGTGGACAAATAGTGGAATCTCAAGTGAGAGCTTTCCGCCCTTCTGGATAGCTCCAGTCTGTCTCTCCAAAGCAAAGGCTGGCGATTCGGAATCTTCGGACTGAGGAGGAGTAAGGCTCTGGATTACCTGCACGAGCAGTTCATTGCTTGCTCCTCCGATAAACCTTGCTGTATGTTAATGGCGGTCTCGGGGTATTCATTAGGTCAATCTTACCTCAAGCTTCCATACGAATCAGGTACCAGAGAACCAAACGTTCCCAGGGTTGGGTCATAGTCAACACTTACATCAGGAGATTCGTCCAACATTTCTTCTTCAATCACTACTTCAGCGCCCTGCAAATCCTGTCCATCATCAAATATCTCGAGTTCCGTTGAGAAAGCACACCCAGGCTCGGACAGGGCACTCGCTGCAAACTCCGTATGAGACTGTTGAGATGAGGATGCCGAGTCCAACGGCTCCAGGATTGACTGTAGATCTTGGGAGACCTCTTCCAGTACTGTAGTAGCAGACCCTCGCGGTGAAGGAATTATCTCAGTCGGCAACTTCTCAATGGCCAAGGTAAGTTGACTCGTCACGGCCTCCAACCTCTGGCATAGAGTATCCAGCTGCTGAAACCGAGCTTCGAACATCATGGCATAACTAATAGTTATCAGAAGATAGATTCTTAAAATCGTTCGCGTGTCACGTACTTGCGGCTACTAGATGCATTGTCATTGCTGCCGGGGTATTCACACATGAGATCCCGCGAGCAGCAGTTGTGACAGGGAATGTTGCCGTCACATTTTATCTTATTTGATTCAATATCAACTGCCCATTTACGTCAGAGGAAGAAGTTCTAGCCCCAATACTCACCTTCTTGCGCCGACAAGTGACGCATGCTTGCCAAACACGGGGTGCTACGCCGTCTGCTGATTCTTTACTCATAGTTCCGCTTGATTAATGCGAGGTAGAAAGGTTTGCGCATTGGGATGTTCAAACGCGATACTCGAGAATAATTACGAAAGTCGCGTCAAAACAGCTTTTCGCGTTATCAGCAGATAGCTGAACCAGCCCGAATAACGTTGGCTCCATTCGGAGTTACTTCTGTACACCGAATGCGGAGAAACATCGACTAACAAGCGACCAGGCGTGCTAGCCCATCTCGCCTATTCCATCCTATCTATGGACGGTTGATAAGAGGCTGGCGGATAATGCCCTGGAACTTAGCCGACCCTGGCAACGTTGGGGTTATCCGACATCGGCCAAGGCGTTCCGCTGGGTTCCTAGCAGTACATATAGCGAGGGCATGTCTAAGACGATTATCGCCGCTAAAATGGATTACGGCGTCTTTGGATTTTGTTTTGAGAGACGCGGGATTAAGTATTGAGAACGATCGGCGTCGGCAGAGATAACGAATTCGTAGGAACCCACCTCCGGCCCGAGCTCCGAGCTCCGGCCGGCGGATACGGGGACGGAATAGGCCGAGAGGAGGATAGTTGCTATGAATATAGAGCAAATTAAAAGGATAAGAAATATGTCTATTCAGATGTAATCTTATCAATCCATTGCATTCTATCTGCCCACCAACCATGTCGAACCAAATAGCTTCCCCCGTCGTCGATGCATCGGGCAAGACACGTCTCAGACAGTCCCTAGAGCAAGCCAAGGATCGCAAGGGTCCAAGTCTAGGTCAATGGCTCGCCTTGCCTGGCTACACCCTCGCAAGGACTATTGCACCTCTCGGAGAAGATGTTGGTGTCCTCAGTCGTCTCTCACAACTCAGACTAAACTCTCTAGTGGGTGCTCATCGACTGTGAGCACGGCAACATCGATGACCACAATATGTACCTTCAAATCGGGGCAATCTCATCAAGCGGCGTATCGCCAATTGTCAGAGTCCCTGCTAGCGAGCCGTGGATGATAAAGCGCGCTCTTGATGCTGGCGCCCACGCGATCATGGTGCCCATGTGCGAGACCAAAGAACAAGCCGAGCAGATAGTCCAGTCCTCCAAGTATCCCTCACAATACTATCCGGACGCGTTCCGAGGCACAGGTGCCATGTTTGCCCCAGCAGCCTTCAATCTCTCAGGAAGAGACTATCTACTAAAGGCAAACGACAACGTCATGATATGTGTACAGATTGAGTCTCGGAAAGCTGTGGAGAACGTAGAGGAGATTGCGAGCGTGGAAGGGATTGGTGAGTTTCCATTAAACCACAACTTTATGAATCTTATCGGTAACAGCTCCTCCACTCAGACATGCTCTTCATCGGACCCAACGACCTGGCTTCCTCATTAGGGTACGTCGCCTTTGATCACGCCACAATACCAGAAGTCCAAGAAGCCACCCAAAAGATTCTTGACGCAACATTGGCGGCTGGGAAGTACGCAGGGCATTTTGCTCTCAACGCAGACACGGGTGAGTGGAATTCTCATCATTTACCATCCCACTGGGTGTGAAACATCTGCTGATTGTTTGGGCCAGCTGCTCAAAAATATAAGCAAGGTTTTCACTTTGTCAACTGCGGCGCTGATATTGTTGCCTTGACGACCTCGATGTCTAACGACATACAACGTGTGAAAGAACTAACACAGCAAACAGAGGGGATTAATGCTCAGGGCGCTGATAAGAATGGGCTGGTAGGGGATACCAAGGTCAATGATACACAAAGAATAAAACTATATTAAATAGATATCAACCCCCAAAAGCTGGTATGGTGAATTAGGGCTATGGATTTATAATCAATCTATGGGCAGGTTACGGAAATGGTCAGCATTCACACTCTAAAGCAAACCCGCGATGGTTTCTGGGTTTACATAGAGCCTACACGTTGCTTTATTCCAAAGTAGTATCTATCAACATCCTCATTTCAGCAGACTCTTTGAACAATGGTCACAGCTCTGTGGCGCTCAACATGGACGTTGAATAAAACTGTAATAAATACTCGCTCAAGCACTACACGTGGCAATTTGTTGAGTGATCCATTCAGGCCTGAACCTGATTCCACTCCTGCCCGTTACTCTCGAAAGTGAATGTCCAAACCATCCAGTTTTTCTCGCCGCCCTCGTCGCCTGTCTCGCTCTAATATTCAGAATCATCACAAATCAGGGAAAAGCTATAAGCCTCCTCCTCATCCTCATCCTCCTCCTCACCGTCAGCACTCATAGCCTCATCGGGCTCTTCTGTGCCTTCATTGTTTCCTGCCAGGGGAGCATCCATGTGCCCTGTCATCTTGCTGTTTCCAACAGACCACATCTCCTCGTCTCCCAGACCCCAGTCGGACAATCTCTTGGGTCTGTGAAGCCAAGGAATCTCGGCCGAATCCCACCTCCTACGCTTGTACAAGGGGAGATAGCTACAAGCAATCAAGTACTCCCCCTCGTAGGCTCCCTGGACGCCGACATCACGCGTGCGCAGATAGTCGGCGCCAAACCCAAACTCGGTAGGTTCAGCGGCTGGGCCGGTGCTCACCTCGAATCCGGCCGCGGTTCTCCTGGAGTTTTCTTTGTTCTTGCTCAAGTCACTGCAGGTGATGAAGCCGACGATGACACCAAGTGTACGATCTTCCTGCTGCTTCAAAAGGCTCAACACTTGCTCTTGATACTGGGCCCTGGTAGCTTCCTGTTTTGCTTTGCGGCTCTCTTCCTCAGAAACCGTGACAGGAGAAGCCCAGGCGGCCCCCAACGGATTAAGCATACCCAAAAGACCGAAAACACCGCTGTTAGAGGTCGCATTGGAGGTAGCATCAGCTGCTAGGACATCCGCGGCAGCTTGATTGCCCTGCTTAGCTCGGTTGGCACCGCCAGGCAGTGGCGCCCCCAGAAGGGATTCGATCTTGGTGGGGGCATTCTCCATGTTGATACGACGAAAGTGTGCAGCCGCCAGGTCGATCTGTTCAGAGCCACCCTTCTCAAGGCAAACTCTCACAGCACGCTCTAGCTTGGCGATGGCCTTGTCGCACCCTGTATTTTTCTCGACTTTCCTGAAGTCGGTGCAAATAACTGGGAGACGGGGGTAGAGGTCGTCAACTCCGTCTCGAGGCCGGAGGGGGTCGTGAGGCCTATACCGCCCGCCAGTTGGGTCGGAGGGGTTTTCTACGACGAGCCCCAGGAGACGGTTGAGAAGGTGGTCATCAACAGCCACGGGCTGTTCCAGGAGGAAGTATGGCTTCACGTCTGCCCCATGCTTCATCTTTGCTGGTACCAATGTCGTTTTTGGGTTGTTTGGTTTTGTTTGAAAAGTCAGGAAAATTGGGGGACGATTGATGATACCGTAGCTTGTCTAAGTCGGACTGAAGCCCAACTTTATGCTTTTACACACGGGAACTCGGCTTCTTCCAGCTTATTATCCGAGATTGCCGCTCCAACTGTCAGTGACGAGTCAAAACTGGAAATCACCTGTCTTTCAGCTGCAGACCATTTGCATATTCACCAGACGCCTCATGCCGGCGGTAAGCCCTGGTCACCTAGGGGCGGACACGGGTGGCCAGGTACGAGTCGAAGAGTTGCGTCCGGATGCGGCAGATTCGAGACCTGAATTGGGCTGGCGGGAAGTATCATACTTGGGGGTGGCGCTTCTTCTAGGAACGCTGGCTGTATTTCCATGCTGCCGAATTGCCGACATTAACAAGTCGATTATTATATATCACTTTCTCTTATCTGAGGCAGAGAGGTTAACCTCCACACCAAGGAACACAATTTTATACAACAGCACTACTCAAACCCAATACCTCATTACACCAAAATCGCGCCATCATCATCACGACAATGCGTGCCACCAAGATCGACATCCGCGTCATTTCTAGCCTGAAGAAATCGGAAACCGGTCACCGCAGATGGCGCGTCGCGATCAAACAAACAGCAGTCAAAGGAACCTCGCCGGACGAGGTCAAGGTGGTACGTGACGAAAAGGCTGAGCTCGAAGATCCCTTTTCCATCAAAGAATATGAAGACTACGATATGTCGATAGGAAGAATTTCCCAACCTGCCAAAACAGACCTTGGCAAAAGTTCTAGTCTCAATGCTTCAGTCAGTGGTGGGCCGAGTTTGTCCCACAGCGATTCTCCTGATCGGAACCTCGATATGTACAAGCAAAAGCTTCACCAACTTCTACGCCTTGATGAGGTGCCGCAAAAAGGTGGCATCGTCAAAATATCCATAGGTGAAGATCTCTGCCCAGCGGACTTTGGGAGCGATGACTTTTATAGCATCCATGGGCTGCTTTGGGAGATCCTTGAGAAGTACAACGAAGGCGGAATAATCGTGACGCGATGGATCACGGGCATCGGCAACCCCAAATATCTTCCCGCTGGTTTCTACTCAGTATCTGCGCCTATACGTCTGCTATTGGTTGTTTCACGGAGCCTTCAACAACATACAGACTCGACTTTCTACGACGTCCAGAGTGTTGTCTACGATACATTATACGCCATAGCCAAGTTTCTTCGCCTCCACAACCACCGCAATCGCCTCTCGATTGACATTGTGCGACCAGGGACGCTCGCTGAGCTCGAGGTATACCTGAGAGGTGGTAAAACCTATGATATGGTGCACATCGATGCCCATGGCTCTGTGAAAAAGTCAGCAAACACGTTGACATTCTCTCCCAATCCGAGAAATTACTAATACTTTGTATTGCAGAGACGGCACGCCCCAACTCCTCTTTGCGAAACCAGGCTGCTTTCCCGGACGCAAATCAAGAAGGCTCAAGTCAGAGAGACAGCACTTCAACCCCAAGATGTTCGACTACGTCCCAGCAAGCGATGTCGCTAAACTATTAAACGAGTGCAACATTACTGTAGCTGTGTTTAGCTCCTGTCAGTCTGCATACACCCAACGCAAAACCCTGAGCAGCAGTATGTGCCACGTATTTGCGGGCTACGGAATTTGCGCCATCACGGGGATGAATTTCACTGTCCTATCAAAGACAGCCGAAGCCTACTATGCCGGTTTCTACTCTTCGTTAGTGTTGCACGGTCACAGCTTTCGGAGCGCTGCCATCCACGGCCGGGACAAGGCTTGGGAGCAAAAGGCACGTGGACCGGGGACAGGTGAAGACAAGACTTGGCCCACGGTGGCTACTTACTTTTCGGCAAACAGCCTCGACAAGACGAATAGCATCCCAAGACTAGGTGATCACAGCTTCACCAACGACAGCAGTCTTCCCATTCTTGGTTTGAGAACCGCACCCGAGAGCTCGGGCTTACTGGCGCGGCTCTGTACCCCCCTTCTCTTCGTCTTGGGCTTTAGGTGCCTCCTGCTTCCCATCTCAACCATTCCGGCCCCAGTCTTGATAGCTCTTACACTCCTCATTACCTGCGCCTGGTGGACAAGGGCTGGCAACCGAGCACCCCCACCTATCGATTTCATCGCCTTCGAGGAGGATCCAGAGAACCAGAGGATGAAGCACTCGGTCGGTTTGATGGCATTTGAGGATCGACTCAAGTGTCTGAAGCAGCTCTTTGTCCAAATCGACGAGGTGACCGACCGCAAGCAGGAGGAGGAACGCATATATGCTCTAAAGGATCAGTGGCTGACGACCAATTTCACCGACATTGTCCAGATTGTTCCCGCTTCAGATTTTCGATCTTCTTGGCTGTGCCTGATGATGTACGAGTGTTTTCGTTGTCTGAGCGGCTGGTGGACAGAATATGACAACTCAGCGCGCGCTGTGCTAATCATCACCGGACTGGAGGATATTGTAACAAGGGGAAAACCACTCGACATGAACACTATCAATCGGATGGACAGCTACATTCGACGTATGAAGGCCCGTCACCCCTCCAACCTTTGGCTGGTCCTTGTGAGCCATGAGAACATCAATTGGCAGGGTCTTATGTTGAGCCGTGAGGAGTATCCATGGTTTGCTGCCCAGCGTTTTCGTTCTCGGCCGGGATTTATTACATTTAGGGATTCGAGCAACCATAGTTCTCCATGAATCTATCAGAGACGAGCATGACGAAAGTCTTGAACTATTGCGGTAGGGGCTTAGAGAAGAAGGAGTCGAAGATTTTTATCGAGTCTTCTTTTGTCCTATTCCAATACGAAAAGCTAGTAGTATTTTTATTACGCGCGGATGTCGTTGTGCATCTTTGACGACCAACCGCCACAAGTCCAAGCAGGCTTACTTTGTCAAGTGGGCCGCCGATGAAATCGCTTTGGCGGCCAAGACAGTGATACATACGACCCTGTAGATGGCATAAGAGAGGTCAAACTTGGTGGTGCAAAGAGCATAAAACTAGATTAAATATATTGCAAAAGTAGGCCAAGGATCCGTAATCGACGTCTGAAGTGAATGAGCTGCGAGTTATTCCCGAGACGCCGAGGTTTCTGGTTCAGACTAACTATAAAAGGGCTAGTGCCCTCCAAAACCCCGAGGCTTCTCGAGGAATCTCATCTCAAGTCGCCGACTTTGACCATCTCTCCTCAACACACATTACCATGAGCGACGATACAGCCACGCCCAATATTCGCCGCATCCGCGTCGCGTGCAAGGCCTGTAATGCCCGCCGAGTAAAATGTGATGCTTCAGATGGACAGCCCTGCTGGCATTGCCGCACGCGTCACACGCCTTGCGAGCTGATAGAGTCAAAACGGGGCAAGTGAGTTGTCCCATCTGTTGTTTGATTCATGCTGACGGTACAGATATCCTCGACGCGGTCGTGCCGAGCGACGCATCTCCCGCCGGTTACAAGGATCCCGAGACCCGTCAATAGGCGTGGCACAGGCGTCACTGGAAGACATCACACCAGACACAAACAGCCCAGATGTCTCTTGCCAGACCAATAACACTCGTGAAACTATCGCAGAGGAGAGTCAAGTGCTCCCGGCGACCGATCAGCCAAATCCTCGCCAGTCCAGCCAGGACAACATCCGCTCGTACTACCTCGGCGACTCGAGCAGCTTCTCCTACATCATTGAGATGATATGCAGCCCAAGGAGCGGCGTTACAGAGCCCGTCAAAGTGCATTATCCAATCCCGGCTTCCATTGCAGATCGCACGATCCCCTTCGGGAGGCTTCAGGCACGGCCAGCCACTCTGGAGGAAGCCCTTACCTTCCCAGCACAGCATGTAGCTGATCGATTGGTCTATGAGTTCTTCAAACTCGTTCACCCTACCTTTCCTGTCCTAAATCGACGCTCCTTTACCCAGCTGTACCGTCAGGGAAAAGTCTCGCCGATTGTTCTCCAGACTGTGTTTCTCTTGGGTGTCACTGTCTGCGGTGATGATCTACTCAGAGAGGCTGGATTCAACGACCGGGTTACGGCAAGGAGGACGCACTATCTCCGTGCAAAAACCCTGTACGATATCGACTACGAGACCGATCGCACCGACCTTGCCTCTGCCCTCATGCTTCTCAGCTTTTGGTGGAACAGCCCCGATGACCAAAAGGACTCATGGTACTGGTTGGGATGTGCTACAAGTTACGCACAGTCTTTAGGAATGCATCGTTCGTAAGTTCAACGCGTCTTCAGAGCTGTTTCCTGATCTGACAAAATTTAGCTCTACCTATTCGGTCTTGGATCAAGAGACAAGGTCTCTATGGAAGAGAATCTGGTGGTCCGTATTTGTATGTCTATGTGGCCTTTCCTCTTCATCTACTGACCTTGAAGATCCGCGACCGACACACCGCAGCATGCTTTGGCCGGCCGTGCCGCGTTCGGGACGAGGATTGCGATGTCGAGCCGATGACCGAACAAGACTTGACCTTTGACCAAGGCTTTGACGAGACACTTGTACCAACTCAAAAGGACTACCACGTGTCTTATTTTCTCGAGATGGCGAAATTGTCAGAAATACGTAAGCTCGGCCTTGGTTATCCTTCCTCACTACCGTATCTAACCTCCAGTCAGTCGGAGATATCATCATTGGGGAGTTTAGCCCTCGCCGCCCAGCCTTGGAACGATACGATACGGAAAACATTGAAGAAAGGCTTGGACAATGGGAATCGCAGCTTCCAGAATACTTGCGACAGTTACCACCTGATGAGTCCCTGGGTGCGTCGTACTGGGCTAGCATGCTGCAGATAGCTCACCAGTAAGGCTCAACATGTTTCCCAGTCTGCTTTTCTAACTCTTGCGTAGAAACTATCGCATTCTCCTCTTCAGACCGAGAACCGTTGATAACGAGTCGCCAGAGGAGGCCGAGAGGGATGTCAAGGTGCGCATGGCCGCCGACTCGGTCACCCGCATGGCCGAAGATTTATTAGCGGCCGGAATCATGAGGATCAGCCAAATACATCTGTCAGTCCACCTTTCTCCGAAGATGTATCAGGTCTTCTAACTATTGTAGCACCCCTGCTGTGTTTGGGGCCCTCTCAATCCACACAATGGTCATCTGCCGAAAAGACCCCGTCCGCCGACAGCTAGCCGGGAACAAGTCACGGCAGTGCATTCTTGCACTGAGCGAACTCGCCAAGACTTGGCCGGTTGGACTCTGGACCATGAGATTCTTTGTAAACCTCATGGGAAGACTTGTCGGAAAGGGAGGCTCTGTCGTGACAGGCGGGTCGATTGTGAACTCGGGGTCTCGAGTCGCGGGCGATAGCGTTGATGATCCAAGCTCGTTGACGCACAATCCTTCAGCCCAGCCCCGGAATCATGTCCATGCTGGTCTGGGAGATGGAATGAAAGGCGGTCATGAAGGTGATGGTTTGAATAACCAGCCGCCTGCAACCACTGCAGACCAACGTGGTGGAGAGTTTGTTCCTGATCAGTTTAACAGCGACTCTTTCTGGGCCGGGTGCCTGGATGGCACGTTAGATGTTGATTTGCTTCTGCATCATGGTCTAGGCCCGCTGCTCCCTGCGCCCTTTATTGCGCCTCCGGATTCTCTAGGTCTATAGGTAGCGCTCGTTATAGCACCAAGCAAACCTATTATCAGGAATAGACGTCTTTCATAACACCGTGCAAGCTTGAGCTTTTAATGAAAACATGACAAGAACATAAGTAGCAAATAGTCTATCAATCCATGCAAACTCCTCGCCCCAGATGTACAGCGTCTATTGTCTTTTTACCTCACTATGTCTTTATACATGCTCACAAAGTATCAACGGCAAACTTGCTCTTGGCCCTCAGAGTCTTGCCGTACTTGAAGAATAGCCATGGAAACGGTGCCATGGCAAGTGTCAAGAACGCAAGCAGACTGGACGCCCATTGATACCCAAGCTTCTCGTACATCTGGATCCCAAAGAGGGGAAAGGCAGCTAGGCACAACTCTTAGCAACGGTTCGTTTTTTTTTTTTTTGTCCTTAGCACTCACCTGCAAAAGAACATCTCGCAAAGCTATTAGCAGCAAGTGCAGAAGCCGCGTACTTGGGATAGGCATCGACCTACACAAAGGTCAGCTTTCGTCGCTTCTAAATCCTCAGCAGTGGGAACAGGAACTAATACATACCAGAAAAGTGAATATTCCTGTAAATACCAGCAAGGTCCTGATTGCTGTTAGCCTGTTTTGAACCTTTACAGGCTGGGATCAATCGGAATGCCTGAAACTCACCCGCAACCAAATACGCAAGACCCTAGAATTGGTACAATCCAGTGAACGCTTGAATACGTGGTCCATGCAAACCAAAACAGGCTGGGCGGGATAATGATGGCGCCCAAGATGGCTGGAGGCAGTCGAAACTCTGGCTCGCTGCCGCCAACTTGCCCAGTCTCCTTCTCATGCTTCTTCAGCAGCCTCATGCGTATATTGGCCCAGATTGGGTTGGAGGCTGCAGCGATGAGCAATCCCACTAGTAGGCCCAGGAACGTGAGGCCAATCTGCCAGAGGTTCATGCCGTGGTTCATGCGGAACACCAGCTGGAAGGCGCCAAAGAAGAGGTACAAGATGCCGAGCAGGATAGCTGAGAAGAGGTCCAGGCAGAGACACATGGGCTCAAGGAAGAGCAGTTGAAATGGTCGGAGAAGAGACAACTTGATGGTAGTGCTGACCGACTGAGTCACCTTTTCCATGGGTGCCCAGTATCTATTGTCTCCTGTCTCTTGACGCAGCTTACGGGCCTTGGCTCGTAGTAGGATAGGATGATATGTCTCCGGCGCCAAGAATACGATAGACACCATGAGAATGGCTGACCAGATCAGCATGACGTAAAAAGTCCACCTCCAGTCGGTATAATAGTTGATAAAACCTCCGAGCAATGGACCCAATGCAGGTCCGGCAAAGGGTGCTAAAGAGACAAAACTCATGGGTTTTTGGATCTGTTCGCGCGCAAAGACGTCTCCCACAGTTCCTCCGGCGACTGAGAGGAACGTGCTGCCCGCAAACCCGGCAAAGAATCGAGCAATAACCATAGTCTCGATATTCTGGGCAACAGCGGACGGGATATTCCAGATGAGAAACAGAGCCCAAGAGACTAAGTAGATTGGCCGCCGTCCGTAATACTCGCTCAAAGGACTGGTTAATAGAGGTCCTAGGGCAATGCCCATGACAAAGGTTGAGAGACCAAGAGTCGAGATGAGCGTCGTTGTGTGGAATTCTGCATTCATTTGGGCATATGTTGCCGTGTAAATCGAGCTGTCGCATGTTCTTGTATCGCGTCAGTAGCTGAAGGCATAGCAAGGGTCTCAGTAACGGCCCAACTCACACGCAAAGACTTGATGTGCAGACAATGGTGACAATCGCCCACTTGTGCAACGACGACATGTTTCTAGGCGACATGGGGTCCTTATCGCCGTCCCAACCCACTTGAAAGCGATCGAGTTCCGAGATAGAGTCATCGTCATTGCCAACTTCGGTGTATTCCCCGCTGTCAGAAGAAGCCTGTTGCTCGTCTTGTGCCGCCTTCTCGGCAGGGATGTCGTTCTCGACTGTCATGGTTACTCTGAATTCTTGATTTGGAGTTGCGAGACAGGAGTCAAGTTGGTTCACTGGCTTCGAATTATCTAGGAGAGAATGTATGACGATGGGGAGTTATAAAGAAGCCGGGGTATTTGTAATGGCTTCTACTGGTCGGTGTTATGACCCTGGCTAGCAGCGAGGGATTCCGGAGATAACGCCTGGGAATGAGAGTCAAGAAGCCGAGGTTTCTTGCAGTGCCAAGTCTGAAGCGAAAGAAATAGCGCGAAGAAACTTGAGGCCAGCCTACTCTATTCAGTCGAGTAAATGAGACTGAAAGTGCACACTGAGACTGGATAAAGAATATTCATTTCAATTGTTTGTGAATTTGTAATTATTTAGAAGCGAATCGAACAGACGGTTTCCCTTTTTACACGTCTCCGGGCTCAAACCAAATTTGTTTGTGTTGATTCATCCATGACAGTGTGAGAAACTTCAAGACTCTAGCGAGAACGACATTTGTCACATTATGATGCGCAGACAACACGACTATAAGCGTATCACTAATTGAGATCTTTCTATAGGTCATCTATCTTATTCTGTCTAGTTTTGTTAGTCACTGCCGGCACTTTGACTGTCGAAGGAGACGATTCTCGCGATGTCATGGAGGCAATTTGTGACCCTCGAAGCCAATCAATAAGAGCCACGCCCGGTTAGCTCAATCGGTAGAGCGTGAGACTCTTACGAGTACGCGATCTCAAGGTTGCGGGTTCGACCCCCGCATCGGGCTGTTCCTATAATTCGATTGCGAGCAATTGCGAGGCTTTCTTTTTGGTCTTTTCATCTCCTGATGAGCCTCGATATCTTTCTTAATGCGCTTAAGGAGTATTCTCTTTATGTTGTCCACTTGCTCTTGAGGGAACGCAACGCCTAGGTATCCTAATAGCAGTGGTTGAGACGAAAAGCTTGTGCATAGAAGAAAAGAGCCCCCGTGACGGATGGCTGAACGAGTAGCAGGAGTCTGTCCTTTACCTTGAAAAATTTGACAAAAATGCCTTGTCATAAGAAGATCCCCATACTCTTGGTTTTACTACGTATGGGTCTTGGGCAAAATTTGTGTTTCGTTAATTTAATTTGCGGAGTCTCCGGAACCTAATTCTTTCTTGGCAGATGAAGCATGGTTGGCATGGATCATCCTCAAACACTACCTTTCTGTGAGCCCCTGGCTCGGCGGTCTGAAGCAGCCACTGCCAAGGCTTCCAGAGATGTTACTCGGCTCCCCTAGTGACTGTAGGAGTTACGCCAAGTTGTCGAACAATATTTATAGGTTGCTCACTGGTTAGAAAATGCCTATCTTCGAGTAATTGATAGTGTGTCCTACGATATAGATTTTCATGACTTGCGTAAATGTTTCCTAGTGATATGTTGATAAAAAAAAAGGCACGTTTTGACGATAGCAAGCGACAGAAATGATCCTACACCGCTTGAGCATCGTCTTGATCGTGATCAAGACGTTGGCAAAAATAGGACTGACACTAGGACGTTAATCCTGTCATAACAAAGTGGCCACCCTCTCCTGTACCAAATCGTCGATCTGCTACGCTGTGTCAGCAGTGTGGCTCAGCCGGCATCGATGCGCTGTCTAGATCGTGTTGAGAATGGGTCTTTTGTATTTGGGTAACGGCTCAGATGGTTCGTTATTGATCTGATACGTATTTCAAACCACGTTCCTCCGGCTTCGACCGCCTCTCGACAGCGCAAGATTGAGTCCGGGAGTACCGGCAGGGACGAGGGCGACTGAGATGAAGATGTGCGCGCAGTCAACAAAGCAATGAAGGCATCACAATGAGGTGTGATAGTGATGGCCCCCAATTCTCTCCACCAGGCCTTGCTCAAAATTCACGAACAAGGAAAGATTGACAGTTTCGGATGCTCGTGTTTTATTTCGGTCCCGAAGCGTGGTCAGCAAGGGCTGTCGGCATTTCCCGCCAGTGGCAAAGCAAAGGATAACACCCTTGGTACGAGTCAATCTTGGCCGTTTGTGAAAGATTGCCTGACTCTTGCGGCTGGCTTTGGGACTTTGGTTTATTTAGCAAATTATGCTTTATTGGCGGAAATGATGCTTGAAACGATGCTTGTCCAGATACGGAACTCCGTCCGGGGTATCACCAGTCTGGGGAACCCGCCAAGGATTAGAGTCCCCCACAGACGGAAACGTGTTACCCGGGGACATGGTAGCTCGTGGCACACGACACCGCTTATTTCGCTTAAGCTTTTGGGGTTAGAAGAACTTTGTGCAACCAGCCACTTTGATAGGTTGCGTCGTACGGGCCGGATGCCAGGGAGTCGGACCCGGGCATTTGATCTACATGTCTTCGGACATTACTTCAGAAAAGAGGCTATTCCGGCTTACATCGACAGGGTCAAGCGAGAAGGCGCAGTTGGTGTCCTATGCCCAGGTCTTGGAGGGCTGAAGGGCTGCAGGGCTGCAAGAGACGATGAGCCTTACCAGATCAACGGCTGGCGGGCTTGCATTGAGAAGTCACGGTGTGCCTTGGACCCTCATGGCATATCTTGGTTGGGCTTACACGGGCTCAGCGAGCAGGAAGGATCACTACCATGCCGCGATGATGATGAACTGCAATGCATCGGGTCTGATTCTGAGTATAAAGAGTCCTCTCTATCGCAGAGACTCGGTGCTTGGGATCCTCATCCACATCACACACTCATCACATCTACACTCACAAACACTCGCCTTCTTCATCAGCCACAATGCGTGCCCCTAGCTTCCTCACACTTGCCGCCCTGGCCCTCACTGCCAACGCCGAGTTCTGGGTTGTCAAGTCGACCCTGGGCACCAGCATTCCCGGCCCTGTCGACCCCGAGAACGGCAACTGGCAGTGGATTCTTCCCGCCGACATCCGAGACTGCGAATCTGCCAAGCACGCCAGCTTGTACAACGCCCGCAGCGACGTCAGCGGCGACAAGCACGGTGTCCGTGTCAAGTTTGGCAAGCAGGAGGGGCTCTTCGACCAGCTCCAGCCCATGGAGGTCGAGTGGAACGCCTGGAGCGGCCGACATGAGAGTAGGTTGGCCTGATAAGCCAGTAATAGCAGTTGGTTAACAGTTTTTCTAGCTTGGTATGCGAACCGAGGCGGCGCCTATGTCAACCTGGAGGACCACGAGGTTGGCCACTGTGTTGAAGACTTTAGCGTCAACGACGAGTGCGACCTCCCTGCCTTTGGCAAGATGAGCTTCCAGAGCATGCTTCGATGCGACGGCGACGCCCCTTAGAGGGAGACTACTTCTACCTGTGCGTCGAACATTCGTTAGTGGAGGAGGACGAGCTTTGGGAAGAGCCGAAGCAACCCGATACCATTCTATTTACTCTTACACCTGTACATATGGAGAGGAAAATACAAGCACCTCATTGCCACTCATTCTATACTTTTGATGATTTTGTCTTGAGCCGAGTGTAACACCCTCTGACGACTGAATTATAAACAGGGGTGGACTATATCATTGGTTATGAACTCTAGATTAACAGAGATGCCTAGCTACCTGAACAGAAACTGGAATGAGACTATACCATCACATCGACGGACAAGATAGGCGCGTGCATCGTTTCATTGTCACTGCCTCTAGCCCCCCCCTACTTCAAAAACTGCCGGTAAAGTCTAGATCAAGGTCCTGTAGCAGCGATGTCCACTGCACATCTTCCAGCGCAGGCACGGCTGCTAGAAAGTCTGACCAAAGCTGGTGTGAATACTCCCCCCCTACCAGTTCACTCATTGCAATGTCGCTAAAGTCTGGAGTAAGGTCCTGATCTGACACCGTTCCAACGTTATGTATTTGTGGTGCAAGGCTTGATGAAGCCCCAGCCAGGGTCGACTGCTCGGGTTGGTTTTGCAAGGTTGCCATCAAATTCTGCATGTTCTTCTCAATCCCTTTGAGTAATCCATTTGCGAGGTTTTTCGACCTCTCCAGCGTTCCATAGGCTGCCAGTACCTTCTCCTTCCGAGCCTCGGCATCTGGCGCATCTGGGTTAAAGGACACGTCCGTCGCCAAAGTGAGTGCTGCCATGGTGACGTGCTGCAGAATAACCCAGTACCGCTCGGGTCGAAAGGTAGAAAAGGCACTGGCTTCATCCATCATGCGTCGAAGCTCCAGGATCTTATAAGCTGAGTGGATGGTGGCAGTGCGAGAGTACGAGTATTTCGGGTTCAGCCTGGCTTCGAGGTGATAAGGCCGGTGAAGCCGACAGATACGGGCGTGCAGACTGAAATGGACCGTGATTCTTTGCCACACAATGTACGGTCGCTGCTGGCAGACAGATTGAGTTTGCTGCATGTTGAGGGGGTCGAGCTGGAAGAAGTCTGGGAGGCTCTTATGTAAGTCTTGGAGCTTCTTATCCAGCCCCAGAATTACATCGTAGTCCGGCTCGGGAAATTCATTAATTATCGGTGGTATGGTGTCGACAATCTCGCGGCATAGGTCTGCCATCTTTAGCCGCTGCAGGAAACAAGACATGTCGGTGGGAGTTGCTAGAGGTAGGTCGGGGATAGGCTCTGAAGGCAAGATCAAATCGTCGTCGATGTTGCTGGGATGTCGCACGTTCATATGCCTCGGTACGAATGTATAGACGCCTTCTTGGGGGCTTCCCGAGAATGCACCCAGCCTGGAAGACGCATTAGTGAAGGAACATGATAAGAGACCTTGTGTGATCGTACCAATCTGAAGCCACCATGCTCCACCACACTCTTCGTTGAACTTCGATCTCGATCGTGTTTTCCCCTTTGAGCCTCCGCTCTTTGCGACTCGTGGGTGTATCGAGTCTATGGAGTAGCATGGCCCGAGCCATCAAGAGACATCGAATGCGAAGTGTCAAAGCTTTTGTAGGAAAAGAGTCTTCTGAGTTAAGAACAACGTGCGCCAGCGTTGCAACCGCTGTTAGAGCTGTTGTTGATGGCGTGAGCGGTCGATGAGCATTATCTAAAATGGACATGGCCAAGTGAGTATAAGTTTCAAAGGCCGACTTTGCATTTTCTTTGGTAGCGTTGAGACTTTGTACAAGATTGTTTGTCCAATACAAGGCTGCTCCGGCAAAGATTCCAAAGAGCATGAGGATGTCCTCGAGGCCAGGTTCGCTTGTACCGCTAAGCGCAAGTTCATACGTCCTCTCCATCAACGCACGCATCGAGGGTATGTGAAGGACGCACAGGCTGCGGTGAAGGGTTGCGGTAAAGTGTTCCAAGAGTTGTCTGGCTTGGTCAATGGGTGGAAGTTGGGCCACCAGATGCGCCACCCAGGCGGCGTGGGGAAAGGAATTAACTGGTATGGTATTTGCGCTGTGGAAGTTGAATGGAGTGCCGACTAGAACAGGTTAGCTCTGAGTCTCCCTGCATGTCTTGGATAGTCGAGAACTTACGGGTGGTATGATTGCGTGGAGCATGTACTTCCGTGGGTCTTGTCGCCTGGGGCGCGTTGTGTGATGTGGGAAAGACAGCTTCTTCTAATCTGCGAATTCGATCGAGTACCTCCAAAGAGTTTCTTCAATTATTAGTTAGTATAGTGATAGGTTGAGTACAGGGCTACCGTGGGGGGTAAACTTACAGACTCGGATCCGAGAGGGTGGTCGATGGCGTCGAATCTGCCTGGCTCGAGCCCCCGAGCAAATTCGCCGAATCACTTTCCACAAACGGATCTCGCTCTGCATATTCACACGCAGCACCCCTCTGTGAGCAGTTGGAACACGGTTGGTTGCGATCGCAGCGGCGCTTCTTCTCTCGGCACGAACGGCACGACAGAGGCGGCCGGGCGGGTCGAACCACCATCATTACCGGGGCGCCCGTGTTGTTCCGCTTCATGGCTTGATACGGCAGAGGTAGTTTAATTCTAAGCGACGAAAATTACTGGGCGATGTAGAAACATGGAATTAAAGATGGAGGAGAAGAAAGGGGAGAGGGCTGATGTCCGCGGACTCGTCTGCCGTTTGTGGTTAGCGCCTCCGCAGGCTTACATCGATCTGCCTCATGACGACTTGTTACTATTCTTGCCTTGGGGATTGCCATGGCATTCGTAATGCGAAGCTAGGTATCTTCTTTTATGCTTTCAAGTCAAAGGGTCTCTTAGTTGCCTTGTGCTTCTATAAAGTCTTAACAGGTATGTCTAGATCAAGATCTTCTAAAACAATCATCTGACAATAACACGGTAATGACAGGCTTAGTTGGATATTAAAGGAAATAAACACATCAAAGTACCCTAATAGTTGAGATACCCAGAATACGTCATGATACGCCTTAGAAGCTTACGCCAAGCCTTGAGCCACGGCAGATGCGTAATCGTACCCATCCAAGCCCGGCACAACAATCTTGGAGAGATTCCTACCAGTCTCATAGAGCTGCTGAGCGGCGTAGTCCGTGACGGAAGCTGAAACAGACTGCCGAATATCCTCGAGCGCGACTCGCAGTCTGGTAGTGAGGGCCAGCCAGTCATCCGGGCCGTTGATCGCTGGAAACCCGCTCACGAATTCAGTTGTCGAGGTGATGGCCGGGAATGTATTCTCGGAGACCTTGTAAGCGGGATATCCGGAAAACATCTTTTCTCCCAGCTGAGACGTCCCATTCAGCTGGCCCCAGAGTCCTCTCAGTGCCGGCTCGAACTCCCGCAGCGCATCAGGGCTGGAATCCGTCACGTTTGGAACCGGCCCGTGAGGCGCAACGTAGATCCTCTCAATAGGAAGATCGGGAAACGAGCGGAGGAGAACCTGAGCTATTGTGTTGGAGGCGATGACTACACCAGCCGTCTCGCGTCCCATCTGGCCGTCAACCAGAACCATTGCGTTGGCCCAGTCAATGTCGTACTCTTCAAAGGACTCTTGAATTCGATAAGCCGTGTCGAGTCCAGAGAGGAAGAAAGTGGCTACCATGACGTAGTTCATAGGAATCTCAGCGTTCAATGCGTCGTCGGTGGCCTCAAGGTAGTTGTCCCGCACCCATTTGGCCGTCAACCTGGTAGGATCGTCGAGCACGGCGTTGAGCAGACGGATCGTCATTTCACAAGAGTAGTCGACCATGGCTGCGATATTAGCTTCGCGTCCTTCATAAGACTTGACCCGAATCTTGTCCTTCCAGAGAGACTCTGAGTTGGCTTTCTGTGCCACTTGAGTCGCATTGAGAAGTCTTATGGCGTGATTCTTCCAAGTGTCCGAGTCTGGGTCAAGACCGCGTAGCTCGACCAAGGTAGCGATGGCAGGACTGAGGTGAGAAACAGCCGTCAGCTCGATGAACCCTTTGGTTCCAAAGCGATGGTTGAGATACGCGGGATCGTCTCCATTTCCGGGATACAGGATAAAGTCGGTGGCGGTTGCCAGAAGCAGAGGATTGGAGGCCTGGGTCTCTACCATGGCCTGCTTAAAGTCATAGCCGATGCTGTTGTTGACACTGGTGTAGACTTGGAAGAGGCTGAGGAACTCGGGGGATAAAAAGACCGAGTCCTGTCTCTTTGAGTGAGCGGGGGTCTTTGCCGCGGTGGTGTTGCTGGTCTTCGCTGGTGCACTCTCTGGGGCGACTCGGTAGATATGAGAGTCCTGTCGAAAGCGGACTTCTTCAGTGAGGCTCTCAGTGACGACTAAACAGGTCTCGTCTTGCAGAGAAAATGTGGTCACATCTGTACCACCAAAGGTAGGAAACTCGGTTGCCACCTTGAGACCATCCTCGTCGACCCGGTAGATAACAGAGGTCAGTGCGGTATCGGGGTCTGCAGTATCTCCAGTGATAAACTTGACTTGTACCAGAAACAGGTCGTTGTCTTGCTCAATGATGGTGAACTCTCTCCCACCGGCGCCCTCGAGAGTCTGGTACTGCTGAAACATTTTGCCATCCCACTTGTACACCACGCTGTCGGTTGTAATACGGGCAAACGCCAGGAAAGCACGGTCGTTGTGCTCAAAGAAGCAGAATGCCCGTCCATTTGCGCCGTCTAAAGTCTGAAAGTGGACAAATTGGTTGTCCTCCCACTCGAGGATGTACGAAGATTCGATATGGTCCGCGTAGGCAAGAAAGTTTCGGCCGTCCAGAGAAAAGTGAAGCCAATTGTAACCCATCTGAGATGGAACTGTCTGGAAAGACTCGAACTTGTCCCCATTCCACTGAAAGATGGTCGAGTTTGTCATCGACAGCGTAGGTTCGATGCCGGGCATGGCAAGACCTTGAGCTAGAGCAAGAAAATGATGCCCGGCGATTTCGAAGTAACGCCACTGCTTTGCCCCAAACGTCGGGATGCATTGGAATTCGTTCATCTTTTTCCCATCCCATTCAAAAATGCACGATTCAACGTCCATGTTGTACGAGGGATCGCTGCCAGAGCGCATGCTAGCAGTGGCAAGAAAGATTCAATCGTCGATGGTGAAGAACTCGGCATCTTCACCGCCGGGTACGTTGAGCTGCTGAATTTCCTGGAATTTGTCGCCAGCTGTGGTTGTACGGTATAACATGAGGGAAATATCGCTATCTCCGAGATTCATCCCGGCCTTTCCGCCTGGGATGTCTTTCGCAAGTTGCGGAATAGCGAGTAGGTAGCATGCTTTCGTAAATAGTATAGCGGCAGCCCTCGCACCGTTGGTGAAAAGGCTCTGAGTGAGCTCTAAGGTGATTCCTGGTGACGTGTTGGCGGTGGTGATCCAACCGGCTTTGTTGGTATGCTCAATCCCATTGAGTCGGACTTGGGCTTATATATATAACCTTCAAAACGCCCACGTCACACTTCGCGGTCCATCCGCGGAAGAGCATCATCTCCGGCTACGCAAGTAAAAAGGGAGCCGGCATGCCGTGTAAAGTGTTACCGCTCCGGAGCTCTCAGTGTTGAGGCTACCGCTGGCATGTTGCTCTGGACTCGTCGGAGAGTAATACCGCGGATAGTCTAACCGAATATGTAAGTGATCTACAGTACAGACTTGGAGAGCGAGACAGAGAAGACTGATTTTGGATGTTTTGTAATTAATGGGATAGTATTGGCAAGAAAATTCATGCAGATCGATGTTGTATGGGAATGTTCTAAAGGTTGTGAGGCACACAATAGGTAGCTCCAGAGACAACGAGATCTCTCAGAAATGAGCGCGGTTGACCTAATCAGGGTTAGATACGGTGCTTACGGCAGTTGTAACTGTCTAGATCGTAATTCTCGTCGGAGTCTCTTCAAAGTCCGGGTTTATCAGTGTCACATTCCCGATCCGAGGGGCTAGAGCTGACGTATTAGGCTAGTTTCATTAGTAGTGATGAGTCGCAGCAACTGCTGGTGTTCCTTGCGAAAATTGCCTGTACATGAGATTAGTTCCTAGCGCACGCTGGGCACATCGGACCACGGTGTGCGTCACCTGTTTGTCTTCAAGATTCCTCCTCCCCATGAAAGCAAGACGCAGCAAGAGACTTGAGGCTGGACCCTATGACAGTCACTAGACCATCCGTAAAAGGAGAGATATGACCGGAAATGGAGCATTCTCCGATTTATCCGATGCAAGTCAGCAATAAAAACTACAGACCCGGCCATATGCCACGCCCTAGGCACCAAATGACGTCAGATAGCTTTTCGATAAAGTACTATTTCCATTCACTCAGAAGGTATCCTCATTCTGTAGGTATGGTCTTAGGCTTTTGATCATCGCACCGAGCGTAGATCGAGATGCCGCTTATTTGGCTGTGGTGAGGCTAGCGCGTGTCACTTGGAAGCATCCCCTCAAGGCTCGGAATAAAGATGAGCTTTTGTGTTTAATTCCGGTACTACCTCCGCAGGCGACCATGTGCTTCAACATCTTGGACAACCGCCAATCGGCTACTAGTAATAGCAATCGAGTCACCCTGAGCGCATGGCCGTCATGCTTGGCGGCATCGTTACGATGCAGCCGCCCTTTTTTCCCCCTTTCTAGTTTAACTTGTCCTGCCGCAGACAGACGTCAACAGCCACACCAAAGAACACAGCTGTTACACAACAGCATCTCATCAGACCCATTACTGCATGACACCGAAGCCTTTGTCGAAAGAATCCGATGTCCTGGGTAGCAGAATTGTCTGCTTCTACGACAACCATAATTTTCTCCCTGGATGGTATTATACTGGCCATAGTAAGTAAGATGGCTGTTGTTATTGTTGGCTGGTCTCTGCAGGCCTTGGAAAGCGGTGGACTTGATGTTTTGTAAACTGCCATCCTTGTAGACGTCGTCACTTGGAGGAAAACCTTCTCTATTTGGATTCATGGTGTATCGGGTCAACGATGTACTTTATTGGTCGTTTTATATCCCTTAATGTTCTAAGAGGCACACATACGAGAGCTTTTCAATGCATCAATATCGGCTCATCTCCTGGCTGCAGCCATTTCGGGTTATGCATGCCTAAGAAGAATTGCCTGTCACTCAGCCCAAGCTGGAGTTCCTCGTCCATAGAGTCGCGTCGACAAAACATCGAAAGCCTCTTTGTATACTTTTCAACCATTGTCTGAATAGTAATCGGTATTATTTCCTACTCCAACGTTGCAACTGCTGGAGTTGGTCGATAACATGGGTCTCGTGGTAGGAATCCTCGTGTCCCCCCAGAACGATTGGCGCGACCGCGTCTATCTCGGTCTTCTCGGTCTTCTACATGAACTCCGCCGGGCCGTTTCTAGATACACTCGGCATCCCTACGGAACTAAGAAAAAGCGATTGGTTTGATCCACTCTTGGGATACTGGATATGCCTAACGAGATTGTGGCCAAGCAGGCCTCCTCCAGCCATTTCAGACCATCTCAATAATGATTTCAATTTCTCATGCTCTGGTTCGCTGGTTGAGAAGCCGAGACAGAGGGGATATTGACAAGCAGGGCTGCCTCGTGTTGGTAAGAATTAAGCGTGTCGCAGCATCTAACCCGATAAGTTCAAGTGGCGGTGGTAAGACAGCCCATCCATCGCGGATAATTGACTATGGCTGTCAGCAACCCTATCAACTGCCGCGCCACGGTGTAAGCGAGGACGATCAGTCACCAGGCGCAACATGGCGCCACTTGAATCATCCCGAGGTAGCGTAACAAACTATAAAACCTGTTGATGCCGCTGTCTTGACCGCACTTTACGGCTTCAGTAAGCTATCTCCATAACCGCAACAGCTAGAGCCATGGATCAGTTCAAAGACTTCACATTTGACCCTCTTGGGTGGTCTACCGTCTACCTCTCGGGGATCTCTGCTACAGTCATCTGGACCGCGTTGAATTACACCTGGTGGACACGTTATGTTGCACGACTTTTATCGTCGCCAGGTCCTGCAAAGGCACGAAAACTCGGCTACCCCAACCTTCTCGTCCATACCACTGTATCCGTCGCCGAAGTCGTCATATACTACGCAAAACTATGGCACCTCGGCCGCGATCCCGAACCAATCATGCTCGATCTCGTCCTCTGCATCGTCCAGTCGTGGACGAGCTTGCGCTTGACCGCACAGAGCCACCAACCGCCGAAAAGAAACCTAGAGCTCACCCGTGCTAACTTCCATTGCATGGCTTTCCAACGCGTACTGGCGTGTGGTCTCGGCCTCTATTTGGGATCGCCAGCATGGCACAAAGCAAACTTGAAGCTCCTCGATGCATTCTTTTGGTCACGAATCATCATATTCTACAGCAAGACGTATTTTGCTGGGTTTCAATCATTTCCTAGTCGATACGCTGCTGGCATGATCGGTGCTCACCTCTTGGGCATGTATGAAGGAGACTATCCGTACGGCAACGCTATCTATATAGGGCTGATGGCAGTATTGCTGGGGTTTGATGTGTGGGCACAGCAATATGACAAGTACGTGTAGGGCATATTCCTTGAAGTGAGAGTAAGCTAACAATAGTAGCTTCTTGACCCGGTCCCTGATGTCCATGGGCTTCATCAGCAGGCAAGTAGAGAAGCCAAGCACTGAGACGCAGGAGGGAAAGTCGGGGTAGACGACCGTGCAGTGTGTCTTGTCTTAAATCTTGGGGATGATGGCAGCGCCCAGCGCTCTTGATGTGCCCCTTGTCTGCGTGACCGGTGTTTGGGGTAGTTTCCAAATTACAATGCTGCTATGATATTCAGTTTAAGCCTTGAGGACGGAAGAATTTAGACAGAGGATGGCGAGCCGCCTGACCTTGGCGATACGGACTTGAGTGCAGCAATGGGAAGGGGTTTAAAAGCTAGACCAAGTGTGGGATATCACGTGACATCGGGTAAACCAGGGCCGATGCACAATTAACTCCCCCCATCAAGAACTAGCAAAAAAAAGAGGGATAGGAGAGCCTCCCGTGCAACCAATTTACTGCGAGCTTAGTTACCTGCATCACAATGTCGGACACCGGCAATGCCCAGTTTCCCGACTCCTTGATTCAATTAGGCAAAGGGAAGGATTACTGGGAAGGGATTGATGCTAGTAACAACGGTATGCTTGGCGGCGTGTTGGCCGTCATGCCCTCCGTGTCTCGTATCGATCTGCAGGGGTCGCGAACCTTCCTAGCAAGACTGGGCATCGGCATCAAAAGCGGACGAAAGAAGGTCCCCAGAGCATTAGAAGGGGGAGCAGGGTGAGTAATATTCCCCTCCTCTACACTTTTATAAGAGTTGTTTTGTGATAAAGTGCCACTGGAGCGATGTTGTGCCCAGGCTAATCAATGCATGATGAGGGTTGTAGGATTGGTAGGGTTACTCAAGGGCTTCTTCTCCAAGTGGCTGACCAGATCGATATCATTGAGCCCGTGGCCAAGTTCACCGCTGCACTTGATGGAAAGCATGGCGTGGGGGACATCTTCAACGTCGGCTTGGAAGGATGGCAACCCACCCAAGGCGTCCTATACGACCTGATCTGGACTCAGTGGTGTGTCGGACACCTCGATGACAAGTCGCTTGTGCATTATTTTCAGAAGTGCAAGACTGTGCTGAACCCAGACGGGGGTGTTATTGTTGTCAAGGAGAACTTGAGTACGTGGGGCTTCGACAAATTCGATGAGGTTGACGGCAGCATCACAAGGTAAAGTTATATTTCTTAATGATAGAAAAATGTTGTGGTAGAAGTAACCGTATGGCAGGCAGGATGATAAGTTCCGATCTATTTTCAAGCAAGCCGGTTTACAGATTATAAAGACAGATGATCAGCGTGGCTTTCCTGTGGTGGGAAGTCGACAACTGTTGCCTTTGAGGATGTATGCCTTGAAACCAGAGACGAGCCCTGGTGTTTAATGAGTTTTTTTCACACGAAATTTCAAGAGATTTAGCCGGTTACTGATATTTCCTACCATGCCTGTTCTGACTAAAGTTTCTTGCATCTTGTATTTAGGTTTGTAACCTGACAGATGCGATTGAACTTGACTGACTTTCTCGATTCGGCAATTCCCACAGCTAATCTAATGCTATAAAGCCATTCAAGCTACGTTGGTGACTTTGAAAGTTGCTAGCATCAGGAAGTCTCGGTCCCTGATTGTCGAAGCAGCTCAGCAACCTTGAATTCGTTGTTATCCATGGCCCATTGTAGCGCCGTCTTGCCCCAACGATCTTGTGCGTTGATGTTAGCCCCCCGCTCCAACAACAACCGCGTCAATGTCGCGTTGCCGTGACGAGCAGCCCAGTGCAGAGCGCTCCGGCCGTGATAGTCTGTAGCGTTGACGTCTGCTCCCCTTTTAATGAGGTAGTCGGGGATCCAGAACCGCGCGTTCTTTGCAGCAAGCAGCATCGCTGTCCAGCCGTGCACCCGTGCATCAATTTCGGCCCCACCGTCAACCAGCGTGGCCACGACATCAGAGTATCCGTCCTCGGCAGCAATGTGCAATGCAGTCCGGCCGTGATGCTCCCGCTGGTCAGGGTCTGCCCCGTTCTCCAGGAGGAGCTCCGCAAGGTCTTCTCGGGCAAGCCAGGCCGCGTGTGTGAGAGCGGTAGCGTCTCCAATCTGATCCTGTGCGTTTATATCAGCACCGGCATCCAGAAGGGCGAGTACCCTCTGCTTGTAGCCACTGTTGACGGCCGACCGAAGCCCAGATACGACCGTGCTTCCGTACGACTTCTTCTCTGCCATCTCTTCTAGCAAAGCGCACTCGTTCTCGTCATTCATTTTTTCTTGCATCTGATTGATGAAGTTGGCCCCGTCCTGAGTCTTGGATGTCAACTGATTCTGTACAGCACCATGCCGTTTCACGACAGCACCGTGCAGAGGAGTCCAGCCATCTTCATCCATAATGTTGGCGTTCGCCCCGTTGCGCAACAAGAGACTCACCACTGCCTCGTGCCCTTCTAAAGCTGCCGCGTGCAAGGGGGTTACGCCGTGCTCGTCTTGTGCATTTATGTTAGCTCCGTATTGAACCAGGAGCCCTGTTGTGGCCTCCAGACCAGCTAGGGCACTCCAGTGAAGAGGCGTTTGCTTTGTGACGTTTACAGTGTCTGGATCACCTCCATGCTCCAGAAGCAAGCGGGTAATCCCGACATACGGGATCGCCCAGTGCAGTGGCGTGTTGTGGTAAGTATCTATCGAATTGGGGTCGGCTTTGTTCCTCAACAGCATGGCAGTGGTCTGCTCATGTCCTTCGGGGACCGCCCAATGGAGCGCTGTACTTCCCTGGTCATCTTTCCAGTCGATATTGGACACCTGAGGCAAAAGCATTTCCATTGTCTTGCTGCTTCCTGCCTCGGCTGCCAAAATCATGGCCTTGTTGATTTGAGTTTCGTGTGAACCGAGCCCAGAGTGCGGCTCAAGAAGCAATTTGAACAACTCATCATACCCACCGATGACAGCCCAGTGGAGCGGTGACCATCCCTCGTTGTCTTCTATCATGTGGTTGGCGCCGCCTGCCATGAGCAGCCCCATGACTTCCCCATGTCCATTCCTAGCTGCCCAAATCAAAGGTGTTTCACCACTGTCGTTTGTTAAATCCGTGTCTGCCCCTTGCGCAAGCAGGAGTCTTGTCGACTCAGCGAAGCCGCGCTGTGAACACAAGTGAAGAGCTGTCATGCCCTGGCTGTCTTGGCTATTTATCTCTATGTCTTCGCGGCAGATGGCGGCCAAGACTTCGTCCAACCCCCAATATGCAGCTGCATGAAGTGACGTGAAGTTTCTAGGAAAGCCCTCATGCCAACCAAGCCTGCGATGCTGAGGAGCATACAGCACCTGAATTGAGGAAGCCAGTTTTTCTTCGTCTTGAAGAAAGCTCAAGATTTTATCAACATGATCCTTTTGCTGACTTGTCGCGAAATGGTCCCCCCAGTGACAGGAAGCATAGGGAAGAAGAGCATATTGATGCATTCGTTGGTCGAGGTCCTCTTCGGCAGCGCAGGGACCTTCTCCAAATGGCTCGAAACACAGATACGTGAGGCAAACGTCTGCAAAGCATGCTTCAGGTTCCAGGAAGTGGCTTGAGTGCTTCTGCAAGTACTCGTGTAAAGTGAGATGAACGAGGCGGGTATGATTGGTCTGTTCATCTACCAGGAGCAGCCCTGCCGTAACAGAAAGCAAAATATGTTTTTCGGTAAGAGCCGTCTCGTCTAGGTCTTCGTCGTCGGGCTCAACGCCCAAGGCGTGGAGCAGCTCGTCAAGCGTGAGGGGTCTTTTGGCGTAGAAGACGCAAGAGAGTGCTTTCCTCGCCAAGTCCCTGTCGTCTTCATCTTGTTCTTTTATCCTCCGCAAGGCTTCGCCGTAGAAAGCCTCCATATCTCCTACGAGGCAGTCCAGTGATGCACGGACTTTCTTAAGGCTCGGACGACTGCACAGATGTTCTATCTGCAGGTGGGCGAGGAGAAACCTGGGATCAGTTTAGTGGCTGGCGAGTACTAAGACTAAGCTAGGTAGGTGGGGTAACGGGGTCCTGACGCACATTCCATCTACTTTCTGAAGCAGTCTTTGGATGACGTCACCCTTGAGGGACGGGTCTTTGGCCATGAAGGAAGCCATTCTCTTGTTCGTGCTCATTTTGGAGTTTAAGTAAACTTCCACATCGGAGGGGAGGGCATAAATTTCGATCTGCGCGAGATCATCGAAGCTGGTGGTAAGATCTAGGTTACGGCGTGAAGTGATCAACAGGTGGACAAAGGATTGTGCCTGCGCCGCCAGCGCGACGAATGCCTCCCTGTTCTCCTCGGGACATTCGTCCTGTTCAAAGCACAGCAGCGGTCAGCATTCTTGGTCAAGCAAGAGGGTCGAAGGGCAGTGCGTCAAGGGCTCCTACCAGCGCATCTATCAAGATATAGGTTTTCCGAAATAGCCGGGATAGAACTCTCACGAGGGAAATGCGTTCTTCATCTGTAGGCAGCGACCTCTTTTCCAGGTATTTGTCTCGGAAGGATATTATTTCTGTTGGTATCTGCTGGCATGATTCGACAAGTTGTCGGATAATACTGGACCACATGCTGGCTTCAGAAAGTGTGGTTGGATCCTTGTAGTCACAGTACACATAGGCAATTGCAACATCTGAGGCCTCCGTGTTCTCCTCGATGTAAGTGACGGCAGCCGACCTGTTTTTTTTCAAGCTGGTTAGGGTCCTGGTGTACGACGATGATTTGCGAAACTTTTCCTGGTCGTGATTTACTCACATCATGACGGTCTTTCCGCAGCCGGCTTTATTAAACCAGTTAGCCAATTGTCCATGACTCAACAGTACTAGTAAGGGCAGCAGGGTACAAGGGACCGCGTACGGTTACCACGACACCAAAGCGCGGAGCTTGTCTCGCTGCGAAACCAATGCTGAAATATGGCAGAATCATGGAACCAGTGACCGGTGTCTCGGTGACGTTTTGAGGAGACGCTCTTCTGCTTGTCGCGGAAGTCGAGCGTTGATATCCAAGTGGCAATGCCCTGACGCTCGGCCGCCGCTTCTTGACCTGCGTTCTGTCTTGAGTGCCGAGCGGTCGGTGGTGACATGATTGCTTACTCTCCACGTATTTGTCCATTCGGCGAAACCCATCCACAACGGAATTTAAACTGTGTTCGATGCGATGTGTAACGGCTAAGTTCTCCTCCACGCCCGCGGCAGTGGTGCGAGCGTCGTTCTTTGTCCGCTCCACCCCTACCAAAATGGCGTTGATGACTAAATCCTGCTCGCTTTTCACCTTTTTGTGAAAATTTTCGTAGGCTTCTTTCAGATCAGTATCCTCTCCGGAGATGAGAGCCTGGAAAGCTTTGACTTGAATGGTTGTTAGTGGCACGTTGGATCGCAATAAGCCTGGCACACCCTCCCTCCAAGAACATACCAACTCGTTTCTTGCGGATATATTTCGTGCAAATTGCGCAAAGAACAAGAATCGACGTAAAGACTTCGACCAGCACCGTCTTGAGCTCTGGTATCTGTGGGACATTGTTCTCCAATACCTTCAGTCTGCAAAGATAGGAACGTAAATCCTCAAAAAAGCCGGCGACCTTGTCATAGTCCGAAGACATACTTTGCGAAACCTGTAAGCCGTCAGCATAGCCGAAAGGCACCACTCGCAGGCAAGACAAACGCTTATCAGATACCGCACAGCGGCAAAGATTGCCTCGCTCGGAGGATACATCTATCGCTGGTGAATAAGAGTCCAACTAATCATCAAGACAAAGGAAGAGGTAGAGCGAGGAATGACTTGCCGTTTTGGTCGCTTGCGCTACTATGCTAGCAATAGACTGGATGGGCGCTAGGCTCTGGCTGACAAGCGTCCTAAACTTGTCTAGTTTAGAACCATCGTGACGGTGGATCTTAAACTTGGCTGTCTTGTCGTCAATATCGTCTAGAATCTGTGACACGCTTTTTGCTTTTGCCAATTGTTGAAACTGCACACCCGCGATGGCTTCATATTGTGCGACGGCAGACTTCCACATCAAGCCCAGATCGGAAGTACCGTCTGTTTGTGGTCTGAAACAAAGAGGACCGTGTTGCGCCATGTCCGACCCGAATCTAACTGTTTAGTCCTTATTTGCTTTTTGACGTGACGCAAACATTCCAACTTGTTCGGATGTGCAACTTGGCCCTCTTTCCCATTGGGCGGAGTTCTCGAATGCAGGCGTACGCGTGCGATCGAGACTAGCCTCGACTGCAGGTGTACGCCTGTGGGCGAGGTTGGTTCTGCCAACGCCAGTTTTCCGTGATACCCGATGCCTCGAGAACATGGCCCAAAGGGATGAGCATAGAAGCGGTTTATTCACCAGCGAAACCAGGGATTCATTTCGCCGATACCTGCAGGATCACCCAAACAGCCGCCGGGTGTCTCAGTCCGAAAGATGGAACATCCTGGCATGGTTGACGAACCCGGAACTCCGACCCGCTTCTCAGCAGGACTTTAGCCGACGACACTATGTCCAGAAGACCTTTGCCTGGGATGCAGATCGACAGGCCCTGGTCGCCGTGGCAAAGGGTGGGAAGAAAGATCGCGATGTCATTAGCGAGGAAGACATCGTGGACACAGTCGAACTCGTTCACCTGAACACTGGACATGCTGGGTGGGATGCTACCTGGAGAGGAGTCAGCGATTCTTACTATGGCATATTGCGTGCGGATGTTATTTTCCTTCTCAAGCAATGCCCAATCTGCGCTGAGGATCCCCGCAAGCGGCCCAAAGGCCAAATGAGCCCTGCATCTCAAGGGCTTGACCAAGGACCATCGAATCTCTTGTCCATCGACGTCCTCCTTCAAGACTCGGCGTCCGACATGTTGCAGGAAGAGATTATGTTTGGGATTGGCGATGATGGTTCGTCAATAGGGAATTCTACGTGAATATTGTAGACTATGGGCACCTCCTGAGTCGATCGCCAGTCTTAGATTCGTTGCGCTCGATTGAGAAGTCATCGTGTAAGGCAAGAATATGGCGGCTGTCATTTCTGGTGAAGAGAGTTGACCTTATATGGGAAAAAGCCGTCGCTGATGATATCGGATTAGAGGTGTAGATGGAGGAAGGGAAATGATGGCAAGGAGAAAGGCGCGCCCATTTTACCTTCTTCGAAAGAGCAAAAGTGGCCTCTTTGGTTGAGTTATCTTTGCTGGCCAAGGTGCGCTATTATGAAATTTAGGTTTATTGATGTGTCTTGGGTTTCTAAGATGCTGCTGATGTCTCGGGCGCAAAAACTGTGTTCTTTGACATCGTAGATGGCCCCTCTGCCTGCGGCAAGAGAACTGCATCATTTATGAAATGAATGAACGTGAATATTCTCAAGGCATTTTTCGGCTAATTTCGTCGGGCTGTCATCGTTTGCGAAATAAACACCCTGACCTTCATTTCATCATGTCTTACCTTGATTAGCGCCTTCAATTTACCAAAAGAACTAGCTATTCCAACCCTAAAATACATGTCTCTAATAGTTTTTGTCTCTCCCACACCCTTGGATATAAGAGAGTAACACATCAGCAAAAGAACACTTTAAAATACATAAAATGGTATTTTGAATCGGCATAATGCCATGCGATACAGATATATCTCCAAATCGCCAAATTGTGTGCCATCATTCCGACTACAACCTTGTAGTTTTCCATTTTTCGAGAAGCTGTTGCACAGCTAGGTGATCTTCAAGAGTCTCATAGATGTTATCCACCACTTCCAGTGCCCTGATCCCCCTCAAACTGCATAAGCCAGAGATGCCTGGATCCGCCAAGAACTTGCTTGCTGACACGTATTCGAATATGTCTACATCCAAGCATATCCGCAGAAGCTCGAGCCTCTTGCACTCCTTAAGGAGTTGGATGCATCTGGATACGTGAAGAGAGGGTAATTCCAGAGGAATGTCGGTGGAATGAGGAGATTTTTCCAGTATAGATTGAATCTCGTTCTTGCTCTCCCATAGGAACTGAAAGGAAGTGATGTTGTCGCGTCCAATTTGACCAACTGCAACAAGAATCTTGACGGCATCATCTAGATCGTCCAAGCAAAATGTAGTGCTTCGATATGCGAAAGGAAGTGCTTCCTGGCGTATCTGTTTGTTGACTCCAAGAATACCTGGTTCTTCCCCCAGCTGGAAGAAGTACCCACTCGGCTCCCCTACAGCTGCGGGGAAGTATCGGCGCTCAAAAGCATCGATATCCTTGATGCCTAGCTCTCTCGGAGGCATTGCCAAGCGGTAGACCTTCTCTCGCAATTCTCTCGGCAAGTTGAGAAGCAAGGAGTTACCATTACCACTAGATGACCCGATAGACGACAACTATTTGTGTTAGACTGACATAGAAGAAACTATGTCATAGAAGGCGTACCTCGGAAGTTGACAAGGTCAATGAGGCTTCAGATTCTGCGAATAGAAGAGGCAGAGAAAACCCATAATCGTACTTAATGTCCACGGCGTATTTGTAGAAACCTATGCGGTCTGTCTGCGTCAAGACGACGCTGCCGCTATCATCTTCGATGACCTTATAATAAGAGTCAGACTACACGAATATACCTAAGCAAGTATTTGCTAACCAAGTCCTCTCCTGATTTTGGTAGAACGCGACGAGTGCTGGTCTTTGGACGGGCCGTCCGGCTGGTTCTTTTCAGCTCTTCATATTCTCGCAAGAATTGCTTCAATGCGTTGTTTGGTATGGGTTTGAGATCGCTGTAAAAGCGTTCTGTAGCTGGATCGGGCAAGGTCATGGAATCGGCATTGTATCCCAATTTCCTTTCCATTTCCGGCAAGCCTGGCGTGGATTTGAACTTGGCCATGATGGGCGCCTCTGCGATTTGACGATCGATTGTATTTGAGAAGTTTGTGGGGGGTGCAAGGTTTGGTCAGGCTTGCGTTAGTGCTAGGTTTGGCGAGAATTAGCCGACTCGTGACTACTCATCGGGTGACCAATCAGAATCCAGCATCATTCTACCCAACCATATGTTCCTCGTTGATACGATTAAGACCTCTTGGATTGAAGAAATAGTTTTCAAGACCATTTATGGACTCTTTATTTGGTGATCTATCACAACTAAAATGGCTAGAAGTTGGGAACGGCATCTGCTGGATATCTGGCAAACCAGGATCTGGAAAATCAACCCAGAAGCGAATACTGGACCTGCTCGTAAGCCACAACGTCCATATAAAGGGTAATCCGACTAGTAGGGAACATTTACGTGACTTTCTAGAAGCACTGATTATGTCTTCTAAACACGAGCCTTCCCAAAGACTATATGCCGTGTATATTAGCATGCTGAAGATACTACTACAGCACGTCGCAGATATGGAACTGCCGGCCACGAAAGAGAACTTGAGAGTGACAAGCGTAGTGGCGGTGACTGAAGTCTGTCATAAATGCGTCAGTCAAGGTTGTGAGGGAGAATGGAGTACACACCTTGAGCGTTGAAGACGGAGGAATTTAGACAGAGGGACGGGCCTGGGCTGGACGATACGAAGTTGAGGGCAGTCATGGGAAAGCATTGGACCAATGGTCGTTGCCGTACGGAATTTCAAAATGAGGCAAGTCTCTAATTAAGCTTAAGCAAAAGGTTATGCGTACTCGATCCACCGATATGGAAGGTGCGGGTTTGGCAGGTACGGGTCGATTGATGAATCGTTACATTGTCTCTTCACTCTTCTCTACCTCCCGTTTTGCATCTGCCGTAAAGACAGAGGATCTATCACTCCAGGCGGCAGTCCCAGCTGAGGAATCGTATCGCCAAGGGAATTGACAAGATTGCCATTCAGGCTGACCGTCTCAAACCGAATGTCGGACGAAGAGTGTTTAGAGACAGCTCGTTCCCATGCCTGCACGATGTCAGCCTTATCTTTTAGGTCCCAGGTACCACGCCAGGCAACTAAACGGTCCCGTTTGTAATATACAAAGGAACAAGCTTCTCCTTTTTTCGCGTTCCACAGCGCCAGGGTGTGAAGTTGCGGCATACTCGACGCAGCTTTACCAACATCACATAAAAGACTTGAAACCTTTGTGTGGTGTGCCTTTTGAGTGAGGACCCGCGATGTTAGCACCAAAGACTGCAAACAGTTCCAGGTTTCTGGCTCAATTTCTTGAAAGAAATCTCGAGCATCAATTAGGAACGCGACGGATAGGTGTGTAAGGCTAAGGTTACGGGTTACGTTCCTGCTAACAAGAGCCTCACAGACTTTAGGGTCCGCCTTCCTGTTTGTATTGACCGGGTTATACGCTGTTGGGGGATACAGGAGTGGCGCAACGTGGTTCTCGTCGAAAACTTCGAATAGCGATAACGTCCGGAGTGTCGTGGGTAGACCGTCGCCAACCGCACGTCTCAGTTCTATGATCATTGTTAGCGATCTTCGAGAGCTGTTGTGAACAACAATTCTTTCAAATTCTTGAGTGCTATACTTGCCTTTGTCACACTTTTCAAGGTACCTTTCTGTCCGATCACGCCATGGCTCGTAGACCACAGACTCGAGACGAGGAAGATGGTGCATTAGAGCTTCCAGCGCCATGGGAGTGAGTGAGCGACGGGCTTGTCGACGTATGACCAGTTTGGTCACTGCCTGAATCTTGGGCAAGTCCCAAGGCAGTCGAAACGCGAGCTTTGAATACACGCGCGACAGAGCTAAGCCGTTGGGGAGCGTAATCTGCTGACCGTCTACCCAGCCATGTTTTGGGTCATGCCATCGGCCTGCTTCACTTTCCGGATCTTCGTTGCCGAAGCGCAGCTCCTTGAACCAATGATGATAATCACTCGGCGAGTGAGCGGTAATCTCCAGCGTCAAGTCCCCAGCCGGAGCCCAGTCCTTCATGACTGTAAAGAGGCACATGACGGCCTTTCTAATGCTTCTGCGGTTGAGTATGTTCACTGCAATTGACTCATTTTGTTGACAGCTGCGGCATGTATACTCGTGAAGCCCAACATCGAGCCAGATATGCCTGATGAGATTCCTGCGCGTGGCGGCAATCTTTCCAAACTTGTAAAACTTCCAATCCAGCCAGGAGGCCATCTCTCTGACATTCTTGTAAGACTTAATTCGTATTCTTATACAGTGGAAGATCTTTTTCTCAATGACAGACTGCCACTCTCGGCATACTGAGGCGTAGGGGGCTAGGTGGCCACGACACTCGTTTGAGAGGGTCTCGAGGATGAGGAGGCGGACCTCTGCAGGCAGAATTCCCCAGCCCCGTGTGCTTTTGTCATCTCGGGGCTGGATTGGTCTTTCGGTGGCCTTGGTCGTTTTGGGTTTCTTTCGTTTCGCCATGCTGGGCGAGGATAAGGAAGGATGGGGATGAAAAATTCGGAACCGAGTTCCTTTTATCTACTAGACATCCAAATTTTTGTTCCATACTTTTCCGATAAGTTTAAGATTCTTGGGTGTGTTTCGTTGCAACGGCGAAGCTACGCACCGAGGATAGAAGGGTTTACGTCGACGCCGACATAAAGTTTACTCCTTGTCCGAGCCTCTATAATTAAACTTCTATCCTACCATCTATGAAACATCAAACTCGTCTATAACGCTGCGTGGCTTGCTAAATATTCCCAGCGGCTTATACTCCAAGTCATTGAAGCCGAACCCTTTTGGCCCGCCAATCTCGATGCCTCTCGGGGTCGACGTCCACTTCTCTGATGCCGTTATGCCGAGAACCACGACAAGCAGACCGTATCTATACTCTTGTGTGCCGAGAGCCTCTCCATTCTGGGCGTCGATAACGCAGACGAGATCCGGTACGATGGCAAGGATCTAGGTTGGTCAGAACGTGTAGAAGATCAGGCCCAGGAGTCAACATACCTCTTCCTTTCCGTTAGCATCGACCTTTCTAGCATAAATGTTCTCGTTTTTGAAGGGAATAATCAGACGCTCCTTGCCTTCTTGACCATTGTCCGCCTCTGTTGATTCGATAATCACTTCGCCGTACGCGTGTCCCATTTTAGTGATGCGCTCAACACCCACAATCTTGCCTTTGAAGAGTACACGAGCTGACTCGGGCCCGCCAACCTCGGCGATGATGGACTCGGCTACAGTATCGATTGTGTTGGTGCATCGTGATAATGCCACGGCGCGGCCGATCCTCCATGACAAGGACATGGTGTTCTCGACGACCCAAGTCTTTGTGTTTTTGCCGCTGACGGGGCCCTTTGCACAGCCTACGTGAGAGCCCATCTGAGATAGAGCAGCACGGAGTGCACGCTCGGCGTCAAGCTCGGTATGCGCTTTGGTCATGAGCTGTACGTCTGTTAGCAACAACGCTCCTTGGTTATGGGTGTAAGCCTCACAATAATCCTTCCATTGCCGTCCGAGATGCAGGTTGGTATCATCATCGCCTTCTTTTCAAAGACCACCGGCGTAGTCTGCCAAGATACTGGGTACGCTCGACCCATCCAATCGCCATCAATGGCTGGGATGTCCAGCGCAGATGAAGCACCAATGATCAAACCCTGGAGACCATTGCCTCCTCCAATTTCCAGAGGAATGACGGCATCTGGCTTCTTCTTGAGGTATGCGTACAGCTCTCTCTGAGACTCAAGCATTCTAGGTTGTGTTAGACTTTAATCTTGCAGTTGAGCGTGAAAAAACCTACTCGTCTCCGTAAGGCTTCTCGATCGATACCTGCGGTGAACCTTTGCCGCCGCCGCAAGCTACAATAGCATCATCTTTGAGATCCCAGGGTGATATTACCCGCAGAGTGGCACCGGCCCGATGGATCTCGCGTAGCCGGAGAAAGTGTTGATAAGGGTTACCGCCACCTCCTGTCCCCAAGATGTAGCATCCCGTAGTGATAAACTCCAGGTCAGTCTCTGAGAGTATCCATGTTCTGTTGACAACCTTTGGCTTGTATGATGTGATGTAGTCCTTTGTAAAGACAACAGAGTGTGAACTCGAGGGGGCATCGGCCGAGTGCTCAATATTGGCAGTCTTTTGCGCCACATGGTTCGAGTCGTCGGCGAACTGCGCCGCATCACCATTGGTAACCGGAACCCTCTCAAAGTCTGTGCGGGAGTAGTCAAAGTCTCCCACAGCTTTGACAATGATCCGGGACTTGTCAGCAATATACTATTCACGTTAGCAACGAGCTCTCGACGACTGTAGAGGCCTTACCTGAAGTGGGAAGCTCTCGATCTCGGCAATTACAACAGTCTCCCTCAAGGCACCATTTGCCACGGCTCTATCGATGGCTCTCTCGGAAAGTTCCCGCAAGACATCGGCTTTTGATCTGGACTCGGTGCTCTCAACAGAATCGACGGTGCCGCTAACACGCGCAGTCGCCGCCCCGATGGCATTGGCTACGCCGGACCAGTTCGGCTTGACCACTCTACTTGCACCGACAAGACTGTCGGGGGCGATGACAGCGCCACCCCCGACTAACACGACGGGAATGTCCTCAGGTGAAGTCTTCATGGTGTCTACAATGGATTCCAGCATCGACTTGATCTTGGCCTGGACCTCGGGCAAGCTTGATTGTAGATCTGATTTGTCCACCTTGGATCGGTCGCCGATATCCACGTATGCATTGCCCAGCACGGTGTAGTCGGTAGCTGTAGGAATATCGCCGCCAAAGACCAGAGCCTTCTGCTGAATTTGATAGCCCACGCTGCCCGGGCCAACCGTTACTTTGCCCGCTTTATCACGCCCTACTATCGACCCGCCTCCGAGGCCGATGCTTCTAACGTCGGGGTACGAAAAGTTGGTCCGCACGCCAGAGATCTCGCTATACGCCGCAGCCTGACGCGGGAAGCCGTTCTTTAGGACAAGTCCAACATCGGTCGTTGTGCCACCAATGTCGACCACCATCATCACCTCCTTCTCTTGGTGCTGCATCAAGAAAGCCGCTCCTCTCATGCTGTTTGTCGGGCCGCTAGAGAAAGTTCGGATCGGCAACCGGGCGGCTGCACCAGCTGGAAGGATCGTGCCGTCATTCTGCGTGACAAAGACGGGACAGTCGAGGTTGAGGCGAGAAATGGCGTCCTGGAATGAATGAATGGTCCGGCGAGCAAAAGGGAGGATAGATGCATTAAGAATGGCGGCATTCTCCCTTTCCAGAAAGCCGATATTGGCGACGTCTTTGGAGCAGACAATGTCAGCCTCGGGATATATGCTCCGGACAATGTCTGCGGCTATTTCTTCTTGCTTGTAGATAATGTCGATGGGACTAAAAATCCCGACGATGGCGATGCTCTTGATGCCCTTGGCTTTGATTTCTTCGCACCTCGCTCTAACTTGATCATGGTCAAGCTCAGCAATCAGGCTACCATCAATTTCTAGACCGCCATCAACAAGACCACGGTATCCGCAGATAATGTCACGAAGCTTGGGCGGCCAATCAATGCCAATCGGGATATCCTTAGAGAAAGGCCCGCAGAGGCGTATCACGGCAACTTTTGCCAGACGGGACTGGTCCATCTCAACAACAGCGTTGATAAAATGAGTTGTGCCGATTGTGACGCTTGCCACGGTCTGAGGTTCAATCTTGGACTGCTCAAACATTTCCCTGATGACAGTGTTGATGCCATCGCTTGGGTTTTTCGTGGTGCTCGACTTTTTCCAAGCAACGATGCCTCTATCAGCCTCGGAGGACCTCGTGGGATCCAGAATGACTCCATCCGTGTTGGTTCTGAGATGTTAGCACTAGCTCATTAAATCGTGTACTGACTTACCCGCCAACATCAACTCCAATCCTCAGGGAAGGTGCCATCTTGTTTAACCACAGGCGTTATTAATGATCAACAATAGTTGCAGAGTTCACAAACCATATGGGTAAGGGAACTTGAATTAAACCGCACTGGCCAAATGTTCCTGATCACCTCATGAGGTAATAAGCCAGGCCCACTAAACGTCAGGTTCGCCGATCGGATAAGAAACGGAGATAATGGAGGGGTCGGCAGTTCATCTGACGCCGAAGCCATGCTTGTCAGGTGCGACTTCGCTTCGGTTTGATAGGATGTCGGGAACCATTATCCCGGATCCCCCGCAGTACTTATCTCTGGGCGACATGGAAGGGCATCCATCGAGTTGGCCGTCGGAGACCATGAGACCCTGCATGTCGCGTTTGGATGTAGAGATAAGAGATACATGCACCAATTGATCGGCCTATCGGCCTATTGAGCATAAGAAGTAACTGTCCCCACGTTGGAAGGCCTATGCGACCTTGTCTTCTGTGTCCATCCTTTGGGACTAAACTCTGGACTAAGCAAGATGGCGACCAAAGTCATTCGCAGGATCAGGGAGGCGGCCGTCCTTGAAGCAGACGAGTCCCGCCAAGAAGAGACGACGGCGTGGTGCAACCGAGACCTTGTCCCTCTGCCGCCCTCTCGGCGAACCTGGGGATGGTTCAACTTTTTCGGCGCCCAATCTCTGTAAGTCCGAGGTCTTATGCTCAATGCAAATGCTAATGCCATTAAGCGGCGCTCTAAACATTGCAACATGGCAGACGCCCAACACCTTTCTGACTCAGGGCCTTTCCGTTGGCCAGGCCATGGCCATCATTGTCGTTTCCCGCTTCATCGTATCCTTTTTTGCCTGCGTCATTGCATGGTGCGGTTTGACCTGGCATATTGGTTTCACAATCCAAAACAGGTTTACCTGGGGATTGAGGGGAGCCTACATTCCTCTTATTCAGCGGTGCATGTTGAACTTTATCTGGAACGCTATTCAGTGTAAGTATAGCTGATCAGGTTACTGGATTGACTAACCCAGCGTATAGGTTGGAATGGTGGTAAGCTTGTTGCGTAAGTTGCCTGGATTAATAAGTGCTCAGAGTCTTGAGTCTCTTGACTGACGGTGACAGTGTATGCCTCACTGCGATATGGCCATCGTTCCGGCGCATGAAAAACACCTTGCCTGACAGTGTGCCGGCAACAACGTATGAAATGGTGGGATTCATCATTTTCTGGGCCGTGTCCGTTCCTTTTCTGTTCATCAGGCCAGAAAGATTCAAGAAGCCATTCTTTATCTCCAGTGTTGGCTGCGGCCTTGCCATGGTAGCCATGATGATCTGGTCGCTGTCTGTCGCCGGAGGAGTTGGTCCTGTTTTCTATCAGGGTGAAGCAGTTCCCTCGACATCCCGCTGGGGTGTCTCGTGGATCATGATGGCCGGGTTGAACCAAGCTATCGGCCAAAAGGCTGCAGGCATGACCAACGAGAGCGACTTCTCACGATACTCCAACAGCTATCTTGCCTTTGTCATTGGCACGGTCTCTGTGCAGTGGATTGTTGGTATCTTTGTCTCGTTGGGTGGCTTGGTCACTACGGCTGCGTGCCAGCTCATCTATGGCGAAATCTGGTGGAACCCTCCGGATCTGATGATGGTCATGATGGATAGTGAGTTCATCACTACACTAGGTGCAACGGATGCTAACTTGAGCAGACGGCAATGGATCATCCGCCTCTCGTGCTGGAGTCTTCTTTCTATCTCTCGCCTTCACATTTGCCATTCTCTTCCAAAACGTCTGCGGCAATGCTGTCGCTGGGGGTATCGACTTGGCTGGCATCTTTCCGAGATACATCGACATCCGCCGAGGAGCCATCATCACATTCATGGCGACATGGATCATTCAGCCATGGCAACTCATCAACAGGGCGGCCACATTCGTTACCGTTCTCAGCTCATTCTCAGTCTTCCTGGCCCCTTTGATGGGCGTCATGATCTGTGACTACTTCTTTATCCGCCATCAAAAGATTAAGCTCAACCATCTCTACCGCCCCGAAGGCTCAGACTACTGGTTCTCGCACGGTGTCAATTGGCGAGTGATTCCCTGCTGGATCGCTGGATGGGCGCCCACGATAGGAGGTCTTATCGTCAGTGTCGGCCAGAAAGCGGACGCTCCGGACGCACTCTTTCAGCTTTATTACACGGCCTTTTTTACTGGTCTCGGCATATCGTTTGTGCTCTTCTACGCCGTCAATTTCCTCTTCCCCATTCATGGCGCAGGAGAGTATGACTCATATGACGACTGGGCCACTTTTACACCCAAAGAAGCAGCTAAACTGGGAGTTGTGCCTCATGAAAACGCCGAGGAGCTAGCCAGTAACCGCATGGGAGCTTCTGGCTACAGACGTCGACAACCACAAAGCGACAAGGAGAGGGAGCTAGAATCGCAAGTGCAAGTCATCGAGGGAACTCCCGCCAACGCTGAAGGACCAAGCTTCAGCAAGAATTAATCTGGTAGGAACAGGTCACTAGACAGGCTATGAGGAGACGCACGGCATAGACAGTTTACTTTTCTGCTTTGGGAGCGTTTGAAGCGTGCTCTTATTGAGACTGGGCAATTATACATGAAAACATGACTTTCTTTTTATCATTCGGAATGCATAGTCCCCCCCTAGATTGAATGCCCAAGCAGAGTGTCAAGTCATGACTCCGTGAGTACTATCTGGCCAAATAGAGTATTCAACTAGGCCGAATGACGAAACCATGTCAGCGCACACATAAAACCATGTCAAGAAAGTGTTTTGAGGTCAATATAAACCAGGGTGTTGTCTCTCAAACGTAATGGCGACGTATCTCAGCGTCATAGTCATCGCTGACGTCAAGACTCTTGACTACCTCACATGCATCCCTGGGATCAGATATCTTCAAGAGTTCATACCTTGATGGTTCATCTTGATAGCTATTCAGTTCATCAGAAGCTTCTCATTCGCCGGTCTCTATCATGCCGAATTACCGAGGGAAATGTGTCTGCGGCAATCTGCAGTATACCGTGGCAATGGACTCGCCAGACGACGCCCGCACGTCGCTCTGCCACTGCTCAAGCTGTCGTCGAGCATTTGGTACTAATTTCGGACTTACTACCAAGGTTGGAGAGAAATTACCTATCCCGGGAGCTGAGCTGATCACGCAGCTAGGTTGCAGTTGACGGGTTCAGCTACGACCAGGGGAAGCCAAGGATCTTCAAGCAGGACAACGGAGTAACCCGAGAGTTTTGTGAAAACTGTGGTGCCTTTATCTGCGAGTATGGAGTAAGTGATAAACTGAGAGCAAGTTTACCAGGGACTGACAAGGCACAGGAGCAGGCAGCTGACAAGTTCCGGTACATCATGTGGGGAACATTTGATGAGCCAGAGACGTTCCCTCCCAAGGGGGAATTCTTTTGCAAGTATCGGGCTCTGTGGATGCCCGAGATTCCAGGTTCGTAGCTAGGACATTCGGGCCGATGTAACTGACAGCCTTTAGAGCTATTCCACAAAGCCGAGATCAAGGAATGATTATCAGAGTTGCGCAAGGATGTAGAGGATCTGTCAAGAGAGTGTAACATGGGTGTTGTAGCGAATAGGAAGCAGGAATCAATGCAGCTACACAATCCAGCGAGTTTGATCACATTGCATCAAGTCTACAAAAATGGCGTAAAACACTTGACCTGGTGTTGTGGTATCTACATACGATATCTTCGCTAAAATTAGATTTACAGGCATTATAGAAAAGAATTACATGAGCCGTGGACTCAGTTAAGCTGCCTTGGCCGCCTTGACAATGACATCGCTGGCCTTTTCAGCAACGACGTACAGAGGCAGAGCAATGTAGAAACCAGGAATCTTGGGGAAGACACTGGCATCAACGACTCTCAGACCCTCAACACCACGGACCTTGAACTCGGAGTCCAAAACAGCCATGGGATCGTCATCAGGACCAATGGGACATGTGCACGAAGCGTGGTGGCCCCAGGCCTCGTCCTTGATGAACTGCTTGGCTTCATCCTCACTCGTGACATTTGTGCCGGGCCAGACCTCAGGGAAGCTTCCATCCAGGGGGACCAGAGAATCAAAGGCATGGCGGGAGAACTCGAAACCTTCATAAGTGGCCTGGAGATCCTTGTCACCCTCTCCGTTGTCGTTGACACCGGAGTCGTAGTAGTTAAAGTTGATCTGAGGCATGTCTCGGGGATCGGTCGACTTGAGGGTGACGGTACCGGCGTTGTTGCGGCTGTGCGCCTTGAGGATAATCCAGGCCCAGTGCTGAGCATCGGCGAGCGAGTCAGAAGCATAACCAGGGAAATATCCCTTGAACTTGGCCGGGGCACCAGAGATGAGTAGATCAGGCTCGTCCTCGGCTACTGAAGACTTGAGAACAACGGCAATGGCGATACCGTTGGTAGCGTAGACACCCTTGGTGATGGGCTCGATACCCTTCTTGTACGCTTCAAGGCAAGGATCAGGCAGAGTCTCCAAGAAAGTGCACTTGGAGGTGATGACAAAGTCGCTGTCAGTCTTGCCAATTACGGTAGCCTCGTAACGGTCCTGCATGTTGGTTCCGACACCGGGGAGGTCGACGAGAACAGGAATCTTGAATGAGTCGAGCTCCTTCTTGGGTCCGATGCCGCTGAGCTTAAGAAGCTGGGGAGTGTTGAAGGAACCGGCAGAGATGATGACTTCGCGCTTGGCATCGACGCTGCCAGAGCCAGTAGACTTGGCTGATCCGGAACGGGGGTCGGCGCGGTACAGGCTGGAGCCCTCGAGGAAGTCGACACCGGTGGCACGGGGCTTGGAGCCGCTCTTGTCGAAGCGAATCTTGGTGACCTATCAAGGTGAGTACGAGAGTTGAAAAGGTCAGCGGCAGACTTACCAGAGTGTCAAGCTTGACGTCGAGGTGGTACTTGCGAGAACCATCCTTATTGACAGCCTGAGCGGTATCAAGAATGAAATCTCTGGGGCCACCACGAACAGAGTTGGTCATAGACAGAGGGACCTGGTACAAGCCAGTCTTGCTGGTCTGGCCAGGAGCATTGATATCGCGAAGCAAAACCTGACCAAGTCCGGCAACAGTGTTGAGCAAAAATCCAACGAGGCCCTTGCCCATGGCAGAAGCAGCAGAGATAATCAGAGACAAAAGTTTCTGATCCTCGACAACCAGAGACAGAGAAGTGAGTGACAGGCCGAGCCAGCCCTTGTAGCCGTGGCCGACGATGCTGCTGGGCAGGTACATGTTCTTCTCCAGCTTCTTGAAGTAGTTTCGCATGTTGGTAGGGTTCCACGAGTCATCGCCAGTAAGAGTGGCAATGTTGGTCCAGTCACTATCATGGGCGTAGATAGAAATCAGAGCGTTGTGGCGCGAGCATCCGCCCAGGGTGCCGGCACGGGGATACCAAACACCGAGAGGCTTTGCATCAGAGGGAGGGTCCAGGCCGACGTAGAAGCTGCCGTCGGGCTTCTCGTAGGTCATCTTAGAGTCTCTCTGCTGCTCCTTGAGATCCGGGTAATGGTTGACAAAGTAGTTCCATCTGGTGTCCTCAAACTCGGTTGAGAAGAGGTGCAGAGCCGGCACCGATTCCGTGTAGTCATCGCCAGAGTCGCCGCCAGCGTCAATCAGGAGCACCTTGTAGCCAGCAACAGCAAGGTTGGCGGCGACTGGACCACCTCCAGCACCAGAACCGACGACAACATAGTCATAGTCGGTGTCATTTGTATCGCGCTTGATGAATGGATCATGTCGAGGCTGATGCGAATGCTTCGCATGCCAAGGACTGCAACTAGTCAGTATCACGCCATCCCTCGAAAAGATCAACGTACAAAGCTGTGGCCGAGTCGGCCAATAGTGAAACGAGCGTAAGAACGAGTGAGGCGCGCATCTTGAATGCGAAAGTGATGTACAAGAAAAGAGTGGCAGCGGTAAGAACCGAAGGATTTCAAACCAGGGAGTTTGCAACCTCAAACTACCAGATCCAAGCCAAGAAGAAAAGAAAAAGAGACAGAGTCTAAAAGATATCGGCCAAGAACGTGGCGCCAGGCGCTAATTCAACTTGGATGAGGCGTCGGAAGCAGGGAGCGCCCACCGGAAGAAGGGCTCTGCAAGTGCCGATTGTTTCACGAACCTAGTTTTCTTTGCCGGATGCGGGCTAGAACAGAGGATCGTCTATCGCTTACGCTCCCTTTACTTTTCGGTAGAGACGGGCTTGAAAGAAGCCCGGACCGGTAGCGGAACTGACGGCAGGATAGGTATCGGCCCCTGAGCGACTGAGGCCTGCGAATTGCCAGGGATACAAGATTTCTACGTAGCATGAAAACGTGGGTGACATTGACAAGCTGCGGGTATGTTGCGTTGTAGGCGGAGTTGCTTGGTACCCTGGCTTTGATGTGGACGTGCAAAGTCCCAATGCCGTGCAGTTGGGTAAAGCGTGGATAATTGTCGGCCATTGAGGCCTCTCGCCGCTCTCGGAATCGTATTGCGCGGATTCCATGTCTCATTCTAGCAAGTGTGTTGTCTCAGTTTAGAAAGTTAACCCGATGGTTAACTAAACTATCGACGCCTCCATCGCGGCCCGTAGAGCTAACTCGATCAATAGCTGCGCGGGCTGTCGGCTGAGTTGCGTTGCATTGATGATCGCAATGACCGTGACATTCAAAGTAAAATGGCAGAGCAAAATCAGCCGTTGATGCAGGGGTCGACATAGGCTCTAAAATGGAGTAATGCCAAGCATTCTTCTGGGTCGTCGTTGAAGAGCCTTGCTGGGCTAGTTGCAACGGTTCCTCTCCACTTGCCTCTTTTCCCCTCTTCTAACCAGAGTCGGTGTCCTCCGAGCTCAATCAGGCCATCCTCCGAGCAAATACGCATGACGAGCTAATCAAAGCTGGGGCGGGGAAACCAGGGGTTCAAGCTAAAAACCTGGCCCTTCATTCCCCGGACGATCTTGGCTGTATTGGGACCAGCGTTGTACAAGGGCTTATCCCCTGACTCTCAACGTTCTAACATTGGGACAATACGAGAGTAAATTTTCAATGGCTCAAAATGTGAGGCTCACAATGAATGGTCGGGTAGTGCTCACCCGTTCTATCTAGTCTATTAGGTATGAAGAAAAGCACACGCACAACATAGTAAACTAAACTCTTTTTGTGAGGGTATCGCATTGGTTTCATACTGACTCGTTGGGTGTCACCGGCTTCTTTTCTGACGAGTGGCGCCTGTGATCGACGTGGTAGTGCTGGTGCCCCATCTGCGTGAGCTCCATGGCTGACGAGTCGTCGACGTGCGCTGATCTCGTCGAAAACTCGGTGCGGACCCTGATGCTCGGGTGGGAGCTCGGGTGGGACGACAGAACCTTGGACGAGCTCTTTTGCGAGTTCTTGGACAGCGGGTTCGACGAGGGGTGCGAGATGTTGGCGTAGCTGGAGCGTGTGCCGCGTGTAGTGCCAAAGACCTTGGGGAAGACCAGGCTGAAGAGGGAGCGGATGGCGGGCATGCACGCGCAGAGGATGCCAACGGGGACTTCGATAGTGCTCCAGTAACCAATTTCGACATAGTCCTCTGATCATTGTCAACTTATGCTTAATTTGCTGATCAGAAGACTTACGAGTGACATTGCTAGTGGTGGCGTAACTGGCCAACGACTGCAGTCGAACAATACTGACAATAGTGACACTGTGACAATTAGCGACTGCAACGCAATTTGAGGAAAAACATACAAGAAGCCAACACTAAACATGAGCATAATCTGGACCTTCTTCTTTCTCGACAGCGAGAGCCTATACAGCTCGCGAAGCGGTAGAATGAGCGTGGCAAGGTCAAGCACGATGTTCAGAATAGCCGCCATCCAGCCCTGCATGTTGATGTTGTTGCATTTTGCGTGGAACTCCTTGTCCCACGCCTTCCATGCGCCCTCGATGGGCGTGCATTGGAAAATGGAGACGAGCTCGAATGCGATAAAGTATGCCACGTTGAGGCCGATGAGAACCCAGCAGGCGATCCTGATGTTCCTTGCGGGGAACACCTTGAGGTAGAAGAGCAGGATGGAGATCTTTGTGACTGGCAGGGCTCCGAGATAGAGTAATTCATCCCAGTAAAAGAACTATGACTGGTCAGCTGTGTTGGTTGACGGTTATCACGATGCTCACATAGAGAAAGTCGGTAATGTCGTCAGGATGGACATTCCAAATATCCTTGCCCAATGCCTTTTGAGAAACTGGCAAAAGTCAATATGCGCATAGATAGAGGACCAACACACTTACTAGGGTACGAGATTGCATTGAGTGGAATCATCATGGCCTGGAAAGTGAGTAGTCATTCATTAATACGAGACCCAGTTGACATACCACTGCGAGAAGCATCACCCAGTCGTCGGGTCCCCATGTCTGGGCGCCCACAAAGAGTCTGGCCATAACCCTCAGAGCAAAGCCAACGAGGCCGATGACGAGAAAGACGATGCCGACGACCCATACCAGAGTCGTGCGGTCCCTCGACGGCGCCTTGCATGTGTGCTTGGAGTAGCTCTGGACGACTGCGGCTGTCAGTAAACACCACACTCAAATTCTCGGTATGCTTACGCAAAGACTCTCGGACGGTGCAGTTGGCGTGCACGCAGAGCGAAATCTTTTCGTTCAGCTCGACGTTGGTGCAGATGCAAGTGACGTTGGTCAGCTCACAGGTCGACTTTATCGTCTCCTGCGTAATGCAATCCAGCTATGATAGTCAGCTACTTGTTAGAAAAGCCTCCGGCATCATGAGTACTTACGCCACACGCGGGAGGCTGCTCGGGGTCAGCAGTAGCAGCCCAGACGCTGGCGTGGAATACGCCCAGCACGAGCGCAACCAAGTTCAACAACTTCATTGTGTCTTTGCTCTGCTGCCCTGGTCGCTTCAGAAACGGAGAGACGAAAGGAAGGGGAGAAGAGCGAAGGATCGATTGAACAGGGACAATATGAATATCTGACCAAGTTCCTAGATCCCGGGTGACATTCGCGACCCGCTGCATCTACCGAAGCGAGTCGAGGGGGCCAAGTCCCGATGGATCTCAAAGGCATTGTCCAGCCACCCAGCGCGCCTGAACCTCTTCGTTTCATGCGGACTCGGGCCCGATGCCAGAGAGCCGGTTATCAGTGGATCTTGGGTTCATTACGTGCTGCACGCGTGAGGGTCTTTGACAGGAGTTTGCTCAGGGACGCCCATGCTAGCGGGCTCCTCGTGAAACGCGCCGGGAACGCCTCCCCGGCGCCCTACTGGCTTACTGTAGCGTCGCTAGAAGCGACGGACTCTCTAGAAGCGACGGAAAATCTATTGACTCAAAAACAGAGTCGTATTTCTTGGTCACGCAAGGAGATTAGCGACCCGTCAAGAGCTCGCGCTGAGAAGAGGCGCAAGCTGACATCGGCGTAATTCCATGTCCAAAAGTTGGCCGAAGGAACGCCCGCGCGTTGTCAGACTGAGCCGACTCAGCAGCTACAGGGATCGCAGCATGGCATTTGTCCGATGACAGGTGGTTCATGCAGGGGATAAAACTCTAGAAACAGCTCTCAAGGTGTCGAGCATCTGCCGAAACGCCTCAGCCTTAGCCGTGGCTGCTCGGTACGGAGAGTTCGGGATCAATCAACCTTCTTCTTTCGCGCCCTCCATCATGAGCCGTGCCAAGCGAGCTTGATCGATCATGGGCCGATTCCAGGGCCCTTCCACACGGGCTTCTTCAACAGCCCGCCCTGGAACTCTGCTCTTGCTCCATCAGTCCGTTGAACTCTAAGCGCTGCATTGTATGTGGATCGACGCCTTGTCTAGCGTTCACGTAATTGGGCTTGCTCGTTTTGGGAAGCGTTCGAGCAGGGCTTAGCTGCTAGACCAGTCCAGGGTTTCCCCAGAGCCCACGTTTCAAGCTACTAGACGACCATTATGCACAGACTCGCAAGCCCAATTCGCTCTCATGACGATCCCTTCCTCAAGGGTCTGACGAATTCGTCTTCTCCTCAGGGGCAACAGAAGCAAATGCTGCCCATCATCATTATTTCCTACGAGCTTATACCGATAAGGCGGTTAATCCCGGCACCAGATGCCATGCCCAAGCAGCAGGAAGATCTCAATCTTGGCGGCCCCCGGCTGCCTCGGCTCCCTAACGTGACCAGTAGACTAAAAGAAGAAAAAACTGACCAAGAGGATTGTCTCGATTTGCAATCTCTCGTCTGTTCTCAGAGGATTGGCATCCTGTCGCCGAGCCTCAACTGTCACTCATTAAGTATCATCAGATCTCATTCTTACGCTCGTTTATCTTGGCTTCCACCATGAAGTGGCAGTATTTCCTTTCTGCTTTGCCTGGGGCTGTTTATGGCATTCCTGCTTACCTGCGCGGACCTGTCGGCGATGTCGTGACGGGCAGGCTGTCGCACAAGGTCGGCGCTGTTTTCCACGAGGCGCATCACAAGAGGCTTCTGTTCGACCCGTTGAAGGAACCTATTGAGGTCACTGGCGACCACGAGTTTATTCCTCCCGACTATGAGAGGGGCCATCAGCGAGGTCCCTGCCCGGGCCTCAATGCTCTGGCGAACCATGGGTATATCAGTCGAAAGGGTGTCACGAGTCTGGTTGAGGTGACTGGCGCCATCAACAAGGTGTACGGCATGGGTCTCGACATTGCAGCCATCCTGGCGACCATGGGAACTGTCTTTGTCGGAAACCCTTTGTCTCTCAACCCAGGTTTCTCCATCGGAAACACGTCGCCCGGAGCTCAGAACTTGTTGGGAAATCTGGTTGGACTTTTGGGTACTCCTCGAGGTCTGAATGGCTCGCACAACATTATCGAGGGCGACTCGTCCAACACCCGAGCCGACTTGTACATGACGGGAGACGCCTCCACCATGGTCCTGAAGCAGTTCCAGGACTTTTACGACATGTCCGAGGGCGAGGGAGACTACAACTTTGAGGTCTTTGCCGAGCGAGCCAAGATTCGCTTTCACGAGTCGGTCGCGGAGAACCCCAACTTTTACTACGGCCCGTTCACTGGCATGATTGCGCGTAATGCGGGCTATCTGTTTGCTAGCCGCATGTTTGCCAACTTTTCTACCGAGAACCCTGATACTGGTGTTTTGAGTAAGTAGCCTGTCACTGGGACAGAATAAAACTGACCTCGTGAAGACAAGGAAACGTTAAAGAGCTTCTTTGCTGTGCAGGGCGAGGACGACAAGCTGGTTTACAAGCGAGGCTGGGAGAGAATCCCCGAGAACTGGTACCGCCGTCCCGTTGACTACAGCTTGCTCAACCTCAACCTGGATGTTTTGGCCTATGTTGCCAAGTACCCCGAGCTTGGAAGGTATGTTGCCTGATGCCGTGTCCGAGTCATATACTAACACAGCTAGCATCGGAGGTAACCTGGGAGAGGTCAACAGCTACGCCGGTGTCGACCTCAGCGACGTTACCGGCGGTGTCCTGAACCTCACGAAGCTTCTGAAGGGCAACAACCTGCTGTGCTTTGTCTTTGAGGTCATCAAGACCGCTGCCCCCAACTCTCTGTCTACTATTTTCAAGATCATCGAGACGCCTCTCAGGATGATTACGGATACCCTTGGGGCTGCTATTCTGGATCTTTCTTGCCCTGCTTTTAACGACTTGACGGTTGGTGGAAAGAGCCTTGACGAGGCGCTCAAGGATAAGTTCCCGGGCGCCCTGCTCTCTGACTCTATCCTGTAAATTTCCGTGTTGTAGAAATCGTCGCTTAATAACATTTTACCGCACAATTCTCTTCTTGGGAGGTTACCCTCGCACCGTTTAATCTGCTATAATGCATCGATTCAGTAGTCTCACTGTTTCAATGTACTCTATACCGGCCGTGCGCTTTCCTTTGTTTACATGTGACATAAAACAGCAGATCGCCTGACCCCTAGATGCAATAGTAGCCGTTGTATGAACTAATGTAGCGCATACGGTGGTTTAGCAACGCAACCCATTGCCACACAAGTTCATGTCCATTCTGGCCCCAGTAGGGTTTCATTGAAGCTGGAAATCATCCACTTAGTTTTAGTAACCAACCCAGCCCTTCTGAAGATCCTTCTGACCGAAGCTTCATCCATGTGGTGCTGTAGGGTAGAGTCTTAGCTTCAGACGCGAACAAAGTAGTCCTTGACATCCGAAAGTGACTCAACGGTGATGTTTCTATCGCTAAATGCAGATAGAATGCAATTTTTAAAGGAAAGGGAGTTTATGGGAAATTAAAAATAGTTGACACGGCACATCTGTAAGCTCTTAGAGTTGTTGGTTCTAATATGTTCCGGGTTGGGTGAGTTGCGAGAGTCGCAACAGCCCACTTACTTCATTATACCAAACCTACGAAATACAGTTATAAAACTTTAGAATATTAATAACTACGATGAATGTTGACTTTCCTACACTCATAGATCATTCAGCATCTCCCTGAATATCAACTCCGATGTCGCTGTTATCGCGTTGAACCCAGCCCTACCAAGTGGGGCAACCTGTGTTTACCCACCTCAGGTATCAATAATGATCAGGCACCCACTAGCTGAGTGATCTGCCTCAACGTCTCCTCGGTGACACCGTAAGCCTGACCACGCTCCATTTCGTTACTACCCTAGCAACGTACAAAGATATTGCCCTGCTAACTTACAAAGGAATGGAAAAGCCCCTGTTTCTCGACTACGCTCCCCTAGAACCAGACGAGATCCGCATCTTGGTCCTTCAGCAGGGGTCCACTATTGACACAGTGGAATGCACCCTCCGGCATGTCCGCCGAGATCAAGAGCAATACTACGCTCTGTCCTATGAATGGGGAGAGGAGGTTAGATTTGAACCTGGCATTATAGTCGATGATCTCCCTGTCCAAATCCGGAAAAATCTTTATGAGGCCCTGAAGGAGGTCAGGAAGCCCTCGGAAGACCTCCAGCTGTGGGTGGATGCAATATGCATCAACCAGGCAGATCTCGAAGAGAAGAATAGCCAAGTTGCAATGATGGGTGAAACGTTTGAAAAAGCAGCCGGTGTGATTGCTTGGCTGGGGGTCGCTAGAGACAATAGCAATGTTGCAATGGACTGGATGGCGAACACGTCCACACTTAGCGACAAGCTCAATGGCGTTGATGCAGACGGGCTTGAGAAGAAAGCAATAGCTGCGCTCTGCAACAGAACCTACTGGCGCCGTGTCTGGATTATCCAAGAGCTCTATCTTTCCAAGAGCTACGACGTACGGTGCGGCACCAAATCTATCCCCGCCGACGTGTTTGAAGAATCCCTGGCCACCATGAACGACCGCAAATATGAGTGGACCGATATGGACCATAATCCCGCTGATCATCTCGGGCGATCGCGTCTGTTTAAGCAAGGTGCTCCGCAGTTCAACACACTGAACAGGTGGCTCAAGATGTGCATCCTTGGCAAGTTCCAATGCACCCGGGAGCAGGACATGGTATTTTCACTGCTCGGGATCGCCCATGACTGCAGAAATGGTAGTATCTCGATTGAGGTCGACTATAGAAAATCCCCACGGGATATATATCTCGAAGTCCTGCGGGAAGGCCGCGACGATTGGTGCAGGGGTCTGGGAGGTATGGTGACAAAGTTTGCAGGGTTGATGAATTTGGAGATGGATGAGAGCCTCAAAGACTCGGTGTTTGGGATTCTTGGCAAGAAGATAGGGTCTGATGGGCTTTTTATCTCTTACGGAGCGGAGTTGTGACAACGACTGAAAAATTGGGTTCTATCAAAGCGACGGGCTGGCAGCGAGAGAATGCTGCAACATGGCGCGTGATGAAAACACCGTCTATTACTTTTGTATGAAAAGTGTGCATTTTAACCCCGAGAGAAGCTCTAGTGTTTATGATTCCCTGAAACAATTTGCCGGTTTCCAACTGGCCATCAGAACTTTGCCAGGAGATTGAAGCCAGTACGGTGAATACGCGCCGCCAGTATAAAAGTAGTCCCAACCACACCCAAAACCCCAGCAAAGATCTTGGTGCCCTGCCAACCTAGTGGTCCCTCCCTAATTGCTCCGCTGATTGGGTTCGTAGTCAACCCTCCAACCGACTCGGCAGAAAACACAAGCCCCGAGCGGAAGCCGATTTCTGCAGGAGGAGAGATCTGAGCTACAAGGGGTGCGAGGAGGGAAACGTATGCCCCCGACGAGAAGCCAAAGAGTACGGCAAAGGCAACGATAGCAGCACTGTTGGAAGCCGGTATCCACAAGGCCAGAGTCCATAATGCAGACAAGTAACAGACAATGATAAAGATGTTGTACCGGCCAATCTTGTCGCCCACAAGTCCTGAGGCGATTCTACCAAATAGGGACCCAGCGTTGAGGATTGCCAGAACATATTCTGTCAGCTTTGGATCCATTCCCATGTCGAATGCTTGAGCCGGCAAATAGTTTATTGGAATAAAAATACCATAGGTCAAGATTCCCGTGCCGATCGTAATGGTTGTAAATTCGGTCTCCTTGAATGGTTGCCAAAGACTTTGCACAGTAGTCTTTTGCGGATGGGGAGGGATTCGATTGCGCACTGTAAGATTGGCGATTACCAATAGTACTAGGACTACAAATGCACATGTGCGCATGGCCCAGGGGAAGCCGACGCGATCGATCATCCGGGACACCATGATGGGGAATATGATGCCACCGACACTAGAGCCAGTACTAACAATTCCGAAAACGACACCTTTCTTGAGGTGGAACCATCCGTGGAGGGTATTCAATGCTGCGGACGTTAGCTGCTGAAGGGATGTTGGGCTAGAAATACTCACCTGGTTGGAAGATAGTCGAAACACCAATGGCAGAGCACGCGCCCTGTGCTAGTAGTAGTTGATAATACTCTGTACCGAGTGAAGCCATCATCAAGCCAAAGACATGTAGGAACGAACCGATTAACATCATGTGGTGTGGTCCGTAGTGATCGTACAATTTGCCAACGACGGGGCCCTGGTCGAATTAGCTCCATACGACCGGAGAGAGGGACCGGCCTACCAATGCCATCATGAAGAATATTTGTAAGGAAGGGATCCACGAAATTTGGCTCGGAGTGTAGTCGGGGAGGAGGACATTCTGGTAATACTGCTGGAAAGACCCGATGCCTGTGAACTGTTAGCTTTTGCGGCAACATCTTGTGTCGGAGGCCTACTAGAAATCCATCCATAACTGCAGAATGAAGTGCACCACACTCCAAAGACACAGAGCCATGCTGCAAGTCCACCATCGGGGATATCGCTAAATTGGTCTGCCTCATCGTGTTCTTTGGACTGGCTATTTGTCGTGTCTGATGGTGCATTATTGGAATCGTCTCGATCGGGCGTGGGTTGGTTCTCGAGCTGGAGTTCCTTGTCGTGGGGCTGGTTAGATGTAGACATGGTAAAGAACCGGCCGTCTCAAACTAGGAGAATTTTCGTATTGAAGGCAGAAACAGCTAGAGGGATGGGCGGCAAATCAAGATAAAGGGATCAGGGTGCCTCAGGGGGTATGGCCCGGACTATGGGCTTCTCGGGCTCCGGCATGGTCAATCATCTCACTGGGTGCCTCAAATTGACCCATCACACCATTTCTTAAATCTCGAGGCAAACCATAGATGGCAGCCCGGGGCTGTGGGTCAGTAACTAAACCAAGCTCCATACTTAAGGGGCCGCGTCAGACTGGATAGCAAAAAGTTGGCGTATTTGATGTTGCTTCGGATTAATACACCACTGCTAAAATTGTTAGTCTGGCAGAGACGTTGACAGGGGCTGGATAATCATCGGCATTGTCTTGGTTGAGACCAGGGACTATACGAATCGAGCCAATTTTCGGGTTTGAATATGACCTCGACTGTGCCAACATTGTAATAGGAAATTCGGCATTCGCTCTTGAAATCAAACGCGAGATCGGCCGAAAAGTTCTTCTCCATTGGTGCCTCTGCATGGATCGTCCGATGTCTAGCAATTTCAGTCGTCTCCACGAGCTGAAATTGATGATTGCTAATATCACAAATAGAGCTGATTCAGAAATTCTATAAATAGCTCAGCCGCGCGATCGAAGATCTGCTGTTGATTTTGAGGATTTGTTTCAACAGATGAAACTAGGACACTGCTAAGTTATCTATTTACTAGTTGGACACTGTTTAGTATTAATATTATTTGCATGGGCAAGCAATCTTGGAAGCTTAAATGTACCCAGTCATGAGTTACCATTCGCTGCGAGGCAGAACATGGATTATGCTTAATTGTTCGGCCTTCGGCTTTGACGTTGAAAGTCCGCGGCTTTTATTTGCATTAGCTCATTGCTGATTCGAGTAGAATATCTAGATCGGTTGCATAGAATGTTTTTCTTATTCTTCTCATTTTCGGATCATTGAGCTATATCCGTCAGTCTTTACGAATCATTGCCATGCTTGGTATTCAGGATGCCGTCGTAGTGTACGGCGCAGTCGCTTTTCTTTTCCTATTTGTCGTCAACGTAAGTCTTTCTGTGGCATTATCAACTGTCCTGCAATATTAATCAGCGCGATATTCAGACATTCTTGAAATTTGTCAAGAGCCCTATACGCTACATACCGGGCCCGTGGTATACGCATTTCACCCATTACGTTCTCAAATTCAAGACCCTTGCTGGGCAGCGTATGCATTATGTCCATAGCTTGCACGCAAAGTATGGCCCCATCGTGCGCATCTCCCCAAGACAGATAGCTGTCGCCGACGTGGATAGCTTCACAAAGGTACACCGAATTGGGTCTGGTTTTATCAAGACGCAATGGTACGAAGACTTTATCGGGGGTGTTGATAAAACCGGCGGCATCGGTGTTGGCCTCTTTGCCATGCGCGACCCGAAAGAGCACGCCAGACGCCGCAAGCTCTTTGCGAGGGCCTTCTCAACAGTGTCTCTGCGCCAGAACTGCGAAGCTGTTGTGAGAGAAAAAGTCGACCAGGCTGTGTCACGTATTCGTGAGGAGGCTTCCCGAGGCAGCTCGGATATCCTCAAGTGGTGGATGCTCATGACTTCCGACGTTATCGGACAGCTTTCCTTTGGCGAGCCTTTTGGACTGCTAGAGGCCGGCAAGGTAGATCAATGTGGTCCTCCAGAAGAAATACATGCTAACCTACTTAGAAAAATCATTACATCGAAGTCTTGGAGGCCACCGCTCTTGGCACGACAATTCAGTATGAGCTCCCGTGGCTCTACCAAATCTGCCGCTACATTCCACACCCCGCTGTCCAGCTGATTATCAACGCTTCGGGCTTGGTCAATTCTTATGGGAGCAAGGCTGCAGCCAATCTGTATCGTAATAGCGACAATAAGGCAAACCTATTCGCAACCATGCTCGCAGAAAGCGAAGCCTCAGAAAAGTCGCAACTCACTGCAGAGAGCATCCGCTGCGAAGCGAGCAACTTTATCGTCGCTGGGGCTGATACGACGTCCAACACCCTGACTTACATCATATGGTCTATACTGAAGCACCCGGATCTTCATGTCAGGCTCCAGACGGAATTGGATTCGGTTGGGGGCGTGTTTGACGATGCGAGATTGGAGAAACTCCCTCTTCTAAACGCTGTCATCGAAGAGACGCTACGTCTTTACGGCGCAGTCCCGAGCAACTTGTCCAGAGTCGTTCCGCAAGAGGGAGCCAGCTTCGGTGACTATTTTATCCCAGGCGGCTTCGAGGTTGAGACCCAGGCATACACCCTCCACCGAAACCCGGACGTTTTCCCCGATCCTCTACGGTGAGTAGCGCCCACGCTAGACAAATGACGAAACGCTGACCTTGGCAGTTTCGATGAGAAGCGATGGCTGAACGCTGAGACGCTCACGCCTCAGCAAAAGACCAGCTTCTGTCCCTTTGGAGCTGGAACGCGTACGTGCATTGGTGTTCATCTGGCTCGGATGGAGCTACGCCTTGGTACAGCGGCTCTTTTGAAGGCGTGCCCGGGGTTGAAGCTGTCATCGGAGATGAAGGATTCAATGATGGACATGTATAATTTCTTCTTGGCTGGCCCAGTCGGCAAGCGATGCGAAGTCACCATGAAATGAGGCATGCGACTATGTCGAGGCTACCAAGCGAGGCTAGAATCACACGCATTCATCATCTACGAAAATCCCTACTTATCATAAACTGCCACAATTTGCTAGCCTAGACAACACAAAAAGAAGTATAAATGTCAGACTGCTTTCTCGGACATCACTCCATCTTCAAATGCTTAGTGTGATGCTCGTTCGAGGCTCTGTCTCAACCCCGGAATACTGAGCCCGTCAACCTTGCCGTTATTGATATCAAAGACGATCTCGTCGACCGGTAAACCCTGATAACGGAATTGATCAACCGAGAACCAAGTCTCACATGCGTCCTTGAACGGCCCTGTCTTGTCTTGAGCTGGGATGGCTTTAAAGGTTACACGCCAGCGATCATTGTCTCCCACTGGATAGATGCGTGCGTCCACACCGGCAGCATTTCCACCACGCAGCTCCTTCCAAGCTTTCAAAATTGATTTTCCGTTATTGTTCCATTCCTTGATATTGAGACCGGGGCCCGGGTCGACGTCAAGGACAACTGTAGAGCCGTTGCCGGCGGTGTATCGTCCAGCGTACTTGACTCGAGCTTGCGTTCTCGCTAGGTCTTCCAAGCCTTGCACAGCCTTCTCGACTGCCACCTCGAGCAGGATTCTGCTGGCAATGTAAGAGTCGGGACCCGCTGCGTTGATCGTGATTCCGACGCTGTACTCTGGAATCAAGACAACATAGGCAGCGTAGGAGGGCAGATTCCCTGATTTGGTGTACACGTCTATAGGTAGATCTGTAGTCTGCGACGCAGCGCGGAATATTTCCCAGGGCATTCCGACTGCGCTATAAGGCGATGAAGTAAATACGGCGGGTTTCAGCCAAATATCTGTCTTTGGGCCAGACAGGAGCTCGTGGCACAGAATACCCCGAAGGAATCGAGCCAAGTCGTTGGGTGTTGCATACAATCCCGCTGACCTAGATGGTTGTATAAGTAATCAGTTAGGGGAACTGTTGGGGGCCATACGCGTCGTTGTGTCCTATTGGTAAAGTCATCCATTCAAATCCGCCATCCACGGGGATAATCGAGTTTGATATATCCTGTGGCTTGAAACCAGTGGCAGAAGATAGACCCAAAGGCTTTGTTATCTCTTGCGAGATAATATCTTCATATTTCATGTTGGTGATATTCTCAAGAGCAAAGCCGAGCAGGATAAAGCCGGGGTTTGAGTATGCGGCCCTCTGGCCTGGCTGCCATACAAAAGCATGGTTTTCCAGATCTTGGAAGAATTCTAATACGATTTATAAGTGGGCTCTACATAGCTACGGTGAGTTCTCTTCAACTTACGAGCTCGTGTGCAAAGGGGGCTGTCGAGAGTGTCACAGAGAGGGGTGCTTGGGTCGAGGGGCACATCTGGGAAGCCCAGTGCATGTAGATCTTGCAGCGGATTGAGCGTAGCGAGATCGAATGTATAGCCTGTATCGACTCGATAAATAGAATGTCAATCAATGAGGAGAGGCCCAAGCTACCTTCACGATGAATGCCGCTCAACTGACTGGCGAGCATCCTGAGGGTGATGGCTTTGTAACGTCTGATCTCTTGAAGTTCCGGCACATACTTGGAGACGGGATCATCCAAGTCAAGGCCTTCTTGCAACAGCAGCGCAAGAGTGGTAAAGACTTTGGTAATAGAGGCGACTCGATAAATCGTCTCACCGTTGACTTTTCCCACGCCAGTAGTGTTGAGAAGCCGCGCGGTCTGATGAAAGGTAAAGAAGGTCTTTTCGCTGGAAGTCAGCTGGACTGAGAATGACGTCGTGGTTTTGTTCCAGATGCCATCAGTACTGGTAAGTTTTCGAATGGCATTGTTCAAGGAGGCTGTCAGGTTTCCATGGAGAGGGATGTCTGGAGGTGGTAGCACTGGGCCTGTTGGTGGGCAGTATGCGGACACCAAAGGCACAAAAGAAACGAGAAATAGGTGATACAAAGAGATTTTCATAATTCTTAGTGAGCTCTGTGTCTCATAAAGAAGCTTTGTTGTTTTGTTTGGGTCTTGCAGAATAGAATGAAGTTAAGCACGCATTATATATGTTTAGGGAACTTAGTCTTTGATCCTAGATCTTGTGAGTTCTGGCTAGTCGCTCACCAAATCCAAGTGCTTGCGTCAATCGTCCTGGCTGAGTATGTTTAGTTTAGAATCTGACATTATTCAAGATGATCTACAATCCTGTCCTACCCGCGGGGTACTAAATGCGAAATACGGTAGCAAAAATCCAACAGAAATAATCGGGGACGCGTGGTATTATGAGTGAAGAGAACAAGGCGATTACGTACATTCGCTTAGCAGCACGGCTGATTGGAAAGTGAAGGGGCTTCAATGTGGCGGAGTCATGAACGTCGGAGGAACATGACCCGAGGACAGAAACAAACGCTCAAGAGCTTGAGCAGTCAATAGCCCCCAATTGATTAATCAAGTAAAATCAATACTTTTATGGCTCTTCCAAGTGTAGTCGTAACGCCGTGACCGTCTTCACGTACAGGTTCGTCTTGTTTACCAGTAAGCCGCTTACATCCAGCCAACGCGGCGGAACATAAACGTAGCGCCGCCGGCCAAGGCGGTAGCTCCTGTGAAAACAATCAAAGTTCCGTATCCAGTTCCATACCCACCACTGGCCTGCCCCTGCCATGGCATCCCCTTGACCAGAGCTTCACTAAGGGGCCCAGACGCGACATTGCCGATGCCCCTTCCAGCAGACAAGACACCCAGGACCATGGCCGGATCAAATGAGCTTCCGCTGCCACTCCCACGGTCATTGTCATTTGAAATAGGGCCTGCTGTCACCATGCGCATAACGCCAGGCCAAGCAGAAGTGTATGAACCGGCAAAAAAGCCATAGATGATGCAATAGACGTACAACACGGGAAGACTAGTCGAGAAGCCCCACAGGAAGAAGGTGCTGATTGTAGCGCCAGCCGCAGAAATCATGAAGCAATCGGTGACATGTAAGCGGTCAGTGAGCGCTCCCATGACGACACAGCCAAAGACCGAAGCCACGTTGATGAGTAGAACTGTGAGCGCCGAAGGGAACGTTCCAGCCCCCAATGCTGTGCGAGCATAAGATGGAAGATAGATACCAGGCAGGAAGAAGCCTAGCGCTTGGGCGATGTTGGCAAACTGGTGAAACATGAAATTCCGGCTGAGAGCAAAGCTCAACTTCAACGGGTTGATGTGTCTCGTAGCTGAGTGAGGGAGACGAGGTTTGATGAAGTAAGCCAGCGGTAGAGTCAAGACGAATAAAGCGAGTGACCATATCCTTAGGGTGGTGCGGAAGCCATACTCATGTAGAAACTTTTCAAAGAGTAACGGCAGAGCGAAGCCGGCTAGACCTGTGCCGGACCACATGACACCAAAGGCGAGCCCCTTTCTCTTTGCGAACCATTCATCCATGTAGAGAATGCAAGGACAGTATGAAATGGAGCCACCAATGGCATACAGCACTCCTTGGGTCAGGATAAGGTGTGTTGTGTTCTGAGAGAAGGAACTCAATGCCAAAGCGACACACATGACAAAGAGGCCGATGATCGGAGACCAACGACTATGCTTGGGGTAGAGTCTCTGAAGACTCATGATAAAGGGGATTCCTAGGTACATAATTCCCTTTGATCTTGTCAGTACATAAGCATGCTGTCGAGTATTAAGCACTGACCATAGCACAGGTACCAATGACGGCGATTGAGGAAGATCCCTTGAAGGGTGCATGGGTGCTGTAGTAGTCCTGAAAGACACCAAAGGCGAATGGGAAACCTGGGTTGCCATTGTGTCAGCATGAGGAATCAGCATGGTGGAATATTAGTTACCCCATGTCAGAGCCTCAACCGTAAAAGAAGCTGCTAAAAAGAGCCACGCATCTTTTCCACCATCAACTCGGGGGAGTGCCGGAACTTCATGTCCGCCAGTGAGGGTTTCGCCCTGAGACGTCGAGGAGCCGTAGCCCTCTTCGCGGGCCGTCTCTTGGACAGGTTGTAGCTCAATTGAAGTTTGGCTCATAATGGATGATCAATTAATCGTGGTTTCTCTTTTCTCAAGAATCTTTTGACGTCCATTTTACATTTTCTGTGATTTTTTAAAGACTTCTTAGCGAGCTTGTAGTTTGCACCCGACCCACCAGCCATGCGCCCTTGGTCTGACATTTGACAAGGCGGCTTGCTTCTCCGTACTTCGGCCCGACTAAACCCAACGCGGAAAAGTGTTGAGAGCCAAGGGTACATAGGTAAGAGGTTCCCTAGAAACAATATGATCTCTCTCATCAACCTCGTTGCAACCCCAGTTGCTGCGTTTCTGCTTTCTGAAGTTATGGCATACTAATTGAACAAAGGTACTAACAATACTGTCCCGTAGTTGGTGTATTAAAATGCTTTCTGTTAATACATAACCGGTCATCTTCAACTATCCGCAGAGATGGGTGACATTTCGGCAGTGGTCCTTTGCAGGGATCTTCTTCCCCTTAAGCCCACAGCTTTCAAAACACAGTGCATATTAACCTACCGACTACGGCAGAGAACTTAAGAGTGACAAGCCCAGTGGCGGTGACAGAAGTCTGTCATAAATGCGTCATGGTAGGCGGCGCGAAACTTTCTCCTCTCATACGCGGGGTTGTGCAAGTATAAACCGCCGCGCCAACCTCCCGAACAACTTTATCCAACTACTCTTCTAGAAATACTCAAAAACAACCATATTACCGTAAAAACAATTTAAACCGAGAACACCCTTCCTGTTGCAACAATGTCCAGTGGTGGCGGTTCTTCCTGCGGCTGTAACGGGCCCAACTCTTGCAACTGCGGTCCTAGCTGTTCGTGTACGGCCTGCGGACATGGAGTATGTTTATTGACGTGAAAGTGCTGCTATGATTGCTAACGATGTCAGTAGAAATAACTAAAATTGCAGAGAAAAGCGTGGGGACTATGATGGCTGACGTCTGTTTCGGGGAAAGGTCAAGTTGAACCAGTGCTTTAGGGAACATGTATTTTTTCTTTATGGGATCAGTAATCGGCTTGGCTTCCATGATCTACAGGAGTTGACTTCTTAAGTCGAAAATTTGAATGGTTCCTTTGGTTCTTAGCACATGGTGGAATGTCAAGAGGATAAATTGTTCTCCATCCCTTCCTATACCCCTAGACACAATCAAGAAATACATCAGCAAAGTGACACTTCAGAAAAGAATTCAAACCAGACCAATGCCACAGCAAATTGTATAACCTATGAATTACAAAACCACAAATCTAAATGCTACCAACGCTCCATGCTCATCCCCAAACCATCATCAATAATCCAGCTCATGAAAAGTATCACCAGTTTTCCAAAAAGACAAAGCCCATCTCTTAAAACTCATCCGGAGCATTCTCAAAGATCTTGTAGCCCTCGTCAATCTCTGTCATTCCAGGGCCGTGACGAACCTTGCAGGATTCCTGGACGGCCTCTTCCCACAAGTCCTTGCCGCCCTTAGACTTTGCAGCCAGCTTGACACCTTTGGCGACCGTTCTAGCCGCCACAGCGGCAGGTCCTGCACCGGGGATCAAGTAGGTACCGGCAAGAACAGCCTCCTTGAGAACATTGAGCATCACCTCGCACGTGATGCTTCCGAGCTGCCTGAACCCTTCATCCAAACCCTTGGCAACAAAGTCGATAGTGCCTGTGGCGATCGCATCTGCTGCAGTAGTGTCGCATTCACACTTGCCGACTACATAACGCTCGCCGTCTGGGTTCGTGTTGATAGTCCAAGGGGCATCTTCTGGCTTGGGCGGGCCAATGCAAATTCTCGTTGCTTCATTGCCGCAGTATATGCCGCAGGGCCATGTCCCATCCCGGGGAGAAGGGTCGATATAAGAAAGACAGTTGCCGGTGCGTGAAAAGACTCCATTCTGTGCATGATACTTCTCCCAGGTGCTTGTGTCGCTGGTTGCACGGCCGAAGAGGGAGGACTCCTGAACAGGTACTGCGGCGCCGGTGATCGTAGGCACGAGACCAATCAGGGCGGCGGCGAAAGTGAGGCCGATCTTTGAAGAAACCATTTTCGCGTTTGAGTATGGATAGAAGATAAGGTGTTTTAGGCTGACGGTGTTGCTGAGGAAGTAGAAGTAGTGAGAATAGGTTATGGAACGTTGTTGTTTGATTGTTATGTTAAAGTGATGAGAGATCTCTTCGTATTTTGTAGCCAGCTATTCCGTCCTCTTTATACTCAATCTCCTTCTGCCGTACCATCGAACCACAGCTCCAATGCTCCAGATCCCAGCGGCGCAGCAGAACACGGCTGTAACCTGGGCTGACGCTCAATGGGCCCTCTAATTTTAGGGTGTCATACAACCCCTTGTCTTTATTGTGGGCTTTGTATTTTGTGGAGATATATCGTCGAATAATAGCCAGAGTCTCCATGAGTGTTGACAACTCGTTGATACAAGTATGTTTATGCATTTTTGGTTTACTTGAAGATATTCGTGCTCCTGAAACTCTAAAAACTGGTGTTGAGAAGAGCATGCGTAGACAGCGTCGACTTTAGCCGCTAGGATCATACTTAGCCCTTCTGCCAAGTCCCCTAGCGCTTACCGTTATTCCCGGCGTGGGTTTTTCGCATTCAGGGTCTCATGTGCCTGAGTTTGACAGCCAAGAAAAAGTCCGAGGTGCCGTAGCCGGCTGAGGTTATCATTACGAGGCATTGCATATGTGACAGTGAGGGTAATTTGAGGCCGGGCTAATATAAAGTCTCCATTAGGCAACGCGTATAGGCTCGAAGAACTGCTGAGCATCCTGTTTATTTACCAGCAACGAATAGTAACTTAAGATGTTGCTAAACCGAAGTTCCTTCTGTAGGCGAGATACGATTAGAGAATCAATTGAGAGAGACATGGGCTGTGGAAGGTATTATTAGGCTTGTGATGGCTATAATCAGGTTGGAATATCGCCAAGTCACTATAAGAGGGCAGTTCTAGGCGTCACGCCACCTTCAAGATGCCCACGAAAGCCGGAACAACGATCATGGGCCATACGAGTGAACAAGATTGAGATCGGCTCGATGAGCGTGTCTTTACTCGTGTCAGAAGGTCCCAGCACTTATTTACATGTCCAGAGTCTATGATAACCCTATTCACTGCTGGACTTGGCCCCCGCAAACACTGCAATACCAAATGGCCGAGTCCACTCACTGCCCTCTTTGTCGGCGATGGCAACTTCCAAACGCTCGACACCGGCCTTCCCAGCCTTGTACGTGGCCTTGGGGCCGTCTACAGTCACCTCACCCAACTTGGCGCCCGTGATTTTAAAGGTTGGCTGTACAAACCCGGCGGCCAAGGACCCAAGGTCGATGGTGACAGATTTTGAGGGCTGGACAAACTCGTGTGGGTCGGCCATAAAGTTGAGATAGCCCTCGATCACAGTGTATCCAACACCACCGGTTGAGCCATCCCACCAGTCAGCGATGCCATCGTCATCAGCATCCCAGCTGCTCTCGTGGCGAACCTCGGGGTAATTCTCAAGACCACCGGCGTCCTTGGGGTTATCAATGAGTCCCTTTTTGCCGCTGACGGAGCCAGTGTAATTGTAGGAACCTTCAAGAGTCTCTTGGATGATGCGCTTGTCGTGGTCGTCCAGGACGGGTTGGCTGGCTCCCGAGTCGGAGAGGACGCGTTTGTAAGCCTCGGTTGAAGATTGAGTAGCTACAAATGACTTGAAGAATCTGCGCCAATTAGTACTAGAAGGGTCGTTCACTGGCGAGGACATACTCATTCTTATAAAACTTTTGGTACTCCGGAGCAGGGTCAATGGATACATCAGCCCAGCAGGCGATGTTTTTGTTGACAGATGTCCCGTCACCAGGGGGGTACTGCACCGAGTCCTGATCAAAGTGGCCGAGCATAGAGTTGCCAGAGCAGTGGTAAGTCTGGGTTCCAGGGAGGCCGTCCTCGTACTGATGACGGGACAAGTCAGTAATTATGGACTCGACAGTAGTATTCGACGTACCTGTGCTCTCAAGTCGTAGGTGAGCTTGCTTGCGGGGCCGGGCTTGTAGTAATTGCCCACAAAGTTGACCTGGTGAGCTCCCCCATCAGTCACGCGAGAACCTGTTGACCCAGATATTAGTCACGTCGTTTGATGGGGCGGAGCGTAATGCTATCTTAAAACAACTCACCGAAATTGTAGACAACGTTGTTCCGAATGTCCAGTTTGCCGGCAAAGTTGGCATTGTTGTCGACCCCTCCGCCCATGGACCAGGAGCGGCCTTCGGCGTGGGCGATGAGATTGTGGTGAAACGAGCCGACGTCACCACCAATGGTGGCAGCATATCCGTGGGCAGTACCCTCAGGATAGTTCTTGTGCCCTGCGACATTGAGAGGCTCCGAAATCATGTTCCGCTGGAAGGAAATGTTGTAAGCCGACCGCGATGAAAAGGACTCATCGATGGTCCAGCCCTGAAAAGTCAGCCTGGGTCACTTCTAAGCACTAGTGATCATACCATTGAGCATCGGTCAAAGATGGCATGGTTTGAACCTTGCATTCCCATTCCGTCGACAGTGCTGCCGGACACTGTCCCAGGTCGGACGCGGATGTGTCTAAAGATGATATCCGAGGCTCCCGTAAGACCAAGGGGGTTGCCCTGAATGACGATACCCTTTCCTGGAGCGGTCTGGCCAGCCAGTGTTACATACTGGCTATTGACCGATATCCGAGACTTGGTGGTGATAACTCCGCCGACGTCAAAGACAACGATACGCGGCCCCGTCTCGACGGTCAATGCATGACGCAAAGTTCCGGGTTCCTCGCTATCCTCAAGAGTGCTGACCTTGACCACCTTTCCACCCCGTCCTCCACGCGCAAAGCGACTAAACCGAATCAGTAATACTCAGGTGCGCTGATTTATCTACTCACCCCCAGCCTTCAGCGCCGGGGAAGGCCAGCTGAGCAACACGGAACGTCCATACGCGGCCAGTATAGGTCTCGCCGGCGGAAACCACATCGACTCTCCAGTAGAAAACGTCCACGGTGTTAAGTCCTATGCGGGCCGTTAGCATTTACATCGGCCTGTTGCCATAGGCCTTACCAGTCAGAGAAACTGAAGTCTTGGTCAGGTCTTTTCCGACACTCTTAAGCCCGGCGACCGAAGTTCCCAGGTAGACCTTGTACTTGGCACCAGACACGCCACCAGGTGCTCTCCACGAGGCTTGGATAGAGCCGCTTTCGCCAAGTTCAACGTGCTCGTCATGGTTCTCGGGGTAAGGAAAGGCGACTTGTTGGCCCATACTTGGACTGTCCAGCTCGAAGCCATTGAGATAAACATGGCCATCACCGCCACTAGGTGTAAACACAACCTCCACAGCTTTTCCAGCTGAGACGGAGAATTCGACGTGGGAAGTAGCCGCTTCCCAAAGGTTGTTGATTCGACCAGATTGCTTTACGTTCTATGGCCTATCAGTTGTTTTCAAGATGCATGCAATTATGGTTCTTACCGAAGCGACCTTCTTACCATCCACATTAACAGACACGGTAGCCAAGTCCGAATCGGCAGCTTTCCAAGAATTATGCCAGGTTAAAAGTGAATGATTACCAGCTGGAAGGCCATCGATGATCAACGTAATTGCTCCGCCCGTATCCTCGTTGGTTGAGATGGCGGTGCCGACAAGTCTCTCTCCCAAAGTGGCGAGGAACTTGGCATAGATGGATTTGTTCCAGTCACCGTTTAGAGTAACGTCCTTGGGGGCTGAAAGAGTGAAGTCAATATTGTTGACAGTCGTCTTGGCAGAGGTTGCCTCCTCGATGACCCAGATTGCATCTTTGTCAGGGTTGTTTCCCTGTCTGACTTGGATTGGATGAAGGTTGACTCGTGTGAAATTGCCCTCAACAGCTGAAGAAACAGCCGCAGCAGCAAACTTACATGCAACAAGAGCCGCAATAGCCAAGACCTTTTTCATTGTCAGATCGGCCGAGAAAGCACAACTAGGACAGAAAAGAAAACGACTGTCGGTTGCTAAGGAGCCCAGGGGACATTATTTGAACCAATTCACCAGCGGGACTCACTCACTGCAATCTGTATGTGAAACCAGGAACAGCTATGGAGTTGGATGCTCCGAGCAAGCGAATTTCCCCACCAACCACGGCGAGTGTTTGGGTGCTATCCCTGCACTGCATGTCACCCCTTTGTCGATCACGACTCGAGTTGATTGAATCTGGTCTGGGAAACATGCTCAAACCGCACAAAGTTCAAATGTGGCATGTTGCTTACCATTGTCGACGTAGAACAGCAAAGTCAGTGGCTTCGGACATCTCTATGTGCCAAGATAGAGAGAGGTCTACCTTAAGGCTTAATCCCATAGATTTCCGCACTACTAATCAATCGGGCCGGATAGAGAATATTCTCAAAGGGTATTTACTATTTTATAAAAACATCTTTTTATACTATTAAGCCATTATTTATACTCTTTAAGTATCATCAAGATCTAGTAATAATCTACTTAAATAAGTCAATCTACTGATAACTTCCGACGCTCGAGCTAGCAGAGCACTTTTCAGGGGCTATACTGCGTAGGTGTTATTACCTGCCGGATATTTAGTAATTCTACTAGTTTATCCTACCATAGTGCTGTCAGTACCTATTCATACGAGACGTCTTCCTTGCAGGACTATGTGACCTTACCTTGGTCACCGTTACGGAAATACAAACAAATCATCATTCATTTCTCATCTACAGCATGGTTAGCCTCTAGTGGCCAAAAGATGGAAGTGGCAATACCTACACAAAGCCTAGAATCCCCAGCCCGGTCCTTGAGAAGTTTTGGAGATTTATCTCATTATGGCAGCGCTTGGGGGCTATTTGCTTGATTAAGACCATCATGAATTCCGTGTCCGAAGCTGAGCCTGCCCTCGTGGTGTAGTTCATTGCCCAAAAGTTTCCTATTATATAGAATCCACAATTCTCAGAAGACCAGACATAAATACCCTGCTACTCACGCTTGATCTTCTCCGGTGTGACGAGGCTCTGGTCGGCATCCCGCTCCCCAAAAGCCACGTCATCGGCTGCATTGATGTTGTACAACCCACCAACCGGGGACACGATCGGCGGGGGGAGTCATTCTTACACTTCAAGCTCTTCTTTCTTTGTTGTTGTTGGGCTCGACCGGTCTGGAGCTGAGGCTTGCGCCCAACCCGCCTCTTCCCGGCTCAGCTGGTGGCAGGCTATGTCTTGGGCATCCTCAAAGCGGCTGTATTCCCACGCCCGGGTAATTAGAGGTAGAGCAGCCTTGATTGAATGCCAGCCCACAGCCCCCTCCCTGCCCAGGTCGAAAAATGCCCCGGCCCTTGCTGCTGCATCGCAGGCGTCAGTAAGCGCGGGGCTCAAAGGCCTGCGGAGGCCTCTAATCAGGTACCTACGGGTGGTCCTACTGGGTGCTCTCACCGGTATGTGGTTCCCACAGCCACAGTGGCACTTCTTCTAGATTAGCTCTTCTTGCTGCAGAAAGAGACGTCAGCAGCCACAACAAAGAACACAGTTTTTACACAACAACAGCATCTCAACAGACCCAATGCTGCATGACACAAAGACAGTGGCACTTCCCTGTCTTCTTTTTAAGTAGGTAGGTAGTCTCATGGAGGGCAACTGCAATCTGTTCTCCCTCAATCACGTCGATAGCCACTGGTGATCTTGGCGACGTACAAGTGGTTCGTTGCGCCCCTGCTTTCAATTTATGTAAAGATTCTTAACACATTCAGGTTTCGAATTACTGGCCGCCGAAGCCTAGAAATCCAACTTTACTCTTCAGTCTATACCAAAACACTTTCTTTTATCATTAGTCCACGATATGACTGAGGACAATACTGTATCAATTCGGAACGAACAAGCTTCCGGGGCTACTTTCACTCATCAGCAATTGAAGGACCCTTCTGAGCAAATACGACTCGTGGAAATTCAATCCCAGCAACCAGGAAAGCCTCTTGAGTTATGTCTCAGTGTTCATCCCCTGGCCGACGAGTTACGATATTATGCTGTATCATATACATGGGGTGATCCCGGAGAGACGCAAAACCTTGTCGTCAACGGCAAGCTAATGACGGTGACAAAGAATTGTCATTATGCTTTGACGCAAATACAGTCACGTTACTCAAGGGAGAATTCCATATTCGGTGATCAGCAACCTATCTATCTTTGGATTGACTCGATCTGTATCGATCAGACCAGTCGCGAGGAGAAGGCTCCTCAAGTTGCCATGATGGGTAGTATCTACGCAAAGGCCTCGAAGGTCTTGGCTTGCACTGGCCCGCATGAAGATGGTAGCGAAACGCTTGCCGGGGTACTGGGAGAAACGAAAACCCTCAACCCAGACCTGTATGCTGCTCGAGACAGCATCGAGAATGATATGCTATATGATTACAGACACTCGATAACAAATGAAATCGAGATCTTTATCGCGAAGTATGTGACAAAGCTTGCGGTATCGAGGGAAGACTTCAGCGTTCAGTTCCGCCAAATATTTTTCGCCTTTGCGGCTCGGAGCTATTGGAGCCGGATCTGGATCATTCAGGAAGTGGCTGCAACAGCACGAAGTGGCTGCGAGCTCGAAGTTTTGTGCGGCACAGATCGATTTTCGAGATCTGAAGTCAACCTGATGTTCTATATCACTGGTTACCTATTCTGGGAGAGTGATTTCGAACAGGTTGACGATACTAATATATTCACGAGAAAACCACGCCATCATTTTAGATTTGTCATGAGAGCAAATCCAGCCTCACCAATTCACGCTTCTACGCTTCTAGAGGAGCTTGATACGTCATTCAAGTGTCGCCAACCAGAGGATAGGGTTTATGGACTGCTTTCTCTGCTCAAGTGGCCGCAAGATGTCCAACCTGTCCAACCAGACTATGGGCCGTCTGCTACTATTAATCTGGCGGAACAGATGATCAGAACACAGTACATCATCGCTTATTCAACGAGAGTCGAGACAATCCTAAAAGCCCTTGAGATTCGACATGACCTGCGTGCGATGGAGGAGTTGGTAGCAGCAAGGTCTGACGGTTTACACGCAACTGAACGACGCCTCAGCAATTATCCAGCTCGAGAGTTCAGAACAGACATCAACGATTGTCATTGTGCAGTCATATCCAGGAACGATGGAAACCAGTTGACGGCGTTCTTCGTTCGTTCTAATGAGCAAGACAGACCTACCACAGTTGTAGACCAGAAAGCCTCAGAACTTCTAAGCTCACCTAACACTGCTGATAAGGCGCAGCTGTTATTCACCGGCTCAGACGTTGTTGCTCTGCTTTGCAGTGCAGCTCAGATAGATGATGTAATAGTTGAGAGTGGCTTTGGGCGTGGTCTTCTCGTGCTGCGACGCACCAACGAAGAACATCAGTATGACATCATAGGACAAGGGATCACTTGTACTGGGTATCGGCTTCCTCCCGTGGTTATTCACCAAGTGAAGGAGATGGAAAGCACGCTTCAAGAGCTTCGAGATATTGAGCCTGCTGATGAAACTTCTTTAGTGGCTACGCGCGAGGGCGAGCATCGGCGCTACAGACAAAGGCGCGAGAACTCTCCATTTGGAGACTTGGAGCTCCGGAGATTGGATTTTCTTCGAAAGAATAGAGAGACATTAATATCCGGGCTAGAGTCGAAACTACGAGAAGTTCGTCAAACTTTAAACGGAGATTTCTTGGCAACGGCCAAATTCTACATCAAGCCTATTGACCTGGTGGTTTTAGCTGGCCAAGATCTGGAGAAGGATGGGTCTTACAATGCGGACAAGACTTTGCAAAGACTGACGACAAAGGTTTCTGGTAGAGTAGAGCTTAATTGAATGGAGGGGCCATCTGACAACCGTGGCTCAATAGCATAAACTCGACTTCTTTCCCCCTTACTTAACATGTTGTGACCCTCCGGCAGACTAACCGCGAGCGCCGGCGAAGGCCGACCAAGATCATCAAAGAAGACGGAATGCAAAGGGCGTCTTGGAATGAAAAGGAGGTCATGAAGAATGGATCCACGAGGTCGAGCCAAAGCAGCTCAGACAAAGCCCATGAGGGCGATACAGAGTATATAAGGGGGATTTTATACGGTATGAGTAGGGCAAGAATCAAGACCGTCAAATCGCATTACCTACCTCCTCGACGTTACCTAGTTGCTTGACCTCTTCATTCCCTTTGATACCACCAGTTCCTGACTGCTTCACGTTGGCGTGCTTGGCGATGGAAAATGAGACTTAATTCACAACAACAGCCTCTTCACGCTCAGCACACTCGAAAAATCCAATCAACTGACTGAATATCACCTGCTTCAACGCCTAGTAGAGTTTAGTTACTATCAACATACGTTCATCTACAATAAAATAGTGAATTGCGAAAATCGCGACAAGGTCCAGGGTAGCGCCGATCGCTTAAGAATCAAGTAAGCTAACCGATTCGAGCTCAGCCCCATCCTCACCGTTGACTCACGCGCCGACACACTACGCCACACTGCACAGCCTCTCAAACATCCCAAGACGGATATAACAACGCCGTCAGCACAGCTCATGACTTGAACAGACTCGTCACATATCTCACGAGCAACATGGCATTCCAGGAGTTACCAACAGAGCTTCAATGCTCCATCATCCGTCTCCTGGAACCCATTAGCCTCATATCCATTAGTCAGACCAACACCCACTTCCGCCGTCTCGTCAACCCCCAAAAGAAGCACTTTGCTGAGCGTCTTATCGCTCTTGAGCAGGTGGAGGAACATGGAGGACCATCGCCCTTCTTTCGGTCCAGGGACAACTACTTGAACCCGGATTGGTCAGATAAAGAATGGAGCGAGATACGCTGGGCGTGCACCGACTGTCTTCGGCTCCTTTCTCACAAACACTTTGACAACCATTCCATTCTCAAACTTCCATACCGGAAGCCTGTTCCTGGCTCTCCAGCTGCTGGATTTCTCACAACATGGGAACCTATGGGATTCACACCCCGCAAGTGCTCCAAAGATCCGAGACGGCTGCGAGAAGCCTCAGATGCTCTGTGGGACGAGCGGATCGAGCGGAAACGCTATCTCATCTCCGTCACTCCCGGTCGGGGTAGGATAGCTCGACTTCGAAATCCCCAAGGAGCAACCTACCAGTTCGATAGGGTGCAGACCTTGCCCGGTTTCAGTGGGCTAAGCCATGATCAATTCGAAAGCATGTCGTCGGCCGAAAAACTCAAAGTCTTTGACGACTACGCCTTGGCTTTTGAGCGTGAGCGCGGCGGTAGGAAACGGTGGCTTCGGAAGTGCATCGAGTGTCGGTATCTGCGAGGTGAATTCAAGCCAAAGCTCAACAGGTACAGAGGCTCTGAAAAGATGCCCATCGTGCCTAGTCGACAGATTCTGTTTGGTTCACACGTGGATCGATTCTTCCCAGGCTTCTCTGAGTACATGGATCACAAGAGGCCGCTGTTTAACGCGCCACTCTTTCGAATCTACCGGGACAATGCTCGAGATCTGCTCTGGACCATGTGGATGGCTCGCTGCCCTGGATGTGCTCGCTGGCAAGAAGTTCGAGAGTTTCGTTTTCCCCCGTCATACCAGCACTGGAAACCCGTCGCGTATCCGCATGCAGAGGAGCCATCCGAAACCTGGGATGACAACGTGATCACCCAGTCTCTGCTTGACGAAAGTCGCTGCAATAAATGCTTCGCAGAAGCAAACGGTCGGGACGAGTTGGGACAGGTGCTTAGCAGCTGGGCCATGAACCTCATCGACAGCCAGCTCATGATGCTCTCGTGGCAACTGCAGAGCGGCTGGGGATACTTGAAATCGAGTCTCTTGGATAATCTGCCCAAGGCATACAAGCCGGAGCTGAAGAATCTTATAAAAACCACCCCTTGTCTGCAGAAGGACATCTATTACGTGGTCAACTATGACGATGTGGCGCTACTGAGGCACCGGCGCGGCGAGTGGAAGGATATGTGGGAGCGGATGAAGCAGAGTGGTGATACAAAATGGGCTGACAGAAATATGGACGAGTGGTTTGAGCAGTGGGGACGCGAATTTGACGATAGCGAGGCGCACTGGAGGTGGATGAAGGCGGCTAGGAGAGAGGTTGAGGAGAAGCCCGAGGCGCTGGTGGAGTGGGCGTTGAATCGGGATGGAGCTTCGTTTCATTGATTGGCGCGGCGAGCCTATTGTGATCTTTATTTATGGAAACGAAGAAATACGATAAATGTTACAAGACGGTATAAAAGTGTCCTGATGAGGCCATATTCTGGGTGAGAAACGGGAATACCGTCATGCTGCTGGTCAACCCCGCAAAAGAGGCTCAGCACGAGATCGACAGCGCATGTCTGTCTCACGCTGCAACAGCAGCCAGGCAGCCAGATACGATGGTGAGCGGGCTATGCAGTCTGAGGCTTTGCATCTTCAGCAGACATAAAGAAACAGCTTGCCAAGGCAAAACAACATCGCAAAGACCACTGCATCACTCACCATGGCCAATTCCATTCCCCAGATCCACCTGCTCTGCATGGAAGAGCGCTTCATCGACGCCTTTGAAGCAGCGCGTCAGTCGCGCAAACTCCCGTCATCAGTCCCCATCAAGATCCATGACTGCGCGCTATCGCAGCTCCCATCAAGTGTCCAGTTCGATACGATTGTATCCCCCGCCAACTCGTACGGCCGTCTGGATGGCGCCTTTGACGATGCCATCTCGCGCGCATTCTCCCCCCGCGACGACTACCTGGCCCTGACAGGCGTCGCGCAGAAGCGTCTCTACCAGCAGTGGCGAGGCTTTGCTCCCCCGGGCACATGCACCCTGGTCCAGATCCCAGACTCGTTCCACGCCCGCTCGCGCAACGTCTGGGGCACCCGGCGCGTGGCCCTGTGCCCGACGATGCGCATGCCGGCCGATGCGCGCTGGGACCGCGAGGTGGTCTATGAAGCCATCTGGTCGCTGCTCTGCGCCATCTCCAACCACAACATCGACGTCCGCGAGGGCAAGATTGCCGAACAGGAAGAGATCCGCAGCGTGCTCATGACGCCCCTGGCCACCGGCGTGGGCCGCGTGAGCCCCGAGCGCTGGGCGACGCAGGCTGTGCTGGCCATGAAGCACTTTGTCGAGGCGGCCGAGAACCCGGACAAGTGGAGCGCGTTGCAGTGGCAGGACTTTGGCAAGCCGTGCGCCGAGGTGCAACTGACGTGGAACAAGTGACGCATGTCAGCATCGTGCCCTGTTTTCTAGAAGCAGCGTGGAAGGAAACTGTGGTTCTTAAGGGACGGGGGATGGCTTAGCTCGTGGCCCAAGCACCTCGTTCACGCTTCCCCGGGCGCTTGATAGTCTGCTGGGTCGCATATTGTGGCCGATTGCCGTTCTGGGCTACTGGGGAGAGATAGGACTGAGGCCAGGACCTCGAGGGAGACGAGTATAGAAAGGAAAGGGGAGAGGCGGGTTTCTTTGTTCGATAGCCATCTATTATACATGCAAAATGAATCCCACCAGCCAAGAAAAGACAATCAGAGTTACACAAGGCCACGGCCACCCGCCTCAATCACGCGCCGGGCAAAAGTCCCATCCCGACCTCGCCGGAGTTGGAGCATGGTCTTGGGAGTGCACTTCGAGAAAGAGGCACGTCAGCCCGTCTTGCTGCTCGTCCGAGTCGGGCCGTTCTTTAAAGAGATGCCGCACGGGTGATGCGACCGACCCCTACGAACCAGAGAGCGACCTCTATCAGCACGTCCAGGCCGAGGCCAGGCGGGAAGAGTCCAGCATGCTGGAGAGATATTTGAGGGAGAAGCGCAAGTTTCACGTCCCCATGGAAGAATGGATGTTGAATGGGAAGCTACGAAGAGAGGCCATTTCAACGGGCGACAATGGCTGAGCTGGAGGATCATCATCACCACCACCACCACCACCACATCCCTCAATTGCGCAGTCAGGCTACGGCCTATGGGAGTTTTGTTATTTTATCATCGTCTATCAGCGTTTAGGAACGGCTCAACGGATGCGAACACAGCAGCAACGGTTAGCACAATGGGTATTATAGAACATGTCCAAGCAATTGATCGATAACTCACTGACGCCTTTCCCCGCGTTTTTTGTTGCCTTTTGACTCCCAATCACTGGTTTCTCTTCTCCAAAATGTCAATGTCCACCTTTTCCTCCTCCCCCTCAACGTGGGCCGTCACCGAACCCACAAGACCGTACCCCAGCTCTTTGTACAGCTCTTTACCCATGGGACTTGCCATGACAGTCAGTATGCGCCCCGTCTTGAGCGACTCCTTCTGCCCCCAATTGCACAGCATTGTCGCAGCCCCGCGGCCCCTGTAGTCCGGGTGCGTCACAAGCATCCAGAGGTTCAATTGGTCGTTGCCGTACCTGGCAAAGTGGTCCCTGAAGCCGCGCGCAGCCGCCGCCGCGTAGACCCTCATGTGCTGGGGGTTCGCGTCGCGCCTCTCGTCAATGCCTCGATCTGCAGGAGAGCTAGTCAGCCTCAACATGTAGGACTCGGACGCAACGCACCTCCGCCCGTCGCCTTGGTCTCGGGCGCAACATCCCAGACGCCGATCGAGATTGGCCGGTCCACAACGGCGCCCGTGTCGGACGGCACGGGCGCCGTGACGACTAGAGTCACAAACTTCTTGGGCTGGTCGAGATACTCGTCGTACTCGAGGCGCGTCCACTTCCAAAAGTCTTCTGGAAACTCGTCGCGCCGGGGGAATTTGTACGTGCAGCCCGGGTCGTCAGGGAAGCCGTGCTGGACGACCCAGGTGATGGCATCCAGGTCAGCCTTGGTGGCCCAGCGAATCGACAGTGGCTCGTGCACCGGCGGGTCGCTGGCAGGTCCTCCGCCCATGGTAGCAGTTGTCTCGTCCGTGGTGGTGGCTGGCTGAGGGTGTCGACTGTGTGTGCCAAGCAAGGGGAGAGAAGAGGTAACAGGCTGGGCGGGGTTTCGTCTCTCTCTTTTGCCAGGGAACTAGCAACAACCGGGCAAGGCCAATTCGTTTCAAGAGCAAGAATAATCAGCATCATTGGGCTTTCTTATTAACCTCGTCTGATGTAGAGGCCGCAACCAACATGTTTTTGCGCTGCCGACTACCCAAAAGGGTAATCGGGAGGCCCAGAGCTGAAAGAGGCAAAGTGGGGAGGCAAAGTCCATATGCAGCCTGGGCTCAGCCGTCACATCCAGAACCAACAGCATACCCTCAGTCAAGTCTACCACTAAGAGTCCGGCAAGTTTCAGCCCTGAGCAGAGCCCCAGCTGACCTGGACCAAGCCCCCCGCCGCTAGCCATTTAACCTTCGAGGCCCAAATCTAGCTACAACTCATCCTTTTCCCCCCTCACCAGATACAAACCCTGTAGTACGACTCACCCCTTGACTCCACAAGACAAAGCCGGAGCACCACCGTGATGATGGTTCTGGAATCCGATCCCATGCTTGGTGCAACGTCGGCTGCGAGCAACAGCATGGATTCCTGGGACCAGGACTGCGAGGGGCTGGGTAATCAGGATGATCGGGATCCTCAGCAGCCTGATCTCTGGGATCACCGCGCCTTTGATGTCAACCTGCCGGGCCTGGACGGCCTCTCGACGAGGAGATGCCAGTCACTGGGGCAGGCCTCTGCGTCTGATCCGAAACCTGCACCTCAACGTGCAACCCGGAAGCCAATCCCCGTCTCTGCCCCTTCCCCTCCCGCCTCCTCCGAGACCCTCTCGCCCAACACCACCTCGTCCAACACTCTCTCGCCAAGCGCCATCTCACCGTCTTTGACCCCATTGGTGACTCCTCCGTCCGTGACCGTATCACCCGGCACGTTGGTCGGTGACTCGCCTCCCGGGGGTGATATATCGATTCAGGTTGTAGAGTATGATCCCAGGCCGGCACGAAGGGGCTCCACGGCGAAAAAGTCACGGGACAGGAATCGGGCACAGCCCATGAGGGCCAATGTGATGAAAAGGGAAAAGGTAATACGTTCCACTACGATCTTCCTTAATAATCGTTTGTCCCTGACGCATCGTAGGAACCCAAGACAAGTGTCAAGAGAGGACCCAGCGGCCATGTTGTTGGGATGACGACTGTCTTTGGGCTCAGTCAATGTGTTCGAGCTCCACAGAACTCTCAAAAGAGACAAAAGACCACCTACACAAAGGAGGTTGGTGCTTGTCAAAGATGCCGCGAGCAAAAGATTCGCGTAAGTAGTTTTACTCTCATCATCACCCGGTGCTGACTCTTCAGTGTGACATACCCGAGAACAAATATCAGCCCTGCAACGCCTGCTTGAAGCACGTTGCAAAGTTCTACTGGGACAGGGCGCACAAATTCCAGTGCCAGCCAGTCATACGCGTCGACATTCTGGACCTGCGGCTCCATCGCAAAGGTAAACTCGCACAAGATCGGACACGGACAGACTCTCACAAACTCTAGGCCCGACGATACGCAACGATCTCTGTGAATGGGTCACCGAAAAACAGCGGCTGCTGCGTTACAACCACACCAATGACCGCCACGTATTGTTCCTCACACAGGGCTTTGGGGAGGCGTGGGAGGACAGCCTTTGCGTCACCGTGTCCCGCTTCGACCCTGTGCCCGGCGACCGCACGACGTATTTCTGGACGGATCCTGCTGGAAACCCGAGGGAGATGGAGGTGCCGCCATACTTTATCAGCGATTTAGACGAAGCACGCTGCAACATTCGTCGGTTCGTGTATGATGTGCGGTCCACGTACATTGAGGCTCTGCACCAGGAGTCAAGTCCCCTCATTCGCCAAACGTTCCAAGCTGCGCTCAATTATGCCGCTTTCAACAAGGTAAGCCGAGGTTGCTGTCTAATGTGCACTTGCTAACGGAGCAATAGACAGAGTTGGTATCGGTGGCCCTGAACACGTGGGTCGCCGCGCGACTCATCGAGGACCAGTGGCGCGTCTTTAATGGCGGCGCCCTGATAGGAATCGAGCCCACAAACGAACCCGGCCACCCGTGGAATGGCTTCACTCCGGTGACTCCAATCATGGACTCTCAGCTTGACGACCTCGTCATCCGTGACTTGCTCGAACCCCTCTCTGCCGAGTTCCTGCAAAAGCTCAAAGCCAAGATCGACGAACGAAAGCCTGAGAACTGGCTCGAGATATACCTGGCCCTGTTCATAATGATGTCGAATGCAGGCATGACAACCAAGGACATGAAGGTCAATGCGGCGTGGAAGGGTCTCAAGGTAGGTCATACGGCTCGAGTAAAGTGCATGCTGACCACCAATCTTGAATCAGGCTGGCTCTCGTGGAGGGACACTCACCCAAGGCTTTATGCACGCCTGCAAGACCATGCTGGCCTACTTTCACTTTGCCTGCGCCGGCTCATACCCTCTGACCATTACCTTTGACAAACCAAGCGGAAATAGTCCGGGCCCCCACGGTATCACTGCAGAACAGATCGAGTATCTTGAATTTGTGAAGGGTGAGATTGGTCGCCAAGGTGAGGCTCTGCTGTGACTGGCATAGATGGCGATTGGCTGACGAGTCTCGCACAGACAAGATACAAAACTGGGAGAGGCTATCCATGTATGATGATGATGGCTACTGGTGCTATCAGCTTCTGTCTCGACAGTGGCGCGGCGACATTCGTCACAATGGCGCGATTGACGACTACACGGAAGAAGATTTCCTTTCGTCTTCGACTACTTAAAGTGTTGGTCCAAAGGACAATACTAAGCCAACGGGTGGATCAAAATGCGGGTTTGCCGGCCGGCAGATTAGTTTGTCTCGGCCCAACAACCCCCCTCCGAGGCTAATACAAGCGGACCAGTGTTGGCTAGGCCCTTGGAAATGCGAGTCAGGGTGGGATCGCGTAGGTAAGGGCAGATCTGCACATTCACAGCCTGCTTTGTTTGCTATGCCAGACAGCATCCCAGCCAGCCTCGTTATCCCACACCGAGACCGATGAGCCTCCATATTTGTTACACTACGTTATCAACAACCAGATTGTCGAATGGGGTGTCGCCGGGGTATGTCCGTTGCGATCCCCTCCACCATCAGCGAGTACATGTTTGTCTACATCATGACCTCGACAACCTCACAAGAGGGAGCCCGCGCGGGGTTCGATACGCCACGACACATCGCTTGCAGAATATGCAACTTGAGGCTCGATGGGAGCGGGGTATCGGCAATTAGATGGAAGAGACTGGATGGGAAGAGCCTCATGAGGTCGAAGAGTAGGGGAAGGAAACGGGTATAAAATGCCGTCGTCGTGTCGTGAAGAAAGGAGAAATCAAGCAGCTTCGACCTCACAGTTGCAACCATGGCCGCGACAACTACCCAAGCTCCCAGCTTTGACTACTACTCTTCCAAGCTCTTTGAGATCACTTCGACCTACAAGCCCAACGATGCTGATCTCGAGCAGCCCCTTCCTGGCTTCCCTTCTCGTTACAAGGGAGAGCGGGTCTGGACTGGCTCTGAGATTGCGTTGAAGGAGGACGAGTGGGCTACGGTCTTGTCTGAGCAGGACCAGAAGCACATCGTTGAGGCTCTTCGTCACTTTCAGAGTAAGTTGATTTTCCGTTAGGAGGTCAACTGGCTAACAGTTTAGGTCTGAACTTGCACCCCGAGTGCTTGACTGCTGAGACTTTTCCTCTTCCTCAGGAGCTCCATGACAGACTGAGAAAGATTTCTCACGATGTTTATGAAGGCCGAGGTTTCGGTGTTCTCCGTGGACTTCGTCCCGAGACTTTCACTGAAGAGGAGAATGTTTTGGTCTACGGAGGCATCTCGTCTCATGTTGCCCCGGAACGTGGGTTCCAGGACGTCAACCGAGAGTTGGTCACTTGTAAGTCACTACCTCGACGTTGCCGAGTATGCAGATCCTGACCCCTGCAGGCCATGTCATTAGTGAGGAGTTGAGACCTGGAGCTGAGGACCAAGACCTCCGCCCAGCCTTTACCAACGGCAAGCTCGTAAGGATGTGTATCAGATATGACCAAGTACTCGGCTAACTCGCGTAGGCATTCCACACCGACGTTGGCGACATCCTCTCTCTCTTCGCCATGGATGTGTCCAACAATGGCGGCGAGACCATGATTGTGAGCTCGTGCCATCTTTACAACGAATTCGCTGAAACTCGCCCGGATCTCCTACGCGAGCTCGGCGAGAACTGGGTCTCTTTTCCGTAAGTCTCTGACCCTAGTCATGACGTTGTTTGCTAACCCCCTGCAGCTCCCAGGATTACTACACCGATGGTACTCCGCTCATCACCAACGCCCCGGGTGACAAGCTGGTCTTCCAGTATTCCCGCCTCCCAATCACAGGCTTCCGCAACAAAGGCGCAAACCCAACCATCCCTGCTCCCACACAGAAGCGTCTCGAGGCCATGACCCTTGTTGAGGACCTCGCTTGGAAGAATGCGTTCCCGCTGCCCACCAAGCGTGGAGATATTGCCTACATCAACAACTTTTGTATCATGCACGCCCGCAACTCGTTTGACCTTGACGCCGAGGGCAAGCCGCTGCCGTCGCGCCGCCACCTCGTTAAGATGATGTTCAAGGACCCTGAGCTGACCTGGGACTTGCCCGAGTCGCTTAGTTGGTACTCCCAGCGTGTCTACGGACCTAACAGGGATGACGGCGAGAGGAAGGAGAAGTGGCAGCTGAGCATTGCTTCGGATGAGTCTCTGCCTGACGGCCGTATCTGGGCTGGCTCTGGAAGCTTTAATAACGGCTAAGATCTCTACGGGAATTATTGAGCCGCGCTGTTGACTGTTTAAATCCGACCATAAGTCATTCTTTTCGTCTGCTTAGTCCATATTGGCCCTCAGCCATACGTCGAGGGCTCTCCACGGTCTTTAATCAAGTGTGCACCTTGTTAGGTTTTGGGACCTAATTCTTCAAATCTCGCCGCTGTTGTGACCCAGTTATGCAATTCTTCCGGTTGCCGTGTCTCATTCGTGCCCGCATTCCGATTCTTCGGGTTGTAGTTCCTCGTAGTTGGACATAGGAGGCCATATATTCATCCCGCCAGCCAATAGGATCACTCCAATAGCCATGCCGCAAGGGAGGACTGTTGGTTCTATCAGCGTATGCAGCATTCGTCAAATTCATCTCGCTTACAGAACGAGGAATGCATGGCGTTCTCGAAAGAGGCTAGGACCAACTTGGCAGAGCGTTCATCGAGTCGTCCAACACTTTCGAGGTCCCTCATGGCGTCGATTATTATCTGTCAGAGGTTGAGTAAGGTTAGTGCAAGGGTAGAATTTTTTGTACCTTTTCCGTAGCTTCCGATTCTCCGAGACTCGAGCGGATCCCTGCCTTTGCGACTGCTCGGGTTATCGTAGCCATGAGTGCCATTCCCAAGTCGCCGCCAAATGTTTCGACTAAATAGTAAAGCGCCAGGGTTTGTGGCCACCCTGATATTGATCAACATGGGTCAAATTATGTAGGTGTATTGGACGTACATTGCTTGTGTGTGCTCGAGAGCGTTGCAAATAGCAGGCAGCTTTGCCAGATTCCCGTGCAAATTCCAAAGCACACGAGAAAAGGTGCGTGTTTTGCTGATTCGGGCTCTGTAACAGGATTAGTGGTGTGAGTAAGAATGGGATGGAGTGCCAGTACTAATGATTCTCGTAAAGAAAAGCAAGCAAAAGAATTGAAGCAGTACGGCATTTGCTAGCATGATTCGTTGAACAGGGATGTGGCCTCTTTTGACGAGGTAGCCTCCAAAGATGGCTCCAGAGGGAAATCCCAGGAACACGCATGTCAGCGCCCAGTCTTCAAAAGATTCCACTTTGAAAGCGCGGACTTGGATGTACGGGGGTATGATAAAGACGATCTGACGCTGCAATTAGCATCTTATTAACCCTAAAGAGCCGAGATGTTGCACCGAGTTGAGGATCAAAATCACGCCAAACACTTGAAACAAAACTCTCAAATATTGAGGCTTGAATATGGGTGCCATGTTCATGATCGGGTTCGTCGATGCTCTAGCCTCGAAGAGCACAAATGCACATATCAAGACTGGGCCAGCCACCAGAAGACAAATTTCAGCAGGGTGAGTCCAGTCGAAAAAGTTGTCTCCTAGAGTAAGAGCAATTAGAGGTACTGTAACGGCTAGAATAAGGAGAAACCAGCCCTCGATGTCGACACGAGGCAGCTTGGCCTTGCCCTCTTTCAGCAATAATGAGTCCGAGTATTCTGGATAGGAGCTGATTTTGGCGAAGGATACATATAGGATGCACAACCCTAGCATACTTAATGTAAACTCAAGGTAGAAGACACTGGTTTCGGTTAGTTCCTGCGTGGTTTACAGGTGTTTGACGTACGAGTGCCATGTGAAGCGTCTGTTCATCCAGGCACCAAGAGGGCCTGCCGTCATACTGGTGGCCATTTCAATACAGGTGACAAAGCTTTCCCAGATCGCTAGTTGCTTAACACCGACAATGTCTGCCCTTCGGTCAGCAAAAAAGGCACCCAAAACTTCTGGGTTGCGAACCGTTGATGATGATCATTGAAAGGAGAGTAATGCCCGAAGAGCCGAGTCCGAGGACGAATCGGGAGCATAAAAGCTGCAGAAATGCTGAGCTCATGGCACTAAGATGCAAGGTCAGTGGTAAAGGTGTAGTAAAAGGAAACAGAGAGGCGATGAAGAGCTGTCACACACCAAAGGGCAGTTCCCAACGCAAAGGCACTGTAGGCGACAAACATCGTTCGGCGCATGCCAAAGGACTTGAGCGAATATGAGTACTAGGGTAGTGTTAGAAATCATTGCAAGCTCTGAATGATCAAGGAGGATTGATGGACCAAGGGCACAAAGATTGCGGAACATATTGAAGCTGTGAGCTGGATCCATGAAGCATCTTTGAAATGCTTTAGTTCTGAGGCTATTTCGGGCAGGTCAGTTGCAAAGTATGTTGACAAGGTAGCTGCTGGACCAAGGAAAGTTTAAATCAGCTCGTTCACTCACCAATTCTAGAGTAACTTGTTGACAGAAAGGCAATGTCGAATGCCTTGACGATGATTCTGCACCATGTTCAGTCAGCTGTGGAAAGAAGCCAAGAACCCACGTACCCAGCTAACAGCGCAGGGCCAATAAGCACAAGGAGCCCAGGCGGACTTGATTGATTCAGTTCGGGTCTGGAAGAAGGTCGAAGCAAGGGCTCCCGCTCGTTGCCTCCTCTTTCTATCAAAGCCTGGTCTGCCTCGACCAATACCGAGGGTTCCGTTCTCTGAGTCGAGCTATCTCGCTGGGCAGCAGACATAGTGGTAGTGGTTCGAGGGCTCAGTAGGTTCTATACGAGAGACTACTCAACCTGTCACGGGTCAAGTAGGCACTGAGGGATGAGTGTAACAAGTTTAAAAAGGCTTGGTCAAACGAGGCTGGCGAGGGCGGTTGTTGGCTTGTAGTCACGTGTGAAGAGCGATGCCCACCAGGCAACGGGTAATAAATTAACAAATCATTATAAAGTCGTCAAAGCCATTGTCGTCTTGTCTAGTTTTCTCACGACTATATTTTCTCTGCATGTACCTGGGAATAACCAGCCAGGTCTTGTTTCAATCATCAAGCAGATGTGGCGGTAGATCGTTTTGGCTCTTCACCATTCTCCGCGACAGTTCAGCTTGCACATGTCCCAACTCCAATCTTCAGTAAGTCTCCCCTCATTTACAAACGATTGATAGAACCAACTGATGACTTCACAAAACCTGAGGAGTCCATCAGTAAGATGGGAGTGCGGACACAAGAGAAAGCTAAGTTCGCTTATCGGCCCAATCTCGTCTTCCGTGAAGTCTTCCGTCCAGGGCTCCGACGGCCTCGTACGACGCTCAAACTTGACTTCGAGAAAGTCAACACGCGGGAGGCCCCAAAACTCTTGTGGATGCTTGATGATTATGAATCCGCGCCAATGGTAGTCATTGAAGAGCGGCTGCAGGAGAAAGTCGGCGTCTCTTGCTTCGTGGCGAGCCATGATCTCTGCTTTTTGGTGACTAATGCATCTCTCCACGCGTATTTTATCGAATGTCTCTTCTGGCAGCGGAAGACCATGGATTTCGATGCGATTGGGGTGCTCCCAAACATCACGGTCGGACCACGTCGTTGCGTGAATTCTTTCTGCTACCGTGCGGAGATATTCTGGATCGCCGGCAGCGGGTGAAGTGTCGTAGATCTGGATGCACCACTTGGGACGAGATACACCGTCTGGAGGTGTGTTCAACTCGTGCAGGTATTCCATCTTCTCCCAGGCTGCGTAGCAGGGCATTCCATTGTGTGAGGGGGCCTTTTCAACGATGGTTCTGATGTATATTCTTCTGGGCGGGGCACCGCCGGTCGACAATCTTCTTCGTGGGGTGGACATGTCGGTGGGCGTGGAGAATAACAATGCAGAAGTCTGAGAATAGATCGACTTGCCTAGTTGCGGGGATGGTCCATGATGCGGTATTTGTCGCTTGCACGCGAAAACCCGTCGGCTGATTCACTTAGAGATATCCAAGGCGGCATGTGACGTGAGAGGTCAATCAACCTTAGACTAGCCTTATCGCTGAATCGACATGAATCCTTCAGCATTGAAAACCAGCCTTGTTTAAGTCGACAAAGGCTGATCTGGGACATTTTTGTCTAACACTTTAAGTAAGTTTTAGTCATCCTGCTTCATCTGCTCACGTGAATGTCGTCTACCCAGGTAGAATAGGACTGTAGGACTTCTGGCCTTGTCAGCACGACTTGTGCCGATCAACATCTATTCTTGTGGAAAGTCAAAAATTGGCCGCAATTTCTCTTCGATTACAACCCTGCGTTGGAGGACCCAGAGTTGACCACGTTTCGAGGCTGAGTAACACAGCCCACCGCTGTTGCTGACGCAAGAAGCCTGCCGAAAACATCCCACCTCATCCTTCATGATACCATGTGTCTCCATCATGGCAATCAACAATTCAGAATTTCTACTCTTCTCAAGTCTCGCCCCGGAACTACGAAACCAAATCTGGCGAGAAACCGTGCCTGACCTAACCGGGCTCGGCCTTTCTCCTTACAGAAACGGGCTTTGGCACGCGAAATTTCTGGAACCTTCTGATGAGGAATATCTCCCAGGCTATGATAATATCGAATTGGATTTCCGACATGACCTTTTGTCGATTCAGATCGAAGTACCGCTATACTTCGTAAACCACGAGGCCCGCGGTGTCGCCCTAGCTTGGATTCGCGAGCAGAATATCGAAATTCGGCTGCGAAATCACAGACCAATCTTTTTACGCAAGTTCGACATATCCCGCGACGCGCTATCCGTCCCACTTGACAAGATGGTAGATATCGAGCTTGATCCCTATAATCGAATGGAACAACCGGATCTGGAAGGACGCAGTGTCACTACGCACCCCAATATCAGGCACATTGCCATACCTGAAGCGGCCTTCCGGAGCGAAGACTCGCTCCGCCACTTGATGGACTGGTACTGTGGTTTGAAGGTGTTGTTCGTGCTGGTCGGGGCACAGCCAGATTTTGAAGGACAGTGGGAGCTCGACACTACACGGGGGAAGTCGTTCATCTGGGATCATGAGCGTGGAGGTTTTGAATGGGGGCCTGGCGAGTGCCTAGGCGACGAAGGCTTATACAACCGGATAGAGGAGGATCGAAAGGGATTAGACGATGAAATTAGGAGACAACCGATGCAGAGTTTTGAGATCTGGCCTATTTATGCTGTTAGGAGGTGAGAAAGCCTTATTTACTCGAGAATACGGGTTTCTTTATATTATTTCGGGTAGATGCATTTCATCCCATCACTGAGTTCTAACTGCCTCATCCCGAAGTATTGGGAGGAGAGCTTTCGGTCTACTTGGCATAGACAATCAACTAGCAAAGATACTTTACCGTCCAGTCGCGCTTATTGTATATGTTAACTTGTACTGACGCGAAAGGAACGCGTTACGCAAGAGAAATTTGCCAGAGGTACTCACATGAGGGGATCTACGTGCATTATCAATATCACCAAAGCTTCAACTCCCCCAACCAACCTTATCCAAAGTGACCACGTCTCTTGAGCCAACACATACGGTAGGGCACACTGCCAGGAAACTAACACAAAACCCATAACCCCGCTGTCATCTTCCCATCCTTCTTGCTCTTACCAACCACAAAGCAGCGCCCAGCTCGGAAGATGATGCTACAGAGGTTCCTCGCCGCGGTTTGCCTGTGCGCAGCCAGTGCCCAGGCTGACGATTTTCTTATTCCAAATCTCCCATGGACGCCGTCATCCCCCTCGGACTCTCCCTTTACCGCAGTTGGAACCAGGGTCGTCTGTGCGACAATTTCGGGAACTTCGAGTCGCAACGTCTCTACAACTACCAGCACCTTTACCAGGACTTCCACGACGTCCATCATTGCAACTGTTGCTCCTTCGACGACTGTGACGCCTGCTACCGTGACTGTTACTAACACCAGAACGGCGTACACTACCACCACCACCACTGCAGACACCAAGACTTACACAAGGACAACCTATTCGACATCGACAACCACCCGTACATACACGGAAACTACAGTATCCACCTCGACTGAGACTACGACCAGGACCCGCACCAGAACCGAGACTACAACATCTACTGTCGCACCGTCGGCTGGATTTATAGCCGTTGCAAACGAGAGCTCTTACCTCGATGGAATGGGATTGGTTAGGCGCAGTTTCGGCCCGGGGCCGGTTCGTCTGCGCATCGAGCCAAGGACGCCACAGTTTGAGACGCCAAAATCCAAGAGGGTTCCAGTTGGCCCGAGACCGACCATAAACAAGACTCCTAGTGCAAGTTCAAGGACTTCAAAGCCTGATCCAACCCAGTATCCCAGAAAGGTTTATTGCGTGACGGTAAGACAATTGCGCACGACTCTTGGGCTTTGCTAACCATGCGAAGGGACTTACGGAGTTTATATCGACAACTGTCAGCACGACAACTGGCTCGACCTCTACCATCACCGGCTGCACCCCGATCACAACTACGATCAGCACGTCGACCTCGACCATCACTTGGACAGATGCCCCCGAGTCCACGACATCTACAGAAACAATCACAAAGACGTGGTACGACTATACCACGACCACAGATACTAAGACCAAGACATGGACCTCGACTACCACCACGACAACAAATACCACGGCTACGGCCACCGTCTACCCAGCCTGCGGCCCCGACAACCTGGTAGGCTTAACTCCCGCCGGCGACAGTATCAACGCCATCTCGTACCTGAACGGGGCCAGTGTTCTGGGCGCCTACACTCCGTATGATTGCTGCGTTTCCTGTCTTCTCGACACAGCCTGCGGAGCTAGCGCTTGGGAGGACACCAAGAGCTGCATCCACTATGCGTATGGGGGAGGATCAGAAGTCTGCAATCCGAAGGAGGTTATAGGCACCTTTTCTCATGTCAAGGGAGATGGACCGGGTGGCTTTGTGGTCTCCAACTCCAACTGCGGTATGATAGTTCCCGAGGAGGAGTGGGATTAAGGATTGGCGAGTTGGCACGGCTAGCTCTTAAACCCCAGTTGCCAACTGTAAAGAAGATTTATCTAGCTAGACTCCTTCCCATTCGTGATTCTTATTCTTGTACTCTGATGATTAGTCTTACGCCAACCGGTGATATTAGTCAATGACCAATCCTCCCTCAGATTATATGATGATCTAGACTTCTGTGTGAGCCGACAATTGCCTTTGAAACTTGTTGGAGTCGGGTTGACGTTGTGATTGTGAGGATGAGTCACGTGGTTTGTGTCCAGGTTGGCCATTTGGTCTTGCGGTCATTCCCACTTAAACCAACACAACGTGTTCTTGAGACCCTTCAACTGCAGGCCTGTCACAGCCCAAGCCGGCTCTGCTACAATCTGAAATTTCATTGATTTTCTTCCTTATGAATGACTCCCAGAACAGCCCCGATGTCACGGTCTTGCAGATCAGTGCAGGGGATGACGATGGCGCTGACATTACCTTTGAGTACAACGACGTACGGATCAACATATCGATCTTTGCAAGCTCCTTTGAGCAAGATGACACTTTAGAGCCAAAGGATTGCATCGAAGATCGACTGATCCGCCTTTTGGGCCAAACTCTCACTGTCGATTACGACGATTACGACCGTCTGGTAGATGAGGTTTTGGACGCCATCCTTGACATTGGCAAGACTCCATTCTCTCAGGCAGTGCCATTGTCGCATGATTCTAGTCCGACTAAGCAGACCTTACACTCCTGCCTTTTCTCTGGCACACTCTATTTTCGCCTCCAGACTATTAACAGCAAGGCCACCATCTTCCCCATCGCTTCAGACGACGCGTCCTCACTTCCAGATGATGATGGGCCGGACCCTCAATTCGAGGGCCATTTCAAAGCTGACGCCACGATCCCTCGCCATTCATCCAAAGACATACTTCTTCAAGATGTTTTTGTTAGTGGGAGTGGCATTGTCAGCAAAGTTTTAGTTGGCTCCCAAACTATGCTCTGCAAGGCTCGGAGGGCAGGACTCCAAGACCCAAGCCTTGAACAAGAGCTCGTCAGCCTACAAAGAATCCGCCAGGCAGATCCTCACGGACATATTCGCGTTCCGAGACTCCAGGGATATGTGACGCACGCCAAGTCACGAGCGATTGTGGGGCTGCTACGCAACTGGATTCCATGCGGCTCCCACGGTGACACTTTGCGCGATATCGATGTGTCTGAGGTGCCAACAGAGTTGAGGCGCAAATGGGTAGACCAGATTCGGGAGACTGTAGACGAGCTACACAAGGTTGGAGTCACTTGGGGGGGGTGGAAAGGCACCCGACGTTATCGTTGACGGGAATGATGACATCTGGCTCATTGATTTTGCTGGAGGGTGGTTAGAGAGGTGGGTAGACGAGGAACTTGCTGGCAGCAAAGAGGGCGACGATCAGGCTGTCAGGAAGATAACGGAATTCCTCGGTCTAAATGTGAATAGCCTATCCCTATAGACTCGGGTAGAAGGAAAACGGAGATCTTTTCCTCTCTCTATTGTTTCCACATGACACTTCAACGAGGCCGTGCCATGGTTGTTGGTTAGAACTTGGCCCCGTTGACAAATCGGCCATTGCCAAACTAGGTAAAACCCCACCAGCCTTTTCTGTCGGGCGGAATTCTTGACCGATCTTGCAGTGAGTGATGAACGAATTTCAGCCCTGAGATCTGCCTACCGCATGGTTATTGGCGGGCTAATTCGTGAAACCGCCACAGTGGTCCCCAACTCTTGGCGGATCGACCGCAGCTGAAGACCAAGGGAGAGTCTAAGACCAATAAGCTTAACTGGGAGTTGGACCCCTGTCCAAAGCTGAAAGATTGACGCAGGCCAGTGCGGTGGCTAATTTGTCTAGTTGCTGGCTTTACCAGGCATAAAGCAGTCGATATGCCCAATTTGAGCTATGTGTCCTTGGCTTGACATTCAAACTTCAATATGCGATGCAACCTGCCGGCTCTTGCTGTGTGTCTGCTTCTTTCACAGCTGGTGACGGCGAGGAGGGGAGGCGGTGGTGATTCGGGAGGGAGCAGTGGAGGAGGAGGAGACTCTGGGGGCGGATCGAGCGGTGGCGGCGGATCTGGAGGAACAGGTGGCATGCCAGCGGACCAAGCGTCCCTACCCGACGGACTCAATCACGATTCGAGCTGCCCTCTCGGAACATGCGGTTGCCAACAACTCAACGAACGAATGATGCTATACGGACTCCCGGGCATCTACTACAACGGCACTATCACGGTACGACACGAGATCAAAAAGAGCACGGCATGGAACGACAAGGGCGCCAACGCCTGCGGAAACAACGACGACGCGGCCAAAACCTACAAATACCCTGCTCTCTTCCTGGCAGCGCCAAGGGGCAACGCCTCCGACACAAACCCTTTCCACTGGGTCCTGTATGGGTTCCAGCCAGAAGACCAGACCACTGTGCAGCCTGGTCCACAGGTTCCATATCTCGATGTTCTCCAACGATGGATACAAATCAGATCGAGCGACTTTGTTCTCTCGGGCACCTCGTACGGTGGCGCCTGGACGTTCCGTGGCCAGGATGCGCTGTATCGAAACTCGGACGCCACCGACATGCACCAGCAGACGCGCGTCTACTGGGAGACCAACATTACCGACTGGAAAGACGATCAGTTCTCTGCCCGTGCCGTGTACACTCAGCTCCCGCCTCCACCAGACCTGATCGTCGTTAAAGACGGAGATGAGAAGCGGAACAGCCAGTACGTCACGCTCAGCAACGTCTGCGCATGGAACCAAACCAACCATCTCGAAAACCTCTACCCACTACCGCGCAGCGAGATACCCAACGACAGCGACTTCGTCAACACCACCACGCCGACACTCTGGCTCACCAGAGGCGCGACGGCAGAGATGAAAGATATCGGGGCCGAGTCAATGACCTTTTCCCTGAACCATACCCTCCAGTCAGCACGCGTGTACGCCGGCCAGAGAAAAGCCGCTTGTGGAAAAGGAGATGAGGTTTCAGGCGAAGTCTTTGAGAGAAGTGTCTTCCAAGACCTCTACCCATACAGAGAATTCGACGATAACTGGAAGCTGGAGGTGTCGATTGATCTCTCGTTCGAGGGCGACATTGTGAGCGAAAACAGCACCTCAGTCACCGGAAGAGACAACGGAGACGTTGTCTTTAAAGCCGCTTACGAGACCCCCAAACCAACTGAGGGCTCAACGGGATCATCCTCTTCCGGGTCGTCGCTTACTGAGACATTGGGGGCCGTCATCTGGACCGTGACGCTTTTGACGGTAACGCTGATTGCTTACGTCGCTTGAGAATGGAATCATCCAAGTGCCGGCACTAGAGCTTACCCAGTAAGGCAGCCGGTAATAGGACATAACTAGGGCTAGTCATACAGGTCAGATTATAGTTTCATAAAAGGCCCGTTTTCTGACGTAGCCTTGAACAAGGCGCCGCGTTAGGTATATATACCCGTTTAAGTAACTCCTGCGCAGCCCCTGGATTATTAATTAAAACTCGACGCCTCGGCACGGCGCGTTGAGCTTCTGCATCTCCCGTGTAGCACGTAGGGCTGGTTTTTGTTCCTCTTCTCATGATATAGCGGCTTCTTTAACCCGAATATCTTTAGTCTGGTCGAGTCGGCCGACTGAACTATCTTTCCGCGTTATCCCTGGGCTGCAGGAATACGAGAAACAAATCGCGCACAGACTGTTGGCAGCATCAGGTAGGTAAACGAGCCGGCAGTGGTCCATCAACTACTATCTTTTTAGGTAGTAGTGTCCTTTTGGGCATATTTTGCAGGCAACTAACTGGTATACTCCGGCAGACCCGACGATGCGGTCCCAACACTACATCTCTGTCGCCATCCCCATCCCTGGGCACGTGCCCCCTGAATTCGTCCTTAGCTTCATCCAGACGTACACACCGTTAATGCAGGCCAACACGGCCCTGCGTGAATTCACCGAGGTGCCTGCTGATGTAAATGCCATTATCGACGACCCTTTCTTCGGCACACCCAACAACAGCCTCCGGGCGTTCGAGGTCCACGAGAGCATGCCTATGGCTCCCGGCATAACCAAAGAGACGAGATGGCCGGTTCATTTCCAGTGCATTCCAGATGGGATTCGGTCGCGGGCGAATGCTACTATCAATATTGTTGCCCGGGCCGAGTGGACGGTCCGGCAAAGACAGGACTCGGGGTCATCGCCTGGCTCCGATTCGACTGGGAGCACGATAGCATCAGAATGGGAGCTGTGTGATGAGGTGGTAATTGAGGCTAATAGTCTTTTGATGCCATTTATATCCAAGACTGCCGACCGTTCTCATCGGGATATTACTGAGAAGGTGTTGGAAGCGGCGGCGAAAGCCTACTCGAAATGAGGGCCCATGTTTCTGCCAGTGTCGTCGAGGATGACGGAATAATGCATATCATCTTTGTTGTATAGCGAATATAGAGCCGTGTCGTCGTCTTGTCATGTGTTTTGAATATATAGTCTGCCCTTTCTCGTGAGATAGTTGTTAGAAAGTACAAGTGTAGGAGCGTAATAAGAAGAAGCATCGAGTCGAGTTATGCAACCACGTCCGTGCCATGCAGCTGGATGTCGTGTCACCAACCACGGTCGGCAGTATGCGTGGCTGTGCACATTGCCTCCAGTACTCGTACGACGCTGTTTTTTCACTTCCACCGCTGTCATAATGTGCGGTGAAGGACTGGAGTAAAGAGTGCAAGCGCAATTATCAGAAACGAAACATATCCATGTCCAGTCTATGGGCTAAAGTTCAACCATTCGAGGCACAGAAAAGTATCAAATTTCCCCACGTAATGAATGCCACCACGATCCCACGTCCTTTCCGTCAGTTTGCATGCCCAGGGTGTCATACCGCGCGAGATTCAGCTCTTAGACCCCTTGTCCGGACAAGACACGGTCAAAGATATTGTACGGGCCCGTGTTCTTTGGATCATGAACAGCAAACCAGACCGCACGCCACCAGTTTCCTGAAAACTCATACTCTCGCAGCACTTCCAGCCAGCAATGGGCAACATCGTCGGGCGGGTTTGCATACACGCCGCAGCCAAACGCCCCCAGCACGAGTAAACGGTGGCCGTGCGAAGCCGCCATGCGTAGCACAAGCCTCATCCTATTCTTTGTGATTGTACGGTCCTCATCCCGGACGAAAACGTGGACATCGCGTAGTAGACCTTTATCATCGGCTGCCTGTTTGAAGGTGTGGATCTTGGGGTAGCAGAGCGCGGCAACAGTCAAAACGCTGACGACGGGCAGGTAGTTTGTCGGAATATTCGGAGCCATGAGTCGATGACCAGAGTCAACATCGTCGCGCATGCCGAGAACGTATGGGCTGTAGAGGGCCTCGTGGCCGGAGAAGGGGTAGTGTCCAGGGTTCAAGCTCAAGGCGAGAGAGCTGCGATAGCACAGTGCCTCCTCCTGTGCCATCCGACCGTTAAGCCATCCTCCACCAGGACTGTGGCGATTCGCAAAATTGACGACGGCGACGTGTGGGTTGATTAGTCGTAAGTCGGGGCCGTTGTACTTTGCCCACTGGGTTAGTTCGATGGCCACGTTGAGAGTGTCGCCATTCACGACTCGGATGACGGCGGGCTGCGGGTACGAGGGACAGATGTTCGGATTCAGGCGGTGGAGAGATTCCAGAGTGAATTTGTGTGAAGTGTAGGCGGCTGTGGTGGCGTTGAGCTTTTCGAGATAGCCTGGGAGGACGCGCAGGGTCTCTTGGGCGATCTTTTCAAGCTGCTTCTGCTGGCGTGATCCGGAAGCTCTGGAGTCCATGATAGAAAGGCTCGCCTCGTGGCTCAAACGAAATGAAGTTGGGGATAGATTGAAAAGTTGAGATCAAAACGTGTAAAAAATTCAAGGCAGTGATTTGTTGCTACAAACGTCAGTCGCGGTTACACCCGTTTGCGCTTCCACAATGACCTGATCAATGGACAGCGCACAAACACTTGCATTCGCATGCAAACAGAAATAACTGTTTGAAGAGTGCGTTTGACGTTGTGCCACACTAACTTGTGAATCACGAGGCTAAAAAATGAAGCTCATCTACGCGCAGGCAGTCACGTCTTCACCAGCATACCTCATACCCCTTTGCTTCTCAGGATTCTAGCGCAAACACTTCCTTCCCCCTATATACTATATGAGAGTTATGAGATGGCCCAAATCAGCGTTATACTCATCACACGGAAACTCGGACTTTCCTACGGGCGATTTGATCGCTTCGTACGTATCGTTAAAACGTCTCGTGTACTCGTGAACCTGATCAGCGATGAATGCATGGCCGCATCTCGTGAACGTCCCGGGCCTCCCTTCTACACCTTGAATAATTAGACCTCTAATCTGAGACATGACATTCCACTCTTCCATCGTCAAGGGTGTCTGAAGGTCGAAAAGCGGCACAAAGTAGAGACGCTCAGTACCGATAACGTCGGGCGAATCAACCACCACGCTTCGAGCATATTCCATGCCTTCTCCTTCAAGCCGGTAATTCTGTGCACTGCCTTCTACTGCGACTGGGTTCAAACTGCAGCGCATTCGTAGGTGACCCACTACCTTTTCTCCTCGAAGCTGGTCAGCCTCTCGTCGAAGGTCCACCTCGGTGATGCTGGCGAGTGTCGTAATGTCGTACCCTTCGTATAGATCGATTTGCTGTAGGTCAACCGCACCGTTGATAGATATCCAAGACCACGACGGTGCGACATCATTACGCGGACTTCTGTCAACCTGCAACTCGGTAACATACCACGCCAGCTGAATCTCCATCTTTTCTCGCCACAGGCCAGCATGATATTCGACCTTGAGCTCATTACGGAGGTGTTCAGCTACACCAAAGATGGCGATGAGTTTGTCCCCGAGAACAGTCAGACCGCAGTCTGAGTAGGTGTTGACAATTCTCGCCCATTGTCCTAACCCTTCACCCAGTGTCCTTGGACGTGTGACAAAGTGGGAGCTTTGTTTGCAGCTGAACTTTTTGCGTGTCCCGCCCCACCGGGACCAGACTTTTGTTCCTCCAGGTAGTGACTCACCTGAGGTGAGCTCAGCACAATCCCAGATGACCTGCTCAGATGCAAAGTGGATGATGCGCGGTGAAAGAATACGCTCTTGCGCAACCCAAGACCGCCGATTCAAGGGGGCGTTATCGATCTCTTGGGTGAAGTAGTCCTGATCAATGAGATGAAATCGCCCTTTCAAGACCCCATTGTCGATCTCGAGTACTTCAGATCCCAGCACCTCCGGATTTCTGTTTGTGAACAAACCACCAAAGCTGTTTGAAGAGCGCGTGGCAGCGATGTTAAACAACGCGTGTTTGTACACCCGAAGCATTGTGCGCGCTTCTTTCTGCCAATCTTGATCCGAATTTTGAATGATGCACAAAGAATCGATCCAGATGTAGCTGACATCCAAGCTTCTAACTGTCTGTATTGCATCTTGGAATGTTTGCGGCAGTCGAGAAAACGGGACATTGTCTTTTAAAGACACGATATTGTCGGTCGTGAGTTTCAGAATTTGAGCGTTGCCCCAGCAGTGACTGAGACTAACATAAGGCTCTGAAATGCTTGTTTCGGCGGTTTCAACGAGCCTGAGACTGTTTTGCTCAACTTGGATGAGACGAGTAGGGTGCCACGAGTTCGAGCTGGTGGAAGGACATGACTGGTGATGCGTTCGGCACTGGCTCAGACAGTTTCTTATAAACTCAAAAGTCTCCGTTGACCCGGTGTTTGTACTCGGTGCTTTTGGTTCATCTGGTAATCTGGGGTCAGTCCATCGAGACCCTGGCTGATGAGCGATTTCTTCTCACTTTCAGTCTTTGCCTTGTCAAAATGAATGACCTGTTTGTCCAAAGCGCGTCCATCCAACTTTGCTCCACTCCATAGACGTACACCGCCTCTTTTCTCATCAGTCTGAATAGAGAGGCTATAGTCAACCAGCAAGCTCGTATCGGCTTGCAGGTTCAGGCGGCTTTGCTTCTGGCTCGCCAATAGCTGCCGCAGAATACCACGACAACAATAGCAGCCTGTAGCCTTCTGTTCTAGAGCTGAGAGAGTGGTGTTGTATGGAAAATACGCGCTCCATCGGTCCAGCTGTCTCTCCTTTTGCACAAAGGTCACGGGCTGCTTAAAGATAGTCTTGCATTCCTCGCACAGCATGTTTGTGGAAGTAAATGGAACGCTTGAAAGAGAACGAAAGACGAAAACTGGACCATAAACATGAGTTTCAGCATGATGGCTGTGTTTATTCTGCACCAGCTAACTGCTTATGGAATAGTTAGGGCCAGCTGTGCGGGCGCCACTGACGATATAGACGGCCGTCGTGTTCGCCTTTACATTGCGTGAATCCAGCCAAACTGCTGCTTTAGTGATATAACAGAAAGATTTAGTTTTAGGATTGGCTCCCTCTTCTCAAGAATAGTCATGCCCTAAGGTATGCATAACAGCCCAGTTAGTATTTCAAATGTCGACTTGCACTGTCTCTTTCCTCGCCCGTGGTAGTGGCCGCTGCTTTTCCTTGACCTCGTGTTCATCTCAGAATGAGAAACCATAAAGTTCAAGCGTACTATTAACCCATTCTGATCGTTTTCTTCCGGTAAGGTATACCAAAGGACAGTCCCGGACAGCATCGTACCTCATCCCATATGTCTTCGCCCTTGAACTCTAGTCTCATAATACCATTTCTTGTAGCGAGATCCTCTCCCTCAACCACCCTATATGCCATGACGTACAGCCAGGAATTATATTTAGAGTTGTTGGGAGACATGATGCTCAAATGGCTCAAGATCATACACGTGAGAGGGACAGTTGAGTCGTCGGATCGTAGCATAGAGCAACAGGTAGCCAACTCCTGCTTCTGAACTCTGAAGGGACCCATCCTTACAAGATCGCTTGGACGGCCTTGGGCATACTTAGCCCGAGACATGGGTATCCTGAAGACCCAACCCACAAGTTCAAGGAACAGTACAGCCAGGCCTGCTTGACAGTTCTGGAAGATGTTGTTTTGTTCCGATCCCCAAGGCTCCACCAAGTCGTCAGAGAACCCGACTCCAATTTGCACAACTGCTTTGAAGCCGTTGTTGTTTAGGGCCAAGCCCCCCTCTGACAAGATTTCCGATAGTGGCCAGAGATGGAAGTGGTATGCATGATGTCGGTGTAGCTTCCAGCCTGTCCAGCTCCAACTGGGAAACCCCTTTCTTCGCGAAATTTCATGCCATATATCCGGATAGAGCTTTGCCCCTCTAGGCGATGGATTCCATGAGAGACCGTACACAAGAGTATCGGTGTTGGTCAACTCGCACGAGTCGGACGAATAGAGCGGAACACCGCACAGGTTTTTGACGGGTCTCTCAAGATCCTCAAACGCACGGAGAATCCCCTTAAAAGCGTCAAGGATATCAGTCTGGAAAGTCAAGTCTCGCAGTGTATAATCGTTGACCATAGACGAAAATTGGGTGCAAGGGAGTTCTGTGGTGAGCGATCGGAATACTCTAACATTAGAGAAGTTTTCGACGTATTCTGGTGTTGATTTGAAACGCCATTCTTGTGCAGCTTGTACATTGAGAGTTTCTGGGCAGTGCAGCTGTGGACACTGAAAATAAACCTGGGTTTCTGTGAAGACCAGTTGCCGGCGAGACAGAATGCCCTCTTGAAAAGTCCATCCTCGTGTGTTCCAGTGCGATTTCTCTATTTCTGTTTTCACGTTAGGTGGCATTAGACAAAGCTTGTTGTCTACGATAATGGCAGAGGTTTGCTTCTCACGAGGCGTTGCTCTGGTTCCGGGCAGCCCAGCCGAAGGGCCACAGCCCGCGGCCGCGATGATGGTCAAATCCGAGTTCAAGTATATGTCGCCCATGTTACGAAGTTGTTTGTGCTTCTCTAAGTAATCGTTCGGAATGCAGTATCGATCTACCCAGAGGTATCGGTATCCAAGCTTCATTGTAACTTCAATCGCGTCGTTGATAACATTTGGAACGTGAAGAGGAATACGATTCCTGAAGGTTCGTTCGGCTGGTGATGACTCACCCCACACGTAGCTAAGTGTAAGGTAGGTCGAGGCGTTCTTGATCGACTTCCAATCGATAATGACTCGATTAGAGCAGTCAATCACACGAAGATCTGGGAGTTCGGGACGTCGTATCCCGGCGCAGTCGTGTCCGTGTTTCTCTTTGCAAAAGACCAGCTGTTTTCTGATCCGTTCGTAGTCTATCACTTCCGGCATTGGAATGAATAGACTATTGTCGAATGAACTATGCGCAGATGAACAATAGAAGAATAGACCCTCACCCGCCCACACCAGCGGTCCACCGGGAAGAAACGGCCTGAGCCTGAAAAGTATAGTCCTTTCAGGGATTGGGTGAGACCCGTAGAAATAATTGGATGCGTCTTCTACGTAAATTCTGCACCCCCCGTAGGATGATGATAGAGTGCCGTGAGCCCGCCGAAAGAAATCGCAACCGCGGCAGATATTATCAACTGTGTTGTTCATGCTGCTGTTGGTGAATAATTTACCATTGTGCTCAGCCCCCCGCCCCTTGACATCATTTAGGGTGTCATAAAACAGCTTGCAGGCGTAGCAGAGATCTCGACTTGGTTCGAGAGCTACCTGTGTAGAAACTGCTGGTGTGGCCTTGGTAGGTGAGCTGGTACTGTTGGACGTGTGTGACTGAACACCTTTCCGCCGTTTGCTCGCAGGGATTGATTCTGGTGCCGAGGACGAGGCACAGTGGCGACGTTGTGGTTCTGCGGACGTCATGGACATGGCTATTCGTGAGTGACAGTATGTGGTGTTGTCTCTGGCAAGCTTATTTGAGAAGAGTTGATATACCTCTGTGCGGGGGCTGTGCAGATGACAGTTATAATCTGGGTATCTGCGAGAGGGGCGCAGTAGATACCGGCCACGAGGATAAACTGTACAAATTCGCCGGCATTCTGCCTTACCTAGGTACCTAGGTATGCAGTTTCGTGATGACTAAGGACCCAGATTTTTGTACTGTTCTACGGTGTTTTATTCAGGAGACAAACAGAATATGAAGATTCGTAAGAAAAGGACTCCCGGTCTTGCGCGTAATATAAATTTTATAAGCAGTTACTTAAAAAAAAAAGTCTAGTAGGCGAAGTTTAACTAGTGCCTGAGTACATGTACTTCAGGCTGAGTAGTGACGTTCCTAATCAGGCCAGCCATCAGAGCCCGAGGAATCCTCCTACGAATCTGCCTAGGTATAACCATCCGTAAGCCACTTATTTTGCAGTGCAAGCCTCATGTTAACCCGTAAATACGCCGCATGATTTGACTTTTGTCATAGTAAGTACGAGCCGCCAGTGGCAATGTTGCGGTCCTAGGGTTTACCCTCGATGAACAATGCCTCACGGTAATTCCATTACACACAGCCTCACGTTTTACATTACGTATGCACTCCACCTGTCCAGATGTGTTTATTTCTACACAAAGGTCACAGACTGTTTTAAGACAGCTTTGAACTTCTCGCACAATAAGATTACAGAGGTATTGAAATGCCGTGAAGTATACGAAAGAAGGAAAACCGGGGCCTTGCAGAGGAGTTTTAGCCCGATGGCTCTATTATTGCCCATAGGCTAGCTATTTCCGGAGTAGTCAGGGCTAGCTTGCAGGCGCCGTTGACAATGTATCAAGGAACACGATGTTTGCGTTTAGCGCGAGTCTGATCAAAACGAGTAACGGTACAGTAGCTATCTAAGTTCTTGCTACAGTACCTAGTAGGTCTTTCTGCGCTCGTCTTCAATTCGATGAACACGCTGTGAATATATGTCCTCATGTACAAATTGTCCCTATGTGAGTCTGATCAAGTAGTTGGTCTTTGTCTTTCTCTTCGTAGGACCATAGACACAAGATACCAAGCAAGATACCAAGGCATCGGTGAAAAAAAAGTGAGATTTCGTCTGCTCTGCTAGGGTGGCATCCTGCAACATATCATTGTGAAAAGGTTCCAAATGGTGAATTCGTAAACAGCAATTAAATAACCAAGCTAAAACCTGCACCTAATAAATTCGCCCGAGTTCATGCTAACCATCCTTACCAGCCCTCGGCAACAGTGTGGTAGCTGGATTCTGTACATGCCCTATCGATCGATGGGCTAATACAGATCGACAACAGATCCTTACCAGCGTCCCCCCTCTTCTCGTAATCATCATCTTCTTCTTCCTCTTCCTCGTGCTCACTCTCGTCACCGTATTCACTCCCATTGCAATCGGAAGTGGATTCCTCTGACTCTCCTAAAATCACACCAGCCTCCCGAAGACTCTGCTTCTGAACCTCGGTTACGGGTTCTTTTTGTTGCTTCCGTACCTGTCTCATCCTCGGAACCCAATAATCCTGCAAAAAGTCGGCAATGGAGACGGTCCGTCTCTGAAACTCTTGCTCAAATTCTTCGTCCAACTCTCCAAGTCTCTCGATCAATGGTCGGTCCTCTTCAAGTATCTCATTCCATTCCTCTTGTCGCTCTGGATCCTGGAGCTCCTCTTCAGACCATTTGTAGGCATCTCTGTGGCACCCAGGTAAGTGTCCGATGCCTAGAGCCTGTAGTGTCACAAGATGAATGACGGACTTTGCAAGATATGTCTCATCCAGACCACTGACAGCGTGGTCAAGAAAGTCAACAGTGGTTGTTGCTCTGCGGACAATATCTGAGTACGGTCCAATATACCTATGACCACGGCGAGCACAACTCCAATCCAGTGACCCCAGAAGAAAGTAATTCAGAGGTTGAGACAGCTCATCAGTCATGCAAGGACAAGAGAGATGAGACATGGCCTTGCTGCTGCATACTGCTGAAAACACGCGAACATGCTTTGGACGCAGACATTTTCGGTCCTTATTCTGCCGTCGCTGCATATCGAGCCACTGTCCATAGATGAAAGCTAAACAGTGGGCAGCAGATACTTGGGCCGAGTTGGTTGAATGCATGATGTTGGCCCCTTTTTGGAGCAGCCAATCAGCGTACATCAAGATGTCGTCTTCGTTTCCAAAAGACGCTGCTAGTTCTAGGATGGGCGTGATCCCGCGATTGTCGGCGACGTCGATATCCTGGAAGCCGAAGTTCAGCGCCATCTCAGCAACTCTAGGGCAGTGGACGTAAAAGAAGAAGCCCTTTGGGTAACCACTGTAGATAGAATATTCGTTCAGGCCTTCGCTCGGTTTGATTCCCTTCTCTTTCAGCTTCTTCCACAGCGGCTTGATATCAACATCTAGTGTCTTTCCTCCGAGCATCACTGAGTCTGGCAACTCTGTTTCCGGGAGATGCACCCTTGCGATTGTGAGTAGCCTGTCTCTTCTATCCTTGAGGCTTTTTAGTAGCAGTTTCCTGGCTTTCATCGAGCACAGTTTCAATGTTCCGGGCCAAGATTCGTCGACAACTACCTTGCAGTCCATCTGAAGAAACATCTGGAGGGCTTCACAGCAGCCACAGTATTGGCATTCGGTCCAATTATCCAAAGATTTGCAGATGTTGCTGGTGTACATTAAAGAATAGTTCAAAGGTGCTCGCCCCATTGTGTCTTTGACATTGAGGAGTTCTCGTACTGCTTCAACACGCAACAGGATCTTCAGACCCGCCGCCCAGCCGCTGCAAAAGTGTAGCACATGACGACCGTACGAGTCTCTTTCAGCAACATAGTCAAGAAAGCGGCCGCTGTCAAGAATAGCTTGAAGTCTTTGCTCATTCCTTTGTATGACGGCGAGGAATAGACCTTCGTATCCAATGCCTAAGATCACACACATCAATGGGATGTTTCCATTGTCGCCAAGGTCGTAGCACGAGGAGCAAGCCATGACTTACCTTGAGTAATGTCCAGACGTTCAGAGAATATATCAATCCATTGAGTCTGATATTGCAACTTAAACCGTGGATAGAGAAAGCGATTTACATTAGAATCTGTGAAATTCCTTGATGGGTCAAACTGCGGGTCATATTGTTCGAAGGCATCATAAACGTGTGGGATGAAACGCGGGTCAACACTCTCCATAGCCAGATGAAATGGGGTACTGATCTAGGTCATTAACAGCCAGCTTTATGCCTCATTAGCGCTGGGGCTTACCGATTGAAATGATCGGCGTCATTGACCCTGACTCCTATGTCGCATAGATAGGACAAGAGTATTCGCATGGCATGTAACCATTCGTTTCGTATTTTTGAGTCCGTCCAAAGTTCAAAGGTTTCGCCAAAAGTCTACGGCCATTTAGATTAACGAGCTTGTCGTACTAAGAAGATATCGCCTACCTCAACACACTTGTGAGCTATATTCTCTCCATCCCTGTCAACATCGAAGGGCGATGCGCTATGGGAGCTGTAGAGAATCTTCAACTTCTCCTTGGTTTTGTTGGCCTGATGTACGGGGTCGAATAAGTCTTCGAAGAAGTAACAGTCCAAATTACTGAGGTCTATAATATCAAATGCGGGGCTATCTTCACGAACATTGCATGTTCGTAGAGTAGAGGAAAAGGTGTAAGCGCCAGCTCGACAGTCATGTTCTAGGGAGAAATCCAAAATCTTGGAAAGATATGTCCGGAGTCCAGTGTAGGTAACGGTAGTTCTCGTAGATCTAGTTGATGAGTACGCAGTATAGAGAGAACATCCTGGTTGGTGAATGTCTTGTAACTCTGCTTTGGAAATGGCAACACCTCCCCATGAGTGATTGGTCCGTCGACGGTAGGATGTTCGGCCACGAAACCGACAAGTACATTGTGGCGTCGCCAAATCCCGATTGTGCGTTTGTTTCATTGCATTGCTTGCATATCGTGGATCTGAGTCTCGTTCGACGTGCCGGTAGTGGTCAGATGTAGACGACACACGCATTTCTTCTATCCCAGACGTCTATAGTCAATTAGAAAAGAATATCACTGACTCGACAAATCTCTCACAATGATATCCAGCCGTTCCAAAACCCTGCAATTGACCTCATGTTGGTGGGCGTGGTTGTTGAATGTTGCCGCAGTCTGCTCTTTGATATGAGCCAGGAAATCGTGCGTGACAAGACTGCTTTGGTTCACAGCACTTCTGAATGCCTCTAGATCTTCGCCCATACCGATATTGACATTCCTATTAGAATCAGCAAGCTACCATCATTCGTGTGGTATGGGTACATGCTCACAGGATCAAGTTTTGCACAAACGTGCCTAGCACGCCTGTAGCCTTCAGAAGCTGGTCTTGCACCTGCACCAGCTTATTCCGATTGAAAGGATACAACGCGATTGCTTTCTGCTTCTGCCACTTGCTCGCCACACTTGAAGGCCCGTCGACATCACCTAGATCTCGAACGACTGTTTCCAAAGCTTTCAGCTGACTCTCGCATAGTTTTAGACCTAGACTGACCCCTTGAGTGGCCCGAGCATAGCGACTACTGAGTGTCGATGTGCTAGATCCGATAAGGTCAATGTTGGAGCGGAGTAGAGCCAAGAGCTGCCAAGCAGATTCAACATCCTCGCCTCGGTCCTTGATGGCGCTCAAGTATGTATGTAGGCCATTGCAGAGCGTTAGCCCCATAGAAACAACGCCAGCGACACCACTGGCAATAGAAAAAGGGTCGGCCATCTTGATCCATGAATTTTATATGATGTACGACGCGGAAATGCGGCGTCAGAGGGAAATATGATGGCATCCCGGTTGAATATCGTTGCCTGACTGTTGGCTTAGCGCTCAGGTTAGCGCTCAGGCATGAATACATGCACTTGGGGCTGAGCAGTGGCGTTCCGAATCGGGCCAGCAATCAGAGGCCAGAAAATCAAGATGAGTCTGCCTGAGTGCAACCTCTGGAAGCCAATTATTTTGCAGTGCAAGGTTCATTTCAAACCCGGTAAATTGCCCCATGTTTTGTCTTTTCTATATGATGAATATGCCCACTACCCTGGTGATGTTGCTCTCCTAGGATTTAGCCTTAATAAATAATGCCCAGTACTTCTATAAGAAACAACCTCACTTTACATCCATAGTTACAGAAGTCGCCAGACGTTTGGAAATACGGACCCATCATTGACCTTGTTCGAAGAAACCCAGGAGCAATGTCAGTGTTATGACGCCGCCAAGATCCTGAACAAGGCCGCAGAGGATTATGACTGTACCAACAGACGGCCTGGGGTTGTATTGAGTCAGTGAAAGACTAAAAGTGTAACAATACAGGACCAATCACAAGGTGGGGAGCCCCTGTACTTGCCGTATATGGGAGACAATCGTACATCTGCTTCGCCACAAAAAGTGACTGTTAGTGTGATAGAGTACCCAGGCAGCCAGGTTTGTTGGTCCTTACAAGTAGTAGGGCTCCTCACTAAACATACATAAACAGGGCGAATTCCCACCTACATATTTACTACTAAATCGGTTACTAACTCTACCGCTTGTCTCCTGACAGCATCCTTTTCCAACGCAAGTTCCGAATTCCTGCTGTTTCAACTATCGGTCCGACGTCATGCCTACTGTAGCCGAGTTAGAGTCAAAATATGACGAGATCTCCAAGATGTGCAAGGATACCAAGACTGACTGGTCCATACCGAACGCTAAAAGACGGCTCCTCTCGGAGGAGCGTGCGGCCGTTCACAAGGAGTTGCTCGAGGCCAGGGCCGCTGCAGCGCAGCCACCCACCATCACCGAAGACAAACCACCTGCTATCACATATGATAAACCAACCACTATCACCGAAGACAAAGAGTCCTAGCTACATGAATTAAGCCACCACTCCTTACATCTCAGTCGGGCCCCTCGCATTTCTGCACAGGTGGGATCAAGTTCCAACGCGTTGGCGAAAAATGCGGGATCAGCAAAAATCATCTCCATGAGGTGCAAGGGCCGAATCTATCATCCTGGTTAGTAGTTTACTCCGTGGCGCGGGTCCCCAATGAGCGGCGCTGCTTACTCGTCGCCGATTAGAGTGGACAAAGCGCGACCCAAGGAAAGGCGAAAGCATGCCAAGGTGCAACTTGGAACCTGAGGGAGGATGATGAAGGACTTGGAATCACATCGCGAAGGACATGGGTAGGGCGTGGCCGCGAAGGAGAGGCTCAGGCAACTATTACAGACGTTGGGGAAGGGTGGATGGATGTTGTAGAGTACAATTCTAATTCAAGTTATCCTTATTTGCTTCGAATTCATTTTTAAAACTAACACTTATCTACTAGTTAATCGCATAATAAATAGCATTGCAGGGCCAGGGACGTTGAGGAAGTATTGGAATGAGAATGGGGCTTGAAAATTATAAGGCGGGGCCCGGAGCTCCGGAGGCCGGGAAAGGCCAAGGATTCCGCCTTTCCGCACACCGAGATGCGGGCTGGAAAATTACCCGACCTCCACACATGCGACTCCGAACCCTCGGAACTACGCGCTCAAAGACCCGAATCCGTTGAAATCTGTATCTGATGGCCGCCCAAAATAGCGACATTCCCTGCATAGACTTCAGGTGATGATGTCTTCACCGTTGCTTGGCATCCGTCAACTTGGTGTTTGCCGCCTTTCGGCGTTTTCGGTTTGTATATCGATCCCGACTTGTCTGAAGTATCTATCATTTTCTTACTCAATCGACCTCATTCGTACCGAACCTGCCCTCGTCCAAATGGTCACCGCTTAGCAAACCACAGGCCAAGTCCCGTAATTTCATCCTGTGATCCGGAATCCTTGCCTTTTACCTTTTCAACCTTGTGCATGTTCACAATGAGTCACATTCCAAATCTTGCGGGCTATTTGAACACCGCAGAGTCTGCCGTTGCCTCTAACTTCGCACAGAGGCTAAGGTGACAATCTGGCGATCAGCCGAAAATGAAGTCCAGACGAATGATCCTACACAGATCTTAATGCGCCCCTGGTCGTTTATCAATTTATGCCACTGGAGGACCAGTCAGGTATCGTTCCATAGATTTACTGATCCTTCGGGTTCTCCCTAGTACCCGTCTTGGCACTTGAAGCGGTAGGGACTGTTGAGTAGAATGTCCACGAATTGATGATGTAATGCCGCTCATCTGATAAGGTTATTGACCGGTATTTCCCTACCCATACATTGCCACTGTCATCCCTGTAGCGATCTCGCGAGGTATACGAGGCGAAACGATGCCGCCAAAAAGAGTTTACGCCAAGCATCACCAGCACTGGGACCGCGCCTCGGCTTTTGACTCGGACGGGTCCCGACGGGTCCGCCCTCCGAAACATCAAGTTGGAAAGGCTGAGAAAAATAGAAACAAGGTAAACTAAATAAACAATCATATTCAAAAACTCGTATGCTCTTGGCGCTTCTGTCTATAAAGCCTGCCAGAATCCCCAACATCTTGAATCACATATCACAACAGCTTCCACCCAACCCTCTTCAGCTCAATCGCCTGCTTCAAGCAATTTGGTTTTTTCAGCATTTTCATCATGGTTGGACTCTCAAATCTCCTTTTGGGAGCTTATGCCTTCTCAATTGCGGCTTCTGCCCCCCGTAACGACCTTGAGTCCTGTCTTGCCAAAGCAGTGGGCGGGGACGCCAACAGAGCACAGTTTCCGATCGAGGAGTCCTTCATCACCAACGATGTCAAACACTTCAATCTCAATCTAAAATACAAGCCTGCGGCAGTCATGTACCCACAAAACAAGCAACAGGTCGCCGAGGTTGTCAGATGTGCAGCCAAACACGACAAGAAAGTCCAGGCTCGTTCTGGCGGGCGAGATTTCATCAACAAGTGTAAGTCACGGCATTTTTACTCATGGAAAAGAGGTTTGACAAGTTTCTCCAGGTCTCGGTGGCGCCGATGGTGCGGTTGTGGTTGATCTCAAAGACCTCAATGTTGTTGAAGTGGATCAGAAATCCTGGATCGCAACTGTTGGCCCCGGCAATAGACTCAGAAGCCTCGTGGAAGGTCTAAACAATAACGGAAAACGATTCATTCCCCACGGCGCCTCTCCGACAGTCGGCGTGGGTGGTCACTTGATGGTTGGCGGTTCGGGCCTTGCCACCCGCCAGCATGGTCTCGCTATCGACATGCTGGAGCAGGTCGAGGTTGTTCTGGCAGATGGAACCATCACTACTGCTTCAGAGAAGAAGAACTCGGACTTGTTCTTTGCTATGCGTGGGGCCGGCGCAAGCTTCGGTATCGCTACCGAGTTCAAGCTCAGAACCCTTCCCCAACCAAAAGAGGTCGTCTCGTTCCAGTTCAACTTCACATCAGAGAACCCCGCAGATATATCTGAGGCATTAAAGGCATACCACCAAATCCTAAGAGATCCCAGTCTATCACGCAAGTTGGGGGCTACGTCAAACATCTCGAAGAGAACCTTTTTCGTCAACGGCGGCTTCTTCGGCTCCGAGGCTGAATACAAGGCTCTGAACTTAGAGGGCCGCTTGCCTGAAATGTCCTCCAAGAGAGTTGTTCCTGGAACATCCTATATCAATTTCATCAACGGCATCATGCAGGCGATCTCTGGCTTTCCCGACTCGCTAAACATGTACACAAAGGACACCGTCGTCACGCCAAGCACGTTGCCAACAAACACTACGATTGATGCATTCGTCAACTACATCACGACAGCTAACGCTGATGGGTCTAATTGGACCTTCCTCATTGATCTTTATGGCGGTGCGGGCAATGATATTGCCAGAGACGCCACAGCATTCCCCCACCGGGATCTAATCTATACCCTTACTGCCGTCGCCATGACTTCTGGACCAACTACCAAGACTGCCGAGGATTTTATCGATAACGCAGTTCTTGAACTCCAAGGTGGCAAGCCTACTCGTTACCTGTCCTATGCTGGAGTTCCTAATTACAAGCTGGACAATGCCCAAGCCATGTACTGGGGACCCAACCTGGCTCGACTGAGAAAGATCAAGTCCAAGTATGACCCGAAGGACCTGTTCTCCACCCCTCAGAACATCAAACCTTAGGCGCCATGCCGGGAGACAAACCTCGCGAGGGCATGGCTCACTCCTTAAAGAGTGACCTGACAATGAATCTTCGAATTCAGCAGCCTACTTGGGTGCTTTGCTTATGCAGCATTTGTGATGCTGCATAATATTTTCTTCAAGTCCATAGACACTATAATCTTGTACAGTGAGATAGACCTAATAGAATATGATTTATTAGAATAGAACCAGTGACCTTGGCAAATCATAGCTGCCCATCTTCAAGACCTTGTTGGCGTCGACGTCGCTTGAACAAGCCTCTCTTCCCTTCCCCCTCCTGGCTTATTCCCGTGTTCCGAGAACTACTACCAAGCTTCTTTACCTCCCCAGGCATCTCAGAAAACATCTGTCTACGGGTTCCGAAGAATTTGATACTATCCTCGTCCTTGTAAAAGACCCATGTAAGAAGCAGAAACGTGATAGGCAGCGAGATGGTCCAATACACAAAGAAGAGTTTTTCGCCAGCCGCAAAATCCCCACCCGTGGAGAAAATAGATATCACAACCAAACAGGGCAGAATGATTGTGGCAATCTTTGTCAGCTGACCGTAGCTCCGTGCCATCCCTTTGGCTGCCTCATCCTGTACCAGTGCCGAGCTCTGTTGCGTTGAAGGCGTGCCTGCCGCATACCTCAACAACCGTATGACAAATCGCCTTTCTGTGCAGTGGCATCGTTCTGTCAGAGGGAGACCCCAAACTAGATTTATGAGAAAAGCCTCGATTGGGTATAAATTGCTCGAGTTTGATACGCACTTCGAAAAGACTTTGATAAAACAGGAAAATGAATTTCTATAAAACCCGTATTAATAACAACCAAGCCTCCCTATAACAATTAAACCCTACTGAAGTACTTCAGTACCAGCGGCCGCCTCATCCGGGAGCGGGGGAAAAGCCATATAAAAGTTCGATGGGCTTAATGCATCCCAGGCCCCAATTTCATCCACCTGGTTCAAGTTTGGGTAAGATACAGTACTTGGACCTGGAATCAAGGTGTATGATTGGCCTGGCTGGTGACTGCCGTCGTTATCAGTAGGCTCGGTACCAGCATCCAACTGTTGCGTGCTGCTGACCATTGACTCCTGGGGACTGTCGGGAATGTTTGTAGATGCATTCTGCGATGCATGGGGTAGCTGAAGCAACATAGAACTTGATTGACCTTGTTGGGAGTTCGTCGATGGTACATGGAAACCAGGCTGCATTGAAGGTGATACTGGCAGCGGTCTCTGCTTTCCCTCTTTAGGTATTGAAGCTGGAGTTGGAGGGGCTCGCGAACGTCTAGGTGTTAACGACACACCCAGTTCACAGAAGACCCCCGGGCACTCGTTGTGCAGTCTCTTCAGCAGTGAATTTGGAACTCTGACATTCTTGTCCTCAAGACGCTCCAGCAACGCTTCGATGATGTTCTCTAGGTTGCCGATCCTCTCATCATACCGTTGCCGTAGCAGGGCATTTTGGTCATTGGCAGCTCTCAACTTGTGTTCTAAAGAGCTTGCATTTTGTTCCTGTTCCTTCATTTTCTCCGTAAGGGCATTGCAGAGCTCGTTTCGCCTGGCACGTAATTGCTGTTTGCACGGCCGTCGCTCGGTACTATGCTCAAATCCGACACCGGGGATGAAATCCGGCACTGGCGAAGTTTGCCCGGGGTTGACAAGACTCCAAATGAAACTCCATCTGACCTCGTTGGAAAGAGATTGCCAACTAGGGCAAGCTTCAGTTCTGCGGTGATACGTTGATTCATCGTTGACGACACTGGAGCACGTAGTGCCAATGCATCGATGTTCGCATCCTCCTAGTCGGTGTCTCTTCAGCACGTTCTCTAGCTTACTTTCATCTTGAATAGGAAGTTTTGTACAGCAATCTTTGCATATGGCGATCCTATGTCTACCTTCAAGAGATCTCAAGAGCTCCGATATCGTTGCGTTGGTGCCCAGGCACTTTTGAGACTCTAGCATGGGACAAGGCATCTGAACACGACCTTGTCCAGACATCATGGTCTCTGGATTGGGGGGAGTTTGTCCTCGACGAGGTTCCTTGCGAGAAGGCTCATCGTCGTCCCATCCTGCGGATGATCCGAGATTTAGCGGGTGTGAGCGCTTGTGTCCCCCTCCAAACCCGAGGGCGCTGGAGGTTATTCCACTCTTAGAAGAAGCATCTGATCCAGATCCATCGGTAGCTGGCGACGATGAATGCGTGCCCTGCACAGTGTACTCTTTTGCTGACCAAGGTTCATCAGCAGTGATTCCGCAGTCTTCTTCGTCTAGATTCCGGCACAACTCCATTAGCAGGGCTCTTGCGAAGGCCATGGCGGTCCCTCCTGATGCTAACTCTTGAGCTATGACAGCAGGACTCGAGGAATCGGAGCCCAAGGTCCTCGCTGATAGAGGTGGGAACGGCGCGGAAGCTGCGTTCTTTGTAGCAAAGACCGATTGCATGATATCTCTCTGCCCCTCGGGGAAATGGGGATCGTTGTCAGGAGATTCCTTTTTGGTCATCGTCATGCTCAACGCTACTCTTGACCATATTGTCTAATGGCGACGAAGAGTGCATCTGCACCTTTGTCAATCCGTCATCAACGACAGCCGTGTCGACTGAATGATCGACTGAGTCTGCGTTTGGAGGTTCACCAGTTTTTCCAGGCGGCGAACCACAATCACTGGCCGGTGTGCTGACCACTGCCGGCTCACATCGTTTCGTTTCCCTGATGTCTGAGATCCATTGCAGCTCCAAATCATAATCGTCGAACTCATTGGCCGAGCTCCCGGTGGTCCGTTCTTGCTCAGAATGGGGAGCAGGCATCAGTGCCCCAGACTGTTGTGGAAAATAATCCATGTTTGTTCGTATTGACGTGTGTGGCTGCGCATGGCAATTTGAGTTCGCCGGATGTATATAGTATACTAAGTCATTATCGATTCCTTGTTCTTCCTGGGATTCTATCGTCGATGAAGAATGATCACTCCGACGAGAGAGCCGAGGAATTAGGTCTGGACACTCTTCAGAAAGCTGCCTTGAGTAACGGGTGTTAGTCTGCTAAGTTAAATTGGTTGAAGTCTAGACATACCAATCCCCAGACTGACAAGAAACGGACCTCGAATCCGCTGGTGGGTTTAGGAGAGCTCCCTGCGGCTGAACGTATTTCGTCGTAAGTGAAGAAAGTGAGGATGATGGATCTCCTGGGGATCCGCCATGTTCGCTATCCTGATCTAAGGAAACACGTGAAAGCTCTGCAGGCCCAGTCTCTGGAGATTGCCGCGACATTGTGCTGTGTTTACGCAGCTAGGCAGGATTGGTATTACGGCAAAGCCTGTTGTTGAACCTGCTCCTCTGAAGGTTCTATTTTCGCTGAGCAGAAAAGGCCCTTCAAGCGCTCCGCAAAAATGATGGAGTCGAGAACACTGACACCTCTTTGCGAAAAGATGAAAGGAGAGGGTGAATCGCGCACCTGCCAGGCCAGACAAGGGATGGTGATGTGGAATTTTGAACAATCGGGGCGGGGGACAACGAAGTGTCCCTCAATTTGCAGCAGAGCCGAACAATTTGTTTGGCATGCACAATGCCGCCACTCCGTCACGAGCTCATGCACAGCCACCGCCGACACCCTTGGCTCTGTGCTGCGCTGCAAGGTTCGTAGCTGCAAATTGCCTACAACTTGTCCGTCCGGTCGGGTGCAGTTATCTGTCTTGTTACTCTCTTCTACACACCTCTGTACAAGGGACCGATTTTGTGGGCGAGACTTATCTAGTAACGGCAAGACATTGGCAAGTTTGCAGATTGCAAGAGGTATAGGGAGATAGCATTTCCATTTGTTCATTCCAGATGGCCAATGATTTAAAGATCAGATGCCCATAGAGCATCAAGGGGGCAGAAATCAAGCAGCCAAACGTTGCAAACCTACAGAAACATGACAACCAGCAGAAATGACGTGAACGAAGCCAAACTTCCATGTCCTATGGAAGGGACTGAACCAATGACTCAGACGGTGGAGAACCGCAATACCATGCCGGTACCCCAAATTTGGGTTGGCTTCATCAGAAAGGGGCGTAGCTTTCTTGACAAGTTACCCCTAGCGCCAGACACTGAGCAACAGATTCGAGCGCTGCAGGAATATTACAGACAGAAATTCACGGCCTTTGAGCACTTCACTCTAATGTGGATTCTCTGCAAGAGTCCTGTTGTGCTAGTGGCAGAGCTATGTGCGGTGAGTCCGTCTCTAAACCCCATGAGTTTCCAAGAGGGTGCTGATACGGATCAGGCTCAGTCAAATGACCTTGAAGGGCAATATTTCCCACGAGAGGTTCAGTTTGAGAACCTTGAAAAGTCTCGAGAGCTTACCGGCGGCTTTTTGCGCCCGGAAACTCTTCGAGAAAACACCAGACTTTTCCACGACTCTAGCTCCTTCAGTGTCCACTCTCCCGACGGGCCACGGATGCGAAAGGTACTTTGCGTTGGTCATGCTGTTGAAAAGAAAAGTCTGGTCTGGCCCCTGGCATTTTCGTCTTGTCTATCTTGTGTCGCGGCGGCTGTTGCAGCTGTTGTGACGCACAACATCCCTACTGGCGCTGGAATTGGCGGTATTGTTGGGGCTGCTACCGCGTTGCTGTGGTCTTACATTATGTGGTTGCTCAAGTAGAATATGGGGCCCTATTGTATGCTATAGTATCTCCGTTATACATTCGTTGTTTCCCATTAACAAAATTCCCAAGGTAGATATGAGCCGGCCGGCATATTAGGCTCACCACACATGTAGACATCGCTTCCTAATGCACTTTATTCTAAATCCAATTGTCAACAGGTCAAATAAATATTTAGATGCCTTGTTTAACCTGAATAACTTGTCAAACATTCACTTTAAACAACATTCCTAACAAATCAGATACACTCATATAACCTTCGTCATCCAAGCTGGGATATTAATTAGTCCCGCCATCTCATCGACGATCTCGTTCCACAACATCTTCTGTAGTCGCTGTCCCTCTTTGCCCTTCACAAAGTCGGATGGCTCACCGATATCCATATCCTCCATCAGTCTTCCATGTGACTCGGCGCCGACCAAAACCGATGCATTTAGGGCAATCCAACCCGCTTTCTCTGGTGCTCGTGCTTTGACGTGATTCATCACGGCCATTGGAATCCTAAGATAGATGGGCAATCCATCGGTCATACCCGTATGGACCAGACCAGGACAGAAGCTGTTGATGATGACCTTGTCCGGTTTGTACTGCTTGGCGAGCTCGAGCTGAAAGAACACACAGAGCGCCTTGCTATTTCCATACCGCTTAAGCATAGGAAGGTCGGTATTGTCGATATACTTTAACAGTCCTTGAGAAGGAGATTTGTCTGCAAGGCTAGTCTGCAAATAGACCCGACTGCCAGTCCAAGTAACCCTCGTGGGCATTCCGGTCTTGTCCGCGGTAGCCTCGAGCGTCGGCAGGAGAGCGAGAGTGAGTAAGACATTGGAGAGGAAGTTGACTTGCATATCCTTCTCGTGGCCAGTACTGGACAACTCTTTCTCATGAGTACCAATCCCAGCATTCAGAATAAGAAGATGCAGGTCAGAGAACTCGGCCTTGAAATCGGTGACAAAGCGTTGCGCGCTGGAGTATGTCTCCGTGTCAAGTTGGATAACCTTTATCGTCGCGGCGGGATTGGCTGCCTTGACAGCTGGGTCGGAGAGAAGAGCCTGCTTGACTCTCTCACCCTTTGATAGGTTGCGTGCGGGGACGACGAGATTTGAGAGCTTAGAGATGAGATATTGCCGACATATTTCGAGGCCAATGCCTGCCGTGGCGCCAGTAACGATGGCAGTTTGTCCGGTGAGGTCAATGCTGGCGCTCAGAGCGGGTACTCTCGGTTGGAAGAAAGGCATGGTGAATGGTTGGGTGGTGTTGGTCTAATATATTATTTGTAGATGTGTAAGCTAAAAACAACGGCTTGGCTCTGTAATTAGGGAGGATGTTTGAGTATATGCAATGACAGATGAAGGTTTGATTACAGCAACGAAAGGTTGGAGTCTGGGGGTATTTAAATACCACATGTAGAGAGCGAGAGCTTTGATCTTCTCATTGCTGTTGTCTGTTCCTGCATCCGAGCTCCGCCAGCGGAAGAGCCCACTGAAACTCCGCGCAATGTCCGCATTGCCACTTCTTTTGCCATAAAATGTTCATGCTCCTCTGAGATGGCTGAACTTTAAGCGGTATCCAGAAACGGTCCAAGGACCTAGAGTCCCGGGTCTCTGGGACCTACGCCCTTGTTACTGCAACACTTTGCAAGGGCCGCTCGGGACAACATCAAGCCGTTTTCGTATCGAGTACATCGGTCCAATGTGAATTTCGTGTGCTAGATCAAGTACCCATACGCGAGCGGATATTCCAGCTCGGGGATTGAAGATGGCATTAACGGGACGGTGTTAGGAAATGCATATTCGGCTATGTACTCGCTAACTTTAATGACGCTTAGGCCCCTGCGAGTTACTTATCGATGCGCTAATTTACGCTGGTAAAGCGAGTACCGAATGCCACCCCGGTCTTAGTGCGGGATGCAATCCACATCACGGGCCGTACCATCTGCCCAGCCACTCAGAGGTCTTGGTTTGCGAGACAACTTCGCGCTGAGGCCACTAGGCTTTGGTCTTTCACCGAGATAGCAAACGCAAACCTAAGAATCGGAGTGTCAGCCTGGCCTCGAGCTTGGAGAACGTTCCGTTACAACGTAATTTTACCACACATAAGGATACGTAGATGGGAAAAGTGCTGCTTTGTGATTCACGGGTTGCCCATGTTTCTTAACCTAGGGCAATTGCACTCCCAATAGGGGAAAGAAGACCTTGGTAATCTCGAGTTTCCAATTATGGGCGTCTTGCTCTAATATCTCTTATGAGCTTCATAACAAATCTAGAAATTGACAAGTATTTATTTTTATCTCGGAAAGAAATCAAGATAGATTCTCCAGTGTCTCCTCTAATTCCAGTCTCTGGCGAGGATTACAATGCACCGGCGAGAAAGAACCCTCCCTGATAAAGACCTGCCTGCTTGACTGAGAACGGCTTTGCACCTGGCAATCGAATAGGCGAGGTCAGGTTAGACACCAGCTCACTGATCTCCGTCGTATTGTCCCTATTATTGGACTGGGTCGAACTTTGCTCACCCCCCTGCGCTACTCCCGCCAGCGCGCCAGCCACAAGCAGGTTCGCATCATCTGCCAAGGCCGCGTAGACGGCTAGAGTAACATCCCCAACAGCCTCCAGTGCGCTCTGAACGATTTCAAATTCCTGAGATTGCTCCGTGTAGTGGTCGTTGATGGATGGGCATGTGCTCGTGTAGGTGAGAGACTGACTAGATTTGTCGAAGCCGAGCGTCATCCAGCTTTTTGAGTCATTGAATGCACTCAGGGTTCCGTAAGACTCACTGAGGACCTCGGTAGATGTTCTAGAATATGTCGTGATAACAGCGTCGTCGACGGCGACCTGTAAATCTATG